>JAINEB010000026.1:1360000-2040000 GCA_022840565.1 Eubasilissa regina
TAACAATAATAACTGATAATTACATAATATATAAAAATAACACCAGTGAAGTTTCTTCGGAAATTAAATACATAGTACATAATAAACTAAAAAATAGTCTACTCAAACAGACTGATAAACAAAAATACTTTTACATAAAAGTAAACATAATAAACTAAAAACTAGTATATATTAAAAAAATATATATATTAATAAATTGAAACAAAAAAAAAAACAAAAGAGTGATTTTAAACTGAACATACAAAGAGGAAAGGGTAAGGAGGAGAGGGAAGTGGGATACAATATATACAATTTATGTTAATAGTTATTGGAAAGTTGGCGCAGTTTAAATTTATCGTTTAAAATGTCCATGTTATTAGAAAAATTGACGGCATTATATTTTGATGTAGAGCGGATGATAAAACAATTTTTTATGTAATTAGCTCTACCCAAATTTGGGTGAAAAAGATTATTTGATCGTGTTTGTCGCGTTGAACAGTTAAAAGTTATTTGTTCTAATAATTCTGAAGTATTAGGATTAAATTAATAATTCAAACGCGTTGGGTGTTTACAGTGTAAACCTATTGGCTCTAATAAGGTCTTCAAAGGAGAAGGGATCTTAAGGTAACAGACTTGGAGAGAGACAGTCATGGCTGAAGAACTTAAGTCAATGCCTTGGCAGTCTACTGTTGAGTTTCCAAGCCGCAGTGAATAATGTGATGATAGCCAACGTCCGTCGAATAGATAGGGGACAAGAAAAAGAAAAACAGTTCACAATAAAATAATTAAAATTAAATATATTAGAGGTTCCAAAAATTTTTTAACATCAAGAACCTCTGAGGAAGGTCTTAATCGCGTAAACCCACTGGAGACTGTTCACCGACCTGGACCGAGAGACAAATGACATAATATTAAAAGAAACGTAAATATATATTATTGACTTGTGTACCTCGCTGGTCCAAGCCCTGTACATCACCTCATTTCAACTACATTTTATCTCAGTATACGTAAGCACGTGATTTTTTAAATTTTTAGATAGAGATGTGTACACGAAATACGTGTCACATCAATATTCTTACTGTTTGATGAACGCTTGTGCTATGAAAATAGGACTAACCTGCTGGTGTCCTAGAACGAGGCGCGAACCTCTGCCCACTAGATCACTAGGACAGCATCATGATCACTTCTTTCTTCACTAGGCTAATTGCTCTGCAGTATTAATGGGCACATGCCAAATTAAATCTCTTTTCAGATAGCAAGAATAATTGCTCTGAGAACATAAAAATGGTTTCAAGAAGGCACATGAATTTTTGTGGATACATTCTACTAATTGCACAATTAATTGAATTAAGAACACAAATAGACTTTCTCTACAGAATGTGAAAGCATTTGATTTTTCAACGACTCTCTTTAATTGCACGAATAATTACACTGATAACATAAATATTATTTCTGTCTAGTGTGCGTCTGCACATGACGATTTAAGTTTACTTTTTGTATGCATGAATAATTACACTGATAACGTTAAAATAATTTCTCTCCAGTGTGCGTAAGCACATGACGTTGAATGTGTACTTTTTGAATGCATGAATAATTACACTGAGAACATTGAAATAGTTTCTCTCCAGAGTGCGTAAACAGATGACGTTTTAAGTTTCCTTTTTGACTGCTTGAATAATTACACTGAGAACATTGAAATAATTTGTCTCCAGTGTGAGTAAGCTCGTGACGTTTTAAATTTGGTTTTTGACTGCATGAATAAATACACCGAGAACATTGAAATAACTTGTCTCCGGTGTGCGTAAGCATATGAGTTTTTAATATTGCTTTTCGATTGCATCGAAAATTACACTTAGAACATTGAAATAATTTCTCTCCAGTGTGCGTAACCATATGGCGTGTAAAATGTGCTTTTTCATAGGCAGAATAATTACAATGATCACATAAAAATAATTTCTCTGCAGTGTGGATAAGCAGATGTTTATTTAAGCCTCTTTTAGTATTGCACGAAAATCTGCACTGTGAACAATGAAATTGCTTCACTCCATGGTGCGTATGCATATGCATTTTTAAGGATCCTTTTCGTTTGCACGAATATTTGCACTGTGAACATGAAAATAATTTCCCAGCAGTATGGATCAACCCATGAATTTTTAAGGATCCTTTTTGATTGCATGAATAATTACACTGGAGACATGAAAATGGTTTCTCTCCGGAGTGCGTAAGCATGTGTCTTTTTAAACGTGATTTAAAGTGACATGAATAATTGCACTGTAAACATGAATAACGTTTTTTCGCATTGTGCTCTAAGACATGCGCTTTTAGCGATTCTTTATGATTGTACGAAGAATTACACTGAGAACACTGAAATACTTTCACTTCAGGGTGCATAAGCAGATGACTTTTTAAGTATCGGTTTTGTTTACACGAATAATTACACTGTGAACATAAATAAAGTTTCTCCTTAGAATGTAAAAGCACATGACGTTGAAACGATTTTTTCAGATAGCACGAAAAATTGCATTGTGAACATAAAAAACGTTTCTCCCCAGTATGTGAAAGAACATGAATTCTTAAGGATGCCTTTCGATCGCTCACATACGGGCACTGCGAACATGAAAATTTTTTCTTACTAGTAAAGAGAAATGTATACCTCGTTAAGGATACTGTGGCAACTAACGTGTTACTCAATTTTAGATCCTTTAGCGAGATAGGTGTAGGAACAGTTGGGATTGCAGAATCTTGTACTCCCGAGAGATCTGTAAAGTGAAGTAAAGTTAACAGTTAAGAAAAGTTCTGTGTTGTACCTTAGATTCTGTATTTGAATATTTATTATTTATATAATTTCTTCCTGGAATAGATATGGCCAATATTGGCGATAAATTTAATACAGATTTTATAAGAAGCGAAGAAGAGATTAATGAAAGTATTCCAACTGTAAATTTTAGCATAGATAAAAATATAGAAGAGATACACAATGAACCAGTATAAATTCTTATATTATATTGTTGGCATCGTGGTCACCATTTTTAAGATTGTGATTGACAATTATTTCACTTATCGACTCTTGTTCTTCCCCAAAAGCCAAATTTTATCAGCAATATTTGAATATGTTTGAGAACACACAATTACTGGATTTTTAACTACAAAGGCACTGTTATTAAAAAAATATCAGATATATCATAAAGACAAAGCAATTTTTATATAGAAAATATATAGAATTTGGGGTAATTACAGTGCTTACGACCTGTCTTTGGCTAGCTTAAGTTATTACATTATATATATATATATAATGTTCACCAATTCTCAGTTTCTTAATATAAGCTTAAACGCAATATCAATCGATCATACAGCATGGTATAATTGCTTGGGGGTGAAGCGCCTATACCTGCAGTAAATCCAATAATGACATTTCAGAAAACTATTATAAAATTTATTCTCAAAACCCCTATCACAACAAGTACTGACGACATTTTTAATAAATTCCATGTCTTTGTATAAGACAAATCTATGCTAATACTACTCTTAGGTACATCTATAAACACAAACAAACACGGTTACACTTTGCAATATCATTAACTGCTCCGATTTGGTTCATTGCTTTTTCCTAGGCATACTTAAGTGCCCTGATTGCATAAAGGAAGTCAAATCAATGCGATCACAAGTATTAAAAAAGGTGTTACATTTTAAAGTTTCGCTGTTTACGGTAAATTTGACAACTAAGGCCTCAGAATATAGATGTTTCAACCGCTTCACTCATACATAACACCAAATTACTTTGACTATAGATAATATAAACAAGGGATAAATTGCCGAACACATACGGTACATCATATTTTCATTAAATCAAAGTTCATGGTTTGATTATTTAATTAAAATTACGTTTCTAGTTTTAGGTTAGGTTAGGTTTGGTTATTAAATTATAATTACGTTTCCATTTTTAGATTGAGTCAGGTTTAGTTATTTTATTATAATTACATTTCTACTTTTAGGTTAGGTTAGATTGTTTATTATAAAAAAAAAACAATTTTTACGATAGTTTGGATGAGATTTGGTTATTTAAATAAAACTACATTTCTATTTTTAGGTTATGTTATGTTACATTTGGATATTTAATTTTAATTACATTTATATTTTTAAGTAAGGTTAGGTTTGGTTACTTAAATATAATTTCAATTTTATTTAGGCTACACCTGTGTATAAAGCTTAATTGTCTATGATTGATGTATTAATTTATATCTCGCTTATCTATAGTACGCGCACATTGAAAAATATTTTTTTTATGACCTTAAATGTCAAGTACGCCACGAAATTTTGAAAATTAAATTGTAATCACTTTTTATATACTTGCGAGCGCCGTAATTTGATTTAGTTTATCTAATCAAGGCACTCAACTTTGGTGTTATCTATGAATGACGCGGCTGAAACATCTATTTTCAATGGCCTCCAATGTAAAACGAACCGTAAAATATTTGAAAGTTTTAAGTTAAACGAGTTTTGTAATATTTGCGTGCGGCATGATTTGATAAATGAACCAAATCGGAGCAATTGGAGACATTGTAAAGTTATCCCGAAAAGCATCTTACCGCTGTGCTGGTCGGTCACGTTGGGGTACTCCGAGCACTCTTGTTTTATATCGGGCAGCGATATCTCAATATTGGAGTAGGGCACTCCACCGCCTTCTCCTTCATCGCCGACCTCGGCTGGTAACCCTGGCTTTGGTTTGATGGCAGGAACATCTGGGTCAGCACGATGCATGGCTTTAGAAGCTCCTGAAAGCACGTAACACGTGTCAGATTTATGTCAAATAAAGCGTGCCAATAGACTCAAGTGTTCCATAGACTATTTTCATCTTTGTATATCGACGAGACCTACGCAGGGTAGAGTACGGGCACTGTACGTATGCTGCTTGGGTTGGATATATTAGATTGAAAAGCAATTTAATACAACAAATACATCATTCCGAAAAACATATCACTCGGGAGCAGTTAATGGAGAAACAATACATCCTCGCCGGTCGAGACATCGTGTGCATTGCACAAAAGGAAAGTCGTAAGTTGCGAGCCCTATTGTCCCCCCCTAGGACAAGTAACTTCTGGGTATTAAAAAAGCTTTATGCAGTGGCCCACCATAAGCGGCGGCTGACTATCGCGTATTTTCTCCGTCGGGGTTAACAGAGAGGATAGAGCGAATACCCACAATTTGATGTACTTGGATTTACATCTTATACCTTCATGCCCTTTATATGGTGTGTAAATCGGACTATGCTATCAGCAAATGTTTGTACCATACGGAAAAACAATCTGAACGAGTCTCTAATCAATCGTGAATTTAGATCTAATTAAAGTGTGCCGATGTAGCGGCATTTTCGCGGTAATCTACTCTCTACTAATTATAGAGGATAATAAGAATGAAGACGGACAATGAGATTTCGACATAAATGAAAAAAAATGATGAATAATAATGTAATTATAGCTGAGCAGGGAAGAAAAATATGTAATAGGTTCAAGTGTGTGTAATGTAAGGCTCAATAATAAAAAAAAGCCAGATCCCATATGTACCTAATGTTGTAGCAAAAATTAAAATCAACATACTATGTAAAATAACTATAGAGATAAATTTATTCATAATTTGATATGAGAATAATGAATAGCGGTAATGAGGTTACCGGGCTAAAAGTTTAATTGACAGGACAATGTTAAGTGTTTATACCTATGGGTGAGATGAACTCGAAGATTAAGTGACTTTGTGTGATTTGGGGGACACGTATAAATTGTGTTATTAAATGTAATTAGTTATGAAGAAAGTGGGCGGAACCGAAAATTAGACCTACAAGCGAAGGTGTAACACCGCTGTCAACGGATGGACCAATGAAACATCGCCAATCCTGTGAGGACTGACCGACCACCGAGCGGGAAGTACGCCCTCGCCACCGTTACTTTAAAAGGGGTTGCCGTTTCTATTGGCGTTCTGGAACGCCATTTTTAAAGGCAGTTGAAAAGCGAGATCCGGAGGAGTGAGTCGGAGACGAGGTCCAGGGGGACAAGTTGGATGAGACCCGAAGGAGTTAGTTGAAAAAACTAGGTCCAGGAGGAGGTAGTTGCAAGCCGAGGTCCGGAAGAGCAAGTTGGAACCGAGGTCCGGAAGGACCAGTTGAATACACGCGGTAGGAACGTAAGTTGGGTGTAAGAGCTGGTGGGAAGAGTGGTATAAAATTTTTCTGCTGTATGGATCAGCACATGTCTGGTTAAGTTTACTTTCTGATTGAACGAAAAATTGCATTGAGAACATGAAAGTAGTTTATCCCCAGTATGTGAAAGTATATGAATTCTTAAGGCTGCCTTTCGATGGCTCGTGTACGGGCACTGCAAACATAAAAATGCTTCCTTACCAATGGAAAGAAAAGTACACCTTGTCGAGGATACTGTGGCAATTAAAATGTTATTCAATTTTGGTTTCTTTCCCGAGGTGGGTGAAAGCATCGTTGAGATTGCAGGATCTTGTACTCCCAAGAGACCTGTGTCATGAACAAGTCAATGGGAAAGAAATGTTCTGTGTTATACAAAATGTAAGGAACATAACGTTAAACTGTTCTAAAAAGAGCGCGATGAACTTATTGTGATCTAATCTAGTCGTTGTCATCACACAAAATAATTTGTATGTTTACCATTTATATCATTTCCTCCTGGAATAGATATGGACAATATTTCCAATAACTTAAATACACGTTTTATAAGAAGCGAAGAAGAGATTAATGAAAGTATTCCAACTGTCAAATTTAACAATGATAAAAATATACAATGAACCAGTATAACTAACAAGTTACACAAAATAAATTTAAAGCAATTTTACATTACAATTTCATTAAAACCAATCAAGTTAATCAAGGAATCTTTGAATTGGAGAATTTTTCTCGAACATAATAAATGAATACATCAATTTAAAAGATTTGCCTCAATCCGGGGTAATTCCAATACCAAACATTAAAACTACAAATAAATGTTAAGAATTTAGGCTCACAGGCCGACACCTCAACCTGAATATGAACAAATCCTTGAATATATCATTAAAATAACAACTTGTAGCATTTTTAGACAATGAATGTGGTTTTAGAAATAATCAAACATGTGAAATGGCTCTCAATCTTATCCTGTAATATGATTTTGATACGGGGAAATATATCATTGCAGTTTTCTTGGATTTTAAAAGGAATAACAATAATAATAAAACTTTAGAAATTTGGAATAAGGGGAACACATTTGAAATAGTTTAAGTTATAGACACCAAACCACTAAAGTGGGTGACTTAACATCTGTCCCCCTCCTTATATCATTAAGAGTACCACAGGGGTCAGCTCTGGGACCTATCCTTTTCATTTTATTTTATTCAGAAAACATACCGTTCATTAGTAAATACGAAAATTACAATAAAAGCTAAACAATAATTGAACCAGTTATATGTTTTCACAGAAGATACAAAATACTTTAAAGTGAGTACAATTTAAAATTTAGGAAAGAGAATAAAATTTTTATTAGAGAGTGTAAAGTTATAAATATGAAAGTAAGGAAAAGGAAAACGGGATAGGGAATAAAATCTGAGTGATAAAAATAAAGGCCTTTAAAGTTAATGTGTTCAATTTAGACTTAATTGAGGTAACTAAAGTATTGAACATGTCTAGTTCGTTTAGGTGTGAATTGATATAAAGAGGTGCTCGGTAGAAAAATGAGTTTTGTTTGGCATTGGTGTTGTAATGTGGAAGATTAAATGTGAGATTAGTTCTGGTCGACCTGGCTGGCACTCGAATGTATATTGCGTCTGAGTAAATCAGGACAGTCTACTTTAGAGTTGGCTATTTTGTAAAGGAAAAAGACAGTGCTGGTTAAGGTTGCATAACTAAGAAAAATTAAGATATTTGAGAAAGGTGTTGGATTCCAGACTTGGGAGGCATATTCGATGATACTTCGGACATATGAGAAGTACAGCGTTCTCACGGTGGTTTTTATTTAGTGTTTAACGGCATAGTAAAACATTGCAAAATAAGATTTATTGCAGACGATGCGCTCATATAAATAGCGGAAGACAAATATGCAACTATATTGAATAAATCAAACTATAACTTGAATAATACAGTAATATTGCTGAAGGAAAATAAACAAAAAACTGTGTAAACAAAACTAAATCACACCAGCAATTACCATAGATGGCGAGAGTCTCATGTGGCTGAAATAAAATATTTAAGAGTCATAATATATTCTAAATTGAAATTATCGCAAAATTCACTAACAAGATCTCACTTCTCAGAAGGATCGGAAGTTTTGACACTGACAACAATTATCAGTGTTGCAAAATAGTGCAGTGAAAATTTGAAACTTTCGAGTTTAATAATTTTTTTTATATTTGCGAGCGCCATGATTTGATTTGATTTGTGTAATAAGGGCACTCAGTGTCGGGGAAAAAAATGAACCAAATCGGAGCAATATCCTGAAATGCATCTGTAGCGACCAGAATTCAAATCCACCGCCATCCCAGTCGGCATCGACGCTAGCGACAGCGCTGCCGGCTGCCGCTACAAGCCTGGCTCAGAATTCACCGCCAGGCAGTCTCCCCAGTTTCAGCGTTTCACAACGGCGGTCTTGCCGGCTCGCGAGAGCCGGGCGAGATCGCCAACCCGCTTCACTTCATTTCATTTCACATTCATTCATTGCATTCATTTCTATCTGTTTTCATCATACTGTCACAATAAATTCAACACGCCAAATCATTTATATTTCATTTAACCACCGTCCTAACCCCCAAACATCTTACCGCTGTGCTGTTCGGCATCCTTGGGATATTCTTGTTTTATATCGGGGAGCGATATCTCTATATCGGAGTAGGGCACTCCACCGCCTTCTCCTTCATCGCAGCTGTCGGCTGGACACTGGCTATGGTTTGATGGCAGTAACATCTGGGTCAGCACGATGCACGGCTCTAGAAGCTCCAACAAGCACGTAGCACGTACCAGAGTGATGTCAAATAAAGCGTACCAATAGACTATAGTGGTTCATAGACTATATTGATATTTGTATATCGACGAGACCTATGCAGAGTAGGGTAGGATAGCCTAGTAGGGTGGGTTGGATATATTATGATAAATAACGATCAAATTCATCAAACTTAACTCGATTGCATCAATGTTGAATAGGGTCATATTGGGTAGCACTTCAAAATCGTTTCTGCATAAATAATTTCAGCCGCGTTCTCACACTACCCGTACTCTATATAAAGAGAAAGGAGCGGCCGAGAGCAATGGGGCAATGTTTTAAATGCATACTCTCATTTTCTTTTTTTAACTAAGGCAATCCACCCTTTAAGAGTGATTTATACATTAATCAAGTTTGTTATAACTACATTTTATAGAATAAGTACAATACTTTAGATGTATTAAAAGATAATACCATTATCGTTCAATAATTTAGATATTATCATTTAGACATTTTATGTTGGCCGGGATTTTAAAGTTACAAAATATAATTTGCAATGCCCTATTATTATTTTACAGATAAATGAGATTGTTCTCTTGAAAACTTTTCGCCAGGAGAAGCAGGGAGTGCGGGGAATAAATCTTTGGATGTTTATGAGTCGATTACACCGATCAATGATAAATCCATTGTCAAGTCCAAATAGTATCTGTGCGCTTTTTAACAAAATTGAATCTGTCATTTGTCGGCGTATAGAAATGTTGACGGAAAATTCCGGAACCTCCCTGGCCGGTTTGTCAGCACATTCATTACCCTGAATTCCGTAATGTGCAGGTATCCATACGAATGACCCGAGTTTATTGTTGCAGTACAAATTAAACTGGCAGCATCCGATACAACATATCATTATCTAGTTACCCTAGCATGCGAGTCGGAGCACATATCGACTATCCGGAATTCAGAGATGTCCAAGGCCACTCTAATCACACAACACTGAGAAACCGATGAATCCGGAAGATGTCGAAACTTCACATTTACTAACAAGAATGGCGTGGAAACTGCAGCACCATTATACCCCTCAGGGACGGGTTAGGAGCCATCCGTATAGATGTGAAATTAATTACCCCTCTTAAATCAAGAACACCATTGTTCACAATATTCTCATTTCCCTGGGTTGATGTGTCAAGTCCTGTGATGCCATTAATGTTGGGAGTGAAATAGACAGCGCGATAGAGGGTAGAATAGACTGGAAAAGTAGTATTGCACGGCGAATCATGACATTTCGTTTTCAAATAGGTAAAATTATTACACAAATTTGGATTAGATTCATTCGATAAGTATCTTCGTGTGTAGGAAATGAAGCTGAACCCGTCCAGAATTAAAATATTTGATACATATGATTCGAGGTGACATAGCTCCCAAAATAAGCAATAAGCATTTGGACTGGATTTTAAAATAATCGGAATGAGATGCGACGTATATTCCGTATACTTATTTCTTTATTTAATAACGTACAGATTCAAATCCGATAGCGATAGACAAAATAAATTATACTGCTAGGTATATTATTTATTCAACCCAAACAAAGTTTTGTTGTGTGTGACTATATAGAGGGGTGCATGGCTGTATTGTGGGTGCCAATTGATATGCACTTGGGATATTGTCATCCGAGAAAGGCTGTCACCTCTCTCTGACGTGCATTCAAAACAGCAGGCAGCGATAGGCGCTGAGGAAGGACAGGTTCAATAACAAACGCAAAAAATAAAACAAATATCTAATTACGTATTTAATTCTACACACATCATGGGCAGGTGCCTATCCTTATTCTAACTTAATTCTAGTTTAAGTTCTACCTTACCTATGTTCATTTTTAAAAGTACAATAATAATAAATGAAATGATATATTAATATAATACAAGTGCAGTTTCTTCAGAATTAAACAATGAAGACCATCATACAAACTAACAAAAAGTAAATCAAAAGAAACATTTTTACGCCGAACACATCAAGAGGAAAGGGAGAGGAGGGGAGGGAAATGGGGTACAATAGAAAATATATACACACATGCGTAAGTATATACAATTTGTATAAATAAGTATTTATAAGTTACCGCAATTTATTTTCAAAATCTTGGAGAGGATCTTATAGTACCAGATATTTAAGAAGGAGAACGCCATGGCTGAAGAACATAAGTCAATCCCTTGGTCAATCAAATGTTGAATTTTCCAAGCAGCGGTGAACAAAGTGATGATAGCTAATGTCCATCGAATAGATAGGGCACAAGAAAACAGTATACAATAAAATATTTAAAATAATATAAAGTAGAGGTGGCAAAAATTTTTTAACATCAAGAACCTCTGAGGAGGGTCTTAATCGCTTAAGCCCACTGGATACTGTTCACCGACCTGGACCGGGGACAAATGACACAATATTTAAAGAAATGTAAATATATATTATTGACTTGTGTACCTCGCAGGTCCAAGCCCTGTTCATCACCTTATTTCGTCTTCATTTTATCTCAGTATGCGCAAGCACGTGATTTTGATTTATTATTAAATAGAGATGTGTACACGCAATACATGTCACAACAACAGTCTTACTATTTGCACGCTAAGATAAACGCTTGTGCTACGAAAATAAAACTAACTTGCTGGTGTCCTGGAACGAGGCGCGAACCTCCGACCACTAGATCACTTCTTTCAACACTAGACTAATTTCTCTGCAGTATTAATCGGCACTTGTCTATTTAAGACTCTTTTCATATTGCAAGAATAGTTTCTGTAAAAACATAAAAATGGTTTCTATGCAGTGCGCGTTGGCAAATGAATTTTTGAGGCTCCAATCTACTGATTGCACGATTAATTGAACTGAGAACATGAATTAACTTTATCCGCAGAATATGAAACCATTTGATATTTTAACGACACTTTTTGAATGCACGAATCACAGTTCACGAATACACTGAGAACATCATTATTATTACTTTCTAGTGTGCCTAAGAAAATGACGTTTTAAGTCTGATTTTATATAGCATGAATAAATACACTGAGAACATTGAAATAATTTCACTCCAGTGTGACAAAGCACATGACGTTTTAGGTTTCGTATATGACTGGTTGAATAAAAACACTGTGAACAATAAAATCGCTTCTCTTCAGTGTGCGTAAGTACATGCCTTTTTAAGAATCCTTTTCGTTTGCACGAATATTTGCACTGTGAACATGAAAATAATTGATCTGCAGTATGGATCAGCTCATGACTTTTTAAGGATTTTTTTTGAGTGCATGAATAATTACACCTGAGACATGAATACGGTTTCTTTGCATGAAACGTAACCACGTGTATCTTTAGACGTGATTTGAATTTACATAAATAATTGCATTGTAAACATGAATAGCGTAGATTCGAATTGTGGGTTAAGACATGCTTTTTTAGCGAACCTTTCAGATTGCACGAATAAATGCACTGTGTACAATGAAATAGCTTCTCTTCAGTGTGCGTAAGCAGATGAGTTTTTAAGGATCCTTTTCCTTTGCACGAATATTTGCACTGTGAACATGAAAATAATTTCTCTGCAGTATGGACCAGCCCATGACTTCTTAAGGATTCTTTTTGAGCGCATGAATAATTACACTGGAGACATGAAAATGCTTTCACTCCGGAGTGCGTAAGCATGTGTCTTTTTAGACGTGATTTAAAGTGACATGTATAATTGCACTGTAAACATGAAATAAGTCTTTTCGCGGTGTGCGTAAGCGCATGACTTTTTAGGTATCCTTTCGTTTTACACGAAAAATTACACTGTGAACATAAATAAGGTTTCTCCTCAGAATGTACAATAAGCATATGACATTTTAACACATATTTACGATTGCATGAATAATTGCATTGTGAACATGAAAAAGGTTTCTCTCCAGTATGTGTAAGATTATGAGTTCTTAAGGATGACTTTAGATCGCTCATATACGGGCACTGCGAACATAAAAATTTTTTCTTACTAGTAAAGAGAAATGTATACCTCGTTAAGGATACTGTGGCAATTAAAGTGTTATTCAACTTTGGATCCTTTAACGAGATAAGTGTAGGCACAGTTGGGATTGCAGGACCTTGTACTCCCAAAACACCTGTAAAGTGAAGTGAAATTAACAGTTAAGAAAAGTTCTGTGTTATACGAAATGTGAGAAACGTAACGTAAAACTATTGTGTCCTAAAAAAAGTGCGATGAAATAATAATGATATAACCCAATGGTTGTAACATAATTTCTACCATTTATATAATTTCTTCCTGGAATAGATATGGCCAATATTGCCGATAAATTTAACACACATTTTATAAGAAGCGAAGAAGAGATTAATGAAAGTATTCCAACTGTAAATTTTAGCATAGATAAAAATATAGAAGAGATACACAATGAACCAGTATAACTAACAAATTACACAAAATGAATTTATTTAAGAATAATTCTTGAACATAATAAATGAATCCATCGCTTTAGGAGAGTTGCCACAATCCAGGGTAATTCCAATACCAAACATTAAAAGTACAAATTAATGTGAAAAATCTAGGCTCACAGGCCTACACCACAACTTTAATATGAACAAAATATTAAATATAACAAAAAAATTGAAGCGTTTTTAGAAAAACAGAAAATACAATGTGGTTTTAGACATATTCAGTTATGTGAAATGGCTCTCAATCTTATCCTGGAAGATTGGAAAGACGATTCTGAATAGGGGTAATATATAATAGCAGTTTTCCTGAATTTAAAAGGGCTTTTAAAACCATCAACAGAAATATAATAATATTAAAACTATAAAACTCGGAATAAGGGGAACGGCAATATGTAGAAAAGGACAGCTATTTTCGATATTCCGGAATTTAAATAATGTTTGCATGATTCTAGGAAATAATTTTTCTAAAATATTTTGAAACTGAATCTGAAAACTGAAGTAGTTATTTCATTTTTAATACACATTTTTGTACCTTAATGTATTTGTAAATATTTTTTTCCGTGTAGGGAAAATAATATTAATATTATTTTGTTGTTGTTTACCAACTATTAAAAAAATACCAATTACACATTCCACTATTATAAATATTGCATTTCTGCTACTAAATATTGTTTTAGTGTGTACATAATTATAATTCTATATGTAACACTTTTAATAATATTTAGCAAGCTTAATCGTGCATGTTTCTATTCTATAATCGTTTGGCACATTGTCACTTGACTAGATATGAAAATATTATTTTCTGGACACCTCATTTTTAAAAATAAATTATTTAACTGAGCTTTGTTTGTTCAACTAAGGTTAAACATTCGATACCGGAAGATATAATTGTGTTAATTTGAAAATAATATCCTTCCATTTTTTCGACATTATTGATGAGCTTTCACGAGTGTATAGTAAGTAATAACGATATTGATTATTATTTATTTTTATTATTTTTAAGTACAAAGAATGAAGGGGGGGGAGGGTGGAAAAAATGGATCTCGTCCCGGGAGTGAGCTATAAATACGATCAAAATGACTAATTGAAACTCACGTTTCATGAACATAAAAACCCCGGGGTTTGATAACAACTAAACTAATAACAAAGTAACATTAATAATAATTAAGAAGGTCTAAACATTCTGCATGACACCAGTTCTTATATTATATTGTTGGCATCGTGGTCACCATTTTTAAAATTGTGATTGACAATTATTTCACTTATCGACTCTTGTTCTTCCTCAAAAGCCAAATTTTATCAGCAATATTTGAATATGTTTGAGAACACACAATTACTGGATTTTTAACTACAAAGGCACTATTATTAAAAAAAATATCAGATATATCACAGAGACAAAGCAATTTTTATTGTATTTTAATGGAAAATATATAGAATTTGGGGAAATTACAGTGCTTACGACCTGTCTTTGGCTGGCTTAAGTTATTACATTATATATATAATGTTCACCAATTCTCATTTTCTTAATATAAAGCTTAAACGCAATGTCAATCAATCATACAGCATGGTATAATTGCTTGGGGGTGAAGCGCCTATACCTCCAATAAATCCAATAATGACATTTCAGAAAACTATTATAAAATTTATTCTCAAAACCCTTATCGCAACAAGTACTGACGACATTTATAATAAATTCCATGTCTTTGTATAAGACAAAACTATCCTAATACTACTCAGGTACATCTATAAACACAGACACGGCTAAACTTTACAATATCATCAATTGCTCTGATTTGGTTCATTACTTTTTCCTAGGCACACTTGAGTGCCCTGATTGCATAAAGGAAGTAAAATCAATTGGATCGCAAGTATTAAAAAAGTTGTTACATTTTAAAGTTTCGCTGTTTACGGTAAATTTGACAACTAAGGCCTCAGAATATAGATGTTTCAACCGCTTCACTCATAGATAACACCAAATTACTTTGACCATAGATAATATAAACAAGGGATTAAATTGCCGAATACGGTACCTCATCACATTTCCATTAAGACATAAAATAACGTATCTAGTTTTAGGTTAGGTTAGGTTTGGTTATTAAATTATAATTACGTTTCCATTTTTAGGTTGAGTCAGGTTTAGTTATTATATTATAATTACATTTCTACTTTTAGGTTAGGTTAGATTGTTTATTGTTAAAAATTAAATTTTTACGTTAGTTTGGATTAGATTTGATTATTTAAGTAAAATTACATTTCTATTATTAGGTTTGATACCCCAGGGAGGGACACACAGGAGGGGAGGAGAGGGAGAGAGAGACGGATCTGCTCCTGATCACTCGTCCGAACGATACCCCGCACTCTAAAGGAATGACTCATCCGTCAGGTATCACGCTGTCATCAGTACCATGGTTATAGGAAGAGTGAGGCAGGGGAATATGAACACACGTTGATGCACAAACTATACATTTATTGAATACACAAATACTTATAACTTTCTTAATCTAAGACTAATTCTACCTCGGGTCATCTTGTGATTTTCTTCGGGTCTTCTGGCCGGCGAAGTGATATCGTGATCACCCGGCGTGGGCGGCTACCTGCTGGCTCCACGGCTGCTCCTCGATAAAATGCGGTGAACTGCTCCTGTGTGCTTTCGACTGCGTTTCGGTAACTTCTCTCCGTGTAACTTCGTCTCCCGGACCTCGCCTCCGACTCACTCTTCTGGACCTTGTTTTGACAACTCTCAGTTACAACTTCTTCTCTACGACTTCGCTCCTCCCGGACTTCGTGTCCGACTCACTCCTCCGGGCCTCGTTTCGGCAACTCTCCCTGTTCACCACTCTCTTTTCGACTGACTTTACGACTGAGCCTATCACTTCCTTCTGCAACTTCGATCCTCTCAGACCTCGTGTTCGACTCACTCCTCCGGGCCTCGTTTCGGCAACTCTCCCTGTTCACCACTCTCTTTTCGACTGACTTTACGACTGAGCCTATCACTTCCTTCTGCAATTTCGATCCTCTCAGACCTCGTGTTCGACTTACTCCTCCGGGCCTCGTTTCGGCAACTCTCCCTGTTCACCACTCTCTTTTCGACTGACTTCACGACTGAGCCTATCACTTCTTTCTGCAACTTCGATCTTCTCAGACCTCGTGTTCGACTCACTCCTCCGGGCCTCGTTTCGGCAACTCTCCCTGTTCACCACTCTCTTTTCGACTGACTTTACGACTTTTCGACTGAGCTCCGGGCCGTGTGTAGGCCATTTTTAACCTTCAACAGTGGGGTGTCTCCCATATGTCGACCCGCCCTCTTCCCGTCATGGGACGGGCCACCACCACATTGGTCCATTCGCTTCTTCTGGAGGCCACGCCCGGTTCAAACCCGAACTGACTCCACCTTCGTCTTATCGCTGACTATAATAAATCTTATATTCTAATTATTTACACTTTAGTCAATTTAGTTATTTAATCATTTCTTACGCTATTTACAGAATCTTATATCTATTTACATATCTCATTTAATTATTCTTATTCTACTTAACACTAGGCCCACCGTGATCGATTATCATATTCATTATTCATTTCTCACGCTACTTTACAGAATCATATATCTAGTTACATATATCATTTAATTATTAGTATCCTACTTGATACTAAGCTCACCGTGATCGATTGTCATATTCGTTAATCAATTTAGACTCGTACTTATCGCTTCAAAATCATATTCACGCATCAAAACATATTATTTATTATATTCTAGTGATTAAACTAAAGTCTGAATTGGCGGGAATGTTATTTCTTGCAATTTTCATTTACGTTTCGAGCCATGTGGTTCGTCCAAACTTGTATTAAAAGAGCAGATTGCACAAAGAAACGGCGTCTTTTGTTCTCGTCACGTCTCGACCCTGGGCGCTAGCTAACGGGCACGTAACGGTGCATTTCCTATTCTCGCCAGTATAACGGGTCCAGCATTAATGGCCCTGCGACCTTCGGTTCTATTTGTCGGCAGGGTGCGTCTCCCCGAAACAATGCGCGCCCTTAGAGATCTGCTATCGCTTCTCAGGAAACCTTCATAATCCCATTATTTTCAGCCCCCGTCATTTTTCGTTCATTGCACAACACGTGGGCTGAAGGTCACTACGGTCGCAACTCGCTTTTGAACGAACCGCCAGGTTTTTTTTTGTTGAGAGACGTCCGGTCCCGTTTATATGGGTCTGCCGTCAGCGATCTGCATGTATTTGCGAGATGTGATTTTCAGCCTTTATTTTATTTCATATATTCGGCTAATAAATGTGCCGTCACTTCGGACTTAGGCATATCAGGTTATTTAATTATAATTATGCTTTTAAAATTAGCAATATTAACTTTTTGATTTAGTTTATCTAATCAAGGCACTCGACTTTGGTGTTATCTATGAATGACGCGGCTAAAACATCTATTTTCTATGGCCTCTAATGTAAAATGTACCGTAAAAATTTGAAAGTTT
Organism: Eubasilissa regina; assembly: GCA_022840565.1. Lineage (NCBI taxonomy): Eukaryota > Metazoa > Arthropoda > Insecta > Trichoptera > Phryganeidae > Eubasilissa > Eubasilissa regina. The sequence goes on from JAINEB010000026.1 coordinate 1,377,872, forward strand.
TAAGTTAAACAAGTTTTGTAATATTAGCGAGCGACATGATTTGATAAATGAACCAAATTGGAGCAATTGGTGATATTGTAAAGTTATCCCGAAAAGCATCTTACCGCTGTCGGTCACCTCGGGGTACTCCAAGCATTGTTGTTTTATATCGGGAAGCGATATCTCTATATCGAAGTAGGGCACTCCACTGCATTCTCCTTCATCACCGATCTCGACTGGAAACCCTGGCTCTGGTTTGATGGCAGGAACATCTGTGTCACCACGATCCATGGCTTTAGAAGCTCCTGAGAGCACGCAACACGTGACAGAGTTGTCAAATAAAGCGTGCCCATAGACTATAGTGATCCATAGACTATTTTCATCTTTGTATATCGACGAGACCTACGCAGGGGAGAGTAAGGGCACTGTAAGTATGCTACTTGGGTTGGATATATTAGATTGAAAAGCGATTTGATATAACAAAATTATCATTCCGAGAAACATCTCACTCGGGATTGGTTAATGGCAAAACAATACATCCTCGCCGGCCGAGATATTAAACATTAAATTTATTATGTTGCGAGCCCTATCGTCGCCCCTAGGACAAGTAACTCCTGCAATACATATGTAATGGCCCACCATGAACGGCGACTGACTATCGCGTCTTTTCTCTGCGGGGGTAAACAGAGAGGCTAAGTGAATACCTATAAGTTGATGTACTTGGATTTACATCTTCCACCTTCATGCACCTTATATAGTGCGTAAATCGGACTATACCATCAGCAAATGTTTATCCCATACGGCAAAACAATCTGAATGAGTCTCTGATTAATCGCGAGTTTAGTCTAATTAAAGTATGCTGATGTAGCGCCACATCCGCGGTAATCTATTCTCTACTAATTAACTAGAATAATGAGAATGAAGACAGACAAAAAGATTTCGATATAAATGAAAAAAAATGGGATAAACAATAATTTAATTATAACAGGGCAGGTAGGAAAAGTGTGTGTAATGTAAAGGCTCAATAAAGATTAGATCAGATTTCATCTAATGTAGCAAAAATATAAATTCCCATGTAAAATTATTTTAGAGATAAATTTAGACAATTTGATTTAAGAATAATGAATAACGGTAATGAGGTCACCGGGCTAAAAGTTTAATTGACAAGACAATGTTAAGGGTTTATACTTACTGGTGAGATGTACTTTTAGATTAAGTGACTGTGTGTGATTTGGCGGACACGAATAAATTGTGCAATTAAATGTAATTAGTTATGTATGGTGTGAATGAAATGCATGGCCTAATGTCCCAGCCAGTCTTGGTTGTCCTTTTACTTCATGTTAAATTTTCAAACACGTGTGCGCATCTTGTCGCCCATATAACGTTTGTTTGACACACTTCTCGATGTTAAATCACAATTATAACCACTTCACAAATTGTCAAATATCGTCTGTCGCGTGTTTTAACCACCGTTGTTCCCCGCGTGTCGATTTAATTCACGTCAGTTGTCACCAATTTGGGGGTTAGGTCGGTGGTTAAATGAAATAAATCTTTGTTTGCGCGTGTTGAGGTTTTATTATGACAGTATGATGAAAACAAAGAAGACAGATAGAATTAAAGAATGAATGAAGATGTAGAAGGCGCGTGTATATTATGAAATGAAATGAAGCGATTTGGCGGTCTCGCTCGGCGCATTCGGGCCGGCAAGACGAGAGTTATGATCAGATAACATTGCGGCAAAGTTAGACATATATGCGGTTCCCTGCCTGCTATACTAGTATTTTACTGTATTATAGCAAACGGTCCCATTCCGGCACAGTAATAAATAAAGTGTGTAGAAATGTCAATGTAGAAAAATACATAAATATTTATGGACAGCATATAAAATATGTGTATGTTTTGGCTCGCACGCATCGTCCAAATGTTCCTCGTTCTGTCATTTCTCGGTATTGTGCCATCCCACGCGAACAAAACGGGACCTTTTGTCCGAGAAGAAATCGTACCGAGAAATGTCGCACTCGGAGGTGGCCTGATAACAATATACCGTCAGTAAATTAGGGGGTCAACAATAAGATAATGACAGCACAAAAAAAGGGGACCATTAAGATGCGGGTCCATTTTTTCCGCCCAAGTATAATTGACTCCGGGGTAATAAAGCAGCTTTTGTTGCATGTGGACCGATTCCCACGTGAGAAGAGCCATCATGAGCGACGACTGACTATCGCGTCTTTTCTCCGTAGGTAAAGGCGGAGAGAGTAAGACGCATACGAATAAGTTTGTGTACGCGGATTCACATCATCATCACGAGGAAGCAGCCATGGTTCCCCGCAATCCACCCAGGAGTTGCCGCCCAGACCGGTCCGCATTCCTACAGAGCAGACAGCGGGTAGCGGCCCACGCCGGGTGCTAACGGCATCACTCCGCCGGCTGGAGACCAAATCCCCGGAGGAACGACGCCAAATAACCCGAAGTAGACATAGTTTTAGATTAAGTTAATTATAAATATTTAAATGTCTATTTAATAAATACATATTTTATGCATCTTCGTGTGTTCATATTCACCTGTATTACTCTTTCTATAACCATGGCACTAATGAAAGCGTGATATCTGATGGATGGGTCGCGAAGCGAGCATTCTATTGGAGTGCGGGGTATCGCTCTGATGAGCGACCAGGAGCATGATACGTGTTCGATTAATCATTGAGTAATCGAATCATGACTCCTAAACGAACCCCGACTCAAACCACATGACGCACAGTATACAGTTCTCGTAGTCTACACAGGTCCATGCGAAATGTATTCCTAAGAACGCCTAGTATTTGCTGGTGTCAAATTATGATTGACCGGTCTGAATCAAAATCGATTCGCGAAACGAATTACCGTTCAGGCGTATCAATCTTATCAAAAAGATCATAATCATCCTAACCTCTTCTATCAAAGTGATGGCGCCTACACCTTACACCAATCAGGATTCATATAAACGATTCTGACAATTTTGTTGTATCAAATCGCTTTATAATCTAATATATCCAACCCAAGCAGCATACTTACAGTGCCCTTACTCTCCCCTGCGTAGGTCTCGTCGATATACAAAGATGAAAATAGTCTATGGAACACTATAGTCTATTTACACGCTTCATTTGACATAACACTGCTACGTGTTGCGTGCTCTCAGGAGCTTCTAAAGCCATGCATCGTGTTGACCCAGATGTTCCTACCATCAAACCAGAGCCAGGGTTTCCAGCCGAGATCGGCGATGAAGGAGAAAGCGGTGGAGTGCCCTACTCCGATATAGAGATATCGCTCCCCGATATAAAACAAGAGTGCTCGGAGTACCCTAAGGAGGCCGACCAGCACAGCGGTAAGTGCTTTTCGGGATAACTTTATAATATCTCCAATTGCTTCGATTTAGTTCATATATCAAATCATTCAAATCAACTTTCAAATTTTTACGGTACATTTTGGATTGGAGGCCATAGAAAATAGATGTTTCAGCCGCGTCATTCATAGATAACACCAAAGTTAAGTGCCTTGATTAGATAAATTAAATCAAATTACGGTGCTCGCAAGTATATAAAAAGTTATTACAATTTAATTTTCAAATTTTCATGGCGTACTTCACATTTAAGGCCATAAAAAATATATTTTTCAATGTGCGCGTACTATAGATAAGCGAGATATAAATTAATACGTCAATCATAGACAATTAAGCTTTTTACACAGGTGTAGTCTAAATAAAATTGGAATTATATTTAAATAACCAAACCTAACCTTACTTAAAAATAGAAATGTAATTTTATTCAAATAACCAAATCTAATCCAAATATCGTAGAAATGGGATTTTTTTTTATAATAAACAATCTAACCTAACCTAAAAGTAGAAATGTAATTATAATAAAATAACTAAACCTGACTCAACCTAAAAATGGAAATGTAATTATAATTTAATAACCAAACCTAACCTAACCTAAAACTAGAAATGTAATTTTAATTAAATAATCAAACTGATATACCTGAACGGTAATCTGTGTCGCGAGCCGATTTCGATTCGGACCGACCTATCAGTATTTGCCATCTGCAGACACGTTGTTTTCTCGGAAGTGCATTTCGCGAGAACCCACGTCACACGAGGACCTTTTCTACCGTCATTGGAAAGCTGTCCTTTGTTTCCTAGGCCATTCATCGGGAATATTTATCTCTTCCGCAATTGCGAGGGATGACCACACGTGTGACGCAATATGTTAGGGAGTCAATCGGTTGCCTTTTGTCCGAGGAGAAATCGTTCCGAGAAGTATCGCGCTCGGGAGCAGCCTAAGAACAATATACCGTCAATAAATTAGGGGGTCGACAATAAAACAATGACTGCACAAAAAAAAAGGGAACCATTAAGAAGCGGGTGCGTTTTTTCCGTTTTTCTGCCCGAGGATAATTGACTCCGGGGTAATAAAGCATCTTTTGTTGCATGCGGACCAACACCCACGTGCGAAAGGGCCATTGTGAGCGACGACCGGCTATGGCGTCTTTTCTCCGTAGGGATAAGCAGAGAAAATAGAACACGTGTGAATAAGTCTGCGCACGCGGATTCAGATCTTCCATATTCATGCACCTCATGTGGTGCGTAGATCGGGCTATTCCGTCGTCAATTATCTATTTAATACGGACAAACCGTGTGAGCAAGTCTCAGATCGACCGCGATTCGATCTAACCAAAGTGTGCCGGTGTAGTAGCACTTCCGCAATATTCAGTCGCCGTTCGTTCTTGAATCTACTAGCTATAATCAAGTCGACTAATACAAATAAGAAATTTAAATAAATAGAATAATAATGTAATTATAACTGGGCAGGTGAGAAAATTATGTAATAGGTATAAGAGTATGTAATGCGAGAACCACTCACGAAACAATGTAATAAAGCTGAAATAAAGGAATCCCATATGTACTAATTATAAAAGTCTCAAGAGCCAATAAAAAAGGAATAAAATGATTAGCTCTTAATTAGGATCTTGAATGTAAAATGTTTTATACTGATTGTATTTTATACTGATTGATGTACTTAGAGGTAATTAGAGATAGTGATAATTCTGGTAAGCTTAATGTGAAAAATGTATAGAATATAAGTTAGTAATGGTTTATATATGTTTATGGACAATTTGAATGAACAGTGTATTATTGGATTTTATGTGATAAGTCAGGACTGTAATTAATTACGAAGAAAGTGGGCGGAGCCGAAATTAGGCCTACAAGCGAGGGTGTAGCGAAGATGTCAACGGATGGACCAATGAGGCGTCGCCAATCCTGTGAGGACGGACCGACCCCGAGCGGGAAATACGCCCTCACCACAGTGTCTTTAAAAGGGCCAGGACGCCATTTTAAAGGGAGTTGAAACCGAAGAGTCGGGGAGAGTAGTTGAAGTTGTGAACCCGTGTGGAGAGTCGGAGGAGGGGAGTTGTGAAGGACAGTTGACAGTAAACAGTTGAAATGGAGAGTTGCAGTCGGAGAGTTAAACTGGACAGTTGACAGTAGACAGTTAAGATGGAGAGTTGAAGTTGTACAGTCGAAGAGAGGAGTTGAAGTCGTGAACCCGGGAGTGGAGAGTCGGAGGGACGGAGTTGACAGTGGACAGTAAATGCGGAAGACAGTCGAAAACAGTCGACGGGATGAGTTATAAAAGAAAACAGTGGAAGTTGTAAACCGGGAGTGGTGAGACGCAGTTGTGAACCTGGAGTCGGACATGAGGTCCGGGAGGATGAGAGAAACGAGGTCCGGAAGGGAGTTGTAGAAAGGAAGTCGAAGCCCAGTCAAAAGGAAGTCGAAAGCACGCAGCTAGAAAACGAGGTCCGGAGGGGGAAAGCGTCAAGGAGACGGCAAGGTAACCACAGTCGGGACCGAAATCGACGGAGGAAGCATCCACGGTTCATCGCAACCCACCCAGGAGCAGCCGCCCAGACCGGTTCGCAGTCAGCGGATAGCCGCCCACGCCAGGTGCCAGCGGCATTACTACGCCGGCCGGAAACAAGATTCCGGAGGAACGTCGCCGAGCAACCCGAGGTAGAATAAGCTTTAGATTAAGTTAATTATAAGTATTTCCAGCTGCCCGCTAATGTAAACATGTGTTTAATAAATGTATAATGTACATCTTTGCGTGTTCATATTCACCTGTATCCTTATCTATAACCATGGTAATAATGATAGCGTGATATCCGATGGATGATTCGCGAAGCGAATATTCCATTAGAGTGCGGGGATCGTTCTGACGAGCGATCAGGAGCATGATATGAATCATGACTCCTAGACGAACCCCGACTCGAACCGAATGGCGCACCAAGTCGTGGCCCCGGTTGTATCAAAACCATGAACTTGGTTTAATGAAAATATGATGTACCGTATGTGTTCGGCAATTTATCCCTTGTTTATATTATCTACGGTCCAAGTAATTTGGTGTTATCTATGAAACATTGAACTATTGAAACATCTATATTCTGAGGCCTTAGTTGTCAAATTTACCGTAAACAGCGAAACTTTAAAATGTAACAACTTTTTTAATACTTGCGATCGCATTGATTTTACTTCCTTTATGCAATCAGGGCACTCAAGTATGCCTAGGAAAAAGCAATGAACCAAATCGGAGCAATTAATGATATTGTAAAGTTTAGCCGTGTCTGTATGTGTTTATAGATGTACCTAAGAGTAGTATTAGCATAGATTTGTCTTATACAAAGACATGGAATTTATTAAAAATGTCGTCAGTACTTGTTGTAATAGGGGTTTTGAGAATAAATTTTATAATAGTTTTCTGAAATGTCATTATTGGATTTATTGCAGGTATTGGCTCTTCACCCCCAAGCAATTATACCATGCTGTATGATTGATTGACGTTGCGTTTAAGCTTTATATTAAGAAAATGAGAATTGGTGAACATTATATATATAATGTAATAACTTAAGCTAGCCAAAGACAGGTCGTAAGCACTATAATTTCCCCAAATTCTATATATTTTCCATTAAAATACAATAAGAATTGCTTTGTCTCTGTGATATATCTGATATTTTTTTTAATAATAGTGCCTTTGTAGTTAAAAATCCAGTAATTGTGTGTTCTCAAACATATTCAAATATTGCTGATAAAATTTGGCTTTTGAGGAAGAACAAGAGTCGATAAGTGAAATAATTGTCAATCACAATCTTAAAAATGGTGACCACGATGCCAACAATATAATATAAGAACTGGTGTTATGCAGAATGTTCAGACCTTCTTAATTATTATTAATGTTACTTTGTTATTAGTTTAGTTGTTTTTTATGTTCATGAAACTGAGTTTCAATTAGTCATTTTGATCGTATTTATAGCTCACCCCCGGGACGAGACCCATTTTTTCCACCCTCCCCCCCCTTCATTCTTTGTACTTAAAAATAATAAAAATAAATAATAATCAATGTCGTTATTACTTACTATACACTCGTGAAAGCTCATCAATAATGTCGAAAAAATGGAAGGAAATAATCATATTTTCAAATTACACAATTATAACTTCGGATATCGAATTTTTAACCTTAGTAGAACAAACAAAGCTCATTTAAATAATTTATTTTTCCATTACATTTCCTTCCATTGGTAAGAAGGCATTTTTATGTTAGCAGTGCCCATACATGTGCCATCGAAAGGCAGCCTTAAGAAATCATATACTTTCACATACAGAAGAGAAAAAAGTTTCATGTTCACAATGCAATTTTTCGTGCAATCAGCAAAGAAACTTAACCAAACAATTGCTGATCCAAACTGCAGAGAAATTATATACTTGTTCCCAATGTAATTATTCGTGCATTCAGAAAGTTTCGTTAAAATGTCATTTGCTTTCGCACACTAGACCGAATTTATTTCAATGTTCTCAATGTAATTATTTGTGTAATTGGATAGGAACCTTCAAAATTCATGTGCTTACTTTATTATTATTATTTAAACTTTATTGTGATTCCATCAGAACTGGATTTTGACTTCATTTTTTAGTATTGCTTTAACTTCATTTTGTGTACCTTCTTAGTTATACTGGTTCATTGTGTATCTCTTCTATATTTTTATCAATGCTAAGTCTTACAGTTGGAATACTTTCCGTAATCTCTTCTTCGCTTCTTATAATATAATATGTATTAAATTTATCGGCAATATTGGTCATATCTGATCTAGGAGGAAAATGTGTAGATGATACCTTGGATTCTGGATTTCTAAGATACACAATAGTTTTACGTTATATACCTTACATTTTGTATAACACAGAAATTGTCTTAACTGTTAACTTTACTTCACTTTACAGATCTCTCGGGAGTACAAGATTCTACAATCCCAACTGTTCCTACACCTATCTCGCTAAAGGATCTAAAATTGAGTAACACTTTAGTTGCCACAGTATCCTTAATGAGGTATACATTTCTTTTCACTGGTAAGAAAAAATTTTTATGTTCGCATTGCCCGTACATGAGCGATCGAAGGGCATCCTTAAGAATTCATATTCTTTCACATACTGGAGAGAAACGTTTTTCATGTTCACAATGCAATTTTTCGTGCAATCTGAAAAAATCGTTACAACGTCATGGGCTTATACATTCTAAGGAGCAACTTTATGTATGTTCACAGTGTAATTATTCGTCTTATCTTAAACGATACTTAAAAAGACATATGCTCACGCACACTGAAGCGAAATTATTTCAATGTTCTTTGTGTAATTATTCGTGTAAAGATAAAGGATGCTTAAAAAGTCATCTGCTTACGCACGCTGAAGTGAAACTATTTCAATGTTCTCAGTGTAATTATTCGTGCAATCAGAAAGAATCACTAAAAAGGCATGTCTTAAAGCACACTGGGATAAAACTCTATTCATGTTTACAGTGCAATTATTCATGTAACTGGAAATCAAGTCTAAAAATACACTTGGTTAGGCACTCTGGAGAGAAACCATTTTCATGTCTCCGGTGTAATTATTCATGCTATCAAAAAGGAAACTTAAAAATGCATGTGCTTAAGTACTGTGGAGAAAAGCTATTTCATTGTTCACAGTGCAGTTATTCGTGCTATAGTAAGAGAGGGCTAAATAAACATCTGCTTATCCATACTGCAGAGAAATTTTTTCAATGTACTCAGTGTAATTTTGGATGCAATCAAAAAGCAACCTTAAAAACTCATATGCTTACGCACACCGGAGAGAAATTACTTCAATGTTCTCAGTGTAATTATTCTGCCTATGAAAAATCACACTTAAAACGTCATATGGTTACGCACACTGGAAAGAAATTTTATCAATGTTCTCAGTGTAATTATGTATGCAATCAAAAAGGAACCATAAAAACTCATATACTTATGCACACCGGACAGAAATTATTTCAATGTTCTCAATGTATTTATTCATGCAGTCTAAAAGGAAACTTAAAACGTCATATGCTTACGCACACTGGAGAGAAATTATTTCAATGTTCTTACTGTATTTATTCATCCAGTCAAAAAGAAAACTTTATACGTCATATGCGTACGCACACTGGAGAAAATTTTTTTCAATGTCAACAGTGTAAATATTCATGCAGTCAAAAAGGAAACTTAAAACGTCATGTGCTTACGCACTCTGGAGAGAAATCATTTCAATGTTATCAGTGTAATTATTCGTGCAGTCAAAAAGTAAACTTAACTCGTCATGTGCTTACGCACACTAGAAAGAAATAACATTTCTGCTCTCAGTGTAATTATTCGTGCAATTAAAGAAAGTCGTTGAAATATCAAATGCTTTCACATTCTGTGGAGAAATTCTATTCGTGTTCTCAGTTCAATTACTTGTGCAATTAGTAGAATGTATCCTCAAAAATTCATGTACCTTCTAGAAAGCATTTTTATATTCTTAGAGCAATTATTCTTGCTATTTGAAAAGAGACTTAAATAGATATTTGCCGATTAATACTGCAGAGAAATTCGTCTAGTGAACAATGAAGTGATCGAGACGCTGTTCTAGTGATCTAGTGGGCGGAGGTTTCCGCCTCGTTCCGGGACACCAGCAAGTTAGTCCTATTTTCATAGCACAAGCGTTCATCTAAGTGTGAAAATAGTAAGAATATTGTTGTGACATGTATTACGTGTACACATCTCTATTTAAAAATAAAAAAAATCACGTGCTTACGCATACTGAGATAAAATGAAGATGAAATGAGGTGATGAGCAGGGTTTGGACCTGCGAGGTACGCAAGTCAATAATATATATTTACATTTCTTTAAATATTGTGTCATTTGTCTCCCGGTCCATGTCGGTGAACAGTCTCCAGTTGGCTTACGCAATTAAGACCTTTATCAGAGGTTCTTGATGTTAAAAAAATTTTGCCACCTCTACTTTATTTTATTTTAAATATTTTATTGTATACTGTTTTTCTTTTTCTTGTGCTATCTCTATTCGATGGACTGTCATCACTTTGTTCACTGCGGCTTGGAAAATTCAACATTTGATTGACCACGGCATTGACTTAGGTTCTTCAGCCATGACGTTCTCCTTCTTAAATGTCTGTAACCATATGATCCCTTCTCCTTTGAAGACTTCATTAGAGTCAATAGGTTTATACTGTAAACACCCAACGCGTTTGAAGTATTTATCTTATCCTAATACTGCAGAATAATTATTTTTTCAATTGTTTTCTAACTTGTACTAATTATAACTATAATTGAAGAAACTCCTCTCATAACCTGGACATTTTTAATTATAATTTGTTATATTTTGAAAATAAATTGCGGCAACTTATAAGTAATTATTGATGCAAATTGTATATTTATACGCATGTGTGTATATATTTTCTATTGTACCCCATTTCCCTCCCCTCCTCTCGCTTTCCTCTTGATGTGTTCGGCGTAAAAATGTTTCTTTTGATTTACTTTTTGTTAGTTTATATGATGGTCTCCTTTGTTTAATTCTGAAGGAACTGCACTTGTATTATATTAATATATCATTTCAGTTATTATTATTGTACTTTTAAAAATTAACATAGGTAAGGTAGAATTTAAACTAGAATTAAGTTAGAATAAGGATAGGCACCTGCCCATGATGTGTGTAGAATTAAATACATAATTAGATATTTGTTTTATTTTTTGCGTTTCTGTTATTGAACCTGTCCTTCCTCAGCGCCTATCGCTGCCTGCTGTTTTGAATGCACGTCAGAGAGAGGTGACATAGCCTCTCTCGGATGACAATATCCCAAGTGGATATCAATTGGCATCCACAATACAGCCATACACCCCTCTATATAGTCCCTCACGACAAAACTTTGTTTGGGTTGAATAAATAATAAAGTCTAATAGTATAATTAAGTTAATTAATTAATTAATTATTATAAGTATCGGATTTGGATCTGTACATTATTAAATAAATAAATAAGTATACGGAAACGTCACCTCGAATTAATTATCTCCAAGTGGAATGCGTACAGATTCCTCTCTTCATATGACGACAATATCTATCAAATATTGTAATCCTAAACGCACGAAGATACTTATCGAATAAATCTAATACAAATTTGTGTAATAACTTTTCCTATTTGAAAACAATATGTCACGATTCGTCGTGCAATACTACTTTTCCAGTCTATTCTACCCTCTATCGCGCTGTCTATTTCACTCCCAACATTAATGACATCACAGGACTTAACACCTCAACCCAGGGAAATGACAATATTGTGAACAATGGTGTTCTTGATTTAAGAGGGGTAAATAATCTCCACATCTATACCGATGGCTCCTAACCCGTCCCTGAGGGGTATAATGGTGCTGCAGTTTCCACGCCATTCTTGTTAGTAAATGTGAAGTTTCGACATCTTCCGGATTCATCTTTTTTTCAGTGTTGAGTAATTAGAGTGGCCTTGGGCTTCTGTGAACTCCGGAAAGTCGATATGTGCTCCGACTCGCATGCTAAGGTAACTAGATAATGATATGTTGCATCGGATGCTGCCAGTTTAATTAGTTCTGCAACAATAAACTCGGGTCATTCGTATGGATACCTGCACACTACGGAATTCAGGCTAATGAATATGCTGACAAACCGGCCAAGGAGGTCCCTCTTTCCGGAGTTTTCCATCAAATATCTATACGCCGACAAATGACAGATTCAATTTTGTTAAAAAGCGCACAGATACTATTTGGACTTGACAATGGATTTATCATTGATCGGTGTAATCGACTCATAAACATCCAAAGATTTATTCCCCGCACTCCCTGCTTCACCTGGCGGAAAGTTTTCAAGAGTACCATCTCATTTATCTGTAAAATGAGAATTGGGCATCACAAAGAAGTCTCCCATTTGTTCAAATGAAATTTTGTAGCCAGCCCGATGTGTGAGTGTGATGCGGATGTGACGAGCCCTCGACCGTGTATTTTTAGTTTGCTGTAGCCAATCACAATTTTCTATAATCAGTAACTCTATTAAATAGAAACGAAGTCAGAATATATCTTCATATGTAGTTCGTGCAAATTATTGTTGCGATGTTCCCATCTTATCATTCTAAATAGTAGATGAGCTGTGTGTAGATATCCAGTATTATTATGACGTGTGTTTACTAAATATTGTAGTCTCTAAGTGTTTAACTATTTTTACACTTTCAAAGTGTTTTAAACCGCTATCTTAGAGTAATGAAAAATGTTTTTTTTATTTCGACATACTTTGAGATACTGGAAACCATTAAACGCATACACCCAAGATAAATGTTGTAGCTAGACCTCGAAAGTCGGAGGAGGAGCGAGTAGTTGAAAGTTTAACATCGGAAATCTAAGGAAGCGACCTTTAGGTAAACATAGACGTCGAGAGGTCGACCAGCAGAAACAATGGTCCATGTCAAAAATCCGATACGAATGTTACGGATTGACGGCCACAGTTCACCGCAATCTATTCAAAAGCTGCCGCCTAACGCGTTTTAAGCAACCAGCCTGATAGCTTGTTGTCGGATCAGCGACGAACCAGCTTGGAAGCAGTCTGCAGATAGCTGCCCGCGCGGGGTGCTGACCGCACCCGGACTTCGGAAGGAGATACCAGAATTACCAAATTAGGCTCCTTTTATAATAACAAAGTTTTTGGTAAGGTAAGGATGGATCAAAACCTCTAATTATTCTTCAAAAATATTTGAAATTTTAGAACAGCTGACTGTAGCTATATAAATACGCACATGAATATTGTACATAATATACATACGTTCCGACCGATATTCGCTAAGAGTCCCGCTGAACTTAAAACTGTGGTGCGCTGTTTCACTCGGCACAAAACACAAATAGTGAATAAACTTTATTTAAATACAAGTACAATTTTTTTTAAATAAACGCAAGCTCTGTAAATTACCAAAAATAATTTAAAAAACAAAACCATCAAATGTAAATAGCTTACCTACTAATCGAAAATATATATAGGTATGTATCCTACTCCTAATCTTGTAATATTCAGAAATCGAAAGAACAGAAATGTCGCACGGAATATAATACTAATGTTATAAACAAATCAAAATGAAAAATGATGTTTACTGAAAATCCCACGTAAATATCTTCCATACGAAATTACGCACAATCTGTGCGTGATTTTATAAAACCATAATTTATTTAAATAAAACGATTTAAAATATAATGTTATATGCAATTAATATAATTTAAATAAAACCATAATTTATTTAAAATATAATTTAATGTGGAATTAATAATTCTATATCATTAAAGTTAATTACGATATATTGAAATACAAATAAAATTAAAATGGAGTGTAAATCAAAGTGAAAATATTTAACATAAATACTATTCATTCTAAACATGAAAACATTGTATGATGTTTATTAAAATGTATGCATACGCGCCTCACCGTTGGAAGCAGATAACATTGCAGATAAGTAAGACATATATGCGATACCCTGCCCGATACACTAGTATTATAGCAGATAGTGCCTTTCCGGTATAGTAGTAAATAACGTGTATTCAATGAACAATTAAATACATAGAAAGAGTAAATCAAGATGCGATTAGATAGCATATAAATGCATAGTTCAATAATAAATTCAATGTAGAAAAATATTGTGTATTATGCGTAGTCAGAAGTAAATAATTAATCTTTGTATTATGTGTGCTTTGAATAATCACCTGACTCCCTCTATAACCATAGTACAATTGACAATTTGATACCTGGCAATAATCGCGAATCGAAATATTACCAGTTTGTGGGGCCGCTCTAATAAAATGAATTAAGAGCATCTTGATATAAATGGACACAACGTTGTGCGCCATGTGATTTGAATCGGGGTTCTTTAGGAGTTATAATTCGATTATTCGAACATGTATCATGCTCCTGATCGCTCGACAGAACGATACACCGCACTCTAATGGATTGCTACCTTCGCGACCCATCCGTCAGATATCACGCCTTCATCAGTATTATGGTTACAGGAAGAATTCAGGTGAATATGAACACACGGGAGATGCACAAATTAGGCATTTATTAATCACGGTTTACACTCAATGGGCAGGTGGAAATATTTATAACTGTAAGCCCTGTATTGCCCAAGACTTCCATACTTCTCATATAAAAATAATAGCTTAGTCTCTACGAGACATGTTAATTTTGATGACAATCCCCCAGGGGATAAAACCCAGTAATTAGTTCCTACAAAGATTTGGACATACTCAAAATATTGTAAAAAATATACTGGTCAAAAATATGAAAACAAAAATTGAAAAATACTGCATTTTCAGACGTATTCTGGTATATGTTAATTATTCGAATGAATTTCCTATACACATGAAGGATATTGCCTCTACTTCAAATTAAGTCTCATCTTCAGCGACATCTATACTATTACTTGAGAAAAAATACAAATTTACAAAAAAAAATGCTCGTCGGACCCGGTACCCTGTAAGACATGAAAATATTGACAATGACAAAATAAGGTGCATGAAGGTGGAACATGTAAATCCAAGTACATCAACTTGTGGGTATTCGCTCTATCCTCTCTTCTTACCCCTACAGCAAAAATACGCGATAGTTGCCGCTCATGGTGGGCCATTGCATATGGGCTCCGGCCCGAGTTCAACAAAAGCTACTTTATTACCCAGAATTTAATTGTCCTAGGGGCGGCAATAGGCCCGCAACTTAATGGCTTTTCTTTTGTGCGATGTACTCGATGTGTCGGCCGGCGATGATGTATTGTTTTGACAATAACCACTCCCGAGTGAGATGTTTTTCGGAACAATTTACTCTTTTGACAAAAGGCAACCGCTTGACTCGATTTTTGGGAACTCTCCAGCTATTATGTATGTCGCCCAAACATAATCTATTGCGTAACGCATGTGGTCGACCTTCATAATTACCGAAGAGATAAATCCCCACGACGAATGGCCGAGAAAAAAATTTATGGCTTTCTAATGATGGGAGAAAAAGTTCCCGTGTGACGAGAGTCCCTACGAAATGCATTCCCAAGAATATCCAGTATTTGCTGGTGTCAAATTATGATTGATCGGTCCGAATCAACATCGACTCGCAACAAGAACTACCGTTCAGACGTATCAATCTCATCAAAAAGATTATAATCATCCTAACTCTCACTATCAAAGTTGTGTCGCCTACTCCAATATGATACCAATCAGCATTCATACAAACGGGTCTGGCAGTTTTAATCTCAAATCACTTTTAATATAATATATCCAACCCATGAAGCATACTTACAGTGCCCGTACTCTCCCCTGCGTAGGTCTCGTCGATATACAAAAATGAAAATAGTCTATGGACCACTATAATCTATTGACAAGCTTTATTTGACATAACTTTGTCACGTGTAACGTGCTCGCGGGAACTTCTAGAGCCATGCATCGTGCTGGCCCAGATGTTACTGCCATCAAACTAGAGCCAGGGTCTCCAGCCGAGATCGGCGATGGAGGAGAAGGCGATATAAAACAAGAATACCCCGAGGAGGCCGACCAGCACAGCGGTAAGGAGATGCTTTTCGGTATAACTTTACAATATCACAAAATGCTCTGATTTGTTTCATTTATCAAATCATGACGCTCGCAAATATTACAAAACTTATTAAACTTAAAAAATTTTAAATTTTTACGGTACATTTTACATCGGAGGCCATAGAAAATAAATGTTTTAGCTGAGATATCGCTCCCCAATATAAAACAAGAGTGCTCGGAGTACTCCGAGCAGGCTGACCAGCACAGCGGTAAAATGCTTTTCGGGATAACTTTACAATGTCTCCAATTGCCCCGATTGGACCCCCGGTATAGTTTATTGCCCTGATTACATAAATGAAGTAAAAGTAAGGCGCTCGCCAGTATTAAATAAGTTATTACACTTAAATTTTTGCTTTTTTACGGTGCATTAGACATTTAAAGCCATAGAAAATAGACGTTTCAATGTACGTTAGCCATAGCTAAGAGAGAAATAAATTAATACGTGAACCATAGACAATAGTTAATTTTTTTTACAGAAGTGTAATCAAAAGTAATTTTATAATAAAATCTTATTGTCGACCCCCTAATTTACTGACGGTACATTGTTATCAGGCCGCTCCCGAGCGCGACATTTCTCGGAACGATTTCTCCTTGGACAATAGGCAACCGATTGATATGGCTAAGCCCGAAGTGACGTGAAGTTATCACATTTATTAGCCGAATAAATGAAATAAAATAAAGGCTGGAAATCGCGTCTCACAAATACAGGCAGGTCACTAACGGCAGGCCCATATAAATGGGACCAGACGTCTCGTAACAAAAAAAAACCTAGCGGTTCGTTCAAAAGTGAGTAACGACCGTAGTGACCTCGGGGGGCGGGGGTTGAAAATAACGGCAACTCTCCTAAAGCGATGGATTCATTTATTATGTTCAAGAATTATTCTTAAATAAATTCATTTTGTGTAACTTGTTAGTTATACTGGTTCATTGTGTATCTCTTCTATATTTTTATCTATGCTAAAATTTACAGTTGGAATACTTTCATTCATCTCTTCTTCGCTTCTTATAAAATGTGTATTAAATTTACCGGCAATATTGGCCATATCTATTCCAGGAAGAAATTATATAAATGGTAGAAGTTATGTTACAACCATTGGGTTATATCATAATTATTTCATTGCATTTTTTTTAGGACTGCTGTGTACCTTAGATTCTGTATTTCTAAGATACACAACAGTTTTACGTTACGTTTCTCACATTTCGTATAACACAGAACTTTTCTTAACTGTTAATTTCACTTCACTTTACAGGTGTCTTGGGAGTACAAGGTCCTGCAATCCCAACTGTGCCAACACTTATCTCGTTAAAGGATCCAAAATTGAATAACACTTTAATTGCCACAGTATCCTTAACGAGGTATACATTTCTCTTTACTAGAAAGAAAAAATTTTCATGTTCGCAGTGCCCGTATATGAGCGATGTAAAGTCATCCATAAGAATTCATAATCTTACACATACTGGAGAGAAACCTTTTTCATGTTCACAATGCAATTATTCATTTAATCGTAAATATGTATTAAAATGTCATATGCTTATACATTCTAAGGAGAGACCTTATTTATGTACACAGTGTAATTTTTCGTGTAAATGGAAAGGATCCCTAAAAAGTCATGCGCTTACGCACACTGCGAAAAGACTTATTTCATGTTTACAGTGCAATTATACATGTCACTTTAAATCACGTCTAAAAAGACACATGCTTACGCACTCCGGAGTGAAAGCATTTTCATGTCTCCAGTGTAATTATTCATGCGCTCAAAAAGAATCCTTAAGAAGTCATGGGCTGGTCCATACTGCAGAGAAAAAATTTTCATGTTCACAGTGCAAATATTCGTGCAAACAAAAAGCATCCTTAAAAACTCATCTGCTTACGCACACTGAAGAGAAGCCATTTCATTGTACACAGTGCATTTATTCGTCCAAACGGAAAAATTCGCTAAATAAGCATATCTTAACCCACAATTCGAATCTACGCTATTCATGTTTACAATGCAATTATTTATGTAAATTCAAATCACGGCTAAAGATACACGTGGTCACGTTCCATGCAAAGAAACCGTATTCATGTCTCAAGTGTAATTATTCATGCACTCAAAAAAAAACCTTAAAAAGTCACGAGTTGATCCATACTGCAGATCAATTATTTTCATGTTCACAGTGCAAATATTCGTGCAAACGAAAAGGATTCTTAAAAAGGCATGTACTTACGCACACTGAAGAGAAGCGATTTTATTGTTCACAGTGTTTTTATTCAACCAATCATAAACGAAACCTAAAACGTCATGTGCTTTGTCACACTGGAGTGAAATTATTTCAATGTTCTCAGTGTATATATTCATGCAGTCAAAAACCAAACTTAAAACGTCACGAGCTCACTCACACTGGAAAGAAATTATTTCAATGTTCTCAGTGTAATTATTCATGCACTCAAAAAAAAACCTTAAAAAGTCACGAGTTGATCCATACTGCAGATCAATTATTTTCATGTTCACAGTGCAAATATTCGTGCAAACGAAAAGGATTCTTAAAAAGGCATGTACTTACGCACACTGAAGAGAAGCGATTTTATTGTTCACAGTGTTTTTATGCAACCAATCATAAACGAAACCTAAAACGTCATGTGCTTTGTCACACTGGAGTGAAATCATTTCAATGTTCTCAGTGTATTTATTCATGTTATATAAAATCAGACTTAAAACGTCATTTTCTTAGGCACACTAGAAAGTAATAATAATGATGTTCTCAGTGTATTCGTGTACTGTGATTCGTGCATTCAAAAAGTGTCGTTAAATTATCAAATGGTTTCATATTCTGCGGATAAAGTTAATTCATGTTCTCAGTTCAATTAATCGTGCAATCAGTAGATTGGAGCCTCAAAAATTCATTTGCCTGCGCGCACTGCATAGAAACCATTTTTATGTTTTTACAGAAACTATTCTTGCAATCTGAAAAGAGTCTTAAATAGACAAGTGCCGATTAATACTGCAGAGAAATTAGTCTAGTGTTGAAAGAAGTGATCTAGTGATCGGAGGTTCGCGCCTCGTTCCAGGACACCAGCAAGTTAGTTTTATTTTCATAGCACAAGCGTTTATCTTAGTGTGAAAATAGTAAGAATGTTGTTGTGACATGTATTACGTGTACACATCTCTATTTAATAATAAATCAAAATCACGTGCTTGCGCATACTGAGATAAAATGAAGACGAAATAAGGTGATGAACAGGGCTTGGACCTGCGAGGTACACAAGTCAATAATATATATTTACATTTCTTTAAATATTGTGTCATTTGTCCCCGGTCCAGGTCGGTGAACAGTATCCAGTGGGCTAAAGCGATTAAGACCCTCCTCAAAGGTTCTTAATGTTAAAAATTTTTTGCTACCTCTTCTTTATATTATTTTAAATATTTTATTGTATACTGTTTTCTTGTGCCCTATCTATTCGATGGACATTAGCTATCATCACTTTATTCACCGCTGCTTGGAAAATTCAACATTTGATTGACCAAGGCATTGACTTATGTTCTTCAGCCATGGCGTTCTCCTTCTTAAATATCTGTTACTATAAGATCCTCTCAAAGATTTTGAAAATAAATTGCGGCAACTTTTATAAGTTGTATAAATATATTTTATAAATATAAATTTGTATAAATAAGTATTTATATACTTATTTATACAAATTGTATATACATCCGCATGTGTGTATATATTTTCTATTGTACCCCATTTCCCTCCCCTCCTCTCGCTTTCCTCTTGATGTGTTCGGCGTAAAAATGTTTATTTTGATTTACTTTTTGTTAGTTTGTATGATGGTCTCCATTGTTTAATTCTGAAGAAACTGCACTTGTATTATATTAATATATAATTTCATTTATTATTATTGTACTTTTAAAAATGAACATAGGTAAGGTAGAACTTAAGCTAGAATTAAGTTAGAATAAGGATATGCAGTATGTGTATAGAATTAAATACGTAATTAGATATTTGTTTTATTTTTTGCGTTTCTGTTATTGAACCTGTCCTTCCTCAGCGCCTATCGCTGGCTGCTGTTTTGAATGCACGTCAGAGAGAGGTGACATAGTAATAATATCCTAAGTGCATACCAATTGGCACCCACAATACAGCCATGCACCCCTCTATATAGTCCCACACAACAAAACTTTGTTTGGGTTGAATAAATAATATACCTAGCAGTATAATTTATTTTGTCTATCGCTATTGGATTTGGATCTGTACATGATTAAATTTAGAAACAAGTATACGGAAACATCACTTCGAATTAATTATCTCCAAGTGGAATGCGTACAGATTCCTCTCTTCATAAGACGACAATATCTATCAAATATATTAATCTTAAACGCACGAAGATACTTATCGAATAAATCTAATACAAATTTGTGTAATAACTGTTCTTATTTGTAAACAATATGTCACGATTCGCCGTGCAATACTACTTTTCCAGTCTACTCTACCCTCTATCGCGCTGTCTATTTCACTCCCAACATTAATGGCATCACAGGACTTGACACATCAACCCAGGGAAATGAGAATATTGTGAACAGTGAGGTTCTTGATTTAAGAGGGCTAAATAATCTCCACATCTATACCGATGGCTCCTAACCCGTCCCTGAGGGGTATAATGGTGCTGCAGTTTCCACGCCATTCTTGTTAGTAAATGTGAAGTTTCGACATCTTCCGGATTTATCGGTTTTTCAGTGTTGTGTAATTAGAGTGGCCTTGGACATCTTTGAACTCCGGAAAGTCGATATGTGCTCCGACTCGCATGCTAGTGAGATGTTGCATCAGATGCTGCCAGTTTAATTTGTACTGCAACAATAAACTCGGGTCATTCGTATAGATATCTGCACATTACGGAATTCAGGGTAATGAATGTGCTGACAAACCGGCCAAGGAGGTCCCTCTTTCCGGAGTTTTCCGTCAATGGGGTATTGTCGTTTATTTGTTTCAGCTCAAAATAACATTGTTTATATGTGCGATATTCTCCTCACATACCTATTATATATTTTTTCTTCTTGCCTGCTCAGTTGTAATTGTACATTATTCATATTTATTCCCGTTGAAATTCTCCTTGCCCAAATTTTGTTTTGTATTTTGTTTGTCGCTGGTAGAGGAGGAATGAATGCAGACTGAGTAATATGAAAGTGCTACTACACCGGCTACTTTAGATAAACCTGATTGCGACCGATTAGAGACTCGCTCAAGCGGTTTGGCCGTGCGGGATGCATAATTGATGACGGAATAGTCCGATTTACGTACCACAGAAGATGTGAATCCGAGTACATAAACATACAAGTATTTCTGTCGCCTGTGTTCTTTTAACACATTGTCTGCGGTGATGGGTAAGACCCGGGTGTTTGTATAATATAAATATTCGTTTTATACTTGTTACGCACAAGCAAAAGCGGTCGCCCAATCACGCCGCCGCTAGGGAACGCCTAGATGTCGCCGAACGCACTGAAAAATGCGGGCTAATCCGAGCGCTCCAATTTCGCCGGCGGTATTACTCCGTCTTGTTATATTCGTACAAATGCGAGGCTCGCAGGAGGCGACGTGTGCAGGAGAGAAGTAAAAGGCAGAGAGATGTTGCTCCGGAAGGCCGCCGACGAGAACTGAACTCTCGGCCGCGGTACCCACCCTATTTATTTCATATTTCATCCAGTAGTGGTGGGGGGTTTCACAACCCCCACCACTTGACCACTGAGACGCGACCGCCGCCATGCGGCGGTCCGTCGAACTACAATATTCGGAGCCCGACAACGCACGGTTTTAATACCGTGCCAAAGTCGGGCTCCAGACATAAAACAAATAAAATGCAAAATAGTTGTGGATTATCGCGAGCAATTAACAAATACCAATAATACATAGCTCGCGACATCCACAACATAATTAAGTCATTTATTATATATCAAACAATATGGAATAAACAGGGGGTGGGGGATGATCACCCGTAATTTACACAATTATTTTCAATGGGTGATCACCCCATACAAAACAATACAAGTGTGTGTGGATATCGTAAGCATTAAACATTAATTACCAAGCTAGCTCGCGATACCCACAACAAAAGGTTACAAATGTGGGTGACCGTCCGAAATCTAAATTCACAAAACAATTACATTCGGTGGACGGCCGCCCCATACAAAATACAATGGGCGGCCCACCGAGGGCCGCCTGCGGCCCCACCATGTGCTCCCTGCGGGCCCATGGTGAACGACAAACCGCTCCTGTACCGCTCGCTGATAGCTCCGCCACCGCGAGCTGGTACGTAGTGGCCGACCCCTTGCGGAGCCCGCCACTGACGCTCAGCGCCCATCGGCCCGCTTGGTGCCATTGGACTGAATAAGAAAAGGCCCTTTTCAGGGCCGCTGAATCGTAACGATTCGTCCAATGGAATTCCTGAGCCTGTCGTGAGGCGGAATCCTGTGTGCAACAATACTGTTTTCAATCTAATCCTATTCAAGATAATCCTTTATTAAATATTGCCAAATAATTTGAGATACAAATAAATGTTATCGGACGAGATTCAAACGAGTTATTGATGAAAATGTGAAAATACGCTTAAAAACTGATCTAAGTCAGTTGTTTTTATGGGCTTGAATCTCAGAGCTTACGCCAAACATATATTGTCCCCATTTTGAATATATTTTTTACGGGGGGTAGACATAGGATACCAGGTAATTATTGTACAGATTTATATTGTTATTTGTTTTAACTTATTTTTGTCCAGCGGCCCCCAGGCAATGGCACTAATTTTACTATTTAGGGGCATTGCGCCTACTTGTAAGTTTAATGACTACCTGGTCGAGTTCCGACCCGGTTTAAAAACGGGTCGGCCGTGGGGAAATTGTTTTTTATATTTTTACAAATATATTCTGACAATAACAAATAACTTTCTGACCGTAGTTCACAGATCACAATCAATATCATATCTATTCTAAATTGTCTATTGTCATACTTTTTTTTTAACTATGTCAATTACATTTGTTTCTGCTTATAATATTATTGATTGCGCTTCGTATAAAAAGGATGTAATTTTTAAAATATTATTTTTTGTAATATATTTATCTCACTTTTATAAATATTTTGTTTATATTATTTTCATCTGCATTACGTGTAAAAAATACTAATAGGTATATAAAAAAATTCATTATTATTTTAATTGTTCACAACCACATTTGCAGATAGAAACAATCACCGACTGTCTAGAAGATGACATGCTCAATGGATGTCTGTATTTTGATTGCGCAGGGCGTCTGTTGATGCGTGAAAGTACGTACATCATTCGTAATATTTTTACATTAATTTTTAACAGAAACATTACAGCACATCGTGTCATTTCATGAAATCACATTTACAATAAAATATCTATAAAAATTCTTTCACAAAACGGTTGAAAAATGGGAAACTTGAGATGGGTCTAAAATGACCAACCACTTCCGGACGTGTTTTGTTCTGCTCACCGGGAAGTAAGTGTTAATGGATATTCCGCAAGCCCAAACCGCCTCGGTACTTTCACGTCCGCTCTGGCAGCATTTCCCGAGCGCGGCCAGATAGTGTCCAGTGTCCGCGACGGTCAATTAATAATCAATCAGTCGGAAAAAAAATATGCTCGCAGCGCAATCAACCCTGGGGCATATTAAATTAATATACAACCTACCGTTTTATCGCACATTTTCATCTCTCGGTACAACGCGTAGGTGTCGTTAATGTAGTAATAATCTATGGAGCGCTCTTGTCTATGGACTATGTCTCCGTGTTGGGTGCTCTTATCGATTTTAGAACCATGTACTGTGCTGACCAGGATGCTTCTCACATCAATCGTGAGCCAGGGTCTCCAACCGAGAGCGGCGATGAAGGAGAAGGCGGTGGATTGCCTTACTCTGACATAGATATATTGCTCCCCGACATAAAGCAAGAGTGCTTGGAGTATTCCAGGAAGGCAGACGAGCACCGCGGTAAGGACATGCTTTCCTTTAGATTCGTTAGACAGTTTCCCGGACGTGTCCAATTTTAAATGTCCCTAATCTATAATGTAAGCCATTCAAATGTTGTATAGTGACAACGATTAGATTAGAACACAACAAATCCATTTCATCACAAACTCTTAAATATTGTTGTGTTCCTTAGTATACAACAATATTAAAATGTTCTGGATTTCTGAGGTACGCAACAGTTTTGCTTTATGCATCCTACATTTTGTATAATACAAAACTGTTCTTAACTCGTTTACATTACTCTTTCTTAACTTGTTTACATTACAGATCTCTTAGGAGTACAAGATCCTGCAATTCTAACTGTGCCTCCACCTACCTCGGGAAAGGAACCAATATTGAATAACATTTTTATTGCCAAAAAATCGTTCAGTAGGCGTACGTTTCCTCCCACTGGTAAGACAGCATTTTCATGTTCGCAGTGCCCATACACGAGCAATCAAAAGGCATCCTTAAGAATTCATATACTTTCACATACTGGAGAGAAACTATTTTCATGTTCTCAGTGCATTTATTCTTGCAATCGGAAAGGTGATTTAAATAGACATGTGCTCACACATTCTGGGGAGAAACTCTATTCATGTACACATTGCAATTATTCATGTTATAGAAAAGGAGACTTAAATAGTCATAAGCGTACTCATTTTGTGGAGAAACTCTATTCGTGTTCTCAGTGCAATTATTCGTGCAATTATAAAGGAAACCTAAAAGGACATATGCTTACGCACACTGGAGAGAAACGACTCTCATGTCCACAGTGTAAATATGCGTGCAATCAGAAAGAACACTTAAAACGTCATGTGCTTTCACATTCTGGTGAGAAACTATATTCATGTTCACAGTGCAATTATTCGTGTAACCGAAAAGGAAACTTTAACAGTCATGTGCTTACGCACTCTGAGAATAAATGAAGATGAATGGAGAGAATTAACAGATTTTAGACTAGCAAGGTACACAAGCCAATAATTTATATTTACATTTCTATAAGGACTGTGTCATTAGCTTCCGTTCCATGTCGAAGAACGGTCCTTGGTGAGCTTGCATGATGAAGACCACCTTCAGAGGCTTTTGATATTATCCAATGTTTCGCCACCTCTATTTAAATTTACTGTGATGTATCTGGATATAGTGAATGCAGACGCACACTTGTTAGCAAGATGATGCGAGTCAAAGAGATCAAAGATCGCCGGGCACTCGAGCGCGTTCTCTTGCATCGCAGCTGTGGTTCGAAATGCATCTCTTGTATTGTATTCACAACTGTAAGCTTAGTATAATAGATTTGTATTGTCGCATCATCGGGTTATTATTGTGCTTCCCAATCCCGCCCACACTAAGGACAGCAAGCAGATATATCAAATTGACGCAGCTGGAATTCAGCCGGCGTAGGGATATTACATTAACATATCTTATTGCATACTTTTCTTCTTCTCGTGCTCCTCTCTATTCAACGGACGTTACCTGTCATCACTTTAATCACTGTGAACTGGAAAAGCTGTATAGTCGACTGGCTTAAGATCTTCAGCCATTAACTTCTTCTTCCATGGACCTGATCTCCAGTATTCATATTAATATTGTCAAAAATGGTCATGAAACTCAAGTAGAAGAATATTAAACAAATAGTAGTGCATTAATACGTATACAAAATCGAAAACTTGTTAATACCTTATATAGTGTAAACAAGACAACATCTGAAACCAAATATACTGGATACTAAAATTACTGATCTTTTCCCTGTAGGTCTATTAATGTATTTTAAAACTGCTAAATAAACAATAAAACCTGTACAAATCAAAAATAAATTCAGAATAGTTAATTCATGCTATAAACTAATTGTAAAATAGAACGATCTTTACTGTATTGGTTGTACTAAGAATTATTGTTTAAACCACTTAAGTACGCATACAAAGATCTTCAGCTAAAATAATTTAAAATAATAATACCATAACAAAAATGGGTAACTGTCGGATTAATTAAAAATATGAGTATTCAGAATAAAATGTTTAAACAAACAATAAAGCAGTTATAAAGAAATACTTATCACATTTAATGAGAAATACAAAAAATAGTTTTCAGCATAACGAAATTCATAATTGCAAATAAATATTAAAAGAAAATGGGGTAACATTAATGAAAGTTTTTCTATAAGGAGAAAATGTAATCGATTAACGGTATTAGAGATCAAAGAAGGAAATATTACAAGTATATATATTTATATTACTGGCATTTGTAAGGTCCGCCAGACAAAAATCAGTCAAAACAAATAATAATATAAATGTGTACAATAATTGGACTGGATCACAATACACGGAAGCATACCTAATACCCTTTGTATACCGGTCCACGGAACATTAGAAAATGATTTTTTTATTAATATAATTAGAACACATTTCGCTCTGAGATCTGAATATATTTATTGCTAATATATAATTTATGTTTCTCTTAAAATAATCAACATATTCGTCGTCACTTATCGTTAGTCAGAGTTTCTAACATTCATTATCTTCTCATGTCAATTTAATAAGTTCAAATCTATATGCCTTAAGACGCCATTTCTTCCATCTTTAACTAATCCCGTGGGGTTATATCGCCAGCTTACGGTGCGCTTCCTAGAAACAGGATCGTACGAACGTATGCCTGATTTTTAAAAAAAGGGACGACCATTTGTTTTTTGCTATTCATTCTTGAATAAGCTCTCCGTTCAAAATGCTTCTTTCTTAATGATTGATTATTATCCTGTTTAAAAGTTAACGCCTGCCTAACCTCCGGTTTGTAGGTTCTTTTCTGGACATGATTTATCGCTTCCCCTTCAATTCTTTAAAACAATATGTCCAGTAAACAAAAGGAGATGACCCGTCTTGCGATAGTCTCTTTTTTAGGCGATTATTTCCTGGAAGCTTTTTCTTTCTGCGACAAATTAAACGAATTCCTCGACTCTGTCAACTTCAATCAATCTTTCATCTTTCAAGCGGTCCGACTGACGCTGCAGTGTTCTTTTTACTGTTTTATTTAGTCTTCTATTTTAATATTTATTGCGTACACCCTGAGTACATTAATTTTGAATGTCTAGGCCCAGTCTTTTGTTAATACTACAGCTACCTGCTGCATGGTCTCGTAGACGGTAGTTTGAATCGGTTGAGCAAAACGAAATAGCTCCTATATTATACCTTTTTACATCTAATAGCGTCGTGGTACAGCACATTGAGAACGCAGCCCCATCGCCCTCAGCCGCTCTTTAATATTTAGGTACCCTGCGTAGGTCTCGTTAACGCAGTTATAATAAAATAGTCTATTGCCCACTCTCGTCTATGGACAAGCGGTATTTGAGGTGACTACATTTGTTCGCGTGCCCTTCGAAATACTAGAACCATGCACCGTGGTGACCCAGGTACTCCTGCCGTCAAGCCTGAGCCAGGTTCTCCAACCGAGAGCGGCGATGAAGGAGAAAGCGGTGGACTGCCCTACTCTGATATAGATATATCGCTCCCTGACATAAAGCAGGAGTGCTCGGAATACTCTAGGAAGACCGACCAGCACAGCAGTAAGGACATGCTTTCCTTTAAATTAATCAAGGGACGTCCTGCAAGAATATTATCATCTGTTCGGTAGTTTTTATGTGGGATCTATTCTTAACCCTGTCATTCTATTTCATGACTGAAAGATCAGAATATGATGACCTTTAAGCAGATAATATATTTTAATATAATGGTATTTATTTACAAAATCCTCAATAAGAAAATATCAGCGGAATTTACACGAATAATTTATTCAAATCAACATGAGCACGAGCACCGTACAGGGGGAAGGGATAGACTGAGACTGCCATTCGGGAAGAAGGCCAACTCTCAGTTATCGATGATGTATAATGCGATGAAGACTTTTAATAAAATACTAGAAACCATAAGAAAGGAGGAGAAATTGAATAGATTTAAAATGAAACTGACCAAATATGTAAAAGATAAGATTTAGTAAAAGAAAATACTTTGATCTTGTTTATATTAGAGCATATATAGGAGTGCTTATGTATGCACTCTGTTACGAATAATAAATAAATAACTGACTGTATATAAAATTGTGCATATTGCGGTTATGTAATATGTACCAAATGTCAATGAAGTCGCTTCGAGTGAATCTCTGAATACTTGAAATGAAATTTTAGATATTTACAGTTTATTATTGTGGAGGTTAGCGATTATGTATGTTGGCTCTAAATCAGAAAAATTATGTAATATGGTGCCCCAATAATTAGTAAAATACCTTGGTGTTCTTTTGTGTCACGGAGTATATTGCGACTCGTATTTGTGTAGAAATATTTGAGAATGTAGGTCGATGTGAGTGTGTGCAGGTCTCGAGAACATAGACCTTACATGCCGTCGGTACTCAACATCTTTATGGCTGGTGGGAGTTGCGGTACAAGTATCGCATTGATGGGTGCGCTCAGCCCCTGTGCGTTGATGATTAGAGTGTAGGGGTTATCCCTTCACGCATATTTACTGATTTCCAAGTACGGTCGGTAATTATAATACATTTAATAAAAAAGTCAACTGAAGTTTTCTTGGCACGGTTACAATACAAACTCATTTTTTCAATTCGGTGGTATTTATAGTTATTCCAAATATTGCTTTTATTAGCCTCAATGTTACTGGATTGGGGAAACAATGGAGGGTACCAAGAGGCTCAGTGAAAGACAGTGGAAAATGACAGAAAAATTTATTAGAAAGTCTTCAGAAAATATAGTTCAATATACAGCGCGGTAGAGCAATATAAAACTAAACTGTGATGCGACGATAGCCGCACTCGACACTGTGAATGGCGGAGACTTGTGGGCGGCAAGGAGCGGTGGGTGCGACGAAGGTAGCAGCTAACGTAACCATGAAAATAGCCTTTTCAGTTCAGCCTCGATCGGCGATGGCAACAACGTGGCAGCGGTTCTGCTGAATAGGCCGATTGGTCCTGTGTGGGCAGCGATCCTTATAAACAGTCCTCGGGTGGCGGCGGCAGTCTCGTCTATCTGATGACGCCAACGGCACGAAGCTCCTGAGGTGGCGACGGCGGTAGTTAGCGGCACGCTCGAGCAGAGTCGCTGGATTCACTGTTCAGAATCGATTCGTGCCGTCCTCATGGCTAGCAGAACTGGGAGCCCTTTTCGTAGCGCCGACGGTCTTATTACCAGAGCGCGGTCGAAGCAATTTCTTGGAATTGGGTCGCCTGTACTTGGCCCCGGTAACTACAATCGTTGGGTCATTTCCTGGAATTCGGACGTGGTCGTTTCTAAAATGAACTTAAAGCAGCTGCGACGGCGATGTTTCTTAGCATGATATTCCATGCGTATCATTATTTTTCTTATAATTTTCATAAAACAAGCTATTAGTTTAGAGCTCAAGAAATCTCTTTCATCACATTCACATTTAGACTTGTTGTTAACCTTATATTCTGTGAGGTACACTACAGCTTTACGGTATGTTGTTTTATTTTGTATAACACAGAACTGTAATTATCTGTTAACTTATTTACATTACAGGTCTCTTGGGAGTACAAGATCCTGCAATCTCAACTATGCCTTCACCAACCTCGGGAAATGAACCAAAATTGAATACCGTTTTTATTGCTAAAGAATCTTTAAGAAAGCGTAAGTTTCCTTCCACTGAAAAGAAACTATTTTCATGTTCACGGTGCAATTATTCATGCAATCGAAATGGAAACATTAAACGTCATGTGCGTACTCATATTGCAGATAAACCATTTTCATGTTCACAGTGCAATTTTTCATGCAGACGAAAAGAAAACTTAAAAACTCATGTGCTAACGCACACTGGAGACAAACAGTTTTCATGTCCACAGTGTAATTATTCGTGCATTCGTAAAGGAGCTTTAAATAGACATCTGCTTACCCACACTGGAGAGAAACTATTTACATGTTCACAGTGCAATTATTCGTGCATTCAGAAAGGTAATTTAAATTTACATATGCTGATCCACACTGCCGAGAAATTATTTTCATGTTCCCAGTGTAACTATTCGTGCAATCAAAAGAGAAACTTAAAAAGTCATCTACTAACGCACACTGGAGAGAAACTATTATCGTGTTCTCAGTGTAGTTATTCTTGCAATCAGAAAGGAAGCTTAAAAGGGCATATGCTTACGCACACTGCAGAAAAACTATTTTCATGTTCACAGTGCAATTATTCATGCAAGCGAAAAGGAATCTTAAAAAGTCATGTATTGACGCACACTAGAGAAAAATTATTTTCGTGTTTACAGTGCAAATATTCGTGTAACCGGAAAACAGATTTAAATAGACACATGCTTACGCATTCTGTTGAGAAACTGTATTCATGTTTACAGTGCAATTATTCGTGCAATCGTAACGAACACCTTAAAAGACATGTGCTTACGCACACTGGAGAGAAACCATTTTCATGTTCACAGTGCAATTATTCGTGCAATCAGAAAGGATCGTTAAAAATTCATGTGCTTACTCACACTGAAGGAAGATGAAGATGGAATTATATAATACTTTATTTTCTTTATTCATCCGAACAAAAATATCTTCATTCGTAACTCTATCAGTAATCAACGCAAGTCGCCGATCACAAAGTGATTGATGATGGAATCGGACAGGATTAGGAAATTATTAGACCTTTGATAGTGCACCTAAATGGACCCACGGAACCAAAGGACAACTTGACTCATCTGGTTTATGACACCGTCTCGATGATCTTCCGGAAGTTCACCTAATGTGTGAACAGACTAAAACCGGTGATTCTGATGAAGCCACCGCACGCTGTTCGCTGAAATAAATACAAATACGCTGTATCTTACGTTCAAAATGTTCGTCAATACCACTGATCACAAATGACGAAAATTTCACTCTGAATCTCTGTGTGTTTCCATACAATGAAAAACCAAACCGGGTTGAGAACAAACATGTACTTAAGTGATCCACACGACTGATCAAAGCTAGGACGACACTTTCTCTCCAATCTCGACAAATTATATTGGGCGTATGCATTAATTCATGCGTTTTTTTTTCGAAAATTAAGGCTTTATTGTGAAAAAATGGTTATACACTCAATGATCAAAGTATTGTCCATCGGAAGCTACAACATTTGCCCATCTTTCTGGCAGTTTGTGGATTCCATCCCAAAAAAACTTCTCCGGCTTGGTGGTGAAGAACGAATTAAGCCAATTTTTGATACCCTGTTCTGAAGTGAAGCGTATTCCGGTGAGGGCATTCTGCAGTGATCTGAACAAGTAGTAATCAGAAGGGGCTATGTCTGGGCTATAAGGCGGGTGAGGTAGAACTTCCCACCCACTGTTCTCCAAATAGTTTTGAACCGGTCTTGAAACATGTGGCCGAGCGTTGTCATGATGGAAAATTATGGATTCGTATCTGATTGCATATTCTGGTCGTTTTTCCGCAATCGCTCTCTTCAAATGAATTAATTGTGTTCGGTAGAGGTCCCCTTTGATCGTCTGACCCGATTTCAACAGCTCATAATACAACACACCCTTCTGATCCCACCAAATACAAGTACAAGTCTTCTAAGTTGAAATCGCCACTTCTAAACCGTGCAAACCACTTCTGGCACGTTCTTTCAGCTAGAGCATGGTTACCATAAACCTCTACTAAAATACGATGACTTTCGGTAGCACTTTTCTTCATGTTAAAGTAATGAAGAAGAACTCCCCGCAAAAACACTTTTTCTGGCACAAAGTTCGACATGTTCAAATGAATAGAAAAAAATGTTGTTTACACTTCAATCAAATGACATATACTGAAAAAGACGCGCAATGACAGTAGCTTTCAAATGAATATAGTCACGGATGAACACGGCGCGAAATAATACTAGTAACGCCCTCTCTTAGAAAACCGCATGAATTAATGCATACTCCTATTAATTTCAAAACAACCTGTCAAGCCAAGCCAAAGCAATAATGTATACTGATAAAAACTAGGCAAAGACCTAGGAACAAAACTAAAAAAACTTGTGACAATATACTACGTTTAACAATAATCATTTTGATTAAGATGTCTTACAGAGACGAAGCTATTCTTTTTCTATAAGAATTATGGGAGTCTTGAGCGTAACAGGGCTTACGACCTGTCATCGGCTGGCTTAAGATCACTTCGTCGTGAGCCCTGTAATGCCCAAGACTCCCATAGCTTCGTCTCTGTGAGACATGTTAATCTTGATGACAATCCCCCAGGGGATAAAACCCAGTAATTAGTTTCTACAAAGATTTGGACATACTCAAAATATTGTAAATAATCATTTTGATTAAAATACGGAAGTGTATGTGTTCACCTATAAAAAATTATAATTTACGAATACGGAACACTATCAAATGCACGTCTCAAATGCTTCAAGTCGCCTTATCATTTCTAACTTGTACTGTTAACTCATTTTATTGTTATAAAGATTTAAGACAGACTCGTCTAGTTATATAGTTGTAGCGATCAGAATTCATATCCACCGCCATCTCAGCCGGCAACGACGTTAGCGACAGCGCGGCCGGCTGTTGCTACAAGCCTGACTCGATCATTCACCGCCAAGCAGTCTCTACAGTTTCATCGTTACACAACGGCGGTCTTGCTGGCCCACGCGCGCTGAGCGAGACCGCCGACTGGCTTCACTTCGAAAACCACGCACATCTTCTACATCTTCACTCATCCATTATATTCATCCTCATCTATCTTCATTGTTTTATCCATCACAATAAACACCTCAACAAGCAAACAACATTTCTTTAATTTAACCACCGTCCTAACCCTCAAATAGTAATGGGGTTCGAGCCCCATTCCAGGAGTCTAGCATCATAAACGATCTCGTAAACACTGACCCATCGCAATTATCGTTTACTGAATTAACAGAGCATCAGAACGGGTACGGCGAAGATTGGCGGAATACAGAAGAAAGCGACAGTGTCGAGATTGAACAAATATCGGTCAAAATGAAGTCTGCTGGCGTCAAGGTCACATTTCACACTGAAAAGACAAGCATGAGGAAATGTATGGATGGAAAATTTGGATGCGGAATGTGTCAATAACAGTGGTCGCGGCTGAATCGAAAAGACGCGCCAAAAGTGTGCTTACGAATTCATTTTAGGGCCCAAGTTTCTGCCCCTCACCGATTTGCTAGAAGAGGGCCCATCAGCGCTACACCCTTCAGCAGGCTGCAGCAGCGTCCTACATTGGCCACGAAGCCAGTCCGGATATAAATCATATTATTAATAATCTTTAGTATTACTAAACGAGACCAATTAAGATATTGAATCTACATCATTCGTGCAAATACTATTTTTGGTATGCACAACTGTCCGCAATTGGAGAGAGTAACTAAGAATCAAATACTCGTTGACTAACATTGAAGTTGCGATGTAATTTGATTAAAGGAACATTATGGATACTAAATATCTGATAACCATGCGCCTTTAGTCGATACTTATGTAGCTACTTGAGGTGACTAGTTGACGGTCGAACGGGTCAAAATAAACTAGAGGTACAGTTTTCAAATTCAATAGTCAACGTTCTATCGACGCGGGCTGTCCACTAGTGTCATTATAATACTTGAGAGGGTATCTAATACAATTGTTGTTTGACGAATATATTGTTAAAGATTAGGATTTCAACATGTGCTAGGCACATCGATGTTGTATTATTTAAAAAGTCATCAAAAATAATGTATCACAATAGTCTCTCGTTTTAGATTGAAGTTAAATACTGTCTCATAAAATCTCTGTCTCAAATAATCTCCTTGAGATGGTAACATTCCTTAAACGTTATTAATAGTTTTTCTAAAATATTTATTTATTATTTATTAGACAACATTACAGGTAACACTATTTATTTACAAATAACGTACCTAATAAAATAATATCGGAAATACGACACACTACAGCTTCTCTCTTGGCATAAGGTGTATGGTTAGATCAAGTAATATTATTAGTTTAATAATTAATGTAATTGTTTTATCAGAGGAATGGTTCAAAAAATGACAAGTCGAAACAAATCCCTCGAAGTGCCGCCACTCACGCAGATATCCCAGAACTGAACGCCACAAACTCAGCATAGAGTAGCTTGTTGGTGTAGTCAAGACGTTGGCCTAGTGATCTAGTGGTTGGGGGTTCGCGCCTCGTTCCAGGACACCAGCAAGTTAGTCCTATTTTCATTGCACAAGCATTTAGCTTAGTTTGAAAATATTAAGAATATTGATGTGACATGTGCTCCGTGTACGCATCTCTATTTAAAAAAAAAAAAAAAAAAGATGTTCGGAGAAAACATCTCCCAGACCGGCGACATTAAATACTTAGGTGTTACGC
The DNA here is from genome assembly GCA_022840565.1 of Eubasilissa regina. Taxonomy (NCBI): domain Eukaryota; kingdom Metazoa; phylum Arthropoda; class Insecta; order Trichoptera; family Phryganeidae; genus Eubasilissa; species Eubasilissa regina. The sequence goes on from JAINEB010000026.1 coordinate 1,412,167, forward strand.
TGGATTCCAAACTCACTCTGCGCAATATATTCACTAATAGGCAGGAATAGCAAACTTCCCATCGACAAAAAGCTCCTCTTATACTAGGTCGTCAGAAGGCCTATACTCCTCTACGTAGACCTCCTCTTCCTGAGGTCACGCGACCACTATACATAAATAAATTACAACCCTTCCAGAATAAGGTCATCAGACTAGCGCTGCTTGCACCTAAATGGAGCAGGATTACGCAACTCCAACTAGTATATTCTCCCAGGAAAATAATTTATAAAACATCTCTCTAAGCGTTTTAATGCTGAACTCCCACAGCACTGGAATCCCACGATAAATGTTCTGTCAACCTGACATAACGGCCCCCTCGCATATTAAGTATCCCAAAACTTTCCACCTTTAGAGGTTATCTGCTGCCCCAGCTAGCAGCCCCTGCGTCATTGTAATAGTAATATATACAAAAATAATAAATACACCCCAGTTTTGCTAATGCGCCCATAAGGCATACATCATGATGGAAGAGGTCTAAATGGACCCGGTATTCTAAATAAAATGATACAAAAGTCAAAAGTAATTGTTTTATCGAGTCGCTTGTTACTTGTAATTACTATAGAGATTATTGAACATAGTTCTGTAATGTTGGAAGGTATTTACGTTGGGATACGTAATTTTAATAAAAATCTATTATAAAGAAAACCTTTCGCTATCCTTCAAATGAACTCTTCAAAGAATGTCACGTCCTGGACATCCATCAAATGTATATTCTTGGTATACTAAAACACTTTTACCGGCACAAGCAATATTACCAGCAAATGACGCGCCCTCACTTAACAAGGACACAGGCTAACTGTCGCTATCTTGTGCCAAAACTAAACAAAACTTGCGCACAAAGATTCCATTTATTTCTAGCACCAAAAATATACAACGGTCTAAACGCAAAAGTGAAAGATTGCAACCACAGTCATGCATATTTTTCACGAAAAGTGCAGTTCTGGCCCCACGAAATGGGGAGAAATTACGCCCAAGAACTTTTAAAGGTGCAAACCTGAGAACAAAACTGCTACAATAGTATATTAAATTATCTATTTGCATCTACTGATTAACTGTTTATATATATATATATATATATATATATATATATATATATATATATATATATATTATACATTGATAATTGCACTTTGCTTACTGTTATACCGGAGGAACACTGTCTGCTCTAATACAGTAAATTACTAGTGTAGCAGGCAGGGTACCCAAACATATGTCTTCCTTTCTTACTGATATGTTGTATTTACTTTACCAAATTTGATATGCATACCCTCGGTACATTTGTCCGATATTAGAAATATTTCGCAACGCTCATAGTAATGAACTAGGTGAAAATGTATACTTAGTGAATATTGATTTGGAAGAGTAATACGTCAGACCGTTAGACATTATTTATCAATGTAAGTACATAATACATGTAAATAATGAACCTAATAAATGTAATATTATTATTATTATCACGCTGGAATAAACACATTATTATAATTTAAAAAAGCTATTCCACACTCATATTACAAGCATAGTATTTGTGTTTGAGAACGTCTTATTTCTTAACTCGTATCACCATACATAACTTGCAAAATTAGCGTCATAACAAAAAAAAGTTCGATACGTAGGACTTGTCAGTGCAGAGGTGGTGTTTGTTTTATATGTTTGATGTGTTCATCAAACGGTTTTTTTGCTGTGAGACTGAAGCTCATAACATCTAGTCTCACGCGTGTTATATGTATGTCGCAACGAAGGGTGTTTGTTGTAACTAGAGCAAGGTATTTAAGTGAAAAAGCACTTACTACGGTAAAGAATTGTACAGTTAAATACGCGTTAAACTCTGGAGTGGCTCTCTCGAATGGTGAATGGAAAAAGACATTAATGAGAGATATCGTCACTAGCTGCTTGAGTAGTGTCCGCCTCTATGTATATGACTTATTGTGTCTTCTAATTGGTCGCTTTGGTTTGGGCCCTGTATGGTTGATAGAAGAGTCCTTACACTACCATGTCTGTGGGCGCATGCAAGGTCACCACTGGCGTATATCTTTTTATCGTTGAATTGAAATAATTATTTTAGTAAAACATTGTCACTTGGTATTTGATTTGAATATCATTACTACTAGAATTGAGTATGCACGAATTATTTTTTTCAGTCAGTTGTTTATAATCGATTCTTTGGGCTCCGAATCCTTTCAGCACGCGCGCGTACTACATCGGAAAATATGGACACCTTGTTTATATCTTTTACGACTGCATGTGTGATTTTCTGATTCCAAGCCGACTGCTTTTCGCACCATCATTTTTTTTTTTACAAACTTGGAATATATTAGATCGAGTTTCGTATTCTATTTTTAGATTAGTACAATCATAAGACAATACAACAGGTAATTTTGAACTGTTTGCATGTAAAGGTAGTATTTCTATAAATTTTGTTATAGAGAAACGAACAGAACAATAATAATAATTAACATACTACGTGATATTATACACAAAGAGAAAAGGTAAAGTTTTGTAGGATAAACAAAAACTGTATGTAGACTGTTATTAGCGCCGTTTAATGTACACATATACGCGCACACCGTATTGGATTGTAGAAATATATCCTTTCCTTTTCTCTTTCCCTATCCTATTCCCTAGGCACGAGTGAGAAGGAAGATTTCCCTGCAGTCTAATACGCCCGAACCGAACACGGTACTCTGCCGTCGCTGTAAATCCGCTTACTACCGCTAACATTAATCAACAAAAATAACCAATTTTACTACCGCTAATATACAAAGAAAACAATTCCTTTTAACGCGAGTGTCAACAAGTGTGTGACATAATTCTGGGTCGCTCGTGGATTGGTGGACCGGGGAGACAACAGAACCAGCTTCCAGAGATAGGAGATTAACAAGTAAGTGCCATCCTTTCTTTATCTCCCAACAATCCGCCAACTTTCCTGGAAAACACTGGAAAAGGTGAGGAGGGGAAGGGAATGGGATGCAATAAAAAAAATTATATCAATAATTAGATAGGGTAATTTATTTTTGAAAAGAAGCAACTTTTCGATCAAAATCGCTAAGTTATTAGAGGAAATTGTAATATTATATTTTGACATACAGAGGATAAAAATAATATTAGCAATTGCGATTGCTTGCGTCGGCTGGTCAGCTGGTGTTCGGTACACAGTCCGCAGCTGGGTGGCGGCATGTGTCCATGGTAATCACAAGTGCGTATATGGCATATTGCCCTGTAAAAGGCATCCTCCCATCATTATGCGAGTACTCATATAGCGTCTAAAGGTGCATTTATGAATACACTTATGAGTGCACTATGAAAGTAGTTTCAATTTAGTATGCCTAAGATTATTGTGAACTTTTAAGTCTGATTTTCGATTGCATAAATGCACTGCGATCATTAAAAGAGTTGGTCTGCAGTGTGCGCGAGCATATGCCTTTTAAAGCTTTCTTTCCGAATACATGAATAATTACACTGCGAACATGATAATTTTTTCACTGCAGCGTGAGTCAGGAAATGTATATTTAAGTCGACTTTCTGATCGCTCGAAAAATTGCACAGTGAACATGAAAACGATTTCTCTCCGGTGTGCGTAAGCACATGACTTATAAAGTTTTCGTTTCGTCTGCACGAAAAATTGCACTGTGTACATGAAAATAATTTCCGTCTAATGTGCGTAAGCTCGTGACTTTTTAAGGAACCCTTTCGTGTGCATGAATAATTGCACTGTAAACACGAATATGGTTTCTCTCCAGTGTGCGAAAGCACGTGAGTTTTTAAGTATCCCTTTCGTCTGCATGTATAATTGCACTGTGAACAAGAAAATGGTTTTTCTCCAGTGTGCGTAAGAACATGATTTTTTAACGTTCCTTTCTGATTGCACGAATAATTACACCGGGAACATGAAAATAGTTTCTCTCCGGTGTGCTCAGGCACATGACGTTTTAGTTGTACTTTCTGATTGCACGAATAATTGCACAGTGAACATGTATAAAGTTTTTTCCCAGAATGTGTAAGCACGTGTCTATTTAAATCGGGTTTCCTATTGCATGAATATTTGCACTGTGAACATGAAAATAGTTTCTGTCCAGTGTGCGTAAGCTCATGAATTTTTAACGCTCCTTTTTGATTGCACGAATAATTACACTGAAAACATGAAAACAGTTTCTCTCCAGTGTGCGTTAACGTGTGTCTTGTAAGGAGTCCTTTTTGATTGCACGAATAATTGCACTGTGAACATGAAAAAAGTTTCTCTCCAGTATGTCCAAGTACATGAAGTCTTAAGGACGCCTTTCGATTGCTCAAGTACGAACACTGAGAACAAGAAAATACTTTATTATAAGTGGAAGGAAATGTACCCTTCCCTAAGAATTCTTTGGTAAATAAAATATTATTCAACTTTGGTTCGTTTCCCGAGACAGATGGAGATGCAGTTGGAATTACAGGATCTTGTAGTCCTTGGAGACCTGTAATATGAAGTGTTTTTTATAAAATGTAAGGTACATAACGTCGTGTACCTCAGAAATCCAGAATACAGGTACACATCAAATATAAAAAGAGTCTGCAATAAAATACATTAAATATAAATTATTACCCCAATTCAAACTTTTAAATATGTTACATGTACACTTTCAAACTATGTAAAAGGCCAATAAAAACAACATTTGAACTAAGTAAGAAATTCTACCGAATTGAAAACGTTTTTTCAGTGTGTTTCACTTCAATAGACCTTTTTCTTAAATATTTAAATGTACCGAGGGTATTTCAAAATCAATAAATTTCTGTGAAAGGCTAACGCCTACACTCCAATCATCACCGCGCATGAAGCTGAGCGCACCTAGCAAGGCGGTACTTGTAGCGCAACTTCCAACAGCCATTAAGACCGACGGCATGTAACAATACAAACGCGGCCAGTAGCATCCGGACTGGTCAAATCACGATCAGTCTACCCATCGACTAGCGAAGGATAAAACTTCATTTCGTAATGAACACTTCGTTGGAAGTATGTTGGTACCACTGATTGGCCCACTCCCGATGCAGGTCGCAATCGCTTCGCACTTCATATAATACGATAAAGTGAGGTTAAGTCGTTATTTAAACCGCTATTGGACTATACTTCAATGAAGTGTCTGAAGTGTGAAGTATGTAATGTGATACTTCAATGAACTACATGAAGTGAGCATACACAGTTCGCAATTAACTGTGTGTGTTATTTTATTTATTTTTTGTACCATAAATAGTACATATGAAAATAAAAGTAATTACTTTACTAGACGTGGTCTATTCTAAAGCTGTTATCTCTACAGTTTTTAAAAGTAGTAATTGTTAAGGTACAAAATGTTATTGTAAATAAAAATTATAAAAATATTATTGTCTGTAATATACAATAGTTGGAGACAAAAATTTGTAGGTAGTTAGGTTAGCACAAATAAAATCATTAATCACTTAATTCGCGGAATACAAAATAAGAAAGTTCGTTGAGCGAATTTGGTACTAAATTTTGGCACTAAAAAGTCTCCTAAGGCTTTCCTCCTGGTTTCCTTTGGATCGGATCGTGGAAGTAAAGTTAATTTTTTTTTTTTAATAATTTTAAGATTGCTTTGGTAAACAAGACGTCTTATATCCAAAAATTAAAAGGATTTAAAGAGTTCTTCAGAGTTACGTCTAAATGGCCACTTGTTTATTACTCTGATGACCCATTTCTGAGCCTTAATTAAAAAATCCATTGCAGTAAGAGCTGCACCGCCCCATACACATTTTGCGTAAATGTGTATGGGGCGTCTATTTCTATAGCCATTTAGAATCTGTATTGGTTAGGCTAATCAGGATCTAATTAGGATCTTTGATTCTTACGTTGCCTTAGGATATTATTTTCTATATCCTCTTCGGTTCTAATAAGTATAGTTTTAGCTTCATCATCTCATTATGCGAGGATTTTTCCATTTTTTTACCACACCGTGATTTTTGAGTGAAAGTTTCGTTGCAGGCAGCTAAGTTATTAGTTATGAGTATTGAGAACTATATCATTGAAGTACTTCGTACAGTGTGGGCCCATCGCTACTATCGACGTCACCCGAGCAACACCTTTAGAAACCACTTGCAATATCAAGCGACTTATACCTCTATTAAGGAGACCACATTATTATTGTGAAGTTGTAATTATTCAGAACATAGCTCTGTGATATTTTAAATACCAATTAAATGTATTAATTAGAAAAATACAACGGAATCGTTATCGGATTACTCTATTCTATATATTTAGTATTTGAGATTCCGTAAAGATAAAGAAGACGGCTTTCAAATAATGGAACGATAGATGTATTGATAAAGTACTATCTGCGGTAGCACAGTCGGTTAATGCACCTTTCCCAGATTGGAAGAGATTCAGGTTCGAATCCCGGCAGCAACGACAATATTTTTCAATAAAATTGACTTAATATCTATATCTTTCTAATTAATACATTTTATCTAGTATTTAAAGTAACTTTTACCTTTATACAAATTAAATAAATTCAGCGCATCCGTATGTAGTTTATGTTCTTGTAACCTGCCGCCTGCCACACACTCACGTCGATATACATCCTCAAATATTTCGACACAAATACGATCCGCAATATACTCCGCGATACAAAAGAACACGAGGGTATTTGGATGGACATTAGTGCATCCAATACACTCACACAGATCGCATAATATTCACATCATTTTCACATCCTTCTGATCTGGAGTCACCACATATATAAGACGACATTTAACTCAATTATAATAATTTTTAATCGTTTATTTAATAGAAAACCACAACCAAGAATAGATCCCACTTGAAGCAGCTGTGCTCTCTGCACTTTTTCCATATTTTCGCACCAGATAGATGTAAAAATTCTTATCGTACGTCTTCGGATTGCATAACAGATACTTAACACTTAATAAAGGACACGTCCTGGATAATGTCTGCTAAACCTAAAGAAAACCATCTCCTTACCGCTGTGCTGGTCGGTCTTCTTGGAGTACTCTGAGCATTCCTGCTTTATGTCGGGGTACGATATCTCTATATCATAGTACGACACTTCACCGCCTTCTTCTTCGCCGCTCTCGGCTGAAGACGATGGCTCGAGTTTGATGGTAGGAGTGTCTGAGTCAGCACGCTTCATCGTTCTAGAATCACCCAGCGGGCACACTGCACGAAATAAGGTTACGTCAAATGGCGCTTGAGCATAGACAAGACGGGTCCATAGACTATTTCCGTATTCATGATAAACGTTGGGTACCTGGAGTATCTTTGTGAATGGTTGGAAATGATTATTATCCTTTTGATCAGATGCTATTAATTATTTTATTAGAGAGGCCGTGCATACTGGTAATATATCGCTCCGCGATTATTTCCAGGTATCACATAGTCAATTGTACTATGGTTATAGAAGGAGACAGGTGAAATCAGAAACACGGACGACACAGAGAGATTAATGGATTATTTTTTTATGACACATAATAACAAAAAGGACAGGCAGAATAACTTATAATTAACTAAATCTAATTACGACTGTAAAAATCGACGAATTTTTTTATTTTCGGGCGCAATAAGATATATCGAATATTTTATTCTGTAAGATTTCGAAAAGTTGGTCGGAAAAACTGAAAACTTTGTGAAACACTTGTAAATGAACATTGAAACTAAAATCAGATAAATAACTATGTAGGCCTGTTGCACTAACGACGGTATCGGAATTCCATTGCTCATCATCGTCGATCATACCAGAAAAAAGATCTTTCAGTTCTAATTTATACTCCGTCATCATCTTGAGAATTCTGCTGTTATAATTCCATCTCGTAGGGGCTGATGCTGGAAAAAGTTTCTTTATTTTAAGGTCGAGAGCGGAAATTCGCCTAGCAGATCGAGAGAAAAATGTTGAAAAACTTAGTAATGAATCGAAAAATAGTTTGCATTCACGGATCCACCTTACTGACTGTATGACACTAGCAAAACAGTTTAACCTGTTTTCGAATAGAAGGCTAAAGAATGCACTGGCAGACCTATCCGGGCTCACGTCAGTAAAACCCGCAAATCTCTCTGGAATACTGCCGTTTCTTTCATCAAAGTAACGGAATATAGTGGACATTTGACACTTCTGGGAAATATCAGTCGACTCATCGACAATAATAGAAACATATTTTGCAAGTCGTATTTCAGTTTTAATTTCTTCTAAAATAATGTTTGATATGGAGGTAATCAAATCATTTCGAATATGGTCGGATGTTCCAGAAAATATTTTAGACTTTTCCAGGTGAGTTTGCAGAAGACTATCAGAAGTACTCAATAAATACAATGTCTCGACATAATTATGACTATGATAATTATGTTATTATTTGGAATCGGATGATTCTCGATGACCTCTCAAAGGCAGTTCTTGTTTTGTCAACAAACAAACCGCATCGATTAATTTCGATATGTATCTGTTGGCCGCCATATTTCTATTATAATTATCAATACTGGTTTTATACTGAGCACTAAGAAAATTCTCAATACGATTTTTTTTTGCCGAACCGTTTTAACTTGATACACGCGTCGATATGCTGTTGAGAGCACTCGTGTCTTTTCCGAGCTTTTGAAAGATTGTTCAAATCGTAAAATACGTGCTTATTCCATACATTATTTTTATTTTGATTACAAAATATTAGACACGGCCAGCAAAATAATTTGGAGAATCTAACACATCCACAGATTCAAGAAAATTGTGAATAAATTGAGTTTTGAAAATGTCTTAGAGACGATTTATTTCTTGACGTTATATTCAAAATTGGAGTCGGTTTTCCAGTATCCAGAATGTGTTTTTTTTCCGCAAATGGTCGAGACACTAAACTTTACTAGGTAATTATTCAATTATACACTCACACAATTCACTATTTTTATTTACTGTATTAAAACACTTTGGTGAAGTAGCCATGTTATTTACAGTATTTTTAAAAATTTAATTGATGAATTGAATAGATAATCGAAGGATATTCAATGTTTCTATAATTCCGCTTCAAGTATTCAAGCCTGATTGTCGAAAATGTAATACACAAACAAATTTCACTAGCTTCGTAATACGTACGCTATTCTGTGCATTATACCCATTAGCATTAAAGTCGTTTTATGAAAGTTGAATGCTGTAAATAAACGCGAATACACTATATTATATGTGGAGGAACACGTGATGTGCACGTGTATTATGCGTGTAAGATATAATGTATACAAATGCGAAAACACATGGCTTTCATGTTTTAGGCACGTAGCTTACACGTGTTAGGCACGTGCCTTGCACGTGCTAAGCACGTGGCTTACACATGTTAGGCACGTAGCTTACACGTGTTAGGCACGTGCCTTGCACATGTTAGATGTGCACATGCCTTACACATGTTAGGTACGTGCACGTCACGTGTTCTTGCACGGATAATACACATGCACATAACGTGTTCTTACACGCATAAGACACATTTACATCACGTGTTCTTCAACGTATAATACTCGTGTACGTCAGTTGTTTTTGCACTTGTACCAAACTACGTCATCATCATTAGCAACATAGTCATCATAATGATCATCATTATTATTGCCATCATCATCATCATCATCATCATCATCATCATCATCAACATCATCATCATCAGCACCATAATCATCATCGTTAACATCATATTCATCATCATCAAAATCATTATCACCATCATCATCATCATCATCAACATCATCATCATTTTAATCAGCATCATAATCATCATCGTTTACATCATTGTCATCATCATCATCAATATCATCATCATCATCATAATCATCAGCATCATTATTGTAATCATCATCTTCTTTATCATCGTCATCATCGACAAAATCATCACCATCATCAGCATCATTATCATCATTATCATCATCATCATCATCATCATCATCATCATCATCATCATCATCATCATCACCATCATCATCATCATCATCATCATCATCCTCTTCTTAGTCATCATCATCATCGTCATCACCATCATCATCGTCATCACCATCATCATCATCATTATCATCATCATCATCATCATCACCATCATAATAATCATCGATTACATCATCGTTTTCATCTTTGTCATCATCATCATCATCTTCATTATCATCGTCATCATAGTCATCGTCATCATCATTATTAACGTTAACATCGTCATCATAATCATAATTGTCATTATTATCATCTTCATCGTTATCATCATCATCATCACGATCAACATAATCATCATCATCATCAACATCATTATTACGATCATCATCTTCTTTATCATCATCATCATCATCATCATCATCATTTTCATCAGCATCATAATCATCATCGTTTACATCATTGTCATCATCATCAGCATCATAAACATCATCTTCTTAGTCATCATGTTCATCATCATCACCATCATCATCATCATCATCATCATCATCATCATCATTATCATCATTATCGTCATCATCGTCATCATCAATATCATCATCTTCTTCGTCATCATCATCATCATCATCATCATTTTCATCAGCATCATAATCATCATCATCATCATTATTAACGTTAACATCGTCATCATAATCATAATTGTCATTATTATCATCTTCATCGTTATCATCATCATCATCATCATCATCATCATCATCATCATCATCATCATCATCATCATCACCATCATTTTCATCAGCATCATAATCATCATCGTTTTCATCTTTGTCATCATCATCATCATCTTCATTATCATCGTCATCATAGTCATCGTCATCATAGTCATCGTCATCATCATTATTAACGTTAACATCGTCATCATTATCATAATTGTCATTATTATCATCTTCATCGTTATCATCATCATCATCACGATCATCATAATCATCATCATCATTAACATCATTATTACAATCATCATCATCCTTTTCGTCATCATCATCATCATCATCATCATCATCATCATATTCATTATCATCTTCATCATCATTATTAACGTTAACATCTTCATCATAATCATAATTGTCACTATTATCATCATCATCATCATCATCATCATCTTCATTACCATCATAAACATCATTTTCATAATCTACACGTGCACATCACGTGTTCTTACACGTATAATACACGTGCACTTCACGTGGTCTTACAGGCATTTTACACCTGCACATCGCGTGTTCTTCCACGTATAATATGCGTGCACGTCACGTGTTCTTACACGCCTAAGACACATGTTCTTGAATGTATAATACTCGTGTATGTCAGTTGTTTTTGCACTTAAACCAAACCACACATAGCACTTGTTCTCGCACGTACACTTACATACGTATAAAGGAAGGTAGGTAGGAACCTAGATATATGTGCAATAAGACGTGCCATACGTATACAAACATGTGACGTAATTGTATGTGATAAGTATACGAGTCGATAACTTTAGATTACCTTCGATTAGCTTCAATTACCATATCCTATCATTTATTATGTTATTATATCTTAAATTATTTACTAAATACATAAATTATAATTACCTTCGATTACGATGATAATTATGATGATGACGACGATGATAATGCTGATGATGATAATCGGGTATGAAAAAATAAGATGAGAAAAATTCAGATTATACCTCGTGATGATGATGATGATGATTCGGGTGAGAAGAAAAAAAGAATAAGGTATATTACCTATCCTTGTTATAGTATGTAATGAATTGGATGTTATCAAATGAAATCGAATTGAATCTAGTATTATTGAAACTAGACGTTAATCATGCTGTCACCTGTGCTCCCAAACACACACTAAAACTGTTACTAATCCAGAAATCGCGGTTTTAAAATATAATTCTTTGGACCACGTTCCTATACTTTGGTCCACATTACACAAACTTTAAACAGAAAATTAAACATGCCATTTTAAAATCAATTTTTTTAATTTCATTATGTTGGGGTATCTTAGCCCCAACATAATCCAACTTTATTATCATAAAATAATTATTGCCAACCATACAAATAGTTACCGCATACTGTTACTAATCCAAAAATCCCGGTACTTATCTATAATACTTTAGACTGCGTTACAAAACTTTGGACCACGTTTAATAAACTTTGGACCACGTTCAAAAAACATTGGACCACGTTCCTAAACTTTGGTCCACATTTCAAAAACTTCGATCCAAAAATATAACATGCCATTTTAAAATGTATTTTCTTATTTTCCTCGCATTATCTAAGATAATCCAACATAATACAACTTTTTTTTTCATAAAATAAATGTTGAAACCCATACTAATTGTTAACACATACTGTTATCAATCCAAAAATCGCGGTCCTAAACTGTAATAATTTGGACCACGTTTTAAAAACTTTGGACCACGTTTAAGAAACTTTGAACGACGTTCTAAAATCTTTTGACCACGTTCCTTAACTTTGGTCGATATTTCAAAAACTTCAATCCAATAAAAAACATGCCATTTTAAAATCTATTGTTTGCTTTTCCTCACATAACCAAAAATACCCCAACATAATCCTACTTTATTTTCAGAAATTAAATATCACAAACCATTCTAATTAAACTGTAATACTTTGGACCACGTTATAAAAATTTTGGACCACATTTAAAAAAATTTTGACCATGTTCTAAAAACTTTGGACCACGCTCCTACACTTTTGTCTAAATTTCAAAAACTTCGGTCCAAACGAAATTTTAATTTAAGAGTAATGTAGCATTTGAAATATTTGAACAATAGTGGGTTTTCAGAATTTGCTAATCATTTGATAGAAAATGGTCATGGTTTTGATAAAAAAATTGGGATTGTCAATTTTCCACATAAACGGTGTTGGTCACAAATTAAATAATTAGGAATCGTTGGAGATAAATAAAGCGTGTAAAACTAATCAAAAAATTATAAAGAACCAACTAAATTTAAAATTCTAAAATTCATTCTAAAATTTTTTCCTCAAAATTATTCGACTAAATTTGTATTAACAATTTGAGTTAGGTACTAAATTTATTTTTTAAATAATTGTTATTTTAAAAATGGATTATCGTAAAAAAACAATAATATGTGTTTTTAGTTAGTTATAACACCCTGAAGAAGAAAATTGTATTTTTCGAAACCGGTAGATGTATTTAAACTCAATTCAGTGGTTAATAAAACAAAGATAATAAATAAATAAATATTATTTTATCTTATATTGTATTCGATTACAATGATGATGACGATGATGATGCTGATGATGATAATCGGGTATAAAAAAAGAAGAGAAAAATTCAGATTATACCTCATGATTTATTTTATTTATTTATTATTCATAACTATATTATACATATACAAATTCGTTTGGACTGTGCCCGTCTCACTAGAGAAATTCTGTGTCGAGACGGGCATAGTTTACAAGCAATTGTACAATTGATTAAAATTACAAGTAGAAAGATTTATTAACATATAAAAGGTGTAGATGAAGAACAATTTTAAGGTGGATTTAATTTTTGGATTACTTTGTAGCAATAATTAATATGGGTATGAGTCAATATGTTTGGGTGAGTGCACCAATACTGGCTCTACCCATATTACGAATCCAAGTTTTAATATAAAGTTTCATGTTCTTGTGATAATTCAATTGATTTAAGTCTTTTAGCATTCTATTATACAGTTTAGGTCCAAAATATTTGTAGTTCCTTTGACCAAATGTAGTATGTGCTCTTTGGGTTTGAAGGTTATTTGTATTTGTCCGTGTGGAAATTATGTTTTGTGTTGTTTTAAAATGTGTCTGTTTGTATTTATATATGTATTTGAGAGTAGTATTAGCGTATATTTGCCTAATATCAAAGACATTGAATTTATCAAAAATTACGTCAGTGCTCGTTGTGATTGGGGACTTGAGGATAACTTTTAATATGATTTTTTGAGCTGCTATTATTGGATTAATTGCAGACATAGTCGCTCCACCCCAAGCAATTATACCATGCTCTATGATTGATTGACAGATAGCGTAATATGCCGTTTTAAGGAGTTTTATATTAAGGATATTTCTAATATTTCTAAAAAAATATATCGTTTTTTTTATTTTATTTGTAATGAGTTGTGTATGATGATTCCATTTGAGGTAAGGATCAAATATAATTCCTAAGTATTTAATTTGATGATGATGATATTCGGGTGAGAAGAAAAAAAAGAACACGATATACCTATTACATATCCTTGTAATCGTGTGTAATGAATCGAATATTACCAAATGTAATCGAATTTAATCGAGTGTTATTGTGACGTTAATCACGCTGTTAAACATGCCATCAAACACGCCGTCAATCGCGCCATCAAAGCAGACACCAAACACGTCGTCAAATACGCTAACAAACACGCTGATAAACAAGACCTATATCACGCTGTCAAATATGCCTCCAAACATGCCATTAAACACACTAACAAACGAGACCTTAATCACGCTCTCAAATATCCCTCCAAAAACTCCGTCAAAAACGCCATTGAGCACGCTAATTAACAAGACGTTAATCATGCTGTCAAACATGCTCCCAAACACGAAGTAAAACTGTTACTAATCCAAAAATCGCGGTCTTAAAATATAATTTGGACCTAGAAAAAAACTTTGGACCACATTTAAAAACTTTGGACCACGTTCCTATATTTAGGTCCACATTTAACAAACTTTAATAAGAAAATAAAACATGCTATTTTAAAATGTATTTAAGATTACCCAACATAATCCTACATTATTATCATAAAATAATTACTGCAAACCATACAAATAGTTAACGCATACTGTTACTAATCCAAAAATCACGGTCCTAATCTGTAATACTTTGGACCAAGTTAAAAAACTTTGGACCAAGTTAAAAAACTTTGGACCACATTTAAAAACTTTGGACCACGTTCCTAAACTTTGGTCCACATTTCAAAAACTTTAATCTAAAAATTATACATGTTATTTTAATATGCATTTTCTTATTTTCCTAAGAAAACTCAACATAATCACACTTTATTTTTATAAAATAAATATTGCACACTATAGTACTACAGTTAGTTTAATAAATGTATAATGTGCATTTCGTGTGTTATCTTGTACCTGTATTATCTTCCTATAACCATGGTAATAATGAAAGCGTGATGTGTGATGGACAGTTCGCGAAGCGAATATTCCATTAGGGTGCGGGGTATCGTTCTGATGAAAGATCAGGAGCATGGTACGAATCATGACTCCTAAACGAATCCCGACTCGAACTAATGGCGCACAACGTCATGACCCGGTTATATCAACATTGCGTTAACATTACGCTAATAACACAGCCAAATCGCTCTCGGGTACCCTGCGTAGGTCTCCTTGATGTAATAGTGTAGTACAGAAATAGTCTATGGAATAATCTTGTCTATACACAATCGCCATTTGACTTGACTGCTTCGCGTCGCGTCCGTTTAGAATTCTAGAACCATGTACCGTACTGACCCGGATGCTCCTACCATCAAGCCTGAGCCACGGTCTCCAGCCGACAGCTGCGATGAAGGAGAAGGCGGTGGAGTGCCCTACTCCGATATAGAGATATCGCTCCCCGACATAAAGCAGGAGTGCTCGGAGTACTCCAGGAAGGCGGACCAGAACAGCGGTAAGGAGATGCTTTCCTTTAGATTAACCCGAAATATTTCTGGACGAGTCTTTTTCTAAGTATTTATTATGATCTAAGATGATAGATTGTGTGAGGATACGTATGTAGAACGCCCCAATATTTAGGCAAATACCCTCGTGTTCTTTTGTATCTCAGTGTCGATGTGTGAGTGTGTGGCAGGCGGCAGGTTAGAAGAACATAAACTATATACGGATGCGCTGAATTTATTTGTATTAGGTTGATGCATAATTATCTGCCATTTTTTCGTGACATTTTGTTTTTTGAATTTCTTGTTTAATTGACATTCGTCATAATATTACTTTAAAATGCGCATCCACAGCCATACACATATATGCTGAGTCATTTCGCGTTCTAAACGATCTTTTCGGCGTAGGAACAATTAGTGAAAGAACATGCCGTGAGTGATTTATATACCAGCTTAGACGACAAATCAGGAAACGGTTGATCTTCTGATTTCGATGACTGAGAACTTCAACATGGATCAGTCCACGAGTGTTCGTCATCTCATAAAACTCGGTGAGGTGTGAAAATTGAGCAGATAGACCAGACAGAAATGATTAGCTCCAGAGAAATGAGGAAAATCCATTCCTCATATATCATTTTTATTATTTATTTACTTACTCATCATTTTATTTTTCCCATATTTTCGGAATATTACACGACAGATATTTAAATTTTTGTTGGATGTCACCGGACTTTTAGAAGAAAAAGAAATGTTCGTGAAAATCCGAACATCTAACGAGATGTTACAAAGGTTACCAAACCTAAATATGGTAAACATTCAAATTATGTTGTATGGTGATGATTAGATTCGAACATCTAACCAGTTACCAACCTTAATTATAGTGAACATTCCAATTATGCTAAGTTATAGTTTTACTCTATGTACCTTACATTTTGTATAAATCAAACTGTTCTTAACTCTTCACTTGTTCATATTACAGAAATCTTGGGTGTACAAGATCCTGCAATTCCAACTGTGCCTCCACCTACCTCGATAAAGGAAGAAAAATCGGATAACATTTTCATTACCAAAGAACCCTTAAGTAGGCATACGTTTCCTTCCACTGATAAAAAGGCATTTTCATGTATTCAGTGTAATTATTCGTGCAATCGGAAAAGAGATTTTAATAAACATGTTCTTACGCACACTGGAGAAAAACTATTTTCATGTTCGCAGTGCAATGTTTCGTGCCATCGGAAAGGAGACTTTAATAAACACGACTTAAATAGACATATGCTTACCCACTCTGGAAAGAAACTATTTTCATGTTTACAGTGCAATTATTCGTGCAATAGGAAAGATAAATTAAAAATTCATGTGCTTTCGCACACTGGAGAGAAACTTTTTTCATGTTCGCAGTGTAATTATTCGAGCAATCGGAAAGGAGACTTTAATAAACACGTTCTTACGCACACTGGAGAAAAACTATTTTCATGTTCGCAGTGCAATGTTTCGTGCTATCAGAAAGGAGACTTAAATAGACATATGCTTATCCACTCTGGAAAGAAACCATTTTCATGTTCACAGTGCAATTTTTCGTGCAATAGGAAAGATAAATTAAAATATCATGTGCTTTCGCACACTCGAGAGAAACCGTTTTCATGTTCGCAGTGCAATGTTTCGTGCTATCGGAAAGGAGACTTAAATAGACATATGCTTATCCACTCTGGAAAGAAACCATTTTCATGTTCACAGTGCAATTTTTCGTGCAATAGGAAAGATAAATTAAAAATTCATGTGCTTTCGCACACTGGAGAAAAACTATTTTCATGTTCGCAGTGCAATGTTTCGTGCTATCAGAAAGGAGACTTAAATAGACATATGCTTACCCACTCTGGAAAGAAACCATTTTCATGTTCACAGTGCAATTATTCGTGCAATCGGAAATCAGTCCTAAAAAGACACGTGCTTA
The DNA here is from genome assembly GCA_022840565.1 of Eubasilissa regina. Classification (NCBI taxonomy): domain Eukaryota; kingdom Metazoa; phylum Arthropoda; class Insecta; order Trichoptera; family Phryganeidae; genus Eubasilissa; species Eubasilissa regina. The sequence continues at coordinate 1,429,739 of JAINEB010000026.1, forward strand.
TACATTCTGGAGACAAATTCTATTCATGTTCACAATGCAATTATTCGTGCAATCGGAAAGCAGACTTAAAAAGACACGTGCTTATACATTCTGGAGACAAATTCTATTCATGTTCACAATGAAATTTTTTGTGCAGTCGTAAAGAACAGCTAAAAAGTCATCTGCTTACGCACACTAAGAGAAAATAAACTTTAAGGGAAGGAATGAACGGGATTTGGACCAATAAGGTACACAAGGCAGTAATTTATATTTACATTTCTTTAAATATTGTATTTTTTGCACCCGTTCCAGGTCGGGGAACAGTCGCCGCTTGATGACGAAGATCTTCAGAGGTTCTTAATGATAACCTGTTTTCTGCCGTTTCTATTTTATTTAAATTTAAATATTTTTTGTAAACTGTCCTTCCTGTGCCCTATCCATTCAGCGGATATTCACACATTTTGTTTACTGCGCGCCAGAAAAGCTCTACAGTAGCCTTACGTTCTTCAACAATGACGTTCTCCTTCCTCCAAGTCACCGACTTATTTTACGTATTCTTCACTGCTTTATGTGGAGCAAGAACTCAATTTCTGTGGATCTCTCATTACATGTGCGATATATTGATGTATTCGGATTTTTATTGTTTTTAATACTTATTTTTCTTTATTTATCCTAACCATAATATCTTTAGTCCTGCTTATTTTGATCATTCTTCTGTAAATCCACATCTCAAATGCTTATCATTGCTAGCAGTCAACTTAAATTATTGTTATTAAGAGCGTCAACTCTAGATTGCACCAAGATTTAAGACCCCTAGTACGGCGAAGATTGGAGGAATACAGAAGATAGTGACAGTCCCGGTGAGGTCTTCATTCAATGGTGCATTGGCAACGGCCGATGACGAGGATTATGACGTCCGTCAACATTAATGGTTGCACATGCGTTACAAAAAGACTTAATTATATTTGCGATTTCTAAAATCTAGCTTTTATTTTCTGTATTCTGGATAAATAAAACAAATATTTATGTATATATATTTTTTATTTAATAAACCAAATCTTGTTCTACACAACTGAGTTTTATTAAAGTCACGATTTTAGTTTCTATAGGTGCAGTCTCTCTCATCAACAAATGTAAATGACAACTACCATTCTGTGTAATGGAGAATTAAACTGAGCATTCGTTGCAGTATTGTTACAGTAATACGGTGAGATAATTCTAGTATTTCTGGCAGTTACGAGGATGTTGATGATTCGCAAATATTTATTATATAGGGCAGTCGATTTACCGCACAACGCTTTAAACAGACATATTGGATAGCTAATAAATTCATTAAATACAAGAGAAAATTATAATTTAACGGTTCTCATGGAATATCTCGTATATATAGTTCATAATTGATTAATCTGAAAAATTTATTTTGTACTCTTTCAATTGTGTTAAAATGCGCATTGTGGTAGGTGACCATACTGTTGAGTTAAACCCTGCCTGACTCTTTAATAATAATGACATTACCTTTGTTAGGATATTTTAAAACCTTTTTAAAATTTTTATCAAAATAAGATATAAGACTTACATTAGTGTAAAAAGTTACACCTAGGTCGTAGATTTTTGAAACTTGTACCAGACTGCGATTGTTAATGGATTCTTTTTTTGAAAAACCTCATAATTTGGCACGTGTTTTTTTTATATGTTTATTTTCCGATTAGCAACACTTTCTCCAGTGACATCCAATTTGACAGCTGATTTGCGCTCAGTTTAGTTTGGCATTTCACCGTAAATAGACATACTTTAGAACAACGCTTGCAATTTTATTTCGTAAATCCTGGCTTAGTTCGCGAAACTTACCGTACGCTACATCAATTTTTGGTCGACATAATCGTCCATCCGAGCAAGTAATTCGAATAGTCCATACCATGCATACTCTAATTGATACTACGCATCCGCAGAGACGTACTACTGTACTCAGAGCGCATCGAATAATCTATTGTTTCTTCAAAAATGAACAGTCAATGGAGAGCGCTATAGATCCATGATTGCTGACTTTTTCGTCCCCCAATTGAATGGCATTAATGTGAAAGAGCTGCGGTTTCAACAAAGACGGCGCGACATGCCGCACAGCGCCCGCCACAATCTATTTATTAAAGGAAACATGAGATGAGCGCATAATTGACGTGTAAATTGGCTTTCAAGATCATGTGATTTAACACCTTCGGATTATTATCTGTGAGGTTATGTGAAGTCACTAGTTTACGTTGATATACCAAAGACAGTCTTGGAAGCCATTATTCGTGGCGTTATTTCCGATATACGACCCCAGCTACTCCAAAAAGAGGTCGAAAATTGGACTTCCAGATCGCGCTTTATTCGAGCCAGCCGCGGCGCCCATATGCGCGATATCATATTCAAACACTGATGCCATAAAATTAACTTTCCAATAAAGCCATTCATGTTAATGTTCTTTACCTCTAAAAAAAACACCCTTATTAAGATGAAGCTTGCACCATTCAAGTAATTAATGTAAAGTTCCTCGTAATAAAATAACAAAAAATATTTAGGATAGCTGTAAATATCTTTAGGTCGTTACAAATGTAGATATCATTAATAAAGACAACGAATACGGCCGGAATATCAGAATAACATTAGAAACGCTCATTTGCGAAATTGCTGTCATCGAATGTCTGATGCAACCGATCTTTCAGGATGGGTGTAAAGTTTGATCGCTCGCCTTGGTTCAAGACAATACGTTGCAGATCTTCGAAAATAAATTCTTAAAAGTCCAATACTTGATATTCTAATGTGAAGGAAGAACTGATCCAACACCCGAACCCGAACGCACAACCCCGCACACAAGCCAACAGTACCGAAACCGAGTACACCATGACGTATATGAAAACTTATAGATTGGTACTTGGAGATATTAAGATGTAGGTGATTATTGGAACACCATTTGATTCATATCATTTTTTATTATTATGCAATCAGACACACTATTCACTGATCCGAATATCTTCAAGTCGTTAACAAAAATTATAATTTGTTCATCGACAATATCATTAATAAAAATAATAAACAATATAGGTCCAAGATGGGAATCCTGTAGAACACCACTCAAAGCAATGAATTCCTCAAATAATGAAGAGTTTATGTTGACCGAAAGTCTTCTGTTCAAAAGATAGCTACCCCTACCACTGCGATAAATTTCCATGAATACCCAACCTCTAGAGTAATGTGGACTATCAAGATATAATCTGATACCTTGTCAAATGCTTTAGAGAAATCAGTATAAATAGAAACTAATTAGTATCTTTTTCTTAGCTCTTTAGTTATATAATTTTCATACAATAATATGTTAATATAAACTAATAACAATGTCATCATGTAAGAATAAGAACTGATGCGAGGGTATCAAGAGGGCTCAGTGAAAGACAGTGAAAAAAATGGTAGAAAAATTTATTGTAAAAAAAGGCATCAAAAAAATAAACCAATATATAGCGGGGTAAAGAAATATAAAAGGAAGCGGTGATGTGGTGATAGCCGCACTCGACGCCGTGAATGGCGGATAATGGCGCCTTTTGGTATAAGTCTCCCTCTCGTCCTTTCGATAAGATACCCACGCTATGTGGTGTGAAATGACTATCTCCCGGCATTTATGTTTAGAGACTCATCTCTCGAGAAGTCCGAAGAGGTACCTACGGTACTCTGAAGCGTCCTTCCTCTGGGATCCGTTCCGTCCACTCACGTCTTGGCCAAGGCGTGAAGCAACAGCATTCAATCGGCAGACTCTTTCGTCATTGTGCCGATAACGCCTCTTGGATGGCTAGCTTAAGTATGCAATTCAGTCCTTGCAGCCAAAGTATACGATTATGCCTACCATAATTCCCGCAAGTATTATATCGCCCAGAACGGAGACCCTCCTCAGCAATTGTAGACCACTCCAATCTCGACGAATGACTATCTTGACAATCAATTCCTCTGCATCATTATCTGTCACTCGCGACACTATTGTTACTTTGATCACAAGGGAGCAAGGCCCTCGAATAATTTCAGTTTGGGGTGGATGTTAGTACCATGTCAATAATAAAAGCAGTATGATTTCCATACACATGTAATCGTGCGATTTCAAGGTAAAATAAACACACAAAGGCTCTCTGATAAATCCTGTTATTTCGACCTGCAATCCATTACTTCGGTTCGAAAATGTAATCTATAAAATGCGCCCCGTCTCTCGCCATGGTGCCAGTAGCGTGAGCCACAACAGGATTTACGAGATTTTTAGATTTAGATTTCCGCGGATAAGTAAATACACAAATAATTACGTACATAGTTACACGATTATTTACATGGCCAATAGTAGTATATAATTAGTCCTAAACGATGAGATACATGTAACTAAAACTTGTAGGTGGGTGTTCCAAATTTATAACACGGACAGTAATTAAATAAAGTGAAATATCAAGTAGTATAGCGATTACGCCAGCCCCTTTTTATGAATGAGTAATTACATGATGATCCGAATCACACTACAGGGTTTGTTAGCGGTTTTAATTATGTATACAAGCATGCAAAAAGATAAACTTAGTATTTCGGAGCGGCTATGGTCCTCAGCATCTGCGCCAATCCTGGTCTGCCTTCTGGAACTTGAAATCACCGCACTCGCGATTTGGGGATTTTAACACGACCTCCGCGGACCCGGAAACCCACCCGATCACCCCTAAAACACTTGCGGCGTAAATCTCGAAAAGAAAATCAAATTTCGTTCCCCGAACAATCGTTTACGTATCCGTCTCTTTTCCCGGTTCAAAAGCGACCCTCACGCGTGCAACCCCCTCACCCTTCCGAAACTGACTGTCAAGAGAAGCGTTCACAACCCCCGACCCGCTACACCCCTACCCAACCGCATCTGCTCTAGAAATTTCTCGGAATTCATATTTTTTTATCAGTTGGTTATATGTGGATCATCACAAGTAATAATATTTAACATACATACGATTTATTTAAAATATGAAAACATTTTATTTTGTTTATTGAAATGTCCGTTAAAATACTTAAAATATGAATACTTGCGCGCCTCCATATTTTAGAATCATTTGTTAGATATGTGTGAACGTCGGCGCGAAATGACATCTCGCTTAGTAACGGATGTTCTTTATCGTAAGTGACATGACTGCATTCAAGACTGCGATAAGCAGTCTTGGTCCCTTTTTACTTCGCGTATTAAAATTATATGGCGGAACCTAATATTGGATGGATGTCTATATTTTACAACGTATGTAGAAAATTATTGTAAACATTTTTATTTATATTTTTAAATATCTGTAGAACGAAAAATATTATAATTTAAGTAGGTCCATTTACTAGAATGAGATATTGTATTTTATATTAAGGTTAAAGAAATGCTCATATAGCGAGTAATGGGGGGTTAAAAATATTAGCAAATTTTTATTTATTACGTTATACATAAAAATCTCCTCGAGACTAACGAAATTCATTTTTCAGATACCGTGTCATTGAATCGAAGGATAAAGCTTTTTACTTTAAAATGTATTTACTTCGGAAAAAAAGTCTGTTTTCGCACATCTGTGTAATTCAATTTCCGATATTAAAATTTTTAAATTAAGTGAATATTATTTTAAATACTAATTTAAGGCGCCACTTGCAATAATAATTCATATTTTGGCGTTTTTTACGAAAATGTGGGTTTTTATTATTCATTTATATCAGAAATTATTCAATAGATTTGACTTTTTTTTCAACTATTACTTGGATTGGATCTTTACATTAATATAAAACTAATAAACTGAATGTTATTTGTCATAATTAAGACAATACAAATATTATAAGAAAGACCGTGACCATTAGATGCATTTTAGGCATTGTACAAAATTGAGTCAATGCGCTAAACGAATGCGTAGACGAAATATATTTTCTTATAATCTTAAAGCCAAGATTACGGAGACAAATTTGTAGGAAACCAAATCAGCAAAATGTTAAAAATTAATAGAGTTATAAATCATTCAATTTGCAGTACATTTGATGAATTTTTGACGTTTTTAAAATACTTTGTTTTAGTAAAAACATACGTTTTTAAATAATAAACTATATTTACTCACATGCTTTGAGGCTTCAACTACTATTTAAAACTAAGTTTAATATTAGAAACACAATAATCATTTTTTAAATAATATATTTCCAGTCTTATGAAACACGATAATTTTAATTGTCTATCGGACCTTCAGAACCCCGATCAATTCGGCGATGACGGATGTGGCTTTTGTACTCCGTTGGATTTTCATTAAATTTGCCTATAAAACACATTTTATTACAAATTTTGACTACACTATGAATGAATATTATACTTATTCTTGATACCAATTGCTTATTTTTGTAAATTATATGGTTTTGGGCTGTTTTTATACGAAAACAGATTATAATTTTGACTTCTGAACATAATACATGTGTCAAAACCTACGTTACGGATCTGAGCGCTAAGAATCTGACAACACATGCGCGGCTTGCATCGCATTGCGTCTCTTATCTATGGCATTGCGCATCTAACGCATGCGCCTCAAGGGCATAAAATTCGTTTATTCACATGGTTCAACGTGACGTTCGTGAACCTGTGTTTTTTTTTGTTGGGTTTGGTTCTCATTATATTTTATTATACAAATTATTGTTCTGAAATTACTGCCTCCTGTGACTCAAGATGCCTAAGGTCAAAAAGTATCCATTGACACGCTCTACGAAATATTCCAACAAAATTTTAAATGGTTATCTTCATGGAATAAAAATCGCAACGTAAGTTGATAATTTTTACCATTTCTATAACAATTATCTATTTGATTTAACAAAACAAATTACATAGTTCAATATACATATATTATGTAGTGCAGATAAATTATTTTTTATTGGAAATACATGTCCTTAAAGATAAATAATCTTATCAAAAGAATTATACATGACAGACTTGTCTGATACAAATGTATTTGTTATAGTCATATAAATGAATAAAGATGTATTTTAATATTTTAGACATAAAAATACTGATAACTAAATAACAATAATAATATTATTAATTATTTTCAGGATGTTCCCGAACTGAGTATTGAATGTGCGGACTCGTGTGAACTTCCTAAATTGGATGGCAAAAGAGTGGTCGACGACATACACCAATTCTTTTCTCTAATTAATCAAATTTACTCCCACAAGTCGATGTTTGGGTGCACATGAACGAATATTGAATATGTGAAAGAACATAAAATTTTGTTTTGAATACGTGTGAAGAAAAAAAAAACGAAATTCTGAATAACGATAATGCGCTTGATGAACAACTAATTATTTAACAGTGAATAATAATACTTTTGTCATATTTTCATTTATATTTTAATATTAATAAATATGTAATTTATTAAAACAATAAATAAATATTTTTAAAAAAAACTTTTTTTATTACAACCATAGTATGATTATTATATAATATTAGCATAAATAGTTTTCTCTTCACATATACAGCTGCTTCAAAAGTTGTCAATATTATTTATTAGTATGAATTTACGTCAATTTTTTCCTTATAAATCGGGGGCATGATTGTAATAATCATGTTTATCGACACAATGTTGTTTATCATAAACATAACAATTCTTAGGTGAGAACTTTAACAAATTATTTAATTTTCGCCTGATAATTTCAAATGGCAACACATATGTATTATGAATGTTGAAGAAATGCCTATTTTCTGATAGCTTTATTACCTAGGAATTAAAAAAAATCAACAATTGTATACTTGTCCTTTTCTATTGATACCTTTCACTCTAGCAATATTTACGTAAAAAATAACGCACTTTTATGTTTACTTGATATTGTAAATGAATTAACTATTAGTCTCGTCTTGAAAGGGTACGCAAAATGCAAAAATATCTCGAAATTCAAACTGGAAAAATGAAAGTAGCCTCTTAATGTAATAATTATACACATATACATATAAAATCAATTTTGTCGAAAAATATTGTTTTTCGCTACCGGGATTCGAACCTGGATATCTATTTCCAATCCGGAGATCCGGACACTACGTATTGTAGTACAAAAAGCAAAAACAATACTTATCGACAAAATTGATTTTATATTTATAATTAATACATTTAATTAGTACTTAAAACATCACAGACCGTCTGTTCTGAATCATTACGACTTCACAATAAAAATGCGTTCTCCTTAATAATATTATTTTAAATTCAACAACTACAAAGGTACTTATTTATTTTCAAAAAACGAAAAGATGCACTTTTAAATCAAAATAAAAACTACCGTGTTGTCGATATCAGCACGTGGTTCGTGATTCGAAATACAAATTCATGTTAGTTTGCGCTTTGCGGTAAAGCGGTACTGACTCAACTCTCGTTTGTTAACAATAAAAAAGTAAGTATTTGATCAAATATCTCTTGTTTTTGTAATATTGCATAAAATGCCATACGAGTATAGTAATTCAGAGTATATGGGTATGATTCTGATTTTGGGGGAACCTACAATTTACGAATTATTTAGCTTCGTATTGACTGACATGTCTTTATCAAAGCATATTTTGATTAGGTATTTATTTAAAATGCGTTTTGAATAATTTAAAAAATGGCTCCTGATTTGATAATACAAATGAAATAACCGTCCGCCAGTAACTACAGACGTAATCTGTAAGCTAATGAGCATAATACTTTCACAAAATTCAGATGATCCTTTTCACAATGAAAGCTTGACGCAGAAAAATTATCTATTCTTAAAGTTTGGACAACTAGCTACGAGGCACCTGTATATTAAGAATAATATTGGACCTAATATGCTACCCTGCGGGACCCCGAAGTAAGTGGAAAGAGGATTGCTTTAAAATTCTTTAATACGAACTCATTGATTCCTGTCTGTGATGTCACTTTTAAACATATCAAGTTCTTTACCTAAGATACAAAATGGTATCAAAGGTCTTAGCGAAATCAAGGTAAATGGTTATATATTTATGACCTTTATCCACATTGTTAGTATTGACATTCTTAATATATAGCGTACATAAGAATATTTATGTATGCTCTAATATAAAAAAGATCAAAGTCGTTTCTTTTTACTACAACTTATCTTTCACATATTTACTTAGATTAATTTTGAATCTATGTAGACTCTCCTCCTTTCTTACGTTTTCCGACTATCATTAAATATCTTCTTCGCAATGTACATCTGAGATTTCTGAGATTTAGCCTTCTTCCTGAATGGCAGTCTCAGTTTATCTCTTCCTTTTCTATCTATCCTTTGTGCTCATATTGATTTGCATTCATTTTTCTTATAAATTCTGCGGATATTTTCTTAGTGAGGATTTTATAAATAAATACCGTTACATTGAAATATATTATTAATATTATTCTCAAAGCTTTATTTTGTAAAACTTATTCAAGGGGCGCCAGAAGTTAAATATTAAAATATGTTATATAAAAGAGGACAGACACCAATGGGTAGGAAACAGCCATCAAAGGGCTCTCTGATAAAGACACTCTCCCATGAAAGGACTAGGACGAAACACAATGTTGTTATGAGTGACGCCATACCCGGTACAGGCCAGTTCTCGCTGACAAGATCTTGTCATCATCTGTCTAATGTACCCCATTCGTTGTACAAGTTTTGATGAAATGCCTGTACAGCATCAGATTCCTTACATTACTGATCAGGCCGACCATTGAACCCAGTTAACCTTCCAATATTTTGCACCACTGACAATTATTGCATTGTTTCTTGCAAAAACTAATATTATTCTTTTTACGATGTCATTTGTATAGAAAATGAAAAGAAAAGTTCTAAAAACTGACCCTTGTGGTACTCTAATGAGTGACCTAGTTCGGTGTCTATTACTTAAACCATTTTGAATGTGTTCCCCTTATTCCGAGTTTTATAGTTTTAATATTATTATATTTCTGTTGATGGTTTCAAAGGCCCTTTTAAATCCAGGAAAGCTGCTATGATATATTACCCCTATTCAGAATCGTCTTTCCAATCTTCCAGGATAAGATTGGGAGCCATTTCACATAACTGATTATGTCTAAAACCACATTGTATTTGCTATTTTTCTAAAAACGCTTCAATTTGTTTGTTATATTTAATATTTTGTTCATATTAAAGTTGTGGTGTAGGCCTGTGAGCCTAGATTTTTCACATTAATTTGTACTTTTAATGTTTGGTATTGGAATTACCCTGGATTGTGGCAACTCTCCTAAAGCGGTGGATTAATTTATTATGTTCAAGAATTATTCTTAAATAAATTCATTTTGGTAACTTGTTAGTTATACTGGTTCATTGTGTATCTCTTCTATATTTTTATCTATGCTGAAATTTACAGTTGGAATACTTTCATTAATCTCTTCTTCGCTTCTTATAAAATATGTATTTAATTTATCGGAAATATTGTCCATATCTATTCCAGGAAGAAATTATATAAATGGTAAACATTCAAATTATGTTGTGTGATGACAACGAATAGATTAGATCACAATAATTTCATCGCCCTCTTTTTAGAACTGCTGTGTACCTTGTGTGTGTGTTAGATTCTGTGTTTCTAAGGTACACGACAGTTTTACGTTATGTTCCTTACATTTCGTATAACACAGAACTTTTCTTAACTGTTCACTTTACATGTGTCTTGGGAGTACAAGATCCTGCAATCCCAACTGTGCCTACACCTATCTCGCTAAAGGATCCAAAATTGAATAACACATTAATTGCCACAGTTTCCTTAACGAGGTATACATTTCTTTTTACTGCATTTATTCGTGCTATTGTAAAGTAAGCTTAAATAAACATATGCTGATTCATACTGCAAAGAAATTATTTTCATGTTCCCAGTGTAATTATTCGTGGAATCAGAAACGTTTGCTAAGATCGCGTGTCTTAAAGCACAATGCGAATAAATACACTGATATAGATATATCGCTCCCTGACATAAAGCAGGAGTGCTCGGAGTACTCCAGGAAGACCGACCAGCACAGCAGTAAGGACATGCTTTCCTTTAATTTACCCTCCCGCCATCTCGTTGCGTTAACATTACGCTAATAACACAGCCAAATCGCTCTCGGGTACCCTGCGTAGGTCTCCTTGATGTAATAGTGTAGTACAGAAATAGTCTATGGAACAATCTTGTCTATGCACAATCGCCATTTGACTTGACGCTACTTCGCGTCGCGTCCGCTTCGAGTTCTAGAACCATGTACCGTACTGACCCGGATGCTCCTGCCATCAAGCCCGAGCCAGGGTCTCCAGCCGAGAGCGGCGATGAAGGAGAAGGCGGTGGAGTGCCCTACTCCGATATAGAGATATCGCTCCCCGACATAAAGCAGGAGTGCTCGGAGTACTCCAGGAAGGCGGACCAGAACAGCGGTAAGAAGATGCTTTCCTTTAGATTAACCCGAAATATTTCTGGACGAGTCTTTTTCTAAGTATTTATTATGATCTAAGATGATAGATTGTGTGAGGATACGTATGTAGAACGCCCCAATATTTAGGCAAATACCCTCGTGTTCTTTTGTATCTCAGTGTCGATGTGTGAGTGTGTGGCAGGCGGCAGGTTAGAAGAACATAAACTATATACGGATGCGCTGAATTTATTTGTATTAGGTTGATGCATAATTATCTGCCATTTTTTCGTGACATTTTGTTTTTTGAATTTCTTGTTTAATTGACATTCGTCATAATATTATTTTAAAATGCGCATCCACAGCCATACACATATATGCTAAGTCATTTCGCGTTCTAAACGATCTTTTCGGCGTAGGAACAATTAGTGAAAGAACATGCCGTGAGTGATTTATATACCAGCTTAGACGACAAATCAGGAAACGGTTGATCTTCTGATTTCGATGACTGAGAACTTCAACATGGATCAGTCCACGAGTGTTCGTCATCTCATAAAACTCGGTGAGGTGTGAAAATTGAGCAGATAGACCAGACAGAAATGATTAGCTCCAGAGAAATGGGGAAAATCCATTCCTCGTAGGAGATGAGTCTTGGCTCCTCTACAAAAACGTGATAAGACAGAAAGTTTGCGTGTCAACCGGAATCATTCACTGGGAGATCGTTTCCAACGGCCACTGCTACTAGTAGAATGACAACGATTAAGACAACCATTAAGGAAAAATAATGGGTATGAATTTGGATACGAAAAGGTGTCAATAATATGGGTTGCGGCAAATTCGCAAGATCCGCCAAAAATGTGGTTTACGAATCCAGAACAGACGTCGATAGGTAGACTGATCGTGATTTGACCCGTCCGAATGCTACTGTCCGCTTTTGTATTGTTACATGCCGTCGGTACTCAACGTCCTAGTGGCTGTTGGGAGTTGCGCTACAAGTACCGGCTTGCTGGGTGGCGGTGATGGTTAGAGTGTAGGCGTTAGGCCTTCGCAAATATTTATTGATTTTATAATTACACTCGGTACATATAATACGGTTAATTAAAAGGCCAATTGAAGTTTTCTTGGCACGGATACAAAACAATTTTTTTTTTCAATTCGGTAGTATTTTTTTAATTATTAAAAATGTTTATTTTATTGACATTTTATATATTTTATAAGCTTACTGGATTGGGGAAACAATTTTCACATTTATTTAATGAACATATAGGAAATTTTTATATCATTTTTATTATTTATTTACTTACTCATCATTTTATTTTTCCCATATTTTCGGAATATTACACGACAGATATTTCAATTTTTGTTGGATGTCACCGGACTTTTAGAAGAAAAAGAAATGTTCGTGAAAATCCGAACATCTAACGAGATGTTACAAAGGTTACCAAACCTAAATATGGTAAACATTCAAATTATGTTGTATGGTGATGATTAGATTCGAACATCTAACCAGTTACCAACCTTAATTATAGTGAACATTCCAATTATGCTAAGTTATAGTTTTACTCTATGTACCTTACATTTTGTATAAATCAAATTGTTCTTAACTCTTCACTTGTTCATATTACAGAACTCTTGGGTGTACAAGATCCTGCAATTCCAACTGTGCCTCCACCTACCTCGATAAAGGAAGAAAAATCAGATAACATTTTCATTGCCAAAGAACCCTTTAGTAGGCATACGTTTCCTTCCACTGATAAAAAGGCATTTTCATGTTGCCAGTGTAGCTATTCGTGCAATCAGAAAGTATCGCTAAAAATGCATATGCTTACGCACACTGGGAAGAAACTGTATTCATGTTTACAGTGCAATTATTCATGTAACTGGAAATCAAATTTAAATAGACACATACTTACGCACACTGGTGAGAAACCATTTTCATGCCTCCAGTGTACTTATTCGTGCAATCAGAAAGAATCGTTAAAAAATCATGTGCTTACGCACACTGGAGAGAAATTATTGTCATGTTCACAGTGCGATTACACGTGCAATCAAAAAATATCGTTAAAAAATCATGTCCTTACGCACACTGGAGAGACGCTTTTTTCATGTTCACAGTGCAATTATTCGTGCAATAGGAAAGATAAATTAAAAATTCACGTGCTTTCGCACACTGGAGAGAAACTTTTTTCATGTTCTCAGTGTAATTATTCGTGCAATTGGAAAGCAGTCTTCAAAAGTCACGTGCTTACGCACACTGGAGAGAAACTATTTTCATGTTCGCAGTGTAATTATTCGTCCAATCGGAAAGGAGACTTTAATAAACACGTTCTTACGCACACTGGAGAAAAACTATTTTCATGTTCGCAGTGCTATGTTTCGTGCTATCGGAAAGGAGACTTAAATAGACATATGCTTACCCACTCTGGAAAGAAACCGTTTTCATGTTCACAGTGCAATTATTCGTGCAATCGGAAAGCAGACTTAAAAAGACACGTGCTTATACATTCTGGAGAGAAATTCTATTCATGTTCGCAATGTAATTATTTGTGCAGTCGCAAAGAACAGCTAAAAAGTCATCTGCTTACGCACACTGAGAGAAAATAAACTTAAAGGGAAGGAATGAACGGGATTTGGACCAACAAGGTACACAAGGCAGTAATTTATATTTACATTTCCTTAAATATTGAATTTTTTGCACCCGTTCCAGGTCGAGGAACGGTCGCCGCTTGATGACGAAGATCTTCAGAGGTTCTTAATGACAACCTATTTTCTGCCATTTCTATTTTATTTAAATTTAAATATTTTTTTGTAAACTGTCCTTCCTGTGCCCTATCCATTCGCGGACGTTCACACACTTTGTTTACTGCGCGCCAGAAAAGCTCTACAGCGGCCTCTCCTTCCAAGTCACCGACTTATTTTACGTATTGTTCACTGCATTATGAGGAGCAAGAACTCAATTTCCGTGGATCTCTCATTACGTGTGCGATATATTGATGTATTCGGATGCTTATTTTGATCATTCTTCTGTAAATCCATATCTCAAATGCTTATCATTTCTAGTCGTTAACGTAAATTATTATTATTAATAGCGTCAACTCTAGATTGCACTAAGATTTAAGACATAGTACGGCGAAGATTGGAGGAATACAGAAGACAGTGACACAGTCCCGGTGAGGTCTTCATTCAATGGTGCATTGACAACGGCCGATGACGAGGATTATGACGTCCGTCAACATTAATGGTTGCACATACGTTACAAAAAGACTTAATTATATTTGCGATTTCTAATATCTAGCTTTTATTTTCTCTATTCTGGATAAATAAAACATATATTTTTAATTGCAATATGGTTATATATATTTTGTTTAATAAACCAAATCTTGTTCTACACAATTGAGTTTTATTAATGTCACGATTTTAGTTTCTAGAGGTGCAGCCTCTCTCATCAACAAATGTAAATTACAACTACCATTCTGTGTAATGGAGAATTAAACTGAGCATTCGTTGCAGTATTGTTACAGTAATACGGTGATATAATTCTAGTATTTCTGGCAGTTACAAGGATATTGATTATTCGCAAATAAATCAGGGCAGTCGATTTAACCGCACAACGCTTTAAACAGACGTATTGGATAGCTAATAAATTCATTAAATATAAGAGAAAATCATATTACGCATTCAATTGTGTTAAAATGCGCATTGTAGTGAGGTGACCATACTCTTGCGTTAAACTCAACCTGACTCTTTACTAATAATGTCATTACCTTTGTTAGGATATTTTAAAACCTTCTTAAAATTATTATCAAAATAAGATATAAAGCTGACATTAGTGTAAAAAGTTACGCCTAGATCGTCGATTTTTGAAACTTATACTGGACTGTGTGTGATTATTAATTGAATAATTGGAAAAAAATTTGATTATTTTTTTGAAAAACGTCATAATTTGGCACTTGTTTATAGAGCGTGTTTTTTTACAGGTTTATTTTTCGGATTGGCAGTGACATCCAATTTGACAGCTGGCAGCTGATTTGTGCTCAGTTTGGTTTGCCATTTTACTATGAATAGATACGCGCCAGAACAAGGCTTGCAAACTGTGCAAATTTATTTCGAAAATCCTGATCTAGTTCGCGAAACTTGCCGTAGGCTACGTAAATTTTACGGTCGACAATCGTCCATCCGAGCAAGTAATTCGAATAACATGGATCGTATTCACACCACGCTTACTCTGATTGATAATACGCATCCGCAGAGACGTCGTACGGTGCGCACCGAAGAAGCTGTTAGGCCAGAACGTTACAGTCAATGGAGACCGCTATAGATCCGTGATTACTGACTCTCTCGTTCCCCAGTTGAATGGAATTAATGTGGAAGAGCTGTGGTTTCGACAAGACGGCGCAACATGGCACGCAGCGCGCGCCACAGAATATTTATTGAAGGATACATTGGATGAGCGCATAATTGACGTGTGAATTGGCCTTCAAGATCGTGTGATTTAACACCTTTGGATTATTTTCTGTGGGGATATACCAAAGACGTTAGACGACTTGGAAGCCATTATTCGTGGCGTTACCCCAGCTACTCCAAAAAGAGGTCGAAAATTGGACCAGCCATTCATTTTAATGTTTTATACTTCTAAAAAAACAGCCTTATTAAGCACCATTCAAGTAATTTATCTAAAGTTCATTGTAAGAAAATAACAAAAAATATTTAGGATAGCTGTAAATATATTTAGGTCGTTAGCAAACATAAGTTTGGGGGTTAGGACGGTAGTTAAATGAAAGAGATGTTTGTTTGCGCGTGTGTAGAGGTTTATTATGACAGTATGATAAAAATAACGAAGACATAGAATGAAATGAATGAATGGATATGTAGAAGGGGCGTGTTGATTATGAAATGAAATGAAGCGAATTGGTGGTCTTGCTCGGCGCGTGGGCCGGCAAGACCGCCGTTGTGAAACGATGAAACTGGAGAGACTGCCTGGCGGTGAATTCTAGAGCCAGGCTTGTAGCAGCAGCCGGCAGCGCTGTCGCTAGCGTCGATGCCGACTGAGATGGCGGTGGATTTGAATTGATGAGTCCCGCAACACGCACAAACCCTCACACAAGCCAACAGTACCGAAACCGAGGACACCGTGACGTATATAAAAACTTATAGATTGGAGATATTAAGATGTAGGTGATTATTAGAACACCATTTGATTCAAATTATTTTGTATTATCCTGCAATCAGACACAATATTCACTGATCCGAATATCTTCAAGTCGTTAACAAAAATTATAATTTGTTCATCGGCAATATCATTAATAAAAATAATAAACAATATAGGTCCAAGATGGGAATCCTGTAGAACACCACATTCTGATTGCACGAATAAGTGCATTGCGAACACGAAAAAAGTTTTTCTCCGGTATGAATACACATATGGATTATTAAGTTGTTTTTCTGATTGCACGAAAATGAACATTGTGAACACGAGAATAGTTTTTCTCCCGTGTGAGTAAACATATTAACTTTTAAGTTGCTCTTATAATTACACGAATAAGTACACTGTGCACACGAAAAGAGTTTGTAAATATTGTGAGTAAGCATATGACTGTTTAAATATATTTTCCGTCCAGTTGTGTAAGTGCACTGCGGACAAGAAAATAGTTGTTCTGAATTAAAAGGCAGTGTATCGCTTGTCGATATATTTTTGGTGATAAATGTAGGCTCTATTTTTGACTCCCAATCGAGGCTAATGGGAGGCGCAGTTGGTTTTTCTAAAACGGAATCTTGAAGAGTCGAAAGACCTGCAAACAAAATAAAATATATGTTAAGTCGTATTTGTTCAATATTTTATTCATACTACTTAAAGATTCGAAATTATCTTACCACGATTTGTAAATAGTAAAAAAAAGTTTACAAATTTATGCAGGTGTATTTTTAATGATCAAAATAATTGTTTTTCTTTGGCAATAGTATTTGGGTGTGTTTTCTTCTTCTTTTAATCTTTTCCTACAGGAGATTGCTGACAAATAAGCAGGTCGTGCGTTTAGCACGTGATTAATACATAGAAATCACCTGCGTCCTTAATGGCGTCCCTGAAGTACTCCGAGCACTCCTGCTTGATAGCAGCATACGGTATATCTACATCAGTAGAAGGAACTCTACCGCTTACGCTTTCATCACACTCGTTCCCTCCCTCGGCGGTCAGAGGCGCACTTCTCCAACCGACATTCTTATAACCTATTTCTGAAAAGAAAAAAAAAAACGATATACCGAAACTGGAGTTACGACGACCTATCTCCTGGGCTCGGCTCCATATCACATGGGTTGTACTTTCACTCAAGTAACCACATATAATAACACGGTGTTCAGATAAGACAACAAAGTGCACTTCTTGTCATACTATACTGCTAGGAGTATAAGAGAAGCAAAATATTCACCTATTTTCAAATACAGAATATTTTAGCCAACATTAATGTCACAACAAATAGCAACGTAGAAGATAGACAAATCATTTCGTCGCTTGTCAGACGAGACATCACTGGCGAGGCCTTCTATTTAATAATAATTTTAAAAATAAACGAATGATTCTTTCTGTGACGTCCTTGGAATGGTGTGTGTATGTGTGTGTGTGCCGCACCGCCGATGCGGGTATGTGCGGCTATAAAGTCGGTGCGCAGGAGTCTTTTTTATCTGCGGTTAATAGTTTGACAAGTACTAGTGATATACCTTGTACTAAATTGTAGCTTATTGTAATAAAAGATTAATTGTTACAGAGTCTTTTTTTTGGAACTTCACATTACGAGGTGTACACTAAAGACGTACTAAGAAGTAAGTACGTAACATTTTCAAAGTGCACTGATTTTAAATTTTCAAAAATTGGTCGAACTAGTTTAGACTATTTTCTAATCGCCTTCCATTCGTCTTGAACTAATATTCTTATACAATACCAGAACAACTACTCACCTGAGCGCTGAGCGACCTTTCTGGAGTACTCCGAGCACTCTTGCTTGATGTCGGGGAGAGCTATATCTATATCAGTGTAGGGCGCTCCAGCGCCTTCTGCTTCATCGCCGTGCTCGGCTGCAGACCCTGGTTCAGACTTGACGGCAGTAGCATCGTGGTCAGCACGGTCCATGGTTTTAGGAACAGAGCAAGCACGAGACACATTTGCAGTTAAAATAAAACAGCGACCGACCATAGACATCAGACACAAGCGGTACACAGATAATTTATTTATTTAAAGGTCCTACGTACACAGGTGCGTTTATCAAGCATGTTAATCTGGAGGGGGGAGTCATAAAAAGAGAGTTTCTATATCAGTTTTTTATAGTGACACCCGATTCATTTTCCAGATAGCACACTGTTACGGCACTGGTTATGAAAGGAAACACTCGAATCAAATTTATTTACCGGCCCTACATATGTACTAATAGGCAAGTGTACATCCTAAATGCTTAACTTAGCCGAGGCCCTCTTGAGGGTCGGCGAATCGTCGTCGTTAGCATCCGGCTGTCAAACTAGTCCAACAACTGTGTGCCGGACTGATTTGGCTTCTGACTGCTTGGAATTCGCTGGTAGGTAACTTCTGAGCTAAAATCAGAGACCAATACCTGGGCCCTCCTCAAAGTATTATCCTGATAGACTCTTCACCTTCGAATTCAGAGATCGACTGTGTGCTTTCAGAATTTTTCTGGTAGACTGGACGTTCTCCCAAGTTGTGATAAACTATCCTCAAAACTTTTAAATTCTGTTGCGAATTGTGGAGCCTGTAGCTGACAATCCACTTAAGTTTACGGTCTCTTCCAAATTCTGAATCCACCTATCCTGTGTGTATAATATTTTGTAAGTCACTTACAAAATATTCCAGCTAAACGGGGAAAATTAACAATTAAGCTTAACATAAAATTTTACAATAATAAAGCCATTAGCAAACTTAATATTGTTCCGTACGAGAAATATGACTGTATGTAGGAGTTGTTCTCCGATTCAATACTTGATGCTCAGATGCGATGTTCCAAATCGTCGTCCAGTGTAGTAGCCAAAAGTCGAGAAAATCCAGGTTCAATGGCAAGTCGATAAAATCCAGGTTCAGGTGGCAGCAAAGTCAAGGCGAGGTGGTAGAAAAAATAAGAACGCAGTATTTAACTCAAAGAGCGCAGGGGCGAAAATGATCGTCTATAGCCGCTGGCGCGTTATTTATTTAGTACCCGCCCGCGCTGAGCGTGCGAGGCTCCCTGTTTCACGCCGGACCAATGGGAGCGGGCTTACAGGCCTCGCTCCGCCCCCCTGCGGCCAGGCGTGTCGCCGACCGGCGACGATGAGTCACAACTCTCGGTCATTGTGGAGTCAGCCCACGGGCCGGCAAACATGAAATTTCGCTTCTATTTTGTTCACTAAAAATATAAAATAATATTTTATTCTGTTGTTGCTTATCTTCCCCGCGATGCCTTATACATCTAAACTGGGGCGATTACCCGGAGATTTTTTATTACACTTCAAGCTTTACAATATCATTTACAGCCCTTAAATAATCGTTGAGGTGTACAGTATATCTCTGGGCGATCGCCCCTTCATGCTCTCTTTATTATACATTTTATATAATATCACACATATCTTATTTTGCAACAAAAGTAGTTTTTCCTTCTCGAGATGTCACCTGTTCGAAGCCGCAGCTCGATAGGGCGGGACATAGCGCCGGTGGGGCCCCTCTGTACACGGAAAGATCGTACGCTGGCAAAAAACCCTTTTCAGGACGGTGACACGTCGTGGCTTCCTAAGACGTAGGGATTTCCTACCAAGTGAGTTTTCATATGCAACAGGAAACGACCTTTTCTAACAAATATTTTACTACAGTCTTCACAAGCGAAGCGGTCTCGTGAGTGAGTCCTAGCATGATACTTCAAGCAAACTTTATCGCTAAATGTTTTTTTACACTTCTCACAGGAAAAGGGTCTCTCTCCCGTGTGCGACCTCATGTGTTTGACGCACACATTTTTTCTATTGAATGTCTTGGAACAAAGTTTACAAGCAAATGGTTTCTCGTCTGAATGAGTTAACGTGTGCACCAACAAATATGATCGTTTGCTGAATGTTTTATCGCAGTATTTACAAGCAAACTGTTTATCTGCCGAGTGCGTTTTCGTATGCTGCGCTAAAATCCTTTTGGAACCGAAACATTTTTTACAGTATACACAAGCGTAAGGCTTTTCTCCCGTGTGCGTTCTAGAATGTTCCAATAAATGCTCTTTGCGAGTGTAAGACTTCTTGCACCTATCGCAAGCAAATGGCTTGCTTTTTTTGTGGGTTTTAAGGTGCCTCATGACATATTTCTTGTACTTGAATACTTTTGTACACAGCTCGCACGCAAAGGTTTCTCCTTGAGGGTGTGACGTCATGTGTTGCACCAACACACTCTTCTCGCTGAACGTTTTCGTGCAATTGTCGCAGGCAAAGAAATTATCGCTCGAGTGTCCCCTCAAATGCATCGATAAACAGTTTCTAACACGAAACGTCTTCATGCAGTGTTCACACACATACGGTCTCTCTCCAGTGTGTGTTCTCAAGTGATCTACGAAATCGCTTTTTTTATTCAGCGTTTTGTAACAATACTCACAGACAAAAGGCTTTTCATCTGTATGCGTTCTCTGGTGAATTATCAAACTGACTTTGTGGCGGAATGTTTTCTTACAGTCTTTACAAGAAAAGGGTTTCTCGCCAGTGTGTGTTCTCATGTGGTCCGCCAAGGTTCTTTTTTCTCTAAATTTTTTCTTACATTGTTCACAAGCGAAGGGCTTTTCTCCCGTATGAGTTTTGGCGTGCCTGATTAATCTATCTCTACAAATGAATGATTTCTCACAGTTTTCACAAGCAAAGTATTTCTTTCCCGAGTGCGTTCTCATGTGTTTAACCAAAAAACCTTTTGAAGCGAACGATTTGTTACATTCATTACAGGCGATGCTATCCTTTTTCTTTGGTGTAGCCAAAAGACTTTCCTCGCGCGAAAGCGAACTCTTGGTCAGGCTCTTTTGAAATGAACTAATCTCTGAGTGTTTCGACGTTTCTGAATTGTCGCCGAATGTCTGAACGGGAGAGTTGAAAACTTCCACCTGGTACTCTGGTTGCTCCTGATTGATCTTGATATGGCATTCTTCGAAAGTGTTGACGTCATCTGTAATTTAACAAATATTCATATAAATTATTAAGCAAAAGAGAATAAAAACTCAAAGGTGAATATAATTTGGAAAAACGGGGTCTACAACCAATAAATCTAAGTATCAAGACCAAACTGACTATTTTCAAAGCCGTGTACAGGTACACTTTAGTATATGGTCACCAAATATGGATCCTTACGGTAACATCAAGAATCTTAGATATCTTAGGTTATCTTAGAAGAGTAGCGGAAGTAACGTTATTGGACTGAGTGAAGAGTATAGAGCCTCTACTTCTAACTATATATATATATATTAAATTTAAGTACATTGAGTTAAAACACTGTTTTATTCCACTATATTTTTTATTGTGTTAAACGTTAGACGTTTTCCATTATCAACTAAATTAAACCATTATCAACTTATTCAACTAAAATTAAAAATACTTTAAGACAGTAATATATGGGGTGTTTTGAGTTAACGGAGGTGGGGGTGGGGGTGGAGATAAAATGGATAAAAGAGGGGATGTATGTAATAGACGGTATTTGAATATTTATTATATTTTCATTGTTATTTTTATTATTAAATATTTCTAAATTTTCTAGAATGTCTAACTTTCGTCGTTTGGCGCGACTATGTATACTCGATCACAGTCCGGCAGAAATTCGCCCTCTCCAGGTCGCAAGAGGTGCGAGGGAAAACCAGCGGAATGCTCCGTTATTTCTCTCGGCTCAATACATTAGCGTAAACGCTCTAATTATACAAAGTGAAGATCAATTTAACTCACTTCACGTTGAACGGCCATTTAGGAGCGACACTTCACCGATAAGGCACACCCTGGACAAACAGACACGGAATAACCAAGAAACTTTCCCTCTGACATATATTGCGAATGCCAGAAAAATGACTACAAGATGTATATCGTACACAGGGAAGGCGGCCGGAGGGTCGCTTCAGGCTAAGCTTTGGGAGCACAGCAAAGAAGATAGATTGGGTCTTGTTCAGCAAGTCCTAAAGCGGGACAAAACAGGGGTAAGATGGAAGCGCCTTATCGAAAGTTTCGATAGGGGGTATATGATAAAATCTATGAAATCCCACAAAAATGTATCTCTTATTTATTTCATTAACCGACGAACTAAGATATTTATATATAGGCAGTTCTCAATTTACGAACTAGTTCCGTTCCTTGTATGTTTTTGTTTGTCATGCGTCAAAATATCTAAATATAAGTTAGCGATCATTTTTAAAAGGGTTAGGTTAACACTGAACTAAATTAGGTAGATCAATTTCGCGCTGCTGCGTCAACTTACTGAAACATTGTTACACCGCAAGTGATCCGTGATCAGCGTCAACTGACGCCCGTGAACACAGAACCGCGCACCGCACCCGCAACGGCCGGGACAAAATCCCATAACGGCCGGAACAACATGCCATAACGGCCGGGACAACATGCCATAACGGCCGGGACAACATGCCACAACGGCCGGGACAACATGCCATAACAGCCGGGATAAAATGGCACAATGACCGGGATAAAATGCCACAACGCCGACCTTGATATGTGTAACCGAGACATATAGTAAGCCCAATAATGATGGATAATTTGTATAGCGCCATTTTCGTAAAAACTTTCACCTCAAGGGCGCTTTACACATACACTGTTAATAGTTTTACAATATATATATTTTTTAAATTAATAAACGTTATTTTTACTTATGGAAATGATTTTTTGAAAAGGTGCGTTTTTAGTTTTTTCTTAAATAAAGTCTCTGATGCACTGTCCCTTGTAACGGAAGGCAAAGAGTTCCACGCTTTTGGGCCTACAAGCGCAAATGCCCGCTCACTAAATTTAGACTTTTGGCAACGGTTGGTCGGTTCTACAACCCTTCCTGCCTAGTTATAGCGAATGTTGGTTGCCCCATAGAAATGATAATATCTCTCGTTTGCTTTATTTTTTTTCTACCTTCTACCCAAATATGATCTGCGATGTACTATTCTTGTGGGTTAAATATGCCGGCAGTATTGCGTGGAAGATGAATCTTCTATATGTTTTTCTTTTGTGCCGTCTCATTTCCCGGAAGGCCTTGTTTACTATTATATCTATGATATTCTATTCTTATTATCACTTTTATATATAAACATGTTTTGTTCTTTATTTTTATGTATTGTTAATACTTATTTGCTAATAAAGTGAGTCGGCCGAGGACAACGAGGGCAAATTTTGCTTTGGCAGCTGTGCGGTATCGCCCTATCAATATTCGGGATGCTATCGAACAGCTATGCCCAACCATGAGTAGGACCGAGATAGGAGCCTAGAGTTTATTGCATCGGTCATGGGTAAGCGATGGGTCCTCCCTCGTTGTTGTACCATAGAAATTGCAGCATTAACGTCTGCATGACTGCCAGGAGTATAGATACTCACCACATGCCCGGCTAGATGTGTGACCCAAAGCTAACCGAATCCTTTCACCAAATTCCTCCTTGATGTCGGGATCCCAAATATCTATGTCGCAGTGGAGATGCGCGGGCCTGCCGCTCGGCTCTTCTACGGGATCGGGAGCTTCCACTTTGATTTCGAGAGGCGCGATATTTGGAGAGGGACAGTTCCAAGCCACTTTTTCAGCTGACGAACGTCGTGATTCTTGCTCCACTTCCATGTCGGCATCCTGGATAAAAGAGAAGTTATATTTCAATCATTCGGTTTCAAAATCCGACCTAATAGATTTTAGTAGAAATTAAGAAGAATCGAATCAGATGTCACAAACACCATTGTTTTGACAGTTTGAATTTAGACTACCAGAATGGGTGTATTTCTGTAGTAATTTACAATTTTATTTATTTTAATTTCCATTAACGCCCTTACATAAGAATAATAATGTATTCAATTTAAATATAACAGTACATTTTGAATATAACATTTGAAAAAAACTAAGTATAATTCATGTACACAAATTTCTTCAATTCAGGTATGCTGCAACGATAAATGACTAAAAAAAATTATGGTCTAATAAACGTAGATTAGTCATTATATCGCTGAACGTTTTTTTTTAGAAGTTACTCAGCACTAAGGGTCGTTTCAAAACTTGTTACGGATCGACGCATTGCGTATGCAAACATTTGAAGTTAACTTTGTTGTCATATTTGTAGAACTTTACTTCAAATGTAACGCTATAATAAATTTCCACAGCTATTAAACATGTGTGTTCCATTTTAAAACACATTCACTAAGCAATAGCTAAGATGAATACAAACAACTTCTGGATAGGACGAGCGAAGCACTGACGAGAACACGCTAATATAATATGAATAAAGATTTGTATTTGTAGATATTTTATACAAATAGTTCAATTTACCAAGGGAAATCCTAAATCAAATAATCAGTCACAGAGCAACACTAATCACTGGTGTCATACGGTAAATGTAAATGAAAAATAAATCAGAATCGATCAAAATAAAGTTAAAAACACCACGGAAGCCATTTTAAATTCGATTCTACGTCAAATTGCAATGCTGCCAGTACAACATGTTTGTCTGTGGCAGTCATTGTGTCTGTGGATTGTGCCGGTAGGTACCGCCATCGATACAGGATTATTGAAAATGATGGACTCAATTTCATACTGCTATAATTCCTAAATTATACGATGCATGTGAATGATCTACGTATTTTTTATTTTATTTATTTACACCCTATTCCGAATCGTTTTGAGAGTTGTTTACCCTCGTTTCGATTCGTCATAATTACATATACTTTTATTTATTTTATTACATTAAGTCATATCACCATCATAGGTTGGCTCCGGTATTGTCGTACCAGAACCATACCTGTTCAATATGAGAGACTTATTGTCACATTAATTTCAAAAGGCAGCCAGAAAGAAGCTATAGAAATCACATACCCCCAAAAGAGGAGGGTAGACGTTACATTTATGTGTTTCAATCGCAGAACTCGGTCACAGTCCGGCAGAAATTCACCCTGTCCAGGAGGGAGAGCTAGTAGAATGCTCCGTTAGGTCTCTCTAGCTTCTGCTCTTTCGGACATCGCCCATCCTAACAACCCCCAGCGGAAGACCCACACCTTAACAAACACCCGGAAATGTTTCCTTTCATTGGTCTACATAGCAATTGGTAGAATAGGTTCGAAAATTTCGAATCTCTCCGCTAGATCGCTCATAATTGCATAACGACCGCTTGAGTGCTCGTACCGCCAAGCAGTCATTTCCCGTCAATTGTGACTAAAATAGCTACTTTGCAGCACGTTCCTTCTTGTGGGGGTTCGCAAAAGAAACAGTTTATGTACGGTCTCTAACAAATTGTCTGTTTCATATATGTCCTGAAGAAGCTTGAGATGAGCGAAACCGGTTGACGTATAATAAATTTCGTTGTTTCATACAAAGTGATTGTTATTTTATTTAATATAATATGTCTGTAGGGACCAGAATTTAAATCCACCGCCATCTCAGCCGGCATCGAAGCTAGCGACAGCGCTGCCAGTTGCTGCTACAAGTCTGGCCCATTCATTCACCGCCAAGCAGTCTCCCCAGTTTCATCGTTTTACAACGGCGGTCTTGCCGGTCCACGCGCGCCGAGCGAGACCGCTGACTCGCTTCACTTCAGAATTCACGCGCACCTTCTACATTTTCACTCATTCATTGTATTCATTATATCTGTCTTCTTTGTTCGCTCTATCCATCTCAATAAACATCAACACACAAATCTACAACATCTCTTTCATTTAACCGCCGACCTAACTCCCAAACGTCAAACCGCAAAATGTAGGCTGATGCCATCGACGATCATACTTCTGACGTTAGACCTTGCAGTGGGATCAGAAAGGTCAGATACACACAGCAGACTAGCACAGAAAACTCGTTAACAAAACATAAAAACTTTCTTAATTATTTTATTTATATTAATGAAACGAATTCCCAAATATTAAAATAATTCCATCTTCAAACATTTGTTTAGTAAAAAAAAATTTTATTGTTATATTTGTAGCGACCGGAATTCAAATCCACCGCCATCTCAGTCGGCATCGACGCTAGCGACAGCGCTGCCGGCTGCTGCTACAAGTCTGGCTCGAAATTCACCGCCAGGCAGTCTCTCCAGTTTCATTGTTTCACGACGGCGGTCTTGCCGGCTCACGCGCCGAGCAAGACCGCCAATTCGCTTCATTTCATAATACACGTGCACCTTCTACATCTTTATTCATTCTTTAATTCTATCTGTCTCCATTGTTTCTATCTTAATACCACAATAAACCGCCACACGCCAAATCACATTTATTTCATTTAACCACCGTCCTAACCCCCAAATATTTATTTACATATAACATATTATATATAATAACAAGCAAAATAATAAATAAACTCGTAGCTGTCTGATACATGATACCTCTTATAGAAATCAATTTACAAAGTTGTAAATCTTGTTGGAGTTTGAGACCTCAACAGTCGGACGGGAGTGTTTAGAGGGGTATTAGGTTTTATTTCTGGACTTCCATTTAATGGATCAGAGTATTGTTCACACCGGATTTTTTTCCCAGTCGTAACCTCACTGCTGAGGACTCTTGAGGATCTTTTGTTATTTTTACCTAGTCAGTCATCTAGTGAACCTATTCTGTATCTTCGTTCCAAAACGCTTCTAACCTAAGCCACTCCATATTTGTATCCACTCTTCTGAGTGGAATGGCCGGAGAACTGAACCGGGCGACAGCATCGAGTTGTACAGTACAGACAAGCGAAGCTATGTTATTGAGTATAAAAATAACTTTTTGAGTCTATTTACGAAAATGGCGCTATACAAATTATCCATTATTATTAAGGCTTTCCTAATCTCGTCCTATATAGAAATAAATACTTCTCCGATATACTATTGGCAGAGCAGTCGCGGTCGCTATACTACTGATGACACACCGATGCTTTATCAATAGTGATTCTGCCGGGGACAATGAGGGCAACTTTTTATTTTGACAGCTGCGCGGTATCGCCCTGCGAGGCGCTATCGACCAGCCATCATAGTAGCATTAAAATGATGCCAGGTGACGAAAATATAGGAGCCTTGACCTTATTACATCAGTTCTGGGTAAGCGGTGGATCCGCCATCATTGTATACCGATCCTGGTAGCTTCCTGAAGTGAGCCATTGGTTGCAGATTTCACCAGAAACGAAGATCTTCCCCCGACTCTGCCTAGAAAACATATTACTCATGTACAAAGCAATCATCTATCCTATACTCATGCGAGTCTCATCTAGGGTTCAAGTAATATAAAAATTTTAGAATCCAAACTAAATTATATCCTTAGGAGAATTACAAACTCACCCTGGATTGTCAGAAATGTAATCATTAACAAAGACACAAACATACTCTCACTCGAAAAACACGTACACGATTTTATCTCCTAATTATTATTTTTAATTAACTTCCATCCTAAATCTTTCTATAAACTCCCTCGGCCTATATGATCCCTCATCCGATCCCCATCACCTTCGTCCTATTTATTTGTCTAAATGTAGTCTTCAAATGAGGTAAGTGTACATTTTGTGTAATTGTTCCATGTGTGTGTAATGATGTTTTATAATATATGTTATTGATAGTCACTGTCCTTTATTGCTCCAATTAGGATTGCTTCAGCTAAACAGTAATTTAAATCGATACAGTTCACGGGATCTATTCCCACCAGCTTATATTGTCTTAATTATGGCAAATAATATTCCATATTTTTATTTTTAACTTTGTTTTATTAACCACTCATCAAGTATAAATACATCAACCGGTTTCGAAAAATACATTCTTCTTCTTCAGGATGTTAATAACTAATAAAAAACATATGTTATTGTTTCTTTAACAGAATTTATTTTTAAAAAACAATAATAATTTAAAAAATAATTTAGTACATAACTCAAATTATTATTTGGTAATATAGAGTTACTAGAATAATTTTAAGGAAAAAATTTGTTGTTCGAACATCTCAAACATTGCAGAATTTCTCATCATTTGATAGAAAATGGTCATGATTTCGATTTTTCCTTCGAACACTAGTATTTCCATTGCGTGAAGACAGACATTGTTCATCTTTTGATTTGTGAACTGTCTGTAGAGTTCGCAATACATCCCTGCGGTGCATGTATAATGCGTCTATCTTCATGCAAACTTGTTGCAACAAACCTATTATGATTGGGAAGACTGATGTTCTGAGAACTTCACCTTAGCAGATCTGACAACGATTACGTATAATAAATTAGTCTATATAGGTGATGAGATCCTCCGCAACGTGAATTTTCACGTGTTTCATAAAATTAGTCTTTCTACTGAAGGTTTTGAAGCACGTATCACAAGCGAATGGTTTCTCACCGGTATGAGATCTCGAATGGCTCATCAGATGATCTCTTCGGCTGAATGTTTTCGTACACTCGAAACAAGCGTACGGCTTCACCTCCGTGTGCGTCCTCGTGTGCCTCGCCAAGTTGGTCACTTGACTAAAAGTCTTCAAGCAGTGTTCACAAGCGAAGGGTTTTTCGCCCGTGTGGGTCCTCTCGTGCTCCAGATAATGGTCTCTTCGCGAGAATGTTTTATCGCAGTTTTCGCAAACGAAAGACTTCTCGCTAGAGTGGGTTCTAATGTGCTGTATCAACGTCTTTTTATCGACGAATTTTTTGCCGCAGTATTCGCAGGAAAACCGTTTCTCGCGCTTGTTATGCGTCACCATGTGGTTCACCAGATATCTCTTTTCGAAAAATATCTTATTGCACGTATGACAGGTGTAGGTCTGCCCGCCGGTGTGGATTCTCAAGTGAGTCACGAAGTGGGTTTTGCGACTGAATGTTTTAAGGCAGTGTTCACAAGCAAAGGGTTTTTCTCCGGTGTGGCACTTCTGATGTCCCATTAAATGATCCCTTCTCGTGAATGTCTTGTCGCAGTTTTCGCACGCGAAAGGTCTCTCCCCCGTGTGCGTCCTCATGTGTATTTCCAAGTTACTTTTTGAAGTGAATAAATTTTTACACACATCACAGGGGACGTTCTTCTTTCTTTGGTTGTTTTTGTCACCAGCCCCGATATGCCCTGATATGATCGCGGGATATTGATTTTGTACTGCTGAACTGCTAGCCGAATATTCGTATAGATTGTCACTGCACGTCCCTGCTATAGAGTTCTGGTACACTGTGCAGCGCTGGCTGATCTGCGAGAGACGGACGTCATTGTTCTTAATAGGTTCATTCTGATCTGTAATATAAAATATATATATATATACAAAACCAGTAAAAATACATTAATTACAGCTTATTAGATGTTACAATAAATTCTTAAAATTATTTAAATACGTAGTGAAATACAGGCGGTAATACGACGCACGTGCGCCGCGTTATAAAGGGCGATTTCCGAAGAGGAATTATATTACTGTAGTGCGAGAGTATTATATAAGTATATAGAGAGTATTATATAAGTATTATAGAGTATTACATATGTATGTAGGAGAGAAGGATAATATATATTTTTTAAACATCGGTTGAGGAAGGACTCTCAAATCTAACCTCTCACCGGTAGAAAAGATTCAGAGACTAATTATGAAAGTCATTATTCGAAAACCATCAACATTTCCAACTACACAGCCGTTCAACTCTTTAAGGATTAAAATTCAAAAAAATCATTTCAATTCGACAATTTCGCAATTGCGATAAGATAGCGTGGCAACTTACAAATCTCAAAATCTAAAACTAGTGCTTCTCAACATCATTACGCTTATCAAGGTATAAAAAAATGTAATACAAATAGCCTTCAAATCAAAAATCAAACAATTAATATAAAACTCCGACAGCTTCGACAGCAGACAAGTTCAATTTTTTTTTGTCATAACTCTTGATTATATTCATGTATAATTTTTGTGACCTTTTATGATGCCATGAGCGCGTTGACACGCCAAACTTTGTATGTTATTCCAAGCTATAAGCGTGTTAACACGCACTTTTACAGAGACCCTTAAAACCTTGTCATACCCTATGTGGTACCTTCCATTTCAAATAGAGTTGGCAGTTAAACGTTAAAAGGTACAGCGATGTACAAAAAAAATGTAACTTTAGTTTGTGTAGAATTAAGTAATATAAAAATTTCAAAAAAATATCTCAATACCTATATCAGATGTTGAAAAACAATCTTAACTGTCTACCCCCAGGCAAACGCGGCGTGTTAAGTTAGTAAGTTAATAAATAAAAATACATTTTTAGTGCCACCCCATCCAAGGATGCCATACAGTAAAACTGATTATGTAATAGATCAAATAAATAAATCCATACTGCACATCGTTTGAGATGCGTCGTACAAAGCTGGCTGTGTTCTTCTAGCGCACTCCTCCTTGATGTCGGGGACCCAGACGTCCACTTGATAGTCAGGAGGCGTGCGCTTGCCGCTCGGCCCCTCGCAGAGGTCGGGAGCTTCCGCTTTGATGTCAAGATGCTCACCGGCATCTAGTGGTGGAACACAGATCCATTCTCCTTCATCGGAAGAGTCTGGTTCTTGCTTCACTTCCATGCCGGCGACCTAGATTATAAAATTAAATTATATTTGTATTTTATATCGCTCTTGCGGAATTATTCGATAAACCACTGTGGCGTAAACGTCAGCGCTGTCAACTTTTATCTATGGCCAGTGTTGGCACACTGCGGTGAATCGACTTATCGGTATAACTCGAGTCGAAACATGTCGAAGAAAAGAAAAGGATACACTCAACGCCTTCGAAGTGTGGTGTTGGCTCCATTATCCAGGAACTTCGCACTAAAGAAAGGGTTTCCGCATCACGCAGGAAATTAATTTATGTTACTACTTCTAGATAGAGATTACCCGGAGAAATAAGTAATCTACCACTAGGATAGAAGGTGAAAAGTCGATATTTATTAAGATGGACACATCACGTCCAAGATATAACCGGAGCCTCGTTACACGTCACACTAAACGTGGCCCAAGATCACAAAGATTAGAGGCAAACAGTTCCAGCAAACAGCAAGGAGTTGCTGTGGAAGCAAAATAGAGGACCACGATTCTTAGTAATTTTTTTTTTTTTGTTATTTATTTGACATTTTTACCATTTTTTATAACATGAATTAAGTATTTTACATTTTTAGAATTAAATGGTTTTTTTTCGCTTACCTCTCCGAAAAAGAGACCAGCTCTTGTGCTTGGAGAGGGAGTTGAACTACAATAATTGTATATAATACCTTACATATTCTATTCATTGTCCATTTGTTTGCTTCTGAAGTGTTCTGTAATATTGTTTATTTTACAATTATGTGTTTTTGAAGTGTTCATTTAGATTCTTTTTAAACTTTTTTATATCCTTTATTTCTCTAATTTGTGTAGGGGAGCTGTTGAAATTTTTTATCCCTAAATATATAAAATTTAACTGATAGTGTTTGGTGTTACATTTAGAGATTTTAAAATTATTTTCAAACCTTAATGATGTGCTTATTTCAATTTTACAGTGTTATTTTCTTTAATTAATTGATTGATTGAGATTTTTTGTAAATATTTTCTATTTTGGGAACTGGGAATTTTGCAAAAAGTGTTTGTGTTGAAAAAGTTGATATTTTTTTAATACTACTTCGATGATTGTTCTCTGTACTATTTTTACCGAGTTCATTATATTATTGTATGCTCCTCCCCACACAATTATTCCGTACTGGAGTAGTGAGTGAACAATAGCAAAATACACCTTTTTAAAATTATTTATACTTAAAATGTTCCTTAATCTTATGAATATATAAATATATTTTCTTATTCTTTTCACTAATTCGCTAATATGACTGTGCCAATTTAAATGTTGATCAATAATTACACCGAGATATTTGATTTCTGTTTTTGGGCTTAAGTTTGTATATGAGTCGTTTCAGGTAATTTTGTTACAGTTGTCGTTATCGATAGTAATTTTTATATGGGGCGGTGTTTAAAGACTTTTGATTTAAAAGGGAATGTAATAGTAATGAGGCATTTACGGAGAGAAAAACGGCAAATTAACTAGAATAGAAGCCATCTGCCAGATGTATCTGTATATAATGCCATTCTTACCATTTTATTTTTTGAGTTTCAAATTAGAATCACATCACACATCATGGAGGGAGTTACCTCATATAGTATCCACTGCCTTTCTACTTGTCTTGATCTGCAGCACATCCGTTGGCAATTTAGGGACCTCACCGGGTCCATGATATAGTAATCTGATGCCACTACATCGTTTCCATTATTTTTGCAACATGTCCGAAGTTCCCATATGTGAAAATAAAACATTCGGTTTTTTTTATTCCACTCGTTTAATTTACTTGAGACACGTTTCGCCTTGCAAGGGCATTATCAATCTGACAATTTAACTCAAAATCTTATATTTATAACTGTAATATGGGACAGCTATACAATTTTATTTATATGAGGTAAAAAGGGACAATATTTTTCATTAGAATTCTGAGGATTTCCATATATTTTTAATGCTTCTAATTATTCTACGTAACAATTCAGTTTCAACACTAATGGTATTTTAATGTCATGGGTAATTTGTAACAAAGGACAGCTATATAATTTTAATATCTTAGAAAACAAGTTAAATCAAAAAACAAAAGTTTTATTGGAGTTAATTTTTTCGAAAGTATTCGATAGAAGAAAGGCGTTATTTTTTCCCAAGGTTTTTTATAATAAACGCTTTTGATTCTATGAACTGTCCACGGAATTCTCAGCATACGCCATAAAGTATAGATACAACGTGACTTCAATAGATTAAATAGATGAATATTAAAAAATATGTCACTTACTTCACACCCCACGATCACCCCGCTGCCACTGTCTCACTGTTCACTCTTGATTCATCCTTGTGGACTCATTAATACCCTACCTGATCCATTTTTCTTTTTTTTTTCTTTCTTTAGCGGCCTCGTGAGACTTGAAAGTCCATGTCCGTAGTAACTAAAGAGTACTATCCATGCATTAGCATGGTGGTGGTCCAGTCTATTACTAGTTATATCTCTTGCAGATCCATTTTGATATTGTCATCTCATTTCCCCCCCTAGTCTTGATTAGGTTTACTCTGTACGTATTACGCAACTCATCCATACATTACATATCGCGCCTCCCCACTTTCATCTACCACATGACATCACATTGTTCCTAGTGAGTTGAGAAATCATATAAAAATATACACGGGAGAAAAAACCTTCTCTTGTATAGAATGCAATAAAACGTTTAGACAAAGAGGTAATTTTATGTAGAATATGAGAGCTTACGTCGGAGACAAACCCTTCGTGTGCGAATTCTGCCATAAAACATTCAAAGAAAAAATATATTTGACGATTCACATGCGAATTCACAACGGAGTAAAACCGTTCTCGAAAACATTCTGTCAAAGAAGCCAATTATTGAGCCACTTGGGGACTTACACGAATGTGAAACCCTTCGCCTGTGCAGACTGTGATAAAACGTTCAGACAAAAAATGTCTCAACATACACACTGGTGTGAAACCGTTCGCTTGTTCTGACTGCACGAAAACGTTTAGCAACAAAAGCAACCTCTCGAGGCACATAAAAATTCACACGAGTAAAAATCCCTTCGTTTGTAAAATCTGTGACAAAACATTCAGAGAGATGTACGGCTTGATGAGACACATGAGAACAAACACAGTTTGAACGACGTCTTCTGTTAAAGAGTATTAGA
This sequence comes from Eubasilissa regina, assembly GCA_022840565.1. Lineage (NCBI taxonomy): Eukaryota > Metazoa > Arthropoda > Insecta > Trichoptera > Phryganeidae > Eubasilissa > Eubasilissa regina. The sequence continues at coordinate 1,463,911 of JAINEB010000026.1, forward strand.
AAATCTTTATAATGAAGGCACGAGAGAAACCAAGTGTTTGTGAAGACTGATTATATCATTTTTAACGTTCTTTATTACGAAATATTCGTAAATTTGTTTTTTTTTTTTTTTTTGACAATTTGGAACAGAAGGACTTAATCCTTTAGGAATGGAATGAAAAAAGAAGAATTAGGTGGTACTCGTAATGTTTTCATGAATTTTAACTTTATTTGACACGTACTGTTACGTGATATGTACTGAGATTCTTTAGAATCACTTCTGAATTAACAGTTCAGCCTTAAAGATGAAGAGAAACGAGGACGTTGAGACGACGAATTGAAACCTTCGGTGGAACAAAACACGCGACAAACAACCATAACTGATTAGCTGACGAGGACTCATCTTACTTTATGACAACTATCCAGCATTTCGATAACTATTTACGACAAAAAAATCAATAGGAGAGGAGCAGCAAAACATGCATTTTAAAAATTCTTGGATTCGAGATTGGAGGGGAAATTTTATTGGTACCGTGAAATGCTTCAATATTGCCCGCTTTTTTCATAAACCTTGATATTTCTCGAAAATATATTAAGGAAGGATATATTTTTTTAATGACAAGAGACAGTAACATGATCGCAGAATTGGATTTTTGAATTCAAAAACAGGAAAAATACAATTAAAAAGGTCAAAATTCGATTATTTTTATGTACTAAAATTACCTGCAATTTTAGCCAACTTTGCCCACTTTTTATTTTCATCAAAATACGGCCTTTACGGACCTAAAAATAATATATATTGTAATTGTCCAGGAAAAGACTACGTTGTAAATAAATACGGAAGTTTAATTAACAATACGTAAGCCAAAAAATGATTGGGCAATGTTACCAAGCCATCTCCAAATTGTGAAACACAAAATTGGCACCACAAAACGACACCCCGTTTGCACAAGCTTTAACAGGCGACTGACTCAGATTGGAAACAAAGCTGATTTGTAGTATTGCCAAAATAATGTTGAATTTTCTACTACAGGCGAAATATTGTTACCATAATCAATACATTTTTTAATATTTCAAGTTGAACTTAAATCTTCCCTTATGGGCAAAGATACCCCTAGAGGCAAAGTTGGCGCATTTGACGGTACCTAACAATTTTTTAAATAAAGGCAAAATACATGTATTAGGTATTAGAATTTTATAATTTAAATAGCGACTCCTAACCGGCGTTATCCGGGATTCAGCTTTCGTTATAATTTAAAATGGGTATTTAGGGTGAAAGCGGAGCGGGAGGTCCATTGTTTGCGCCGGCCCTAAAGAGTTAATTATGCAAAATTTGGAAAAAATATCATTCAATATGTGGCGGTTCGCGCGCATCGTTCAGATGTTCCTCGTTCTGTCATTTCTCGGTATTGCACCATCCCACGCGTACAAAGCGGAAACGTTCGAGGAAGACCGGACTGCGCCGCCCGGCGGGCATGACACAAGTGCACCACAGATGTGCACCAACACATGCAGCAGAGGAAGCAGTCTGCGAAACACTCTGCGCCCAGTAACCGAACCGACCGGACAGCAAATGCACATTCCAACCCTCACCTTTCACTAACCGTGCATCGTTTTTCCATTGCCTTTACGTATTCTGTTTTGTTTCTTGTTCTCGGTGACTTCTCTCCGATGAGAATAAATAAGTTTGGATAAAAATGGTCCAACCGACCTTCCCACAAATATAATTAAATACACATTTATATCGGTGGGAGGGAATGAGATGATGCCTATATTTTGCGCAGGGTCCTTTTGAGCAAAATTTGGTTTACATCGATCAAATAGTATACAATTGTATATAAAACAGATAGTCAGTTAGTATGTGTTTATATAGTTTATTAACATTCCATTACTCTAAAATAATATACAACTTGTAAAATAAACTCTATAGTACCAACCGATAGTGATTATTGTCTCATAATAATCTTTGAACTTTTCAAATTAGTCCAATGTCATGAAGTTTACATATGTATATATGAATTGTCAACGGTTTTGGCTGGACATTTTCCGGGACAGTAACACCCAACAGAGCCATAGATACAAATATACAGCCACAGCTAAAATTCTTAGTAATATTTTTACACAAGGAAGATTGTCTTCACCTCAAATTCTGTTAATATATAGTCCATACAGATAAAAAAAAAGTTACAAATTGTAAGGTTAATAAAACAGTAAAAAAAGAAAAATATAATTATTGCAATGCAAGGCAAATGGCTTCCAAGATCAACGTTACATAATTTAACCATTTAAATGCCATGAGCGCATTAACACGCAAAACTTTGTAGGTTATTCTAAGCTATAAGTGTGTTAACACGCACTTTGCAAACTTGCAGGGATCAAGGTCATATTAGAGTTGGCGGTTAAATGGTTAAATATCCCCTGGATAAGTAAAGAAGTGATTAAATGACAGTGGTAAAATTATATTAGACAGACCAATTATTAAATAAGGTTTAGGGGGTCAGGGGTATAAGGACATTATATGACAATTTGTGAAATGAGGGGGGGGAGGGGAAGAATATTATATAAAAGTATTTATTAATCACATAAGTATCTCTTAATGGTGGAAATATGAGGAAGAAAGGAAGACATTTAGTTTTCGTCTGCCGGTTGCTTATGAACGGTTGATTATTCCTCTTCACCACAAGAACAAGCGTTTGAGTAAACTAACACTCGCGAAAGGGATTATTATGTATAAGCGGGTTAAAGTAATATTGATTATAAGCATTAGCGATTAATTAATAAGTGACGGTAGTTAGTCCGTATAAAGTTCCAACAGCACTGAACTTTCTGCAGTTGATAGACTTTTAATTACTGCGGCATATTCTCTTCATTGTGCTTAAGGATAGGTTAGGAAAGAAAGGGGTGGAGGTACGCAGGTGAAATTTCCTTAAATCGAGAATTGAATGGATGCAAGAGACAACAAGTCAAACTTCAAAAAACTTAATAGAAACGGCGTTAACAATTAGTATTACCTTGCAAGATACATTTAGCAGTGAAAGCTAAATTTGATGACGCGATTCTCCAAATAACAAAGTGTAATAGCCTGGGCACCTCAACTAAATGAATAAAATAGCAGAAACATAGGACCGAGCTTGCCAATGTATAAGAAAGGTCTCAGGAAACAGCTAAATGCGTAGGACTGAGGATAGAGAAAAATGGAGATCAAGTCATATCACATCATCTAGCACAGATTTCAGCAGTCCATCCAGTTGCTCGAGTAACACCACAGTTGGTGCACATTCTCCATCTCCACCTCCGGACTCTTCTGCAGGCCGTTGAGGTTCGTGCAGTAGCAGTAGCCCCGCCGGCATTGCACAGGGCGCCAGTTGCCATTGCTGCAGCAGGCCGGCAAGAAGGGAGATGACGCCTTCAGCAGGAGGTCGTGAGTGCGAGCGCAGTCTATAAAGAGACAAGGTTTAGCATTATATTTCTACTGTGTTTTCATGGATCACAGTTAACGCTGATTATGGATCCACTAGCAGTGTAATTAAGTTTTACTAAGATGACGCAGCGGTGCGTAATTTATCTTTCTAATTGATTTAAGTTTTCAACCGTACAGATGGTAAATTAATGTGCAGTAGTTGAAGGCAGACACTCAGGAATCCATTCATTAAAAAATACTCCCAAAAGAGGGACAGTAGACGAGACACAAAATGGATTGAGTCGCACTTACACGGGCAGACTAACAGAGTTGCAAAACACGAGGTATGGAAAGTGAGAGGTAGGCGTGTAGGCGGAGTTCCATCCATGCAGGCCGGCCTAACTACCCACTTAAGGAGCTCCAACGAGTCACCCATACCCGAATAAATTCCTTGTATAAAACAAGATTCGTCCCATTATTAATCAGGTATGTCTAAGTCCAATCAAACCACCAATAATAAGTTCACACACATCCCTAAGTATCTCACAAGTCCACAAAATATGGTCAGGCGTCTGTTCCACTCTCCCACACGTACACCACGGGGCATCCACAAGTCTAAACTCAAACAATTTACTCCGGACAGCAAATGAAGTGCCAGAAACGTTTTTCAGAATTTTCTATCGCACGGTGGGCGAGCGGACATTAAAGATCGTGTAACGTTTTTTTAAGACCAATAATTCCATTCAAGATGATTTAGTTATTGCCACCAAAGAGGCCGCATTTCACGCAGCGATGCACGATATGAGCTTCAAAACTTCTGACTGTCCGTCCACATTGATCTCAAAATTCTTTGAACCAAAATTTGACGCTGCGAGAATCAAATGCGAAACGATATTGTCCCGGTTTAGAGCTTTATAATTATGGTAACCCTACTTCGACTCGTATATTCTATATAACTATAACAAAATGCCTACTTCTTGAAGAAGCAACACCATATAAAATAAATATTATTAGACACAATTACTAAGCAAGCTTCCCTGCAACAACACTTATCAGGGTGGCCCAAAAAAAGGGAAAACATCTCGTAAAATGTGATATAATTATATATTATATTGTATAATATATCAACAACAGCTTAAATAGTTTACTAATTCACTTGCTTACCTATTTACCTATATTACGTTTTACTTTGACAATTTCCGGTCGCCATCTTTGATTATTAATTTTTCCATTGTTTATATTTGGATTTTTCAAATTGTTGCCCAGAATGACAAAAATCACCGCAAAAGACCGGATTCTGATCAAAAATTAGCAAATTGAAAAACGTCGGGATGCTAGGGAGATGATCAAAGAGTTTCAAAACAAAGCCTGGAGTATAGCTAGACATTACAGCAGGATGGAGCTCCATCTCACACGACCAGAAACACAATCAACTTTCTTCGTCGTGAGAATGTTAATTTGATCTCACCAGGTATGTGGCCACCGAACAGGGCAGATTTAAGGCCCACTAGATGATGCAGTACGGGGTGTTTTGATGATTTCTGATTAGCTAAATATTGTACATTAAGAATTATAATTAATTGTATTATGTTTTGAAATAACTCGTGTGTTACGAGATGATCTCAATTTTTTTAGGCCACCTTGTAATTCGGAGCATTCGTCAAGTCCCATTACAATACGACCTTTCTTCTTATTTCTCTTCATTTAATTAGTGAGAAAGAGAGATCATATATTCGTCTGTTATTATTTTTATTGTGAAATGAATGTACCGTCTCTATTTGTCTTACCACAAATGGTATTTTTGCCCATGCACTCAATTTACAACAGACTGAATTGAAAAATAATTAGTTTTTCACCTGTCAGTTCTGTGCATAAGCATTTTTCTTAGAATTAACTAAAATATGAATTTTATGTTGCGTATGTTAAACGAAATATTACAGGTTTAATTGACGCGGTGGACTTGTGTCACTGCAAGGTTTTGGAAGGGTTAACCTTTACCATACCATGATATAAAATACCCGAACGCAGCCATGCTTTCAACTCGTGTTACCGTAAATAACTCATTAGAAAACATGTTTTCATTAGCTTAAATGGCTTTTATGGCACGAATTTACTCTAAATATCGACCATTCGATTTTGAAAAAAATACTTAATAACAAAATTCTATGTCCCATGTCCTTCCTTCTTATCTCTCTTCATTTAATTAGTGAGAAAGAGACAATTATATTTGTATGCTTGTTGTTCTTTCCACTGTGAAAATAGTGTGTGATATCACAAATTGTATTTTTACCAACGTATGAATTGAATTGAAACGGATTGAATGGAAAAAATAATTGTTTTTGTACGATTCTCTCTTCATAATTGGTTCTTCACTAGTCATTCCTGAGCGCTAATATTGTCTTTAGGATTATCTAAAATATTAATTTTATGTTGCACGTATTTACCGAAATATTACAGGTCAAATTATAATGGTAGACCTGAGTTACTGCATGGCTTGGGAAGGGTTAAACAATCATCCGTGTGTCATCAGTATGATAACCCTTGAATCAGTTCAGAAATGCTTAGAAACTAAACAACGGGGCCTGCCTAAATACGAATAAATATACAAAAACAATACGAGACCTCTTGGTCCACGGTACCGAGACTTTTTTCTATGCTTTTAACTTGAAATGAATGCAATTTATTAGAAGTCAGTGAACGAATCAAAATACTCACAGCAGTTCATGTCTTTGGAATCAGCACTGGAGAGGTCTGCTTTAAAATTCTGTATCTGCTCCCCTCGCGAGTTCACGCAGTATTTTCTGAAAACAAATCACATTGTCAATTTATGAATGTGACACGTGTCAATAATCAGGACATATTATTCTTCTTCGTGTACCACCGACTTCACTCTCACACCGTCGGTGATAGGCCAAGTTGCAGTTTACTGATTTACTCTCTATAAAGAATAAAAGATGGCTGTTTTTTTGACATCAATATGACCCCTCTTTCTACCTGTTTGGAATATATATTTATTCAATTCTTAACACAGTGCATACATAACCACTCCTATATAAGCTCTAATATAAACAAGATCAAAGTCTTTTCTTTTACTTAAACTTATCTTTTACATATTTTAAATCTATTCAATTTCTCCTCCTTTCTAATGTTTTCTGGCATTCTATCAAAAATCTTCATCGCGCTGTACATCATCGATTTCTGAGATTTATCCTTTTTCCCGAATAGCAATCTCAGTCTATTTCTTTCTCTTGTACGGTGCTCTTGCTCATGCTGATTTGCATCAATTTTTCATGTAAATTCCGCTGATATTTTCTTATTGAGGATTTTGTAAATAAATACCATTATATTAAAATATATTTTCTGTTTAAAGGTCATCATATTAAGATCTTCGAGCATTGCACTGACTAGTATTATTCTCAAAGCTTCATTTTGCAACATTGGCAATTATTGCATTTCCAAGTATGTGTAATTACAGGGCTTACGACCTGTCTTCGGCGGGCTTAAGTGCTCACTTTACACAATGTAACGTTCACCATTCCACCCAATTAACCTCCATATCTTTCAAATTTGTGAAAGTTGCGTATATGTTAATATGTGGATACGCGAGTACAACTATACTATCGACATCTATAGACTAAATTTGATATTCATTTATTGATATTGATTTGGTATAAGTATTTTAAAAGATATAGTATTTGCAAAAATGTTTGGGCGTTTGTTCTATCTGGACAGTCCGGGTTTCTTTAACAACCAGATCTAGAGAAATGTAATATAATAACAATGAACACTGATCGGCTACACAAAAATTTGAGACCAACGTTAACTGAAATTTTTAACTGTTACATGTTTGTCTCACATTTTATCCTTGATCATGACGCTGCCGAAGTTACCGTCCGGTTGGCAGGTGGGCACCGGGCTGCCCAGGTAGCTGTAACCCTCCTGCTCCGCCATCTTCATATTGGTCAGCATCTCCAGCTTGGCCTCCTCGCACTCGCGCAGGTAGGAGCGGTTGCTGTGGTGGATGGTCTGGTCAACTGGAATTATTGCAATGGTCAAATAAATTCTCGGGGTCACTAAAAAAATGGAAGCTTCTAAATTCGATTGGTTTTATAAAGCAACTTGATTTCTTTTTCTCGACGCCTTTAAATAAAGGTTTGGTGATTCTGCATGCGACCCACGGACATGGCCGTGTAGGGACTTAAGTAACAGCCAAACTGATCAATCAATAATGCAATACATCGTGACGGACACTGCCCTAGGAGCTAACGACCACTTCTCCGCAGACAGCCCATCATCGACATTTCAAACGAGCCACTCCAGTATTCAACCGTGCGCATATAACTATATACCCGTCGAACCCACCTTTGTATAATTCATCCAGCAATGGACAAACGCCAACTTTTGTAAGTGTTCTTTTATTTTAATGCCTTGCTTTAAACAAAACATAAATAATCACACACGCACACCATGTACACTGTGACATGCACTGACATGCGTGAGACTAGGAGAGAGGCAGTAGATAGTAGATAGGAGTGCTTCAGTCTCATCATCCGCAAATCCTTCTGATTCAATCACAGTCGATAATCTTCTACAACAACAATAACCCCTACAAGGGTTATACTCACAATTATTATCAAAATAATGCATTAAACAATGATTATTAATTAATATAAATAAATCTAACATAATTAAAATACCATAAACAAAACAAAGGTGAAAAATTGAAAACAGTACTTAATCGTACATTAATGAATAAGCAAGACAAACTGACATAAAACAAATACAACTGTCAGATTATAGGACACATAAAAAGTAAATGCTGACTGGGATAAAAGCAAAAAGAGAGATGTCAGAAGATGTCTTAATTTTTAAAGCCACTGACATTCAATGAATGCGTGCTTCATAGAAGCATCTATTCTCCAGCCGAGGATATATAATGATGATAACTCACAGCACGGCAAACTGAAAAGCGACTGCGTCTGTAGGTCCACCACGTGCGTGGATGCCAGAGCGCCAGTGTCGGGATTCACGCAGAAACATCTGTTCCCCGTGCACTGCATGGGGTCGTAGCCTCCGTCCTCGGAGCATCGCAGGGACATGGCCGCTTGCCCCAGCAGCTCTGCCGTCATATAGGCCATGCGAGAACAATCTGTAACATTATACGTTGGCATCTTTTTATCAAAAACTTAACTATTATAAATATCTTCACTACAATTCAAATGATATTCTTGCGAACTGTGTTCTTAGACAACATGTACGTAATATTTCTCGTACTGTATGATTGTTAGTGTAGTGATTAAGTACTGAATTGCAGTACCATGTCGAATATAGGGTGTGTCGTTTATTTTACTGGCTTGCAATACCGTGTCGAATATAGAGTGTGTCGTTTATTTTACTGGCTTGCAATACCGTGTCGAATATAGAGTGTGTCGTTTATTTTACTGGCTTGCAATACCGTGTCGAACACAGATGTTGTGTGAAATGAGTAGTGGTGTGTTATATGTAAATTCTATCTACAATCAGACAATTAATTAATATGCCCTTGCAAGGTGAAATATGTCCCAAATGAACTAAACAAGCAGAATTAAAAAAGGTGTTTTATATATTTCAATTGTCTCCTTTACCCTTCCAAAACCATGCGGTAACACAGGTCTACCGCCCCAATTAAAACTGTAATATTTCGATTAATATACGCAATATAAAATTCATATTTTAGTTAATTATAAGGAAAATGTTTATGCTTAGAACTGACTAGTGAAAAACCAGTTGTGTAGAGTGAATCTTATAAAAATAATTATTTTTCAATTCAGTCAGTTGTAAAAATAATATGCTGGAAAAAATACCATTTGGGTCAGACAAATAGAGATGGTACATTAATTTCACAATAAACGTGCGAATATATGATATCTCTTTCTCACTAATTTAATAAAGAGAGACAAGAAAAAACGTAGTGTTGTATAGGACTCAATGAATGCTCCGAATTATATTAGGATATTGAAGTTTTTAGGATTAATATTAATTAATATTAATTAATATTAAAGCCATTTAAACCAATAAAAACACTCTTCACATTTAAAATGTTATAAATTTCTTACGGTAACACGAGTTGACAGCATGGCTGCATATGGGTATTTTATATCACGGTATGGTAAAGGTTAACCAGATGTGCATGATGACTCTTGCGCTTTCATAGGATTTTCGGCTCAAATGCAAAATAGTGGCGCATATGTAGAAAGCGTTCAGCCGATACCGATTTTCCTGAATGGCCAAGTAATATATGTGATATTGTTTGTTGAGTCAAAGTTACAAGACGGAATAATATATAACTGTAAGCGTAATCTCCTTATTTTTTAAAGACTCACTCCCCTATCAGCTTAGAAATCATCACTGCTATTTGAACTTATAAAGAACTTATCGATTGTGACCTGTGAATGTACAATGAAAGGCGGATCTTCAACAAAATGGACGCACCAGGTCCGAGAAATAATCGGAACTTCACTACACATCGCACTGAATGTTTCTGAAGACTGGAGGCAAGCGGCCGGTTATCACTGCGCTCAAACAAGAGAAAAGACTTTCTACATGTTTATTTTAAGTGACATTAGCGACATCTCTATTTTTACAACAGTATTTTCATTATCACTTGTGTTGTAAATAAATAATATTTTAATGATATTTCTCACACCAGCGTAGTGTCGAATTTATATGTTAAGGTTTATTTAAAAACTTTGCAAAGAGAATTTAATTATTTATTTAAGAAGAACTTCTTACAACTGATATTCAAAACACAGTGATCTCTTGTGATTGTAAACCATTATATAATTGTGATTGTGACGATAATTGGTAACTGAGATTTAACTATCGGAGGTTTGTTTTTTAGTGTAAGAGTCATTGCTCCAAGAATTACTAAAAATCGGTTACCAATCGAACACAATCATAGTCACAATAATAGTTTGAATAACGATTTAACTAAACTGCATTACAATTTATAATAAATAAATCCTTTGTTTAGGCTTAAAGTAAACGTTCTTTGTTTAAAGGGAAACTTATAATAGTTACCTATGCGTTTTTTATGCATTCCTTAACCTGGCTGGTTGATTTAAACAAATGAACAGAATAAGGATTTGTTCCAAATGAATCCAATTTTATCAAGAAAGAAGCCGCTGTACAATATACGTCTGAGCGACACCAACTTGCATCCAATTTTTGTATTTTATTATTCTTCTTCCTTTTTGTTTTCTCTTGGTTTTATATATTATGTCATTTGAAACTTTTAAAATTATTTTGATTTGATCATTCCAATGTACATTGATTTTTGAGAGGTTAAGGTTGTTCCGCACAGCTACGGGCCCGCAGCGACGCGATAATCAAGTTGTATGTCATTATTTCGCGTAGAAAAAATGTTATATATATGATATAATGATGAGAGTTTGGAAAGGGCGATCGCCCGGAGATAATATTTTGCACCTTGAAAATCATTTAGAGGGATAAAATGGATTTTTTGAGTTTAAGATGCAATAATTAATTCTCCGGGCCATCGCCCCAAGTGAGATCTATCAGCCATCGCAAGGGGGATTAAGATCTGTAAATTAAAATACTCGCGATGTCTGAGAGATAAGGAATAAAAAAGTGACAGGCTAAATAGCGGAAAAAAATGAGATCTGCCGGCCCGGACAGGGGGCCAGAAAAAATGACTAAAGTTTTGGAATCTGGCCGCCAGGGGGTGGCGGCGCTGGACCGAATCGGGGTGGCCCGGGAACTGGCCGCGCCATCCGATTGGATCCCAGCCAAACGGGGGGCCTCTCGCGCCTAGAGGTTTTTTGTGTAAAATAAATAATGGACCAGCGGCTGCAGAGAGTATTCCCATTCCCATTCTCATCTCGCACCGCTGAACTCTTCAAGGAAAAATTGTGTTTTATTTATCTTCGCTTCGCTTGACCCTGCAATTACACTGGACTTTCTGGATTCTCGACTTTTGGCTACGACATTTGAACCGCATCTGGAATTTTCTCGACTTTGGCTGCTACACTGGACGACGATTTTGGACCCACCTGGGCCACTGCTCGCCGCTGCAGACATCGACGTCCGAGACATCAGAGCGAACCGGCGAATCACCCCTTACAAATCTACAGTCTTGTTTCCTGTACGGAACAAAGGTTTTTAAGATCTTGCCCCAATTGCCTGCGGGAATGTGATGAGTAAGTAATACTAACCACAGAGCATGTTGGCTCCGGCATTTTTCTCATTGATCGCTTCGCCGAATATCCTCTCTCCTCCCTTGGCGGTACAGTAGCATCTGGAAAGAAAAGCTTATATATATATATATATGCCTAATTCAAAAGATTTTTAAAAACGTGTATCACACCATCTTGCAAAAGAAATATTTTTCCAGTTCGAAAAAAAACCATTAATAAACTCAGTTGAATTAATAAAATAAAGCTAGATTAATAAGGTCGTTATGACATTGTGTCACTGTGATATTGTATCGTTGTGACAATGTGTCATTTTGGGGGTGCGTGAATTATATAGCTTCTCTCTGGCTGCCCTCTGAATTGAATGTGATAACGAGTCTCACGTCAAATTGTACAGGTGTGGCTCTGGTACCAACCTATGATGTATTAAGATGTTGGGGTTTGGGGGTTTGGGGCTTTGGGGTTACTATGACAATGTGTCACTTATGATATTGTAGCAATATGATAACATGTCACTATGACAATGTGACAGTATACGTGTCACTACGGCATTGTCTCATTATGACAATGTGGCAGTATGATAACGTGTCATTATGGCAATGTGTAACTATGACAACGTATTAAAAAGACACCTTAAAACAATAAAATCACCGAAGTTACAATGTGTTGAATGGTTTGGATCTTCGTTCAAGGTAATATAGCGTAGCAGAAGAAGAAGAAGTCCGGGAAATCTGCTAATCAAATAACAATCGCTATCGTTCGATAAGAAGAATAAAATAAAAATCTGAACCGAATCCGGTCTCCCCGCGAGACAATACAATGAAAATACACATTTACTTCTAATAAAGATTAGTGCTAGCTTGTTATGAAGTTCATCAATGGTAACTATTTAACTACAAGAGTAATAAAACTGGTGCAATCTTTTTGATTTCAAAGTGGTTATGGGGGCGATAGTCCTAGACACTATTTTAAACGTGAATTGGATATCCAACAAGGGAAAAGGGTTGTGTGTATGGCAGACGGAACGATAAAAATCTGAAATGTTGAATATCTCACTGTCAAAACAAATATCTCACCATGCAGCGGAAGATTACTGAAAATCAGGGCCCAAGAAGAAGGTAAACATTGAGGCGGACAGTTAACGCCACCTGCGCCCCGGCGTTCGCCGTAATGTCGGCAGAGGTTGCATCGAGCAATGCCGTGATGACGGTTCCGGCAGCGAAACAGTATCGTCATTCCCTCTCATGAATTCCGGACGGACGACAGCTTCTAATTGTTTTCTCTTTACTGTGTCAATATCTTAATTTATTGTGACCTACTTTATCTGACTGTGCATCTAGATTACTTTAAAAATAAACCACGAGACAAAACTTAATGTACCTATGTTTTTTTTTTTTGTTCTTGTTTGCACACATATATCCTTCTGTAGTCTGGAGCCAGGGTCTGGTTATGTTTTGCGACCGAATGCGAAGCCTTACAGTGCTACCATTTCGCATGAACGTGCCTAACATAAAACAAAAAAAAAATACAAAATGAACTTTAAGGATTCATTTATATTTACCCACTTATTTCAGCAAGATGTGTTTTATCAAAAGTGACAATCTTTGTTTGTTAAAAAAACTTTCACACGTTTTTCTGACGCTCCGCTGATGCCTCGCCGTAAATATCTTTAATAACTGACTCGTGTCTTTATCATATCATTTAATTGGCGTCACTTCGGCGACCTCTCAATCCTGCGCGATATACAGATACAATGTTGGTCCTCGTGATCTATCATCTACCCGATTCTTGCGGCCAGTGCCGGAAGGGACCTTTTTCTTAATAATCTGTGCGTTGTTGCTCACTCGGTACCTTGCCACGGATATAAGTATTTCAATTAGAAATATAACATAATTAAGGTGTTTTTTTAGAGTTATATAACGTTAAAATGAAATAAAACACATCAAAACCGTGGTAATGGCCACGGTATTGGCTTTATTGGAAAGATCATTTTATGCCATTAGCGTTTTAATATGATTTCGCGCATATGAGCGCCGCGGCTGGCTCTGGTCTCTGGTTTATCGGCGTAGACTAGCGACTTCACATACCCTCAGAAAATAATCTAAAGGTGTTAAATCACACGATCTTGGAGGCCAATTCACACGTCCATTGAGCTCATCGAACGTTTCCTTCAATAGATAGATTGTGGCGCGCGCTGTGCGGCATGTTGCGCCGTCTTGTTGAAACCATAGCTCTTCCACATTAATGCAATTCAATTGAGGAACGAAGAAGTGAGTAATCATGGATCTACAGCGCTCTCCATTGCCTGTAACGTTATGGCCTGACAGCTTCTTCGGTGCGCACCGTACGACGTCTCTGCGGATGCGCATTATCAGTTAGATATCAAACGATCTTAAACGAATTACTTGCTCGAATGGAAGATTATGTCGACCGTAAAATGGACGGTAAGTTTCGAAATAAATTTGCACAATTTGTTGTGGCGTAAGTCTATTCATGGTGAAATGGCAAACCAAACTGAGCGCAAATCAGTTGTCAGCTATCAAATTGGCTCTCCCTGGAAAAAGTGTTGCCAATTCGAAAAACAAACCTCTTAAAAAAACTCCCTTTACATACATCGCTAATAGCCGGTCAGTCAACGATCCATCCACTGAAAATCAAATCTGAAGCAATGGTTTGGTCAAGCTGCTACAGGGCTTTGACGGGCAGCAAAGAATGAATCGATAACCAATGGTCGTTGAACGAATATGACACGAGAATAAGAAGAAGGGAGGTGAACTCACGTTTGTCCAGGGATGCAGACGTTGACTCCGTAGTTGCCCTCCGCGTCGCAGTCCAGCCGCTGCTCCAGGGCACCCAGGGTACCGTTCTCCCTCTTCTCGTCGTACTCGTTCTGCGCGCGGTGGCAGGGCGTCTCCACTGCAATCATAGCGGACCATAAAAAAATATTGATGGCAATAAAAAAATATTTCAAATATTTCAAAAGCACACAAAGGCACCGCAAATTTAGACACCCTATATTTTCCACCCTTCAAGCCAGCGGTGGGATGTTCTTATCTACCTTCTATTGATATAGTGAAGAGTTCCAAGTCCATGCTTTAAAACAGAACGCTGGATTGCAACTAAAGTTCTCCTTAGTAAACGATGGTACAAAGTAAGTGTTTACTGTAATGGGTTTCCTGCCTGATAATATTGCCGCCTTTTTTTTCGGAGAATACAAGAGGACGGTAAACGACAGCGGATCAACTACATCTCTATCGGTCGGTCGAAATCTACCCAGCCAAAAGAACAACAACATCGTACCAGAAAATCAGCACCTACAATAAAATGGTTAATGCAGTGTTCATATATCATATGTGTCCTTATTGTCGATCGGAAACCAGCTATCGAAGGCATTCACGTAAACATAAATACTTATTAGAAACTGTCCTCAAAAATGTACACAATCACGGTAAGTATGAAGTATGAAGGATAATCGTTCAAAGCATCGTTCACAAAAATATTGCGTTGAACATCTAAGAACATCTGGAAGCAAATATATTGTTAAACAATAACGGTTAGGTCTCGAAATAAATATATTTTACGAGAAATTTCATCTTATTTCTACAGCATTCATTCTATTTTCGTTCCTCTGCTGCCAGCTACAGGCCTCGCCTCCACACATCAGTGTCGGTACCAGTCTGCTGCCAGATGCTGCTATATGTCGTGCTGTCGCCGACCAACCGCGTCCCTGTGCAGGACAGGAATGTGCCCTTCGCGCCACTCGTGCGGGTGTGATCTCGCGAAAATACTCACTTCTCTGACAGGTGCTGTAGTTCTCCCCCTCCAGGGTCCGGCACGTGAGGCCGGGCCCGCACGCGCTGCCCGCGGGCGGCGAGCCCAGGTTGCCCTGAGTGCACTCCTCGTCTTCCACTGCAATCAAACACCAGGGCGTCAGGCAAAGCGGATAATCCGTTTCAACATATAAACCGAAACAATTAAAACTTGAATACGGGAAATTATCTAGTACGACTGCGGTCACGTTTTCGAAATTCGATCCCGATCGCATCATTTGCCTTCCGGCTGTTACTGTGTAAACATGTTCGCTCCACTAGCAGTTTTCTCTGGTCGTAAGGTGTGAAAGTGAAAAGTATTAAAGTGGCCGGACGAGTGTGACGCACGAAGAGGAACAAGAAACGGTTCTAGCGAATAGGCGAGTTACCATCGGAGCGGTAGCGTCTTCTTTGAACACCACTCGTGGTTCTGCCCATCAAACCATCCACAAAGAGCTTGGCTAAAGTAAAGTCTGTAAGTATTTGAAACGTAATGATCAGTCTCGTGCAGTAGGTATAGATTTAAATTATGTTGTTACCAATGATATTATATAATATATGAACTTTCGTTTAACCAACGTCTTTAGATAAAATGAATCCGTCGTTTATACGACCCTACAATGTATTTATTTGTAATTTTAGACTACTTTTAATAGTACACAACGTTCTAAATGCAAAAATGAAAGATTGCAACCACAGTTTTGCATATTCTTCACGAAAAGTGCAGTTCTGGCTCCACGAAATGGGGAGAAATTACGCCCAAGAACTTTTAAAGGTCCAAACCTGAGAATAAAACTGCTACAATAGTATATTAAATTATCTATTTGCATCTACTGATTAACTGTTTATATATATTTTTTTTGTACATTGATAATTGCACTTTGCTTACTGTTATACCGGAGGAGCACTGTCTGCTATAATACAGTGAATTACTAGTGTAGCAGGCAGGGTACCCAAACATATATCTTACTTTCTTATTGATATGTTGTATTTACTTTACCAAATTTGATATGTATACCCTCGGTACATTTGTCCGATATTAGAAATATTTCGCAACGCTCATAGTAATGAACTAGGTGAAAATGTATACTTAGTGAATATTGATTTGGAAGAGTAATGCGTCAGACCGTTAGACATTATTTATCAATGTAAGTACATAATACATGTAAATAATGAACCTAATAAATGTATTATTATTAGTCTTTTTAAAGCCTTCTTACCCATATAAAAATATAAGGACGTTTTTAAGAACACTTTTATGACTTAACATGATTAATTTATTGTTTGAAAATTCTTTAAGTAATAACTAAAGGAAATGATTATTTGTATTAAAGGTTAAGGTAGGAAACAGTTCTACAAATTGCTTTTTATTTTTTCCAAATCAAAAATAAATCCATGCACCAAACGCAAAGAACGGCCATGATTTCATGGCCGTTTCAACACGTTAAAAACAGTGAGATAGTAAAATTCGCGAATTAGTAAAAGAGGAAGTAGACACTTCAATGATTTGCACGAAGTTGTAAGCTTTTCTAGTGTTATTTTGTTAAAAAAACAGCATACAAAACGATCCGAAAGAAATTTTAAATTCAGTAAATAGCTAATTATATGACTTGAGTAATTCACTAGCTTAAAAATAGAACAGAGTAATGTGAATAGTTACAATGCGGCGATAGTTTTTAGAACTAAGTAATTAAAGTTCCTAGAAGGAGAACATCATGGTTGAAGAATCTGAGATAATGGTTTAGTCAGTCTACTGTAGAGCTGTTCCGGACCATAGTAAACAAAGAGATTGTACTTGGAGAACGAACATTCGTTATCCAGTGGTAGCCGAGGGGGACCGAGAAGCCAAAATGTCAAAATGAAGACAAAACGAGGGACAGACGTGGATGATGAGTGATGTATGCTAGTGAAGAGTACTCACGCAGGTAGACCAGGCAGAAGTCGCAGCAGTTGCACAGCGTCTGCGAGGGCATCCACAAGCCGGAGTGGGTGGCGTTCATCGCGCCGCAGTGCTCCGGGGTGGGCAAGCACTCTTGGCTCTGGAATTATCGGCGCAAGATTATTAACCTTTCCCTTACGGTGCTGAAATGTTTATTGTGACAGAGTTGGATAGAACAAGGAATACAGATAGAATGAAAAAATGAAGAGATGCAAAAGGTGAGCGTGAACTATGAAAATGTAGCGAAGACCGCCGTTGCGGAGCGATAAAACAGAAGAGAAATCGTCGGTGAGGGATCGGATCAGACCTGTAGCGGCAACCAGCGGCACTTATGTCGCTAGTATCGATGCCGGCTGAGACGGTTGTGAATTTGAAATCATGTTCTCTACATGTATATGTTGACGTATATCAGTTATTGTGTATTAATGCTAAAAATGAGAAAAAATATTGATTATCACAAATGACAGCATACGACACATCTAACTCGGCCAGCGCACGCTCTGCTACTTAAGTGGCGATCGGCATCCGGCACCTCTCCACACGTACACATACACGTATTGACAAATTCACGTCAGTTTCTTCGAGAATGCATTTTTTATTGTTGCGTGTGGTAAATACTAATACATTGTAATTATTTTATAATATACATATATATATTACATAGGAATACCTAAAATATCTGTATTTAGTATATTTACAGAGATATTCACATAGCTAGAGGCAATGTCAACTCAGTTTACATCATCGGAAAGGAAAGCTGCTCACGCCAACCTTACACTCTTGGTTTGATTTAAACTAAATTTTGCTTAGTTACTCCTTAGGACCTTGGAGCAAAATATAGGTACCGTACTTCTCTTCCATATTACAAATTTTGGATCGTTACACTATGTGGGTTTTTATTATTAATTTACATCAGAAGTGACACTAGATGTGACTTTTTTTTCAATTATTTAGATAGGACCTGTACACTAATTTAAAACTAATATAAATTGAATATTATTTGCCATAATTTAAAAAAGTATTGTAAGAAAGACTCATTCAATTACAAACAGACACATTTTAAAACAACACAAAACATAATTTCCACACGGACAAATACAAATAACCTTCAAACCCAAAGAGCACATACTACATTTGGTCAAAGGAACTACAAATATTTTGGACCTAAACTGTATAATAGAATGCTAAAAGACTTAAATCAATTGAATTGACACAAGAACATGAAACTTTATATTAAAACTTGGATTCGTAATATGGGTAGAGCCAGTATTGATGCACTCACCCAAACATATAGACTCGTACCTATATTAATTATCGCTACAAAGTGATCCAAAAATTAAGTCCACCTTAAAATTGTTCTTCATATACACCTTTTATATGTTAATAAATCTTTCTACTTGTAATTTTAACCAATTGAACAACATCGACACAGAATTCCTCTAGCGAGACGGGCACAGTCCAAACAAATTTTTATATGTATTATATAGTTACAAATAAATAAATAAATTTTCCGTATGCCACAAAATTGTCTTAATATGGAAAATTATTGCATATACAAAATAATCATGAAGCCAAGATTGTGTAGAGATGTGTGCAATAAGACAAATTAACAAAATATAAATGATTAATAGAGCTGTAGCGACCGGAATTCAAATCCACCGCCATCTCAGTCGGCATCGACGATAGCGACAGTGCTGCCGGCTGCCGCTACAAGCCTGGCTCAGAATTCACCGCTAGGCAGTCTCTCCAGTTTCAGCGTTTCACAACGGCGGTCTTGCCGGCTCGCTAGAGGCAAGCGAGACCGCCAACCCGCTTCACATCATTTAATAATCAACACGCACCTTCTACATCATTTCATTTCACATTCATTCATTTCATTCTATGTCTTTCTATCTGTTTTCATCATACTGTCATAAAAAACCTCAATACGCCAAATCACGTTTATCTTTCATTTAACCACCGTCCTAACCCCCAAAGAGCTATAAACCGTTTATTTTGCAGAACATGATACTATTTAAAATCAAGTTTTATATCAAAAACACAATAATTTCTTTCTAAATAATATTTGTATCAATCCTAATATTGTGTATTTTATATTGGTATTATTTTTCCAGCAGATTCGGTAAAAGCGGATGTGGAATTTAATATTTTGTTTCATTTTTGTTTAAATACGCCGATTAGATATCTAACTTATTTACAAAATAAGTTACCAATTTCGTATATTAAATGGTTTTTAACTGATTTGAATGAAAAACAGCTTATATTCGGTAGTTTTTGATAATTCTTGATAGAAAATAAAGTGCATTGCTAAATTGATTTGCACCAAGAGTCATTCTAGGGTCGAATTGTGTACTAGGCATTGCCAAAGGTTATGAAGATAAAGGTCATTAATTTAATTACTTGTAACTAACTTAATTACTAACTAATTAGAACTAACACGAGAAAACAATTAGTTGAAGAAAGAAAAACGGTCAAATTTGATGTAATTATAGTTGATTATTAAACTTACTAAAATGGGATATTTTTATTTTTCAACGGGGCCCATAATTATGAGGAGCCTTAGGCTCAAAGGGCCCAAGCACCGTCATGGTAGCAGGGGCGTGCAGTGCATACAAGCAAAAAAGTTGCGCATTACCAAAAATTCTGGGAAACAAATATAAATTGTATAATTGGATTAATATAAACGGAAACATTATTTTACAATTAGCGCCATCTGTATTAATGCTGGTGTAGAGACTTTAATTGCTTAGTTCTCAAAACCACCACGACAACTCATGGCGCTCTCGTGTATTCGCCTCATCGAGCTATTCACATTACTCTGTTCTGTCTTTAAGCTAGTGAATTACTCGAGTCTCATAATTGGTTATTTACTGAATTGAAAAATTCTTTCGGTTGATCCGTTTTGTATGGGGTCCTTACCTATGCTGATTTTTTTAACAGAATAACATTAGAAAGGGTTACAACTGCGTCCAAATAATTGAAATGTCTACTTCCTCTTTTACTAATTCGCGAATTTTACTATCTTACTGTTTTTAACGTGTTGATTTCGTGATTGTTCTTTAAATTCGGTGCATGGATTGGTTTTTGATTTGGGAAAAACAAAAAGCAATCGGCAGAACTATTTCCAACGTTAACCTTCAATAGAAATAATCATTTCAAATAATAAAAGAATCATGTGCGGTCATAAAAAGTGTTCTTAAAAACGTCCATACATTTTTTATATGGATAAGAAGGTATTATTTTACATTAAAACTTAAAACATTAAAAATACTATTAATAGTAGTCTAAAATTACAAATAAATCCATGGTAGGGTCGTATAAATGACGAATTTATTTTGTCTAAAGACGTTTCTTAAACGAAAGTTCATATGATTGTATAATATCATTGGTAACAGCATAACCTAATTCTACACCTACTGCACGCCACTGACTATTAGGTGTACTGTTATTCATCACATCAATAAATCTAGGCCTTTTTTGTCAATAAACAATTCCTACCTCAGAACAAGCACTTTATATGTAGGAAGCGGCCAACAGGCTTGCATGTGAACGGAATGTAGTATTAATACTTGTACTTTCTGGTGTATTGATTACTTTAAGGATTTGTATATTGATGCAAGCTTGAAAGGAGTGTTTTTTTAAGAAAAATGCTTAAAAACACCAATGTTTCATATATATTATATTGCTTCCTGATGCTCTTAGATGTTCAACGCAACATTTTTGTGAACGATTATCCTTCATACTTCACACTTACCGTAATTGTGCACAGTTTTGAATTTTTTTTTAGGGGTTTGTTTTTCAAATTGGCAACACTTTTTTCAGCGACAGCCGATTTAACAGCTGGCAGCTGATTTGTGCTCAGTTTGATTTGCCATTTTACCATGAATAGACGTACCCCAGAAAAACGCTTGCAAATTGTGCAAATTTATTTCGAAAATCGTGGTTCAGTTTGCTGAAACTTACCGTCGACATAATCATCCAATGGGATGGATTGTTTTCGCACCACGCATACTCTAACTGATAATACTCTTCCGCAGAGACGTCGTACAGTGCACACCGAAGAAGCTGTTAGGCCAGAACGTTACAGGTCATGGAGAGCGCTATAGATCCATGATTACTCACTTCTTGAGAGCTGCGGTTTCAACAGACAAGACGCAACATGGCACACAGCGCGCGCCACAATCTATCTATTGAAGGAAACGTTCGATGAGCGCAATGGACCTGTCAATTGGCCTCCAAGATCGGGTGAATTAACACCTTGGGATTATTTTCTGTGGGGATATGTGAAGTGGTTAGTCTACGCCGATAAACCAGAGACGATAGTCGCAAAAATTGTACCATAGTAATTGGCCCATATGCGCGAAATCATATTTAAACACTAATAGCATAACACGATCTTTCCAATAAAGCCAATACCGTGGCCAATACCACGGTTTTGATCTGTTTTATTCCATTTTAACGTTCTATACTTCTAAAAAAAAGCATCGTTTATCTATTTTTACAATCAAGTAGGTAAATTCATTTTTCAGCCCATTAAGTGTCCCTCTCCCGGAACACCGCGAATAGCTCCGAGATGCGAATATATATAAAATAACGATAGTCGGTCCCCAGATTTAGTGTTGCACCTCGGCCCAGTCGTGACCTGTCGCTGTTTGTTTAAATAATTATACCATTTCATATCTTATCTGGGCTGTTTGAACTCCGGAGCTGAGTTTGCTCAGCGCGCGGAGGGGATTTCATTATAAGCAGAAAACAATGTAATTTGCTGTCACAGAAACATGCCTTAATTGTTCTGAACAAACTGAATTATATGGCCCGTCAATAAAGATGTAGACGTGATGTTATAATGGACCCCGTCATGTGACTCAATGGCTGGATAACTGTTTGACTTGTGCGCGATGGAATACAGTGAGAAAACAACCTAATTATAGTTCGAACAGAAACATTTATATTTTTGGACTACGCCCGTCTCATTAGAGAAATTCTGTGTTGAGACGGGCATAGTTTACGAGCAATTGTACTAATAAATTAATATTACAAGTAGCAGACCGAAATATACCTGTAGCGATCAGAATTTATACGAGTATAGCTACGAGTCTGGCTCGAGCGGCCTCTCCAGTTTCATCGTTTCACAACGGCGGTCTTGCCGGCCTGCGCGCGCCGAGCGAGACCGCCAACTTGCTTCATTTCATTTCATAATACGCGCGAACCTTCTACATCTTCATTCATTCTTTAATTCTATCTGTCTTCATTGTTTTCATCATACTGTCATAATAAACCTCAACAAACAAACTAACATTTATTTCATTTAACCACCGTCCTAACCCCCAAAGATCTTATTTCACGTGTAGATTGTATGACATTAGCGTAGTAATTGGTTTATATGCATTACATGCAACATATTTATAGGCGGAGCTCTGGCTGTCGATCCAATTCGGCCACCAAGAAGTGTAACAATAGCTATCACCGTTGATAGTTACAGTATTACCTCTTGCATCCTTAAATTAAGGTATACTACTCGAGTGGTCTCTCCAGTTTCATCGTTTCACAACGGCGGTCTTACCGGCCCGCGCGCGCCGAGCGAGACCGCCGAATCGCTTCATTTCAGTTCATAATACACGTGTACCTTCTACATATTCATTCTATCTGTCTTCATTGTTATATCCATCACAATAAAAACCTCAACACGCAAACGGCATTTCCTTCATTTAACCACCGACCTAACCCTCAAATACCCCAAAACAACACATTAAATCGGTGTTGCCTATAAAAAAAACTATGAGCATGTGTTCGCGAAGTGTGTTAGTGCACAACTTTCATTTTGTTTTTGGCTAATGAAGAAAAAATGTCAGTGTTGCATAAGAAGGCTTCTAGAATTATACTCAGGAAATATAGATATACTCGGGTCGGGTTTAATATAACGGTATATATTTATAAAATCCTTAATAAGAAAACATTTGGAGAATTTGTACGAAAAATGGATGCAAATCAACATGAGCACGAGCACCGTACAAGGGGAAGGGATAGACTGAGACTGCCATTCAGGAAGAAGGACAAATCTCAGATCATGTACAGTGCCATGAAGATTTTTAACCTTTTCATCATTAAGCGGCCAGAACTTCCGTATGGTCCGAAGCGGGGTATAGAAACACCCCAGATCATATTCATACAACTGATAACAAACACCTCGCCGAACGTCTCTTGTCCGAATGCCGTGAGTCGCGATAAGCGATATAGCTGTCTCCCTCGTTCGCATTTGAGGTATGGGGCTACCCAGTGTATTAGTTAGAGTGAAACAAATAATAATCACAATAACTTAAACATAGGTACGTATGTATGTACCGCGCGAAGATCACTGGATGGATATTTTTCAATATTATTCGCTTAGAAATTTGAAAAACAAATAATGACATAATTTTTGTCACTATTTCCGTGAAGATTTCAAAAAATAAGAATGAAATCGTTTCCATTAATATTGAATTATCGAGTTTAAAGCGATCTATGGGGGATGTGAATACCCCGCTTCGGGAAGGCAAGGTTAATGAAATTCCAGAAAACATAAGAAAGGAAGAGAAATTGAATAGATTTAAAATGATGTGAAATATAAGTTTTGTATTTATATTTGTCCTTCCAGTCAATCTTAATATACAGGTTGGCCCAAAAACAGTGAGAAAATGAGTTTAACTACATCAACAATAGCTTAAATAGTTTACTAATTTACTTACTTACATTTTTGCCTATATTACCTTTTTTTTCTACAATTTCCGATCGTCATCTTTGATTATTAATTTTCCCATTGCTTATATTTGGTTTCTTCAAATTGTTGCCCAGAATGACAAAAATCACCGCAGAAGTTCTGATCAAAAATTTGCCAATTGAAAAATGTCGGGGTGCTAGGAAAGGAACATAATGAACAGGTACTGGACATTACAGCAGGACGGAGCTCCATCTCACACAGCCATAAATAGAATCAACTTTCTTCGTCGTGAGAATGTTAATTTCATTGAGCCAGGCATGTGACCACCAAACAGCCCAGATTTAAACCCACTAAATTTCTGATTTCTGATTTCTGATTAGCAGAATATTGTGCAAAAAAATTACATTAAGAATTATACGTTGCGAGATTGCATTCCGATGCCGAGCTGTCAAAAAGATTTTTGTGTGGATAAAAATTGTCGCCGTGTGTACAAATCCGGACCACGAAGAAGCGGTGTTCTAAACATCTCCGGTAGTGCAGTGATATCTCCGTTCTTAACTACAAAAGTGTGAGTCAACTGGAGGTGAAACTTACGTCCAACCCAGGTAGGCCAGATCCATCTGCCAATATTCCTTTCTTGTTCAACCATTAGTTTTAATCGATACAGTCCACGGGATCCAAAGCGGCCCTGACCTTAAGAGGTGCTAAATGTAAACGACGAATTTATTAATTTAACCTGTTACTCTAAAACAAAGGAATATATATGAAATGAACCTTGTATAAATTGTATCTAATTTGATACGCCCAGTATCAAGTCAATATTCATTACCCACCCAGGAGTCCATGGTGAGCGTTACTCCCAGACCAGGCTCTTGTAATAAGGGAGTCTTAAAAAAGAACAGCTAGAGGACCGGTTTAGAAGCTAGAGCTCCCTTGTCGGTCCCACCCATCAAAGCTAATCAAAATTCGCGACTTTAATTCAATGTGGTTAATAGCAATTATCGCAAAGATTTTAAAATTTAGACCCTTAAGTGCTAACATAACATAGTTTTACATACAGATAGAAAATTAAGCTGCAGTAGTTAAAGGCATACACTCAGGGATCCATTTATCAAAAAACACTCCCAAAAGAGGGACAGTGATCGAGACGCAAAACGGATTGAGTCGCACATACACGGACAGACTAACGGAATTGCAAAACACGAGAGGTAGGCGCGAAGGTGGAGTTGCACCCACGCAGGCCGGCCTGCCTACCCGCCTAAGAAGCTCCAACGAGTCACTCATACCCGACTAAATTCCTTATATAAAACAAGATTCGTTCCATTACTAATTAGGTCTGCATTTCTGGGTGGGCGGTGTTTAAATCCAGTCAAACCATCACAGTATCTCACAATTCCACAAAATATACGCTGGCGTCTGTTCCACTCCTCCACATGTAACAATGTAATAAGGGAGTCTACTCACACTGCAATAGGCTGCGGAGCACAACAGGTTGGGGTCCACGTCATTGGCGGCTCCGGACAGGTCCACAGCGCCCATCAGCACGGCCAGCAAGGCTGCGCTCACACCGGTAATCCTCCTCATCGTTGTCTCCGGGGAATCAGTAGACACACTTGAAAGTAACAATATTTGAGTCTTTGGCTGGCTTAAGCGAACACTTTACGCAATGTAACGTTCACCATTCTACCCATTAATCAACCTCCATATATATCTAATTTTTGGAAGTTGTGTACACGTTACCATGTAGAAACACTTTAAGTATTAGCTACTACTTGACTGTCGCCATCTATGGTCTGAAATTTGATATTCATTTTCCTAAACAGCAGATGTCACTAATGAAAATCTTATTTTTATTATAAATATGAAAGCTATATTCACTATACTAGAAATCATTATACTAAAATACGCCTGAAAAGTCAATTTTCTATTTTGTATATTTCTTATTTAGAGCAGTATATTATTAACAATATTTGAGTATGTCCAAGAACACACAATTACTGGATTTTTACCTACAGAGGCATTGTTATTAAACTAATTATAAATATATCATAGAGAAAATAGAAAATATGGAAGTATGGGTAATTACGAGGATATAATAGTGAACGTTACATGCATTTATTTATTATTATTATACACGCCCTATCAAAATTAAAAATAAATATGCAATGTGAAGTTGAGACAAAAAATTGTAATTATGTAGTTTTCTAGTAGTAAAAATGTCGACTACCTCCGCATATTCATTCCCCAAAGAATGCAATCTGGAGACTGCGGAGTTAGCTAATACATGAGTTCTGACATTACCACTGTGACAGAATAATGAATTGTGTCTCGATGACCTCAATGGTGCGTGATGGTCGAAGAGTAAAAAGTTCAACGATTTTCAGTTCAAAAGTTCAAATGCCCGCTTACTAAATTTAGACTTCTGTCAACGGTCGGTCGGTTCTACAACCCTTCCTGCGGCTGATCTGAGAGTTTGACGTCTACCATTCAAATTGGGATACAAAGTTATTGAAGATACAGATCGTCGTGTTGTGTGTCTCCTTGTACATCAAGGCCCAATGTAGCTAAAGTAAAAGGGATGATATATGAGAGCTTTTATTAGAGTAGATTGCAATCTATCTAGCTGAAACATTGGCAGGCCAGCATAGATGCTGTTACTATAATCCACACGTGACACCACAATGAGTGGACGGGCTGCCTCTTTTGATCTGTCTCAGTCGATGGCACTGCATGCACTGACAGTTTTACTGATTAGTGTATTGATGGAAAGATCTGAATGAGTGTGCACGCCCAACAACTTAACTGCGTTCCCAGACAATAATTCCTGTATAGACTGTGTAGACATTGATTCGTTTTAATAACTTAGTTAAATAAATCAGCACGAGGCAAGGATAGTATCAGAACATAAGTACGGCGTTCTATCTTCTCTGCCTCTGCCTAATTCCAAAACCCCCTAAAACGTATTTCGCATAATTAGAGTTAAATATACAGTTTTGTAGATTTTTCGTCAACTACATTCAGAACACATTGTTTCTCGCAAAAGTCACTTAAATCCGTTGATATTGCATGTTCAAAATCAAGGTTAGATCCAAAATACCTTAAAGAAGACAGAGTATAAGTTGTTATTCCCCCTATAATGAAATCAGCCAATCACAACGCTAGTTGATGATCACGTGATCTAAAATTCAGTACTTGTTTTCAAAATACACGTTTTCATCATAA
The DNA here is from genome assembly GCA_022840565.1 of Eubasilissa regina. NCBI lineage: Eukaryota > Metazoa > Arthropoda > Insecta > Trichoptera > Phryganeidae > Eubasilissa > Eubasilissa regina. The sequence goes on from JAINEB010000026.1 coordinate 1,491,148, forward strand.
CTCAAAAACACATAAAGACATTTTAGGGGTTTTGGAATTAGGCGCTACATTTATGAACATGAACCAAGCAAAAGTGATAAGTCAGACAGAAGAACGTGACGTTCTATCCTCTGCTGATCCCTGCATAAAGCGGTGTGATGGTAATTTTAACAAATAAAGCGTGAAACAAACAATGTCTGTTATCTACGTTCAGTGTAATCTCTGCTCCGCACCTACCGACTCTAATCTTAACTTAGATTGCGCGTCTTTTGCAATGTCGTCACCGCTTCTTGGAAACGATCCCGCACAACACCCGCCAGATGGGCAAATCAGACCCGCCGTCAATTGAAAGTAAACCAATAACCGAACGACGATGCGGTGTTGCGATATTACGGCGGTTTAATTGCATAATACGAAAACGTCGCGGCCGCGGCACGGTATCGCGCGAACAATACGGCGACCTGTCAAATGAATCACAAGATGGCCGACCGCAGCGGTGATCGATCGACGACTAATGGCGGGCCGATTGTTTTGGCGTGAAGCTCGCTAAAGAATGCGGTTTATCTGCGTCTTATCTCGAGGAAGTGATTAAATTATATGAATTATTGATAATTTAATACAATTCTTCGTGATTTCGGCCGCTTGTACGTACGAAAAGTTGCTACTCAGCGAACTCTGAATAATATTTTATCTTATCATGTGAAATATTATTTTAAGTCAATAATACCAAGATATTCTCGGTCCTAGAGCAAGTCTTATCTGCGACAGTGAACAAAAGATTATTCCAATTATTTAGCAACAATATGCGTCAAAGTGCCACAGCTGTAGATATTTATGTATAATTAATATAGCGAAACTGAAAAACGCGCTTCCCGGACTGGGAAGGGGGCTAGGTTCGAATCCCAGCAGCAATAAAAAAAATTCTGTATATCTTTCTGAAATACATCTATGGTGACGGATGAATAGCGCGCGTTAGGCTGGTGAGAATGACGCGTGTGATAGAGATATCTGTCGTGCAGCGCGATCAGCGTGCTCTCTTGGCTCCGACCCGCGATACCTACTAGATACTAGAAAGAGGGAAAACAAAATAAAGGAGATAAAAAACAAAAACTAATGTAAGAAATTGCGGAAACGAACAGAGATTTGTATTTAAATCTACCTGCGCCCTTTCAAGGGCTATCTTTATTTATTTTGAAATACAGGTATACAACAAGATTACAAACAAACAGATAATCAAGTGTCGTGTACGGAAGTAAAGAGACCAGTGGGTACAAGACAGCCATTAAAGGGCTAACTATCAAGTACATTCTAGTAGTACAAGGGACTTGTACGAAACACAATGATGTGTGATTTTGCTTGTTTTAAGAATTTGACTTATGAAAAGTGAAGTGTCCACGATCTTATCATCATCTGCCTAATATACCCCATCTCGTAGTCCACGTTTTGATGAGGTCCCTGTACAGCCTGAGATTCCTTGCATTACTGATCAGGTGTGCGTTTTCAAGCAGCCGACCACTGACCCAGCTAAACCTCCAATCACGCGATCACGAGTAATACCCGCGGTACAGTAAACATCTAATATACTTCTGTGTCTTATTGTGGACTTGTGAGATACACGTACGATTGGTGGTTTAACTGGACTTAGACAGACCTAATTAGTAATGAGACGAATCTTGTTTTATATAAGGCGTTTATTAAGGTACGGGTGACTCGTTGTGGCTCCTGAGGTGAACAGTTAGGTTATAGTGGAACTCCATCCACGCGCCTACCTCTCACTCTCCATGCCTCGTGTTTGGTAACTCCGTTAGTCTGTCCGTGTGAGTGTGGCTCAATCTATTTTGTGTGTCTACTACTGCACCTTAGTTTTTCATTAATTTTCCATCTGTACAATGGTGTATGGATTTTATTATATGATTTTTTTATGAATAGAGACAGCACTTAAGGATCTAATTTTTAAATCTTAATTGCTAACAACCACATTGAATTTCTTCTCCTTTTTCGTTTTACTTATACTTAAGTATGTGCGTGCACTATGTCCTTTTTACATAATCGTCCATCTAAGCAAGTAATTCCAATAACCATGGATAGTTTGATATCTAACTAATAATACGCGTCCGCAGAGACTATGTACAGTGCGCACCGAAGCTGTTAGGCCAGAACGTTACAGTCAATGGAGAGCGCTATAGATCCATGATTACTGACTTTTTAAGAGCTGCAGTTTCAACAGACAAGACGCAACATGGCACACAGCGCGCGCCACAATCTATCTATTGAAGGAAACATGAGATGAGCGCGCAATGGACCTGCGAATTGGCCTCCAAGATCGGGTGATTTAACACCTTTGGATTATTTTCTGTGGAGATACAAATCTCCACAGACTATCGCGTAGTCTATCGACTTCACAAGAAGTCGATAGGCTACGCTTATAAACCAGAAACGATAGACGAAAAGTGGTCTAAAATTGTACTTCCAGATCTTGCTTTATTGGCGCCAGCCGCGAAATCATATTTAAACACTAATGCCATAACATGATCTTTCCAATAAAGCCAATACCGTGGCCATTACCACGATTTTGATCTGTTTTATTTCATTTTAAAGTTTTATACCTTTAAAAAAAAATATTTTACTTGACCAGTATAGACACAGTCATTATGCAATCTAAATAATCAGACTAAAAAACGAACAGAGCGGTTGGCATCTAGTCTGAATGTTTCATGCTTCCTTAATGGCCCGATAGGTACTTGCGATAAGTTGACTGAGTAAACAAAGCAAAGAGCGGGTAAATACAGTCACTTGATTCAGTTCAACCTGCGCGACTTTCCTTATCTCTTATCAGCAGGTGAGTCTTAGATAAAGGCCGAAGAATATTGCTCTGCTCTCGACAATAATCTAGCCTGGTACAATTCCATCGGGCAGGGTTGTCACAAATCAGAACGTTGCACCGATATATTTATTATCAATAATCTCGGAACGGCCATGTATCATCTGACATTTAAGCCAAACACACCATGTCTCAGGGATTCGCCGTCAAATGTTGGTCAGTTGGATAATTTATCTTTATGGTATTCAGAATTTATTTATTAAGCTTTATTGATATACATGTTTTTGTTGTAACAGAGGTGAATATATTATAATATAACATATTATACTCGTGTGGGATGGAATAGACTCCACCTCTGATATATGCAGCATTGTCCTGGCTACTTTACAGTTTTTTTCGTCCTGTTGTGGTGTTATTTAATTCAAGAAAGATAAAGATTCGACAGAACTAAAAAAAAATGTTGTGAGTGATGTAGAACTAGTGAATTATTAGTGTAGGTACTGTATTATGATTGTTAGAATGTTGGATAGCCATGCTTCTGATCGATCTTTACATATTTGGTCCATATTGGACGTGAACGATTTCCAGTTAGTATCAAGTGTGTTGTACAATTTCAGAGCTAAGAACATGTAGAATCTTTGATAAAATATCGTTGTTGCTCTCAGAACTGGCGTGTTGCCAATTCTGGGTTTTCTATTGGTAATGATGAATACAGCAGCAGTAATTCAATCTATGCAAATTCAAAATACACAAACCTTTGTGAACCTGTGCTGGCAGACGCCGACGTCGCTCTCCTTGTAGTCTGATGGTCCTTAAATCTGCTGGTCAGCCACCGAAAACCTTCGCACAACCGATAATCCGAAAATATGTAATACAAAATTTTTTTATTATAAAGTCCGTCCAAATCGCAAAAAGTCTCTTTCCAGAAGCAGCTTCGCTTTCGTTTTCTGTTTTTAAATCCACACAAATAGAACACACATATTCAAAATTTTATATCAGGCCTACCTATCCAAGTATAAAAGCGCGTAAACATGTCGTGTAGGTGTTCCTTATTTGTTTTGTGTTGTATCCATAATTTATCGCTTGGGGTGAGTTGTTTTTGGCGTGGAAGTATTGGACGAGTCTTAACATATAGATTTGTCTTACGATTCAGCAGTTCTTGAAATGTAATTGTAGTTATTGTGCTACCTGAAGAAACAAGGAGTACTATAAAGCAATATTCATTGCTCTGTGCTGTCGTGACGTCATATTGATGAACACTCCGACAGCTAGGTGGTGACAGTGTTGCGCAGGGCCAGCCCAGGGCGTCGGGCGCTACAAGTCCTCATTAACCGGTTGATGTATCGACCACTTGCACTTAGGTCGATAATTCATATGTTGTGCATATTGTTGTCGCATTTTTTAGATCTAGTCGTTTCTGGGAATATTCTTTAACTTCTGAATAAACCACCAACCTGAAGTTGGCTCTCAATATTTATATCACTGGTCGATACTCGAGCCGCTGACCGTTTACGTCTGCAACCCGCCGCGTCTGTGGGTGTCAGGTTTTTCTTGTGTCAAGTGTTAATTGATTAGTAATAGAAATTATCCATGGTTTAGAAAATATAGCTCAACGTTACATAGATTAATTTGAAATGAATACATAATTATAACGTTCGTGTATAAATAACAGCTAAAGGTGTTTTTTTAGAGGTTTGTTTTTCGAATTGGCAACATTTTTTCCAGCGACAGCCAATTTGACAGCTGACAGCTGATTTGTACTCGGCTTCGTTCACCATTTCACCATGAATAGACTTACGCCAGAACAACGAATGCAAATTTATTTCGAAAAATGGTGGTTTAGTTCGCGAAACTTACCATGCTTGAAGTTGAATTTTGGAAGTTTGGAAACGATTTAGAAGCAAAGGTATGTATGTATTTATAAGAAATAATCGTCAGTGGTCGAAAAATCATATTATTTTTAAGATTAGACACAAATTTAAGAAGAGAATTTGCTCTATGCTCCGGCCAGCGTCGGATATATCCGTCGTGACGTAATTTATATATCTGACACGTCTGTATTTTATTATTGCTTTGAATGCGACAAGGACAACATCAACTGTTGTCTCACGTGTCTCCACCTTCCTCTATCCCCCTCTATGATGTTTGAATTGACGTTTTTGACATGTACTCACAATCATGGACACAACACAACACAAGACAAACAACAAACATCTACACACCAGTTCCGAGAGTAACAACCACATTTTATCAAAGATTCTACATGTTCTAGCTCCGAAACTATACAATACACTCAGTACCAACTGGAAATCGTGTAATTCTAATTAGATTACACAAATATGGACCCAATATATGATCCAACCAGGTAGAGATAAATCAGAAGCATGGCTATCCAACATTCTAATATAATTTATACAATACCTTCACTAATAATCCACTAGTCCTACAACACTCCCACTACATATATTTTAATTTTATTTTTACTTTTTTATACATATTTGTAATTATCTTTTTATTCCTGTCGATAAATAACACCACAACAGCACGAAAAAAAAAACTGGCTACTTTAACACAGACTTCAGTGTAGCAAAGTAGCCAGGACAAGGCTGTATATATCAGAGGTGAAGTCTACTCCATCCCACACAATAAACTATGTATTATGTATCCACCTCTGTTAGTACAAAAATATGGATGTCAAAATATATATAAATAAATAAATAAATCCTTGTAAGATCAAATCCCACCCTGAGATGTGGTGCTGTGGAAGAAGAGAAGAAATAAAAAAATGATATGTAAATTATCAAACTGGATACAGCCCTGCCTCGTGGTACACTTGAAGAATTATATAATTGATTACCTATTGTTTGAGATTAATTTTTATGTCGTCGAGAAATCACCATCGCGCCAGATCTAATGGCACCTCTGTTAGCCAAGAGCCTAATGAAAACTCTCAAGCAAAAATATAATTACGCCCCCTCGCGCAGTTTTGGGACCAAATTTGTTTCAGTTTCAACCCAATAACTTTCTTTAAATATATGTATCACATCTGATTTCGAACTGTACATCCTGCGCGATCTCCAAGTCGCGCGTCTCGGTCGTTAATCGGAATCGCCGCAGGGTAGGGAAGGAAAAATTATGGATACCTGGATATAAAGGATAAGGGTCGGTGAGGAGATAGGGGTTTCAGTCGATCCAGTGACTCACGATGAGCCAATCTTCGCTTCCAATTGAACTCATAAACGTAACAATATTTACCCTTTGGTCTCATACTCGATCGCTCACAGTTACATATTATAACCGTAGCAATGACCCGCGCTAATCTGACAGCTCTGTCGATGATTTGAAAAAGAACCATAGACGGCGACCGTTTTTATAACCTTGAAAACGTTTGTGATTTAGAGATGCTTGGCAATAAAACAAAGGACGGGGCAATTTCGAACGTGGTCCTGATTTATAATGGAATAACTATATAATTTTATTTACATGAGATAAAAAGGGATATTATGAATGGTTACTTAGTATAATTAGCAGCATTCAAAATATACGAAAATTCTCAGAATTCCAATGAATTCTGAGAATTTTCGTTCATTGGAATTGAGAATTCGTTCATTGGAACGCGAAAGAAATCAAGAGAACGACAGGCCAACTTGAAACAGTGGATAGAAAACGATGATGATGATAATGATGTGATAACCTGGCCGAAGATTGAAGGACGTCAATTAACTTGGAACTTCGGAGACGGTATACCGCACCAGATATCCTGAGGAAGCGTGCAGGCTGCAGCAAGAGTAATACGCTCGCATAAATCTCTCATGCAACAGACAAAAATGTCAAGATAGTCCTGCAAGACACCTGAATTTGCTGCATAATTCCTGGCCGATGACAATAAAAGTGACAAACCGAAGAAGCCGGCCACTTTTCCTCCCTCAGCCCGTCCTTTCGGAAATACCGCAAGCGAGCAACTCCAGTTGCGAACTTTTTTTGTGCAAATCAACTTTCTAACCGTTGGACTTACAATTGTCCTGTTTTAATTAAATGCCTCGCTCATGCGCACATTCCACATGAATATACGTAATCTCTAAGTATCTCACAAGTCCACAAAATATGGTCAGGCGTCCGTTCCACTCTCCCACATGTAATAATGTAATAAGAGAGTCTACTCACGCTGCGGTAGGCTGCGGAGCACATCAGGTTGGGGTCCACGTCGCTGGCGGCTCCGGGCAGGTTCACGGCGGTATCGGCATTAATAGAGATATTTGTCACCCATACCCGAATAAATTCTTTATATAAAACAAGACTCGTTGCATTACTAATTAGTTCTGCATTCAAGTTCAGGAGCTGTGACTACAGTAGAGAAAATCCAGGTAAGTCGTGTTCTTCCTGGTTGGTCCTCGACCCTTTATTGTCCTAAATTTCTATCACCCCTCCTTTATTCCGTTTCCCCACCCATTAACCCCTCTTAAAGAAGTTGAATGCAGTGGCTAATGGAAACCTCTTCAAACCACCAAGGTTTCTCTTCCAGCTATGTTAGACTGTCTCACAATAATGGCCATTGAAGTCTCGCCGTTTTTTGAGAGACACCACCTGTGAATACATCATTTTCGGCCTCATTGTCCGCAAGACACTTGTCCAAACAGTGCGATGTGCGCACCGCGTGGTTAGACTCGAGCATCGAGTGAGGCGTATTCTAGTATAATATGTTCAAATACATTTTACACATAAAGAAAATTGCTTTAATATCATTTCAAAAAAAAAGATTCTCATCTGTTTAAAAAAGGGAAAAACGAACTATCAAATTTGGTCCATAGATGGCGATGGTGTGATTGTACTCGATGCGAGTCCACATACTAACATATATACAACTTTCAAAAAAATTGGTGAATGTTATATATATATATATATATATATACAGGGTGCGCCGTTAGAATCCACACAAAATTTTATTTGAATTCAGTGATGGGCGCTAGTTGGCGCTAAAGTTAGCTAAATATTTATTTATTTATTTGTTATAACAGATGTGAATATATTATAATATAACATTGTAATATGTTTATTGTGTGGGATGGAGTAGACTCCACCTCTGATATATACAGCCTTGTCCTGGCTACTTTGCTAGACTGAAGTCTGTGTTAAAGTAGACAGTTTTTTCCGTGTTATTTAAGATTCGACACGAATAAAAATAGAGATAAATATAATATATATATTTAATATTTTATATATATATATATATATATATATATATAAAACAATAAAAGAAAATGAAGTGGGAGTGTTGTAGAATTGGTGTATTATTAGTGTAGGCACTGTATCACGATTATGTTAGAATGTTGGATAGCGATGTACAGTTTCGGAGCTGAGAATATGTAGAATCTTTGATAAAATGTCAGTAAGACTTTCATAACCTCAAAATGGCCGAACACGTCAACGATAGAAGAGCGGCGATTATAGAAACCCTGGCCAAAATTGTCTCTCTAACAACGTAGACATGTTTTGGTTGAACCATTTTCGCCCTCCTAACAGTCCCGACCTAAACCCTCTGGACTACTGAGTGTAGAACGTAGTCTAGGTACACTAACGTCAACTCCTTCCGTGCCACTATCGTGCCAGATTTTACGACCATGAACCGCGATCAGTTGAAAAATAGCCGAGGATCGAGATGATAGAGGCACAGGGTGGTTATAAAGAATGAAAATTCAATATTTAAAAAAATCAAAGAAATGAGAAATAACAGTATTTTTTGGTATCTTTGTATATTGGCTTAAATACACAACTTTTTGCAATACCGTTTTTTTTGTCTGTATATATAAAGTGATCACTTAAGCCAGCCGAAGACAGGTCGTAAGTCCTGTAATTACCCCATACTTCCATATATTTTTCATTAAATATGTACCGTGAAATGCTCCAATATTGCCCGCTTTTTTCATAAAACTTGATATTTCTCGAAAATATATTAAGGGAGGATATATTTGTTTAATGACAAGAGACAGTAACATGATCGCACAATTGGATTTTTGAATTCAAAAACAGGAAAATACAATAAAAAAGGTCAAAATTCGATTTTTTTTATGCGAGCAAAATTACCTGCAATTTTAGCCAACTTTGCCCACTTCTTATTTTCATCGAAATACGCCCTTTACGGACCTATTGATAATATATATTGTAATTGTCCAGGAAAAGACTAAGTTGTAAATAAATACGGAAGTTTAATTAACAATACGTAAGCCAAAAAATTATTGGGCAATGTTACCAAACCGTCTCCAAATTGTGAAACACAAAATTGGCACCACAAAACGACACCCCGTTTGCACAAGCTTTAACAGGCGACCGACTCACATTAGAAACAAAGCTGATTTGTAATATTGCCAAAATAATGTTGAATTTTCTACTACAGGCGAAATATTGTTACCATATTCAATACTTTTTTTTAATATTTCAAGTTGAACTTAAATCTTAACTTGACGGTAGCGACCGGAATTTAAATCCACCGCCATCTCAGTCGGCATCGACGCTAGCGACAGCGCTGCCGGCTGCTGCTACAAGCCTGGCTCGATAATTCACCGCCAGGCAGTCTTTCCAGTTTCATCGTTTCACGACGGCGGTCTTGCCGGCCCGCGCGCGCCGAGCGAGACCGCCAACTCGCTTCATTTCATTTCATAATACACGCGCACCTTCTACATCTTCATTCATTCTTTCATTCTATCTGTCTTCATTTTTTTCATCATACTGTCATAATAAACCTCTACACAACAACCTTTCATTTAACCACCGTCCTAACCCCCAAAAATATAATATAAAATAGTTTTGCCTCTGTGATAACAGTGGCTTTGTAGGTAAAGATCCAGCAATTGTGTGTTCTTGGACATATTCTAACATGGCTAATTATTTAATAAGATTTTCATATATTATATTCTTCCGAGTATCTTACGGCTACACTGTGAGTTTTAAATTTAAAAATCTTCAATTTAAAACGTAATAATAAACGAAAATGTTTAAATTCTGTTTACTTAACATTTGGCTCGTTTCGCTAGAAAGTCTTCTGTTCTATAATACATTAAAAGCCAAAGATTCCCATCAATTGTCAAAAAACGAGAAATCAAGTATTTAAAAATAAGTAACGCTAAAAAATATTGCGATCTGAAAAACCTTAGATTGATATTTGCAAAAACCTTCAATGCTCACCTGACACAAGTGTTGATTGCACCAGAGATAGAGAACGTCCACAGAAATCTTGAGATTTGCAACCCTTAAGGGTTGCGCTAGATTATCATGGAAAATCAGCTGACTCCAAATATTCCCTATAAGTACGAAATAAATCATATTAATAATAGAACTTCTCAGTCACCTGTTTCTGCATACACAATATTTGTAATCCATTTAATTAGCATTTGAAGACTGCAGACAATAACGATACTAATAATAATTTCAAAATAATATTAAGAATACTGTTTTTTCTTCATTTAATAACCCTCTCTAACCCACCCCTGTGCTTAGGTAAACCTTAATAGAAATAAACTCAAAATCACGAACTGCGCTGATAGCAATAAATTAGGATCACTCGTATAAAGTATGAAGAAATTCAAAACAAGATCAAAAAAGGGTCATTTAAGAGCTCTGGTCATGTAGAACGAACAGACGCGAGTGCTGACGGCACCAGAACCAGAGAACCATGACCAGATGCTGGAATGTGTACCCGTTAGAAGCCTCAAGCCGTGTCAGGACAAAAGTGTGGCGTTCTATCCTCTCTGCCTATCCTCGCAGAAACAGCGTGATGGTAAAGGATGGCCCAAATGAAACTGAAGGATTAACATGACTAGCATATTGCAGGCATGCCGGGGATCTAGGAGTAACAGTTCCAACACCATTTAATTTTATACGGAAACATTTTATAATTCAATTTCAAAATGGCGCTGTACGTATATTCTCGAAAATATTAATATAAAATAATTTCTTAATGTATTAAAATACAATAGGGGTGTTCGGAAGGGATGTAGACAAATAACGCCTTCACAAAACGAACCGATGCACTCGGCCGGCACTTAAACAGACAAAACATGCCGACCCGATAGACAAAAGACAGCGACTTCATCAAAGAGATGTCCGAAAACTGGCGGATCAGTATTGAGATTAGTTTTTTCGAGTGCGGTGTATATTTAGTTATTCTGCTCTGGTTTTCTGTTAAATTATCGATATATTTAGCCAGGTAAATTGGAGCTGTTTTAATTAATTATCGTTATTTAATATATACAATAAAACCTCAATTATCCGGACTAATTGGCTCCATGGGTAACAGAATTTCTTAAACTGGTATCATTACCAAATGACTACAACACATATGGCAGTTAATTTTTCGTTTTTAGTTGAAAAAATTATTTATTTATTATCTTAAACAAGCTGGTTTTTTTCATTATTAGTATTGACCAAAAAATGATATAATTTTATTTTTATTTTGTCAATATTTGTTGACTGATTCCTCTTCCTGAAAGTGGAGCCGTCTACCTCGAAACGGGAGACTAAGGATTTTCGGTGAGTTGAGTTAATAGACCTTTCGAAGGAATATAAAAAAATTATAAAATGTTGGAACGCGGGCTGTTAACAATAGAAGGTCAAGAAATATAATTGTTATAAATTAATGTCTTATTTTAAATGATCACATAAACACACCTGGTTGTAATGTTGTAGCTATTGCTTAAACTAATTCATTATAATATATATATATATATATATATACAGGGTGGTCTAAAATAAGTGAGAACATTTCGTAAAATGTGATATAATTACATCAAAATTTGTTTAACTATATCAACAACACCTTAAATTTTTTTCAAATTGTTGCCCAGAATGACAAAAATAACTGCAGTAGAGACCGTATTCTCTGATCAAAAATTAGCGAATTGAAAAACGTCGGGGTGCTAGGGAAAGGATCCAATAGTAGCTAGACAGTACAGCAGGACGGAGCTCCGTCTCACGCGGCCAGAAACACAATCAACTTTGTCCGTCGTGAGAATGTTAATTTGATCTCACCAGGCGCGTGGCCACCGAACAGGGCAGATGTAAACCCACTAGATGATGCAGTATGGGGTGGTTTGATGGTTTCTGATTAGCTAAATATTGTACATTAAGAATTATAATTAATTGTATTATATTTTGAAATAACTCACGTGTCAAGAGATGTTCTCACTTTGTTTGGGCCACCCTGTATACACAACACCCGTACAATCTTTAAAACCAGTAAATGGAATCGTTTGTTCTTAAGTACCGTTGCTGGATATTCCCGGTGTAGAGCTGCAGCTGCATGTTGCGCGTGCGCAATGGTTTCCTTCATCTGTTGACTCACCGCACGCAGCGCTAGAGACATTCACATAGTGTGGCCATCTTGCAGTGAGTGGTTGAAACCTTCAAGATCGCCGACTGCGATTCGTTTCTTGAGTGCACGTAACACGAAACCAGCTGACATTCATCGGCCAAGTGATTTCCATCATCTTGAGCGGTTCCTATCAAGTCATCATAGTCATCAAACGCTTGCCATCAGGCAAGCGTTTGATGACTATGATGAAGTCAAAGATGGAGTACAGACATGGTCACCATCCCAGGCAGGTAAACAAAAATTAGTGCCCCTTTATCACAAGTGCCATAGTGGCGACCATGTTGACAAGTAGTTTAAGGTGTGTAGCGTCTGAAGAAGAGGTGTGTTCTAAAAATCTTTATGGCCGACGGTCCCTGAACACACTACGCAGAGGTGTTAAACTAGGCTCTCATCAATCTCAAAAATATGCCCGGTACCGACCGGATAGCATGTCCGCACCGGCAGCTGTCCGGGAAGCCGGCACTCGCGCGCCGCTCCTCTCGCGGCAGCCTTCCCATCAAGATCTCTTTTCACTCAAATAATCTGTCATCTGTTAGAAAGCAATCAGGATAGATCGACATTTATCCTAGACAAAAACCAAACAAACAAAGACCCAGGTATATACTTTGTCGCCAGATGTCACGTATGTTGCAAGAATGGCGTGAAGTGTGAAAACAATTGTATCGCCAAGAATGTGGCATCCGGTACACACGTACCTTTACGTACAGAGATCAAAGTCTCATTGAGACACCATCGTGGACATTATGTTATTATTTGACATTTTAAGTATATTTCTTTGCGTTAGTTGGCTAAACATATTAATACTGTGGTAAGCCAAGTCCGTTTGAACATTGACTTAACATTGAAAAAAAAAGTTTTACGGAAACAACGGTTGTGACTATAACAACTATAATTTTTTTATATATAAAATGTGTTAACCTTTGACTGCTGGCGCCACTGTCGCCATCTATGGGTTGAAAATTGATATTACTTCCCCTGAAACAGCATAAATGTCTCTAATGATAATCTTTTTTGATTGAAGTAGGAGAGCTAAATTCTATATATGTATATATGACGAATGATTAACACACTTATTATACTATAATACGCCTGAAAAAATCCATTTACAATTGTTTATACTTACAAACAAAAAAATACAACCGAAAAACTGTACATTACTAAAAATTATAAGAAACAAATCTACACAGAAACAATGTATATTTACGGATTTATTAGAATTAGCGCCATGTATGTACCAGTAGAAACTTCACTATTCACATTACTCCCTTCTATTTTTAAGCTTGTGTATTACTCAAGTCATACAATTGGTTATTTACTGACTTAAAAATTCCTTTCGGAGTCGTTACCTATGCAGTTTTTTTAAACAGAATAACATTAGAAAGGCTTACAACTGCGTGCAAATCATTGAAGTGTCTACTTCCTCTTTTACTAATTCGCGAATTTTACTATCTCACCGTTTTTAACGTGTTGATTTAATGGCATTTGATTGGTAGAACTATTTCGTACGCTAACCTTTAATAAAAATAATAATTTCCTTTAGTTATCACGTGAAGGATTTCCAAACAATAAATGAATCATGTTCAGTCATACAAAGTATTCTTAAAGACCTCCATACATTTTGTATACGGGTAAGAAGGTATTATTTTACATTAAAACTTGATCTTTAAAAACAATATTAATTGTACGAAAGTACATATATTATATATAATATCATTGGTAACAGCATAACCTAAATCAATACCTACTGCACTGCGTATTTTTTTTTCTTCTGCCTGTCGGTGGTGTGGTGGGGGAGCCAACTGTAGATGGTACATCCGTCTATAAAGAGAGCAACTCCATGACAGTGTTTGAACAGCAATACTGTCGACGGATAGCTCTCTTCATTAACGGATTGTATGGTCGCTTCGTGGCCTCCGCGTCCGGGGGCTCCTGCACACTTTAAACAAAATGGCGTAGGCGTCTGGGGGCTCCTGCACACTTTAAACAAAATGGCGTAGGCGTCTGGGGGCTCCTGCACACTTTAAACAAAATGGCGTAGGCGTCTGGGGGCTCCTGCACATTTTAAACAAAATGGCGTAGGCGCCTGGGGGCTCCTGCACATTTTAAACAAAATGGCGTAGACGTCGACGGCACAAGACTGCCGGAACGAGAGACAAGCTGCTGGTATGACATGGCTGCTGGTTTGGTGGTGACATTTTATCGTATTATGTGCTAATGTATATTAAACAACGATATCATCATCGGATCAACTGTCAGCAGCAGAAATAGCGGAATATTGAATGATTCATTGTCAATTGTTCAATGTGTCAGATGACTTTTTGAACAGCTGTGGAGAGTCCGCCATATTTAACTATCGATTCTCGCTTTTACTATCGGAAGAGTTAAATGAGTTTACTGCGAGATTTACTGATGATCAAATATTATTAATGCCAGAAGAATAGTTTGTTTCCAAAAGACGATTAGCGAATTTCTAATAATTTGTTGCTATAATTCTTCTTAATTCTATTGCACTGCATCCTGACGAAGGGACCATTGGTTTTGAAACATATATACATATATTTATTTTTTTTGGGACAAACTGTATATATATATATATATATATATACACGGTGGACCAAAAAAAATGAGAACATCTCGTAACACATGCGTTATTTCAAAATATAATATAATTAATAATCAAAGATGGCGACCGGAAATTGTCGAAATAATACGTAATATAGGTAAGCAAGTAAATTAGTAAACTATTCAAGCTATCGTTGGTACAGTTCGACTAATTTTGATGTAATTATATCTCATTTTACGAAATATTCTCACTTATTTTGGGCCACCCTGTACATAAATACATATAATCATTTTCTTGTGCATTTTTAACTAATCACATCGTGCCATAAGAACATGTTTGTTTACGTCGACGGAGAATAAAGTCACAAAATCATAAACAGTGTACCATTTGATAATTTTTTTAATGTAAATTTGAATACGCTACAAAAAAAGATGTACAAGGATGCCGCTTGCCGCAGCACACCACTGTTATCATTACGTACGTAAATCGCTCACTGTTTATGATTACATCGACTGGGCCGGCATAAAAAAATTATTCGACTACCGGTTCGCGTATCTGTGTCGGCAGCGCTGCATCGGGGCGCCGCGAGTGCAGCCGCCGCGCCACTGCCCATTAGCATATCCAGCGGAAACTCGACAGAGCGACAGGTCGAGTGATGCGCGAGGCTAAATATTAACATTAGCGCGCCACACACACGGCCGACGGCACGAGGCGACAATTATTATCGATGTCTTGTCGTTCGGCAGGCGCGGATCGGTCGCGAAACACCGTTTTTCGGCATAAAAATAAAAAATAAACAATAGACTTTTTTAGGTACCGAACCACTTTAAAAAATATATATTAATAAGTATTTTTAATTTGCGACTCTCGTCGCTCCTTCGCTGAAAAGATCGTTGAGATTGCGAAATGTCCATTTCCCCAAGTGGTGGCGTATATGTGTATGGCTTTCCATAAGTATTTTAATAATTTATCCAAAATTACGCTCATTTTGGTGTAGTCGGTAGTTCAAAATTCTACTACCTGGCGGTTGTTATGGTGTGTTGAAATATGCGGTGGCGTGCAGTAGGTGTAGATTCAGGTTGTGCTATTACCAATGACATTATACAATCGTGTGTAATATATATGTTTAAGAAAAGTCTTTAGATAAAAGGAATTCATCGTTTATCCGACCCTACCATGTATTTATTTGTAATTTTAGACTACTTTTAATAGTGTAACATAAAATAATACCTTCTTACCCATATAAAAAATGTACTTAAATACACTTTTATGACCGAACATGATTAATTTATTGTTTGAAAATCCTTCACCGTAATAACTAAAGGGAATAATTATTTCTATTAAACGTTAACGTAGGAAATAGTTCAGCCAATTGCTTTTTGTTTTTCGCAAATCAAAAACAAATCCACGCACCAAATTTAAAGAACGATCACGAAATCAACACGTTAAAAACATTAAGATAGTAAAATTCGCGAATCAGTAAAAGAGGAAGTAGACACGTCAATGATTTGCACGCAAGTTGTAAGCCTTTCTAATGTTATTCTGTTAAAAATAACAGCATAGGTCACGACTCAGAAAGGAATTTTAGTAATTCATTAGCTTCAATACAGAACATATTAATGTGAATAGCTCGATGCGGCGAATACACGAGAGCGCCATGGGTACAGCGGTGTCCATGACAATATGCCCTGTGTTCTGTGCGGTTCTCTCACCGAGTGATGTTCGGAGATTATATATAATTAAAGAAAAAATAACATGTCAATCTGGAGATATCAATAGGAAGATGCTGGTGGGAAGAGGGAACTAGCCGTTGCTGCAAAAAAGAGTCCAAGTTTTTTGTTTTATAAAAATCTACCAATATTTAGACATTGTTCTTTTAAAATAAACACAAATATATCAGATGTGTTCTGATCTACGATTCCAGCGCGAGGGAGCGCGATGCTCTTTTATCCCTTCCGCGCTTCCATTCTTGCCAACTTGCGCGCGTCACACATTCGCTACATCACGATACATTACATTAAAAACACATATTAAATATTATTTTTCCCCACCCAGTTCCTGTAACACCACCAAAATGTGCCGCACATCGTTTTTCGGGTGACGTCTTCAATTATATGATCACAAATGTAAATTAAACACGCCGTATAATTATGCTCTGAGTCGATTGTTAAAGAGGGGAGGGATAAGGGCTGAGGCCTCTTGTCTTCCGACAAGAGGCCTCATATATGATATGAGGCCTCCGATATGAGGTAACAACAATAACCCTATTCATTATTATATTTATAGTGAAAGTTTTTATGGACAGGGTAAAGAAATGAAATGGGACGAAGATGATAGGGATCGGATGAGGGATCATACAGGCCGAGGGAGTTTATGGAAGGGTTAATTTAGACGATAAATC
This sequence comes from Eubasilissa regina, assembly GCA_022840565.1. Taxonomy (NCBI): domain Eukaryota; kingdom Metazoa; phylum Arthropoda; class Insecta; order Trichoptera; family Phryganeidae; genus Eubasilissa; species Eubasilissa regina. The sequence goes on from JAINEB010000026.1 coordinate 1,508,276, forward strand.
GTTTGAGTCTCTGTATACGATTGTGTTTCTGACAAGCCAGAGTGAGTTTTGTTTGTATTTTAAAATGTTTGTGTAACTTGAACCCCAGACGGGGCTCGCTTATGTGACTGTAGAACGGATGACTACTTTGTACAAGAGTCATTTGTTTTGTAGAGAAAATGAACTGTATAAATTTAGGAGGGGGTATAGTCCGCTGTAGTATAATTATGCAACAACTTAACAAATGGGCATTCTAAGAAATCCGAAATGTGACTGATTACGGTACTGACCGCTGACTCCTGGCGACGAAGAGTATTGAATAGTCAACGCGATACCGCGAGCGCCTGTGAATAGATGTGTAATTAGTTGCACCAGTTTCTAAAGAATTGACAATTCCTAACGGTGCACTCGCGTCGCCAATGTGTCGCCATTGGACACAGCCGGAGAGACGCCATTGTCCCGCGGAAACAAAATGGCGGTGCAGCGCGTCGCGGGACATCGTATTGTTTCACGTGTTCCACCGCGGCGCCAAAATGGGAGATGACAAAGTGAAAATAGATAATAAATGCGGAATCTCTCGCATCTTGGAGAAAATTTGACATATTACATTACACTACAGCATTACAAATGTTGATAGAAAGACGGCGCGTCGGCCATCTCATCAGGGCCGGTTTTGTGCGCTGATCTTCGCGGGTTGTTCATACATCAAATTTACTACTGTCAAAGCACAGATGGAGACGTCTACAGGTGCGACAAATTATCTCTATATTTTATGCAATATCTATTGATTTTTTGCGCATAGCGTTCGAAATCTGTCACTTTGGTGGTGAATTTTTTTCGTATTATGTATAATAATGTATATTAAACAACGAGATCGTAATCAGGCGAACTCTCATCGATAAAATTGATTTTATACGTATATCTTTCTAATGAATATATTTCAAATATCACAGAGCTGCTTCACAATAAGAATGTGTTCTCCTTAATAATATATAAGCTGTATCAATGTGTCTAAAATTTTATAAAAACGTATTGATAATTCTGGCGTCTCCTATCGGTTAACTCAAATGTATTTGAGATTCCGCAAAAACAAAGTAGATGGCTTTCAAATAATGGAACGATAGATGTATTCATTTGAAAAAGTGTAACACATATAGGTTCGAAAATTTGTCATGAAAAGTATTGGCGCTATAACACAATCGGTTGTGTACTTCCCCGGATTGGTACGAATCCCGGTAGTGAAATAATATTTTTTTTCCACAAAATTGATTTTGTATGTATATATTTATAATTAATACATTAAATTTGTATTTAATCTGCCGTATTTAGCTATCGTTTCTCTTTTTTACTATCACATGTTGATTTATCAACACAAATTGTTCAGTTAAAATTGTTAGATTGATAATGCCCACACAAGGCGAAACGCGTTTCAAGTAAACGAAACGAGTAGAATCAAAATAACAAGTTTATTATTGTGATTAACGTGATTGTGGAGTTCTATTAACTTGTTTTTTTTTTAAATTTAATTAAATTTTTAATTCTTGTTGGATAGCCTTGCGGGCCACGTTACTGATTATTTTGACTTACAATCGAGTGAGGAGTGAGGGAACGTATTCTCGAGGAGTGCGGATGTCCTGGAATCGTGACGGTCCAATGAAGCCTGACGGAGCCGCTAATGACCTGGCCCAACACGGGCCGCTGTCAGACCATTTATACCCTCGGTACTAAACGGTGTCGCACGATCCACCACCGGCGAAGATCCCTCCGAGTGGCGACTCCGGACCCGGGCTGCTCGCGAAGTCTGTTTATCTCTTCACTTAAATGACTACCGAGGACGATAGCTGCGAGCCAGAAACTAAACTACAAATAGCAGAGGCGTGCAGCGCATACAACCAGCATACAAAAACCACCACGACAACTCACCGCTGTAGCCATGGCGCTCTTGTACAATCGTCGCATTATTACTGAACTACTCGAGTCATACAATTGGCTATTAGTCTTTATGTAACAGAGTAACGTTCGTAAGGCTTACAACTGCGTGCAAATCATTGATGTGTCTACTTCCTCTTTTACTGATTTGCGAATTTTACTATCTTAATGTTTTAATGGTGCACGAATTTGTTTTTGATTTGGGTAAAACAAAAAGCAATTGGCAGAACTATTTTCTACGTTAACCTTTAATAAAAATAATTATTTCGTTTATATAAGAATCATGTACGGTCATAAAAAGTGTTCTTAAAAATGGCCATACGTCATTTATATTGATTTTTATATGTGTAAGAAGGTATTATTTTACGTTAAAACTAAAACATTAAAAATACTATTAATAGTAGTCTAAAATTACAAATATATACATGGTAGGGTCGTATAAACGACGGATGTATTTTGTCTAAAGACTTTAGCTAAACGAAAGTTCATATATTGTATTACATCTGACTGTGTAATACATATATACCTACTGAACGCCATTGACACATACAGGGTGGTCCAAAAAAAGTGAGAACATTTTGTAAAATGTGATATAATTACATCAAAATTCGACAATTTCCGGTCGCCATCTTTGATTATTAATTTTCCCATTGTTTATATTTGGATTTTTTAAATTGTCGCCCAGAATGGCAAAAATCATTCACTGCAGAAGACCTATTCTGATTAAAAATTTGCCAATTGAAAAACGTCGGGGTGCTAGGGAAATGATCAAATAGTAGCTAGACATCACAGCAGGACGGAGCTCCATCTCACACCCCCAGAAACACAATCAACTTTCTCCTTCGTGAGAATGTTAATTTGATCTCAGCAGGCGTGCGGGCACCGAACAGGGCAGATGTAACCCCACTAGAACTAGATGATGCAGTATGGGGTGGTTTGATGATTTCTGATTAGCTAAATATTGTACATTAAGAATTATAATTAATTATATTATGTTCTCAAATAACTCGTGTGTTACGAGATGTTCTCATTTTTTTAGGCCACCCTGTAGGTATGGCGAAAAGACTTGACTGCGGTATTTCTATGACGGCTTCTACAGTCTCTGCTGTATTCTATATGGTGTGGAATTATGGTATCTGGAGCAAAGAAAGAGAAGACAAATTAACGCCTTTGAAAACAATATCTACATTTTGCAAGAACTGAACTTCAATGATAGACTCTCACACACTTTCCATAGAGAAGAATTCTTCAATTTTTTTAGCATCTTGCGAGAAGGGGACATATCTTGGAGAAGCTTGTTGCGGTTGGCCACGTCAAAGAGCGAAGAAGAACTGTGAGATCAAAAGGCAACTTGCACATCTCTGATGACAACGCTAAGATCTGCTGGATGCCGGAGAAAACCGAAGGAACATAGTCAAGAAGATCACGATACTCAGATAAACAGTATGAAAAAAATATATTTTTGATCTACGATACAATATTTAATATTTTGATAGAAAGCGATCACTTTCTGGTTTGACATATTATATTCAATAAAGTACAACCACTCGGTATGAAGTGTATTACACGTCAAGCCGTTCTGCTTATCTCAAGATACGTCAAGACGGATATAAAACTAATCGTAAATACCTGAGAAGTATGGCGGATATTGAAAATAACGAGTCTCGCCACCGGTTGGACAATTTAGAACCTATAAAAAAGGTTGTAAATAGTGTTACACCTATTGTTAATAATCGAATTAATTTATCCATTAACCCCACATTAGGTAAAAATTGTCGCCTTTAAAATCTATTAAATATCCATCAACACTATTTATTTTCCCCTCCCTTAATGTTCCGTCTATCTGTATATGTATTCTATCTCTCTCTTTCGCATATAATTTTATAATCTGTCTTCCGTCGTGTTCTATTTAACTATATATGTATTATGTCTTTCACTTTATGTATATATTAATACATTATTTTGTATTGTTATTTTATTTAATATTATATAATACTTATTACACTGTAATATCTATTAAATGTACAAATAAAATTAATTTTATCGAAAAATATTGTATTGTCGCTACCGGGATTCGAACCTGGATCTCATCCGATCCGGTGCATTATCCGATTATGCTACACTTTTCAAATGAATACATCTATCATTCCATTATTTGAAAGCCATCTACTTTGTTTTTTGTGGAATCTCAAATACCTTTGAGTGAACCGAAAAGAGGGAGACGCCAGAATTAACAAATCATTTTTATATTTTATTGTGTTGTTACAGCATAATCGGAAGATGCACATTCCCTGGATTGGAAGAGATCCAGATTGGAATCCCGGTAGCATCAACAATATCACAGACCGTCTGTTCTGAATAATTACAACTTCACAATAACAATGTGTTCTCCTAATAATATATTTTTTTTATTTAAATATATCTATCTTTGGTATAATATATTGGATATACTTATATTCACCATGTAACTGTATATAATGTGAACGTGGATATTATTGGATGCTTTCGAGATGTGGTGCTGAAGACGAATGTTGCGTATGTCATGCACCCCGAGGACCACGAACGTCTCCATCCACCAGGAGTTGAGCATCACAGTAGCAAATATGCTATTCCCATGGAAATTTGAAATTGAATTAGTTTGAGGTAAAAAGAAATGCTTTTATACACCAATAATTAGCTTTTGTAAATGCTAAAATCGTGCCTTGTTTATTTATGTTGAGTTCACATATTTCATCTGTCTCCAAATGCACGCGATCAATGGTTGAAAGAATGGGATGGGAATGATCAAATTTTCAACAACAAAAAAAATCTCGTAATGACTTTCACGTTTTAAAAAAGACTATATATGACTGAAGACTTATATCCTATATACGAGACACGTTTTTGAAAAGAGTATCGAAGTTTTTATAATGAAACACAAGATCATTTTTAGAACACGACTTTTTCGGACGCTACACACCTTAAACTACTTCTCAACACAGTCGCTATCATTATTACAATTTTTGTGTACCTTCGTCGTAGAACGCCGCCGCCTGGGATGGTGACCATGTCTGTACTCCGTCTTTGAGTTCATCATTGTCATCAAAAGGAACCGCTTCAGATGAAGGAAAAGATGGCGACATGTTTCGTGCATTCATGAAACGAATCACAATTGGCGCGGCGATCATTTGAACATTTCAACCACTCACTACAAGGAAGGAAATCTCAACCGCAGCGCTACACCGGGAATACACGTCAGCGGTGCTTGCTTAACCCTTCCCAAACCATGCAGTGACACAGGCCTACTATCATAATTAAACCTGTAACATTTCGGTAAATACGTACAACATAAAATTAATATTTTAGATAATCCTAAAGAAAATATTAGCGCTCAGGAATGACTAGTGAAGAACCAATTGTGAAAAGGGAATCGTACAAAAACAATTATTTTTTGCATTCAATTCGTTGTAAGATTAATACGTTGGTAAAAATACAATTAGTGATATGAAACAGAGATCACACACTATTTTCACAGTGGATAGAACAACCAACACACAAATATAATTGTCTCTTTCTCAGTAATTAAATGAAGAGAGATAAGAAGGAAGGACACATTGTATAGAATTTAGTTACTAAGTATTTTTTTCAAAATCGAATTGTCGATATTTAAAGTAAATTCGTGCCATAAAAGCCATTTAAGCTAATAAAAACATGTTTTCTAACTGTTATTACGGTAACACGAGTTGACTGCGTGGCTGCGTTCGGGTATTTTATATTTATTTATTTATTAGTAGCTATATAATACAATGTAAAAATCTGTTTGGACTGTGCCCGTCTCACTGGAGACGGGCATAGTTTACGAGCAATTGTTCAATTAATTAGAATTACATTTATTACTATATAAAAGGTGTATATGGAGAACAATTTTAAAATGGACTTAATTTTTGGATCACTCTATAGCAATAATTAATATAGGTATGAGTCAATATATTCGGGTGAGTGCACCAATACTGGCTCTACCCATATAACGAATCCAAATTTTAATATATAGTTTCACGTTCTCGGGACAATTCAATTGATTCAAGTCTGTTAGCATTCTATTAAATAGTTTAGGTCCGAAATATTTGTAGTTCCTTTGACCGAATGTAGTATGTAATATCACGGTATGTTAAAGGTTAGAATAATAACAAGAAGTGAATTGTAATGACCGCTCGTTAAGTTCCAGAATGTTCGCCGCCGAGGCTATCTGCCGGTCGTGCGCTGTGATAATATAACTATGATAATTCCCTTATCGGTACTAAACTGAAATATTAAACTCTTTATCTGAAAATCTCGACAATTGTATTTCTCGCACCAGCGCGGTGTCCAATTTAAACTAACTTTGTATGTGATTTCATTTATTTATTTAAAATCACTTCTCACAGCCGACATCCAAAACACATTTTAATGAATTGAGTCACTCGGATTGAGTTATAATAATAATAATAATGTGTCTATTCCAGCGTAATCAGGTTTTTTTTTTAACCCGATTCGCCATAGAGATAATACATATCATGTTATACATTAAAAGTTATCAAATGAATATAATGCTATGAAAAAGAGAAAGAGAAAAATATTAATAAATACAAAAAAAAAATTAAAAATTCACACATATATACACACAAAATATAATTATTACATATATAACTACTTCAGTCACGGCCATTGTTGTATATGTAGCTATTTTGTAAGCGCTGCCGTTCTCTGGTCAGGGAACCAGCTTTCCACGAGAGCGCCGCTCGCACTAGACTTGCTGAGGTCCAGCCGCAGCTTTACGCCAGCAACTCGATGTCTCAGAAGCGGAATGAATCCACGTGTACGGCCTTCGGTAAACATTGTAGATGCGCTGCAATAACGCGCCAATCCGATCAGTATTGTACTGAATTTTTGTTTGTTATGAATATGAGAAGAATTTGCTTAACCTTTACCATACCGCGACATAAAATATTCGCGTGCAGCCATGCTGTCAACTCGTGTTACCGTCAAGAAATTAGATTTTGCCTTTAAAATGTAAAAAAATACTTTTATTGGCTCAAGTGGCTTTTAAAATTATTAATGCCATAAATTTACTCCAAATATTGAGTATAAAATGTGAAAATATGATTAATATAATATTCATATCATTCTTCTAGTCTCTCTTCATTTAATTAGTGAAAAAGATACGAAATTACGTTCATATATTACAAATGGACATAACAGTACACCTGAAGCCACTGACTTTGGCATACCACAAGGTACAGTACTTGGACCATTGTTATTTATTATATACTCTAATGATATATTTAAACTCTAATTACATGGTAGAATAATATCTTATGCAGACGACGCAGTACTAATAATTAATACTTGGAAAAAGTGTTAATAGCAAGCTAAATATCATAAATTTTTACAAATAGTCACTTTTTAAATCTTACTTATTCACCGCGTTATAGTTTTGTTTTTTTATTTATGCTTGTATTTTTTAATTTCAGTATACATTGTTTCCTGAAGAAGATACCACAGGTATCGAAACATGTTGAATAATCTAAAAATAATGGTTTAAACCAAGTATTTCGTTTAATTATTAACACAAAATGAGGTCACAAAGTAATTTTGCAAATATATATATATATTTTTTTTTTAAATAGAGATGCGTACACGGAATACATGTCACATCAATATTCTTACTATTTTCAAACTAAGCTAAACGCTTGTGCTACGAAAATAGGACTAACTTGCTGGTGTCCTGGAACGAGACGCGAACCCTCGACCGCTAAATCACTAGGCCAACGTCTTGACCACCACACCAACAAGCTACTCATATGAAAGAGGTAAACAAATTCTAAATTTGTCGTAATCGTGATCGGTTTGCTGTAGTGGAAAGACAAATATTTTTTTGTTGTTGAATTAAGTTTTATATGTTTTTTGACCTGGCTTGTTATTATAAACATTCATCTTTTGAAATTGTATACAAATAATGCAATTTGATAAGCTAAGTTTCAAGAGTATAAGGCTGCTCAGAGAGACAGCATGTTTAAAATCCGAGAACTCATTTCAAAAGCTCGTAGAGCCACGATTATTTCTAGCCTTAATTATCGTCTAAATTATAAATTATAAATTCAAACATTTATTACTTAACTCCTTAAGCAGACCGTAGACGATCATTCAGAATGACATTCCGAATGATACATTTTTTTAGATCAGTTTACCCCGGACTGTCGTGCTAAGTCTGGTTAGCCAAAATTATTTATTACAGAGCTAGTAATTTTTGACGACAAATTTTCGAATCTAGCAGTAGCATAGTTGGTAATGCATCTTCCCCGGATTGGAAGAAGATATCCAGGCTCGAATCCCGGTAGCGCAATGACAATATCTTTCGATAAAATTGATTTTATATAATTAATACATTTAATTAGTTTTTAAAACATCACAGAGCTGTGTTCTGAATAATTACAACTTCATAATAAGAATGTGTTCTCTTTAATAACAAAATTATTTATTTAATTCTTAACACATTGCATACACAATGTCCTAGATATAAGACAAATCTTTATGTTGAGACTCGTTCAATATTTCCATACTAACAACTCTCCCCAAGCAATAAATCATGGACACAACACAAGACAAACAACAAACATCTACACACCAGTTCCGAGAGCAACAACGATATTTTATCAAAGATTCTACATGTTCTTAACTCCAAAATTGTACAACGCACTCAGTACCAACTGGAAATCGTATAATTCCAATAAGATTACACAAATATAGACCCAATATATGATCCAATCAGGTAGAGATGAATCAGAAGCATGGCTATCCAACAATCTAATATAATTTATACAATACCTTCACTAATAATTCACTAGTCCTACAACACTCCCACTCCATATATTTTTACTTTTCTATACATATTTGTAATTCTCTTTTTATTCCAAATAACACCGCAACAGCACGAAAAAAAAACTGGCTACTTTAACACAGACTTCAGTCTAGCAAAGTAGCCAGAACAACGCTGTGTATATCAGAGGTGAAGTCTACTCCATCCCACACAATAAACTATGTATTATGTATCCACCTCTGTTAGTACAAAAATATAGATGTCAAAATAAATATAAATTAATAAGTACTCCTATATACGCTCCAATATTTACGTATTTGATCAGTTTCATATTAAATCTATTCAATTTATTTTTTCTTATGTTTTCTGGCATTTCATTAAAAATACCTTCATCGCACTGTACATTATCGATTTTAGAGATTTGTCCTTCTTCCTGAATGGCAGTCTCAGTCTATCCTTTCCCCTTGTTCAATGCTCGTGCTCATGTAGATTTGCATCAATTCTGCTGACATTTTCTTATGGAGGGTTTTGTAAATAAATACCATTAAATTAAAATATATTTTCTGCTTAAAGGTCGTCATATTCCAATCTTTCAGCGTTGCACTGATCCGAGTATATATATTTTTTCTAAGTATTACTCTCGAAGTAGAAGTGAGATTTTCTTAGTCATCTTTTTAGTCACGTATTTTGTATTTTACGTGTATAAATATTAATTATTGAACGGTAATAATGCACTATGCCTCCCCCCCTATACGTCCATTCTCGGCCACGCCGCCGACCAGTTGATCGGTGTAAGGTTATATCTGCACGGTACAAGCTTACAATATTATATTGATTCGAGACTTGGCGTGTATACTGCATCGGAACCTTTGATGAAATAGTGAGTAAAATATATAAATGTGGACTCATTTTGGAGATTTCTGCAGTATCCGGATTTCCAGTTTCCTTCCTGTCCTGAATTCTTCTGTTCTGTTCTGAATAATTACAACTTCACAATAATAATGTGTTCTCCTTAATAATTATATTAGCTCTATCCACTTCAAGAAATATGAACCGCAAGACATTTTTAAGAACATCTCAAGTTTTCAGATATAATATCTCTCCAGCAAGCTTCAGATATAATATCTATCCAACAAGCTTCAATTCGTTCTCCAAGAGGACATGAATGAAAATAACGCCAGCTCAATCAATAAAGAGGGATTAGTTATCACTAAAACTAGCAAAACACCCGGCAGAGCAAAATTTCGTATTGTTCCAACACATTATTTGTTAGGATCGTTCACGTCAACCTTCACACCGTCCTCCATCGCAAGTGCACTGACTGACGAGTGGACTTACATGATTATGTAACTCCGTCACGATTCGGTATTCCCCCGGTAAAAGAATTCATAAAACATCTCTCCGAGCGGGAGCTGAACTCCTCAGCACCGAAACCTCACGATTAACGTGCTAGCCAACTACTAAATTACCGTCCTCCTACAGAGGTTAACTCCTGCCCCAGCCAGCAGCCCCTGCACATGGCAGCATCAGTAATAATAATTCACTAAAAATAAATACACCCCAATTTAACTAAAGTACTCAATGAAAGAGCGAGGAGTTTAATGAACACGATACTCCAAAAACCAAGAAATGACGAGTGGACTGACGCGCCCCACCATACGATCATTCCGACTGACAGTCTCGATAGATAGATGCTCGGATTTTGAAATATTCATCATTCACGGCCATCAATCCTTCAATAATCACCATACACCGTCAGTCCGAATGTCAATCTCACTCACGAACGTTATTCTGAATGAGCATTCAACTTAGCAAGGCAAAGTAAACCCACGCTAAGTAAACCCAGTGCGTTCATTTTAATGAAGAGTCACTCACGAACACTAGTGACGGTGGACTGGAAATTTGAAGACGCGTCTAACTAGCTAAAGATGCTATGAACCAACTGTAGAGGATGCAGAAAGGACGTCAAGCTAGCAACTAAAATTATATTGGTTCATACGCAAGTGAAACAAACATATTGAGCGACAGCAGTCAAAGCAGCCTAGAAACGGAGATTATCCTGAATACAACTTTGGACCGAAGAAGACGATGAATAGATGAGCTGCATCTAGTTGGAGAGGCTCTGACTTGTGTGGTGCATCACGAGCTATATGTCAAGGGATGAAGTTTATAGGATATAGGATTGTAGTAGCAACAGTGGTGGAGGTACACCAGAAGCGGGGCGAATACCTCTGAGAAGAATCTTCTACAGCGACGGGAGACATAAAGGTGAAATAGGCAGAAGAATTTGCTAGTCGGTAGGTGAAAAATTAATTATTAAATTCGGTCCATAGATGACGACGGTGCAGTGGTACTCGAAGCGAGTCAACATATTAACATATATACAACATTCAAAACAATTTGATAAATGTGGAGGTTGAGAGGTGAGAATTGGTGAACGTTATAAAATGAGAAGTGAGATTTTCTTAGTAATCTTTTTAGTCACGTATTTTGTATTTTACGCGTATAAATATTAATTATTGAACGATAATAATGCACTGTGCCTCCCCCCCTATCCGTACCTTCTCCGCCACGCCGCCGATCAGTCGATTGGTGTACGTTTATACGTGTACGGTACAAGCTTACAATATTATATTAATTCGAGACTTGGCGTGTTACTGCGTCGGAATCTTTGACGAAATAGTGAGTAAAATATACAGTCCACATTTTGGAGATGTCTGCAGTATCCGGATTTCCAGTTTCGTTCCTGTCCTGAATTCCGTGTCCGCGTCCAGCTTGTGTCAGCCGAAGACAGGTCGTGAGCGAGATTAAATATATTAAAAAATAACTTTGTCTCTATAAGATATTTGTTTATACTATAAAGGATTCAAATAGTTGGATGAACTGTCAGTAAATGTGAAGGCAGCGACTAGTCTTGCTACTTTTAAGTTTAAGGACATTTTTTATGATAATATGTTTTTATATTATTAATTTATATCAGGAATTATATACACTGGATTTGAGGTTTTTTTTTAAACTATTACTTAGATGGGACCTTCGCACCAATGTAAAACTAATAAACTGAATGTTATTTGCCATAATTAAGAAAGTACAAGCGATTCAGAAACAATTCAAAAACAGTACCCAATTAATGAAACTGAAATTAAATGTATGAATATACAGGGTGGCCTGAAAATTGTGATATAATTATTAGGAGAACACATTCTTAGCGCGAAGTTGTAATTATTCAGAACAGACGCTCTGTGATATTTTAAATATTAATTAAATATATTAATTAGAAAGATATACATATAAAATCAATTTTATCGAAAAATATTGTTGTTGCGCCACCAAGATTCGAACCTGGATCTCTTTCCTAACCGGGGAAGGTACATTATCTAACTAATCAAAAAAGATAACATATAGGTTCGACAATTTGTCGCTAAAAATATTATCGCTGTAGCATAGTTGGATAATACACCTTCCCCGGTTAGGAAAGAGATTCAGGTTCGAATCCCGGTGGCGGAACAATAATATTTTTTGATAAAATTGATTTTATATGTATATCTTTCTAATTAATATATTTAATTCATATTTGTTATAATTACATCAAAATTAGTTTATTTACCTACATTACAGTTTATTTCGACAATTTCCGGTCGCCATCTTTGATTATTAATTTTCCCATTGTTTATATTTGGATTTTTTAAATTGTCGACCAGAATGGCAAATATCATTCACTGCAGAAGACCTATTCTGATCAAAAATTAGCCAATTGAAACACGTCGGGGTGCTAGGGAAATGATCAAATAGTAGCTAGACATCACAGCAGGACGGAGCTCCATCTCACGCAGCCAGAAATACAATCAACTTTCTTCGTCGTGAGAATGTTAATTTGATCTCGCCAGGCATGTGGCCACCGAACAGGGTAGATGTAAACCCACTAGATGGTGCAGTATGGGGTGGTTTGATGATTTCTGATTAGCTACATATTTTACATTAAGAATTATAATTAATTATATTATGTTCTCAAATAACTCATGTGTTACGTAATGTTCCCTTTTTTTTTGGCCATCAAAAAAAATTAACGAAAATAGACTGAATCAATAGAAATGAAGTAGAACGAATGTACATTGATCTACATAAATACGTAAGTATTGAAGGCAACTGAACCCGATGATCAGTAAATCCAGATATCGAAGGACGGCGCTATTAGATGCTTACAGGCGCACGTCAACGACTTTTTGTCGTGCCTGCGACAGTTCTGTCATCGTGCATAATACAACGGTAGGCACTTTTACGACATCTCCACAACCCTCGTCATCCCGACAAACTGTCGTACGACAAAAAGTCGTAGATGTGCGCTAGCTCTAAGTAAGTAAACACGCGTTATAAACTCACCCGGCAGCCGCCATCTTCTCGAAAAGTCACTCCTCCACAGAAGCTTCCAGAATAAAAATGAAACTTCCATTTCGAATTCGATTTTCGAACAACATCACGAGCCGACGCGAATTCCCGACGGCTTTTCACTTCGGCAATCTCCGGAGAAAATCCAGGCGGCCATCTTGCCGCGGGGTGGCGGGCAACGGCTGCGGTCGCCCCGGACGATTTTCATGTCGAACCCCGCCGAGCTGGATCGCGTCAGTACCGACGGTCGGGGGAGGCGATCGCTCGCGCTCTTCCGGCGGAGTCGGCGGGGATTGCGGCCGGGCCCGGGGCGGTGCGGAGGCGACAGTGACACGTCCGCCCGGGGCCGCGGGAGCTTTATAGACTCCGCTCGTGACGTCACGAGTGTGCCGTACGGCCGCTTCTTATCAGAGAATACCTGTCGCCTAAGTCTGCGACCGTCGCTTCTCAAACATTATTTAAATCTATCAAGCGGACGATAATGTTGTATCGTTGCTGTTACTGGGCCCTGCGGCTGCTACTCTAAGTGCCGGTTGTATGATCGATAGTAGTGATGAGCTGAACGCTATTGTGACTGTGATTGTGCGTTTGGTAATTCTTTTATAACGGTGATTGGTAACTGATATTTAACTAACTAACGGTGATTGATAACTGATATTTAACTAACTAACGGTGATTGATAACTGATATTTAACTAACTAACGGTGATTGATAACTGATATTTAACTAACTAACGGTGATTGATAACTGATATTTAACTAACTAACGGTGATTGATAACTGATATTTAACTAACTAACGGTGATTGATAATTGATATTTAACTAACTAACGGTGATTGATAACTGATATTTAACTAACTAACGGTGATTGATAACTGATATTTAACTAACTAGCGGTGATTGATAACTGATATTTAACTAACTAACGGTGATTGGTAACTGATATGTAACTAGAGGTTTAGTTTCCAGTATATCAGTGACGGTTTGGCTCTTCACTAATCAATATTAAAAATGTTATTAAAGAGAACACATTCTTATTGTAAACTTGTAATTATTCAGAATGTTTTTAATAAATATTCATTACAAAGATAGGCATAAAAAATCAACCGTATCGATAAATATTGTTGCTACTATCCCGACTACTGAATCTCTTCCAATCAGGGGAACGTGAATTAACCGATTATGCTACAACACCGCAGTGCATTGACGACAAATTTTCGAACCTATATGTTACACTTTTCAAATTGATTTGGATTTTCCAGAGAAATAATTAATAACGTTATATGTTACGTAAATCATGCGATAGAGGAAGGTTTGAATAGAAAGAGACGACAATAAAAATGTTGATTTTCTTGCATTTAAACATAACACGTGTCTAGAGGCTTATCTATGACTTATGCAAGTATTATATTTCATATTAATATTAAAGAATGAGCGTTGTCATTTGAATTAATCTATCGAATAATAAAAGAACTTTTCGTAGTACCTAATTCATACATATGAATATGTTTTGAAATCAGACAAGGTATCTAAAATTAAAATTATTATGACAACTTCAATTTATTATTTTATTTAATATTATCGTATGTCGATATGTCTGTTTCATAATTACATATTATTTATGAAACAGACAACTCGTGTTTTAAATGCAACAGTGTTATATATATAAACGAAATATTTAATTGCGACATAAAACGTTTACTTTGTTCAATAAAACGCTGTTTTTTCTGTAAAATCAGTAAAAAACTTGTAATTTATGAAATTTTCTACTAATGTTGTGAATAAATACAATATTAATTCATACTATATTTTCGGTATTTTTAGACTGAAAATATATTATTTAAAAACTGATTATTGTGTTTTTGAAATAAAACTTGGAGCTGAAGCCTCAAAGCATGCGAGTAAATATAATATATTATTTTATAACGTGTGTATTAACATGGACCACGCGGAAAATACATCTAATGGTCTCGGTCTTTCTTATAATGCTTGTATTGTCTTAATTATGGCAAATAACATTCATTATTAGGAGAAGACATTCTTATTGTGAAGTTGTAATTATTCAGAACGTAGCTCTGTGACATTTCAAATACTAATTAACTGCATTAATTAAAATTAATTCTGGCATCTGCTCAACTCAAATGTATTTGAGATTCTGTAAAAACAAAATAGATGGCTTTCAAATAATGGAACGATAGATGTATTCATTTGAAAAAGTGTAAAATATAGGTTCGAAAATTTGTCGTCAAAAATAAGATAATGCACCTTCCCCGGTTTGGAAAGAGATCCAGGTTCGAATCCCGGTAGTGCAACAACAATATTTTTCGATAAAATTGATTTTATATGTGTAAAAACGTCAAATCTAGTGTATAACTTCTGATATAAATGAATAATAAAAATACACATTTTCGTAAAAACCGCGAAAATTTGAATTTTTATTATTTAAAATTAATAACAATAATTTTCAATCGCATCTTTGATTTTTTTAATTTATAGTAATATATCTGTTCTGCGCACAGTTTTCTGAGCTATTCTGGCGTGCGCGTCTCCGGCTGGCGACTGTTGCATCAGCGACATAAAAAAAAAGAAATAAAACTGTGTTGAGAAGCGCCGGTCGCTGAACAATCAGAAGAAGGTGTTACCGAGACAGCTCCGGCACCAGCCGCAGCTGCCTAGCAGGGGCGCCACTGTTATCGCGACACGCCACACTTACGAGCTCCGCCATCGACTTGCTAGACCAAATTAAATTAAATACTTAGTATATAACTAAAAAATTAGACTGTTTACTGAACGCCCGTAGTAAAAATCATACATGTACATACATACATCAAATTTACTACTGTCAAATCGTAGAGATGGAGTTGTCTATAGGCGCGACAAATAATCGTGAAATATGCTTTAGTCTATGCTTTATCTATGGACATTTTCGCCTAGGCATTTAAAAACTGTCACTTTGGTGGTGAAATTTTTCCGTATTATCAAATAATATCACTACAATAGCGGGATATTGAATGATTCATTGTCGTATACTGCAACTTCAATGTGTCAGATGACTTTTGGAGCAGCTGCGAAGAGTCCACCATATTTAACTATCTGATAACGGAGAGTAAAATGATAACACTACTAATATATAATTAAAATGTATAAAATTCCGTTTCCCTCGCTGGTTCACAATGAGGTAGTGAAGTCATTTATTATGAAATTCTTCGAAAAATCTAATTTACAAATCTGAAAGAATTCTTTCGATATCTCGAAATATATAACATCGGTTTTTATCGCGTGACGTCACATCTATCGAACGTTCGAGAGATGTGACGTCGCACGGTAATCCGAGCGTATTTCAACAAGCCCAACTTTGAACACCAACATCTCCGAAAGTATTGCACATTTTGAAAAAATTAAAATAGAATGCTAATCTGGACTTATTTCTCATTTCTGACCTAATTATGTAGAAAAATCAAAACAGCCGCAATTTTGCAACATTTTGGATCAAGTTAGGTTAACGAACTTAGACAAGATATCAACCAGATCACTTTTTTTTAATTCCGGTATCTCTCACATGCAAGTGCTCTGCCATCCTAGCTACTCCCCCATTAGACTGTAGTGCCAAACTGTCGTATAAGTATATTAATTATTATCATACTTTATTTGGTGGGATAAGATCCCGTGGACTGTATCGAGAATAATATTAATCAGTAGACGCAGCCCGAATTGGAAGTCTGAAGGAACATAAGCGCAGATGGATCTGGCTTACCTTGCTTTATAGTTCTGAGTTGAGCGTCGTCTTCACCTCCGGTTGACTAGCACGTTTGTTGTGCCGAACCGAGAGATCGAGAAGGCACAAGATCTTGACAGTTCGCTGTCTGAGCGCAATCTGTCCCCCCGACGGTAAGTAATGAGTTGGCCAGAGCGGAATAGGAATAGATTATTGGATGGAGTATTCAACAAGTTGAATACAACATTATTATTTATACAAACAAACACAGCTGTGTTGATAAAGGGGCGGGGGACGGTTTCAACTGATTCTTTCAATTAGATAATAGTTAATTTCTATGTGACATCTATACTTTTTTAATATTGGAAAAAAAATAATTTTCAAAATAGTTTACGTCTCCGCCGGCCCTGGCACACGAAACTGCTGTGAACGGTAATGAGAGATATATTTCATATTTGTCCAATACACTGGCGCGAGACAAAAAAATCACTCAATTTGTTTGCTCAGCGGCCGACTACATTACTGTTCCAATTATAAATAGATCGCACCGTTTACGATAAACGGTCCCCAGTATTTAAAGCCATTTCAGGCATTAATTTGGGGCCCGCAGTGGCGTCAGCGCGCCACGAGGACTCGGAGACGGCGCAGGACTGACGCTGTGAGAAGTGGACGACAGCTGAACAAACTGATGTATCAAAATCCTGGGATATCTGAGAACAAGTTCGAAGAAGGACAACTGGCCCCTTATTTTTCTTTCTGCCTGACGCACGGCGACCTCAATCAGATGAGACACTACTGGTGACGCACGTGTACAAATTTCGGTCCTGGGCCGCTCTCGCAGCTGACTCTAGCCTGATCTTTTTCGTCCATGAATATACCGTTATTAAATCAAAAGAAATATTAATACCAATATTTGAATATGTCCAAGAACACACAATTATTGGATTTTTACCTACAAAGCCACTGTTAATAAACAAATATCAGATATCTCACAGATATTATATTTAATAGAAAATATGTAGAAGTTTGGGCTAATTACAGGGCTTACGACCTGTCTTCGACTGTGATCACTTTATATATATATATATATATATATAACGTTCACCAATTCTCAGCCCTTAATCCCCACATTTATCAAATTTTTTAAAGTTGTATATATGTTGGCATGTGGAGTCGCTTCGAGTATGAAAGTGAACGTGGCAAAGTGCAACGCAAGGACACAACAGTCTGCCGTACTATAGAGAAATAGCGTGATGATAAATTATTTAATATAAAATCAGACGCTGGAGTACATCCTCTAGATTGTGTGATTATGAATAATGCACGTGAGATCATGGGACTCGGGATTTATTAGGGTGTGGGTCTCCCACTGGGGGGTTGCTGGGATGGACGATGCCGGGAAGAGCAGTGGCAAGAGAGAGACCTAACGGAGCATTCTCCCTCGCACCTCTTGCGACCTGAATTTATGCCGGACTGTGACCGAGTTCTGCGACTGCAACACTTAAATGTGACGTCTACCCTTCCCTTTTGGGGGTGCGTGATTTCTATAGCTTCTCTCTGGCTGTCTTCTGATTTGTTAATAACTGAATATAATAAAAAAATGTAATATTGACGAATCGAAGCGAGAGTAAACAACTCTTTAAATTTGGTGAAAATAAAAAGAATATTTGTAATACAGATCGGCATCTTGGAAGCAGGAAGGAAGATGTGATACAGATTTTCCACAGCATTCTGCAGCTGTTTATCAGTTATTTAGACAATGGCCTCCTATCTGAGGAAGGCAGAGCCGCGAGCAAACAGTCGTGACTGTGTTTTATTGGTGGTATTTTAAAAGCCACGTCGCGGCGTCGAGCTGAGAGCTTAACCAATGACTCTGTTAATATCAAAAATATAGTAAACCAAACATCAAACTCGGCGATAGCAGAAAGAATATATATTGCATATTCATTTTAAAGCGAGGCAAGACTAGCGGTGCACAATGAGGTCCTGGTACCGACACAGATGTTTGGAAGTGAGGCGAACAGAAAACGAACGAAAATAGACTAAATGCAGTGGAAATAAGATCACTTAGGCGCATACGTAGCAAATCTATTTATGACAAGAGTAAAGAATGAAGAAATAAGGAAAGAATGTAAATCTGATGTTAGTATAGTGAGTAATATTAAGAATGGATCACTCAGGTGGTTTGGTTATATATAGAACGAATCAATGAGGAGAGAATGGTGAGAAGGATATGTGAAGCAAGTGTTGATGGCACCAGAAATAGAGGACGTCCGCTGAAGACTTGGCACGACCAGGTAAACCAGATCATATTAGAAGCCTCAACAGTCGGCGAGAAGATGCATGAATGTGAATAAGGCAAGGATTGTGTATCAGGACAGAGGAGTGTGGCGCTCTATCCTCTCTGCTTACCCCCGCGAGGAAACGGCGTGATGGTATTTAGTATTTATTTTATATTCAATCATACTCGGTTTACGGACGACTCTGTCAACGAACAATTCGGTTTACGAACAAAAATTCTTCAGTTTGCGAACAGAATTTCGGTTTACGAACAAGAAGACAGTTTTAGAATTTAGTACGGAAGAACTGGAACAGATGGTGACAGGGGAAATATTATTTTTAGAGACTGATGAACGAATGGAGGATGCTTCTAGCTCCTCGGTCCACGATATGTGGACCAACTGGAGTGAGGTGCAAAGTTTTATGGAAAAATATTACTTTATCAAATCAAATGTTATAAATCTGTTTAAGGATAGTGTGATTTCTCATTTCCGCAACATTATACAAATATCGATATAAGAAACAAATATCGTTAGACAGAAACCTGATGAACCTCATGCACGCAATGTGAGTCCCCTTCCAAGCAATAACACTTTACTACATCTTTTGTAAGACGTCAGCGTTCTGCTTCCCGTATCGCATGTCCTTCAGTCAGGCCTGTATCCTGCAGTTAGTTATCTAGTATTGCTCTTGTTGGCCATTTCAAGGTTCGCTTTCAGGGAGTCTTTAAATCGTTTTTTTTTTGGTTTCCATGTGAGCGTTTGCCCTGGGATAGCTATTTTAGTACATTACAGTAGTATTCATGTGAGAACTGTCACTTAGTATGTATATATGTGTGTGTGTGTCAGGAGAGTGAGTAGATGAGTGGTGGGGGTAAAACATCATAAGAGGCCGTCTCTGGGGGAACGGGTCTCTTCCATCACGGGTCCTCCTGAGTAACTAGTCTGTCACTGAAGTGTGTTATTAATAATTACTGTAAATACGTTGTTGTAATAAAACGAACATTGTTACCAGAAAATACTGAGTTACACTTGCCAGGAATCAGGACCGAGAAACGAGCCCCTAATCAGAAGATACAACACCTGAGGTATATGGAGGTATAAATACTAATTAAATATATTTATTAGAACGATACAAAATACTTGTAGGTAATGAATGTTTGGAACAAGTAGATAAGTTTGTGTATTTGGGAAGTATGTTTGATAGAAACGGAAAGGCTGAGAATGATATCGAAAGGAGGATGACTGCAGGAAATAAAGTAAACGGCGCTTTGAATGGAATTATATCTAACGAGAATTTGTCAACCGAGGCAAGACTAGCGGTGCACAATGGAATCCTGGTATCGACACTGATGTATGGAAGTGAGGCCTGGAGCTGGCATAAAAGGAACGAAAGTAGACTGAATGCAGTGGAAATGAGATCACTTAGGCGTATTTGTGGCAAATCTATTTATGACAGAGTAAAGAATGAAGAAATAAGAAAAGAATGTAAAGCTGATGTTAGTGTAGTGAGTAAGATTAAGAAAGGATCACTTAGGTGGTTTGGTCATATGGAAAGGATGAATGAGGAGAGAATGGTAAGAAAGATACATGACGCAAGTTTTGATGGAACCAGAAATAGAGGACGTCCGCGAAAGACTTGGCACGACCGGATAATCCAGATAATGGAGGATGGTTCTGTTAGAAGCCTCAACAATCGGCGAGTTTGTATGACAAGATATATGAATGTGGATGAGGCGAGAATTGTGTGTCAGGACAGAAGAGTGTGGCGCTCTATCCTCTCTGCCTACCTCCACGGGGAAACAGCGTGATGGTAAGTAAGTAAGTATATACATATACAGAATGATACCCAAAAAAAGTGAGAACATCTCGTAACACGTGAGTTATTTCAAAACATAATATAATTAGTTGTAATTCTTAATGAAATATTTTTTACACTATATTTAGCTAATCAGAAACCATCAAACCACCCCATACTGCATCATCTAGTGGGTTTACATCTGCCCTGTTCGGTGGCCACGCGCCTGGTGAGATCAAATTAACATTCTCACGACGGAGAAAGTTGATTGTGTTTCTGGCCGTGTGAGACGGAGCTCCGTCCTGCTGTAATGTCTAGCTACTCTTTGATCGTTTTCCTAGCACCCCGACGTGTTTCAATTGGCTAATTTTTGATCAGAATAGGTCTTCTGCAGTGGGTGATTTTTGTCATTCTGGGTAACAATTTGAAAAAACCAAATATAAACAATGGGAAAATTAATAATCAAAGATGGCGACCGGAAATTGTCGAAATATAACGTAATATAGGTAAATGGTAAGTAAAGTATTTAAGCTATTGTTGATATAGTTAAATTAATTTTGATGTAATTATATCACATTTTACGAAATATATATAAATAGATCACTTAAGCCAGCCCAAGATAGGGTCGTAAGCCCTGTATTTACCCCATACTTCCATACATTTTTCATTAAATGTTAAATTTATATTAGCACATAGAAACAAAGTGACAGATTCGAACGCAGGTGAGAATAGAGCCATAGATAAAAAATAAAATTGTATATACCGCCATTGGTGAGTATTTAAATTTTCTCAGATATTTGATGACTTTTCGCTTTGCCACACTATTAGGTGACATTATCTTCAAAATATGAATTAAATATATTCTAATGAAAGATATACATATAAAATTAATTTTATCGAAAAATATTGTTGTTGCGCCACCGGTATTCGAACCTAGATCTCTTTCCTAACCGGGGAAGGTGCATTATCCAACTACGCTACAGCGACGATATTTTTAGCGACAATTTTTCGAACCTATGTGTTACCTCTTTGATATTAATACATTTAATCGTTCCATTAACCTTCCCCGGTTGGGAAAGAGATCCAGGTTCGAATCCCGGTGGCGAAACAAGAATATTTTTTGATAAAATTGATATTTTATGTATATGTTTCTAATTATTATATTTAATTCATGTTTAAAATATTACAGAGCTATATTCTGAATAATTATAACTTCACAATAAGAATGTGTTCTCCTGGCGTTATCTTCGACTACAGTAAATTTGATGTTAATAAGTCACCGAGTGAATAGGCCGAAGGATAAATTACAAGAGTGGCTCGGGCTGTGTGTGAGGCGGCACTGTCCTGTTCACCATTAATGATTACAGTATTGCCTCTTGCATCCTGAAAGAAACAGGCCCGATCCACATGACGCATTATACTGTAACTCTTCATGGGTGCAAATTGTAAATTAAATATTTTCAGTGCCCCTCCATGTGCGCTTCAATTTTGTCAGTGTTAGATACATTATAATAAATTGTAATCAAATACTCTCTGCGTCTACTACATATGAATTAACAAATATTTGCTAAATCAAAATAGCGGTCAAACAAAATCGGCCTGGAACATAATATTCACCCTGTATTATGGTAACAACTTACTGCTGATCGAACAACCGATCTTTAGCGACTCACACAGATCAGACCATCGTGGATATGGCCCATTGTGTACAGCGCGTAAACAGGGGACCCTTCCATTTTACATCGGTGCTAGATTTTTTTTTAAATTACGTCACATTCATATAACGAAGAATCCGAAGCTCTGATTGTAGTCGGTTACTTCCTTAGTTTGTAACGAAGCTCGCCGCGGAGACTGCAGACGGTGGCTTATCAGGAGCTCTGGTGCCGATAGCGTATCTGTCGAGGGATCTTCTCGGAACGAGATATATTATAAACAGTAGCGCCTGGGTCTGAACTACGAGCCCAGTCTCAACGTAAACTTATGACCCATATCTAGCAAACTTACTTATTCGATAGCAAACTTACTTTCCATTTATCATTACCTCCAAGGCCTATAGAATGCTAGGATTCATACTTCGAACCTGCAAACACTTCCAAAATACAGTATTACGCATTCGTTCGTAGTCACTTAGAGTGCGCTTCTCAAATCTGGAACCCATGGCAGATTACATACATTGCGAGATTAGAACGAATACAAAATAGTTTAATGTCAGATCTAATCTATCATTCAACTCCTATTTAGATGCAGCAAACTTCCACAATATGAAAACCCTAGATCATCGAAGAACACGTGCTGACCAAATACTTATCCATATTGATTGTCCCCGTTAATTAGAATTAATATCTCTCCATGTACCATCTAGGTCGACCCGGCATTCTGTACTCTTCCACATTCCCAGAAGTAGAACATCTTACATACAAAATTCATTCATTCACCGGGCATGCAAATACCATAATGAGACATTTACAGAAATTGATTTGTTCAACATTAGCCTTACTACGCTCAAAGAGTTCTTCTCGTGAACCACCACAATCTCAATTTTGGCCATTCACTCTACCTATAAAAACACATGTTGCTCTCCCTTTACCGCAACAATAGTTGCAACCTCCCCACCCTTCTCTCCCTTTTTTTTTTCTTATTTTCATTAATTTTCTGCATCTAAACCTAAACCTGCATCTAAATATTTTAGTGAATTTTAATTATTAGTATCACATGTTAAATAGTTATTATATTTGTTATATATTTGGGGGTTATGTCGGTGGTTAAATGAAAGATAGATGCTTGTTTGGCGCGTGTTGAGATTTTATTATGACAGTATGGTAAAAGCAAGAAAGACAAAATGAAATGAATAAATGTAAAGATGAAATG
The DNA here is from genome assembly GCA_022840565.1 of Eubasilissa regina. Taxonomy (NCBI): domain Eukaryota; kingdom Metazoa; phylum Arthropoda; class Insecta; order Trichoptera; family Phryganeidae; genus Eubasilissa; species Eubasilissa regina. The sequence continues at coordinate 1,532,065 of JAINEB010000026.1, forward strand.
ATGTAGAAGGTGCGTGTATATTACGAAATGAAACAATGTGAAGCAATTTGGCTGTCTCGCCGGCGCTCCGGGGCCGGCGAGACCGCCACTGTAGAACGCTGAAACTAGAGAGAGTGGCTAGCGGTGAATTCTGAGCCAGGCTTGTGGCAGCAACCGGCAACGCTGTCGCTAGCGTCGATGCCGACTGAGATGGCGGTGGATTCGAATTCTGGTCGCTACATATATCTTTACACTGCAAAATCCCTCAATGTAATAAAATTATATTTAGTATGTCTATTCATGAGATGTTTAAGAGATATTCATTTTGCTCCCATGAGATTCTTTTGAGGCAACTCGCAGTCCTGTACATTGTTGACCTGGCTATGTAAACTATCATTTTACAACCATTCACGCCACCGAGTATCGACAGAGTTCAGACGACAATACATCGCGACGTAACCGGTCCGAGAAGCTAGCGAAAGCGATCACTTTTCCCTTTGTTATGTTTTCGGGTGCATCCCTCAGCATGGCCGCCAGTATGCTTCGCTAGTCACGAACTTTAACGTACATATCATCATTCAAACAGTGTAAAATTATTTTTGAATCATTCCATAATCACCGATTTTAAGTCACGTTTCATTATAATACGCCCATACCAGCCGCATACACAAACACTCACACAACTGAATACCAATCCCTATAACTGGTGACCCCGACGTTGTCTGACGCTATCGTTGCGATATTCATCCGCACGCCTGAGACTTGAAGGGATCTTCAGTCTCCCCATGTACAAAACCTTCTAATCCTAATTACATAACCTACAAACGTCGGTCACTCCATCCCAATTCAGATTCAGATCACACATTACAACTCATATCACGAGAAAACCATCGCCCCCACGACACCATGTCTCAGAGATTCACCGTCACGATTCACGCCTGTCAAACATAAAACGTCAAATAATGTAATTGTCATTAATTGGGTGATTTTGAATCTCCCTAGCTGTAAAGAAAATGTAAATCCTGCGCCGATAGGATCTGACGAACGAATTGCGTGATCTCCGGGTCGCGCGTTCCGCGACCACACGCGGTGGGCAGCTCTCCGCTTCCAGTTGAAGACGGTGATATCACTGTGCACACAAATCACAGGATCACGTACAATACACTGTGCACTGGAGCTGAACTTCCACACCGCGAATGCTATCGCAATGTCGAAATAGAACATACTCGTATATCGGTCACGTTGACGTCTACTGACGTCAAGGTCTCACACTGAAGACGAGCATTAAGGAAAGGTTGTGTGTGTTGTACGAATGTGTTATACGAATCCGGAACACTAGCGTTAAATGAATAAATGTTTGAGATTAGGATGCGGTTAAAAGTGGATATTATGTCTCAAAATGTTATGTATGTGAGCAGTTGACAAACGTGTGGAGACCCTGCACGCACTTTTCCTGGCTGTTGACACCTTAACAAGTAGTTTAAGTCAGACTCTCAACAGCCGTATAGTCTCTCTTAGTACCCACAGCGATACGATAACAATACATCGCAGCGTAGCCAGCCTGAAGCGATCAGTTCTCTCCCTGTCGCTTGTGTGCTGTGGATTGTGCATCAATCTTCAATAATGTGTTTTCCTTTAAAAACAAAACTGTGTTTGATTAATCTTGTAACAGTAACGAGTCTCGTGATTCGGCTCGGAATGTATTAGCTGATGGCGCTGTTTGTATAAGACCCGTGCGCACCGTTTGTTCAGGATGTTAAGCCGAGGAGTCGCCCGGAGGCGGTACAGCCGGCGGGCCTGGAAGCAAAGATCCCAAAAATTAGATTATCTGAAGACAAAATCTATTTCCAAAATGTGTTATGTCATCAACGCGTATAAATAAAAGCCTAGCTTTGTATTTAAATGCCTACAATAAAAGCGTTGAACGCTAATCTGGCTTGGAAATTGTTATATTGCATCGAAATTTCCATTGGATGAATTATTTTAAATGTCGTCTGAATATGAAAGTATGTTTTACTTTATTCTCTTTGTCTGATATGAATGCAGTTCTTCATATTCTACCGCGACATTACTGCTTTCCACCGCCTCCTATCCCTGGCCATTTTTGTCCAGTTCCCAGAGCCTCCCATCCTGCTCCAATTCTCCTTCCACTGGGGTGTCACTTCGGTGATCTATCATCTAGCATTTTTTCAACATGGTCAGCCCGTCGCAGTCTTTGTGGAACTATAGAATCTTACAATTGTTTCCTTCTCGCAGCCCCCGTCTGGACTCACGCGGCCACCTACACACATAATTAAGTTACAACCCTTCCAGAATAAGGTCATCAGACTAGCGCTGCGTGCACCTAAATGGACCAGGATTACGCAACTTTATGCTGAGTTTTTATGTTGAACTCCCACAGCACCGGAACCTCACGATAAACGTTCTGTCAACCTATGACATAAGCGTCCCAAAACCGTCCTCCTTCAGAGGTTATCTCCTGCCCCAGCTAGCAGCCCATTTAATTTTTACTAACGCGCCCACAAGGCATACATCATGATAGAACAACAAAGGGTCCAAATGGACCCGGTACTCTGAATGAAAAGATACAAAAGTTTAAAAAAAACTATTAAATTTTCGAACTTATGGTCTATTTTAATTCTGTAAGTTCAATTTTCTAGTATTCATACATTTGTGAAGTGACCGCTGGTCATAATTAATGTTTTGTATATTAGCAGTTTGCTTCGTTGACTCATTATTTTTGACTCCAGCAGTTGCTTATAGACTTCAAAAGCTTTCATTTCCACCCAGAAGGGGAATTTTCAGTGCATACAAGTCATGAATTTTAATTTTAAAAATATAATAAATTAAAAATAGATCAAAAATAGTGCGAGAAGAAGAATGAGGAACATCTTTTGTTTTCTCTCTAGGACTAATATTAACAGAGTTGTGAACTTAAGTTTTTGAACTGCCGCCATTTTGGAACAAGACTCAGCTAAAGTGTCGACCACATCAATTTTTCAGAAAAGTTTGATTAAAATCAGATAAGAACTGCGTGAGTTATATCCCATATATAAATATAATCCCAAATATCTAAAATTATTTCACAGAAATCTGCTTTATTTTTTATTGTCTACTAACGCCATCTAACAATTGAATATTAAACCATTGTTATTATTTATTTGGTTGACGTCTTGGATAGCCGAATCTGACAGGTGTTAAGTTTCAACATTTTCAAGAAGGTGGCCACTAATTAAACTATTGTAGATACATATGTCTAGAATACATATATCTAGAATGTCGTTTAAACGTCACATTTTCTGAACTAGAACTATTATATATAGATACAACATACATTGTTTGTTTGTAACGTACAAACACCACAATAATCATTTTTAATAATCAAAATCGCGTATTTTTAAAGTTTTCTGTATATTTCTATTTACCATCTATCAACACTTTTCTACAATCTATTTAATATATCGTTACTTTATTCTAGTTCGCTATTTTTGCTATTTTAGTCGCTTTTCACGAGATCCAAAAACTTGAGTGGTCGGATGCACGCGGCAGTATAGCCCAAAAAACACGGAAAATCTGAGACATCTTCTGTAAAATGTTCCGAATCTCTATTTTTAATGTTCTGGTTGTCCGATAAAACACAGTCAATATTTAAAATAGAATCATATTTTTACAATTGTGAGTCGTTTAAAATTCTACCCCTATTTTATGCGAGCGAAGGGCAAATAAATAATGCTAGAGCGAGAAAACGCGATACCCACACATTTATTCATGATTCTCTCTCGCTCCAGACTTCAAAATAATACTTTTTTTTTAATCAGTCATTTTAAAACATCATAAATCAACGACTTCACTATCATATTTTTTTTAAAATTAATATTTAACCCATTCAATCATCATTATATAAAAAATCTGCATTATATTCTTATATGACAATTTAATACGGCAGCCAATTGGCGACGTTGCTAAGACGGTAGCGTACTCGCTTGGAGTACGGAGATCGATATGATATTTGGCACGTCCAAAATCTTTGAAATAACTGAAAATAAACCAAACATTTTTTAGTTTATTTTTAATTTCTTATCGCTTTTGCTGTAAGACATTTTGTAAAGCAGTTTTCGTGACATTTTTTTAATGAGGGACCCGCTGAACAAACACGTTCTGTATAAATAATAAACGCTACGTAATTATAATGGTATCTATGTACATAATAGAATAAAATATCAAAACGCGGAGATATCAGAGAAAGATAAAATGCTTCATGATATTTATGCTATTTTCGTACATCGACGTGCGATAATATTTTTCACAACGACTCCACTGACCCTGAATATAAATTCAGTTGATAATCTACTCCAGGGAACGGGCGCCATATATTTTAAGGTTAGAAAATCGCTTGTTTCCCATACTATTCACTAACAGAATGCTTAATTCGACTCAAAATCATTATCATTACAAAATAATATTATATCCTCACGCGTAAGCGTCAAGGAAACAACTTTCACTCTCAATCCTAACAGAAAAAACTTTCAGAAGTTTAAAGATCAACAAATTTTTCGGGTACAATACTCGTAAAATTGCAAACAAATCTGTCATTTGTTTCATTTATTACAAATAACACCCTTTTAAAACAAAATTTGATAGGTCGATCATTAAATGTAATCATTTACATTCGTAAAAGTGTCGGCAAACACAGTCAAATATTCTGCACGTCATCCATAGATAAATGTCATTCGTAGATATGTCATTTTGTTTTCGAGTTTTGGTTCAGTGTTGCCAGGCGGTATTGAGTTTTCAATGACGAATTACACTATACAACATAATATTTACGCGTGAATATTATTATTTGAATATTTAGATTGTGATTATTTATTTCGTATTTGTATTGTTATATTTATTTAATTAATTTAAAGGATTTTAAGATTCATAATACACTAATATAACATATGATACTAATTACTGTATTAGCCTGATTACAAGGTAAGGTTTTTATTTATAAAGGCGATGAGATACAAAATTTGTGCGAGTGGATTCTGCAGACCTGGAATCAAATTTCCAATAAAACCGTCATGAATGGATTTAAAATGTGTTGCATATTCAATCAAACGGACTGTACTGCTGATATTTTGTGAGAAAATATGATTAACAATTCCGAAGATGATAATATCAATGAAGATGAAACTGATGCTGAGGAATCATATATGAATCTGACTGATCTGATTAGATATTGTAGTTGGACTTATTTATTTCTTCTTTTCATATTTAAACATGTACTTTACTATTATCTGGGTAGGTACTTTGTTTTAATTAACATATTGCATTTTATTTTTCATAATATTATAACGGTGAGGGAAATGTTCCTTTCTCCAAAAAGCAGATTAAAAAATAGGAGTCGCCTTATAATCAGGGTCGCCCTATATTATATTCAAGCACATCGGTACTGAAGTAATGTCACAGTTTTCATTTGAAAGTAACATAACAGCATTATTTAACAACAAAAGGGCTCTCTTTTTATATTTACGCGTATAAATGAAATAAAAGAAAATAAAAACTGGGAGGGGAACAATGGGTAGGGATGTTGGAATTGAGGTTGAGGTAGAGAAAGAGCAAGGAAATGTGAATGTGAGTAAAATGATTGGATGAAATCGATAATAAAATTGTTCTTATGATATTTACACAATTTTGTATGTAAAAGGTTCTACTTCTAGAAATATATAAAAGTACGGCATACCGCACAGTATTGAGAGGTCGCCGAAGTGACGCCAATAAAATGGTACTTTGGACGCGAGGCAGTTATTAAAAATATATTTACGATGAATCATCGGCGGGGGGGGGGCGCCAAAGAAACGTGCAAACAAATTTTTACACGACCGTAATTTTTTGATAAAATTATGCATTGCGAGCGGGAACGCACTCTCGATTCTATCGCCGTTGTGTCCCTAGATTGAACGTTTTTTGTGTTTTATTTATTCTAACCCCATCATCATCATCATCATCATCATCATTGCCAGTTAAGAGAAGCGGAGATCGGCGAACCACCCCTGTTTTATTGTGGCTGGAATGTAGAGATATATTTATTTTAATTAATAATTTATCAGTACATTTAAATAAAACGTGCGCTATTATTACAGACAATATAATGTCAGCCAATATTGTCGCTCTCGGCCGATCGCCTCGCTGGAGAAACCTCCTACAATGCCTGACGCAGCAGCAGAGACTTCAGGTCAACACCAGGCTGTATTCAGATGCTTCAAAGAACATCGGATTTATCGGACTCGGCAATATGGGCGGACACATGGCAGCCAACCTCATGAACAAGGTGAATATCGTGTCCCTATATTTACCAAATGAATTGCGCAATCTCTGGCTCGCACGTCTCGCAGAATGGAATAGACAAGTCGGGGAGGGAAGTAGGGAAACGTGATACACGATGAGGTCGGTGAGGGGATAGGGGTTCTATTCGAAGGACCAATGAATGGAACCGGGATTCAGAAGGACTGCTCGGTTTATTTTGTAGAGAAGAACACACGAGTTATTTCAAAACATAATATAATTAATTATAATTCTTAATTTATATTTTTGCACCATATTCAGCTAATCAGAAATCGTCAAAACACTCCATACTGCATCATCTAGTGGGTTTAAATCTACCCTGTTCGGTGGCCACATGCCTGGTTCGGTGAAATTAACATTCTCACGACGACAAAAGTTGATTGTATTTCTGGCCGTGTGAGATGGAGCTCCGTCCTGCTGTAATGTCCAATTAGGCCGTAATGTCTATTTGTATTCCTAACTTTGTATTACTAATTTACTTTGTATTATTTGTATTACTAATTGTATTGTATTGTATTGTAATGTCTCCAGGCATTGTTTTGAAACTCTTTGATCATTTTCCTAGCATCCCAACGTTTTTCAATTCGCAAATTTTTGATCAGAATACGGTCTTCTGCAGTGTCATTCTGGGCAACACTTTGAAAAAACCAAATACAAACAGTGGAAAAATTAATAATCAAAGATGGCGACCGGAAATTATCGAAATAAAACGTAATGTAGGTAAATGGTGAGTAAACTATTTAAGCTATTGTTGACACAGTTAAACTAATTTTGATGTAATTATATCACATTTTACGAAACATTCTCACTTTTTTGGGCCACCCTGTATATAACGCCTCCGTAATCCTTACAGTCGCCGCCGAGATCACACATATCACACGTATACAAATCACAGGATCACCAACAATACAGTGCTGGTGCACTGGAGCTGAATGCTATCGCGATGTCGAGATCGAACAAGTTGACGTCTCCATTGATATTCCATAGTCCGGGGTGAGCAATGGTGCAATGGGGAGCGTTCTGTTTTCGTTCGTTTTCTGTTCACGAACGTAGTTAGGTATATTAATAAATCCACTAGTAATCTCTCTCACAAAAATCAGTCTACAAACAATAACGAAATGGTCCTCACTTCTCAGAAGAATAAAATGATTTATCAGAAACAAATCGACCCCTTCTACGTAAACTATCCTAACTGACAATCCGGCCATCTTTAAATGTCTTAGTATTCTACATTCTAGCAGTGATGTATTGATAACATAATACAATACTGTACCAATAAAAGATAATTAACGCCACTTAAAATATATATCAAATGTATGGAAGATACTAAAACAACTAAAAATGACCTATTTGTTACTTACGATACACTACATAGAAAGGTCGTTAAAAAAACTGGTTCCACGACAATTGCGCCCCCGACATTTGCGCTCAGATAAACGACTGTAGATTATACTCTATGTAATTAATAATATTAATTTAACAAAGGTTATACAAACTAAATAATGAAACTTATTTCATTGATTAAATATTAATTTTAATAATATTTTATTAGTATGTCCAAGAACACATAATTACCGAATTATTACCTCCATTTCATTTAACATTTGGGGGTTAGGTCGGTGGTTAAATGAAAGAATAGTCAATTGCGCGTTGAGGTTTATTATGACAATATGATAAAAACAATGAAGACAGATAGAATTAAAGAATGAATGAAGATGTAGAAGGTGCACGTGTATTATGAAATGAAATGAAGCGAGTTGGCGGTCTCGCTCGGCGCGCGTGGGCCGGCAAGACAGCCGTTGTGCCGCGGCAGCGCTGTCGCTAGCGTCGATGCCGACTGAGATGGCGATGGATATGAATTCCGATCGCTACAAATATAATATAAATAGCTTCGTCTCTATGATATATCTATAATTAGTTTAATAACAATGCCTCTGTAGGTAAAAATTCCAGTAATTGTGTGTTCTTGGTCATACTCAAATATTGTTAATAAAATACTGCTCTAAATAAGAAATATACAAAATAAAAAATTGACGTTTCAGGCATATTCTAGTATACAGAATATAGCTTTCATATTTTTAAATAAAAAAATAGATTCTCATTAGTGACATTTGTGCTGTTTCAGGCAAATGAATATCAAATTTCAAACCATAGATGGCGACAGTGATGTTGTAGTTAACACTCGAAGTGTTTCTACACGGTAACATATGTACAAATTCTAAAAAAAATAGATAGATTTGGAGGTTGAGTAATGGGTGGAACGGTGAACGTTACACTGTGTAAAATGATCACTTAAGCCAGCCGAAGACAGGTCGTAAGCCCTGTAATTACCCATACTTCCATATTTTTCCATTCAATATAATATAAATTACTTCGTCTCTGTTTGGGACATATATTTATTTGTAAAAACCTATTTATTCTCGAATGAAAATAATGCACTGTGCATTCTCCGCCTTCCATTCCTTTCCCGGCCTCGCTCGAATCAGTCGATTGGTGACGTTGAGCGAGTGCGGTGTACGTGAATCTAAAGATTACAACATTATAAAATTGAGTCTATGCAGTGTTGTCTAAGGGAACCTAGTGATTTAAACATACAGTCCACATTTTCGAGGTGCCAGCAGAATCCAAATTGTGGTGAGTGCCCAACTCCTTCCGTATATCCAGACTTCTTCCGGCATCTATGCTTGTACGCAACAGTGAGATACCTATAATTTGATGTACTCTAATATTGTTATAATAATTACACATATTTCAGGGCTACAATCTATCTGTGTACGACGTGTCAAAGGAAGCCATCACCACGATCGTCGAGAAGGGTGGAAAGGCATTCGATTCGCCCGCTGACGTGGCCGGCACCGGCGCCGACTGCATCGTCACCATGCTACCCAACAACAAGATCGTCCTGGACGTCTATTGCGGGGAGAACGGCATCCTCTCCAAGGTATTAACCAATTTCCCGCGGGTGACCCATATGTGAGTCGCGCCTTACATATCAAATACGAGTCGCCGGGTTTCGCCCACAGCTAGTGCGTACATACGCGCTGAGGAGCGGTGAAAAATCATACCAAAATTATTTGTAATCTTTATCCTACCGACATTTGTCGAGGATTATTAGCTGTGGCGTGCAGCAGGTATAGATTCAGGTTATGCTGTTACCAATGACACAATACAATCATGTAATACAATATATGTACTTTAGTTTAACTAACGTCTTTAGACAAAATACATCCGTCGTTTATCCGACCCTACCATGTACATGTTTGTAATTTAGACTACTATTAATAGTGTTTTTAAAGTTTAAGCTTTAATGTAAAATAATACCTTCTTACCCATATAAAAATGTTTAGACGTTTTTAAGAACACTTTCTATGACGGAACATGATTCATTTATTGTTTGAAAATCCTTTTGTTCTGAAATAGTTCTGCCAATTGCTTTTTGTTTTTCCCAAATCAATAACAAATTCATGCACCAAATGCACCACGAACGCAAATAACAGCCATGCAATCAACACGTTAAAAACAGTAAGATAGTCAAATTCGCGAATTAGTAAAAGAGGAAGTAGACATTTCAATGTTATTAACCTTTCTAATGTTATTCTGCTAAAAAAAACAGCATATATATTATAACGACTCCATACAAAACGGATCAATTGAAATAAATTTTAAATTCAGTAAATAGACAATTATGTGACTCGAGTAATTCACTAGCTTAAAGACAGAGCAGAGAAATATGAATAGCTCAATGCGGCGAATACGCAAGACCACCATGAGTACAGCGGTGAGTTGTAGTGGTAGTTTTTAGAACTAAGCAATTAAAATCTTTACTGGTCTGGTACACAGATGGCGCTAATTGTAAAATAATATTTCCGTTTATGTTAATCCAATTATTTAATTTATATTTGTTTCCCAGAATTTTTAGTAATGCACAGCTTTTTTACTCGTATGCACTGTGTGCCTCTGCAAAAAGGCGTTTTCAAGAAACTCGTAATCAAAAATATAAAGGGTCCATCATCAGGGCTGATGTGGCGGATACAATTATCTTGCAATACCGTGTCGAAAACAAGGTGCGTCGTCGGTATATGTTTTGATATATAATCTCTTTCTGCAGATATTCTCTTTGACATGTGCGATTGATGATGTATCCTATAACGGGATCCGAGAAGTCGACTCACATGGCATAGTGGCCCGCGAAACTCTACACAAAAGATTCTGAACGGTCGTAAAAACCTGAGAAAAATTTTGATAATGATTTCAGGCCAAGAAGGGAGCCCTATTGATCGACTCCAGCACCGTGGATCCAGGAGTGGCCAGAGAAATATGTTCTGAAGCCAAATCAAAGGGTTTGACACTTGTGGATGCTCCAGTGTCTGGAGGTTTGCTCTATTTTTGTCTATTCTGGATTATTTTCTTTCACTTCGTCCGGCTCTTACTAGAGTTACTTTATTTGACTTGCTTGAACCGTCGTTCATCAGATCTGCCTAGCGTGTGAGTGACCTGCGAATCCTTCTACACTACCTTGACGATCCAGATTCAAATATGGACGTTATTCAAAGACTTCGTCACCAGTGCCAACATTGTACAGTTATTATATTTTAAAATATCTACGATTAATGTACACCTTGACATTTTGACAACGAGGAATTATCAATGGCCAAGACACACTTTTGATTTTTGCTATCTATTTGTCTGTTTGTCTGTCTACAATGTGGTATTTTGACTGTCCATTTTACAAAAGCGAATTCTTGTAATTGTACAAAAAAAAGTGTTACAATTGCACCTAGGTGCCAGAAAACACAGAAACAATCCCTGTGTTACGTACAAGCATAGATGCCGGAAGAATTCCGGGCAAGAAGGAATAGGCACTCACCAATCCGGATTCTACTGGCACCTCCAAAAATATGGACTGTATACTGTTTAACTCACTATTTCAAGGTTCTTTTCGAATTAGTATAATCTAATTAATATAATATATAGTCTCAAATTAGTATAATATTGTAAACTGTTCCTTACACATCACCAATCGACTGGTCGGCGGTGTGGCCAGTAGGAAAAGGAAAGGGGGAAATCACAGTGCGTTATTTTCGTTCAATAATAAATATGTATTTACCACAAATAAATATATGTCCTAAACACGCTGGATTATCACATTGTTTCACCAAAACGTTTTTACGTTTGACTTACGAAGTATCCGAGATTGATAACAGCGTTTTGACTGTTCTGATTCAAGGTCGCCGATCGACTGTCCGATCGCTAATGGCGGGGTGGAGGTGAGAGGCACAGGGCACTAGTTCGTTCAAAGTATTATAATAGTAAGAATAAGTCTCAAACACAGAGTGTAACGGGCGCTCGTTTTTGATTACTCTTTCTCCTCTGGTTTCTCATTTGGACTTTTCCCTGCAGCCCGCGATTTAAATGTTGTTTCGAATTCGTATTTTTGGCGCGTCTTATCGATTCAGCCGCGACCACTGTTATTGACACATTTCGCGTCCAAATTCCCATCCATATAATTCCTAATGCTCGTCTTTTCAGCCAGCAGACGTCAACTTGACCGATATTTATTCGATCTCAACATCGGGATAACATTCTCGGTGTGGACCTTTTAGCTCCAGTGGACCAGCACTGTATTGTGGTAATATTGTATTTGATCACGCATTCAATTGGCATCGAAAATCGGCTCATCCGAGTGCCATTTTGCGTGATCTCGACGGCGACTGCAGGGTAACGGAGGCATCATATACATGGTAAAGCGAGCAGTCCTTCGAACCCCAGTACCCCGAAATTCACTGGTCTTTAGACTAGAACCCCTGTCCCCTCACCGACCTCATTCTGTACCACGTTTCCTTATTTCCCTCCCTTACCCTGCAGTGATTTTGATTTACGACCGGAATTGTCGTGTTCCATTCGGAATTGACTCGGAGATTGCGCAATTCATTTGGATCTTATCGATCCAAATTTACAGTAAATAAAGAACAAGTAAATAAGTCCCCATATACGATATTTTGTTATGTGACTTATTTGACGGTGAAACGGAACACCTGCACCACTCGTTCGACCGGTTCCCACGTTATCCCATGTATATAAACACGTGTCCTATTTATGGAACAAATGCGAGACGCGTGCAAGGTTGGGAAAGTGACGCGCGTGAAAGAGATAAAGGATCGCTCTGCAGTCAGCGCGCTCTCTCGCCTCAACACACAACACAATATTGACGTGTACTGAATTGTATAGAGACATTTAGATTGTTGTTTGGCTGATACATTTGCCTCCAGCACCACAATGTTCATGTTTACACTACGTAAAGGCTTATAAGAGTATTTGGTGGTTAGGTCGGTGGTTAAATGAAAGGGTGATGATAGACATGTTGGTGTTTATTGTGACAGTATGATAGAACAAGGAAGACAGATATTACGTATAGAATGAAGAGATGCGCGTGTATTATGAAATGAAGCGAGTCGGCGTTCTCGCTCGGCGTGCTTGAGCCGGCAAGACCGCCGTTGCGGAGCGGTAAAACAGAAGAGAGATCGTCGGTGAGGGATCGGACTACACCTGTATTGTGTGTGTGCATCTTAGGAATATTAAAAGATGAGACGCCGCCACATCAAGAAGGTGGACATATTCCTTTCTTTCCTCTGTGGGCGTCAGAGAGGGTGGCCGGAGGGGTCCTCCGGCTTTTGACCATTTCTCGGTGCAGCTAGTCTCGGATCACGATGAATTCCGCAGCAAGCTACAGAATGATGTTTATGGCTTGCCCCGGATCCATGGTGTACCTGCAGCTAAATGAGAAGCACATCTTCTGGCATTGCATGATTCTGACAGATGCAAGGCAGGATATGCTAGATGGTTTGGAGGGAGTAGATCGATGTTCCGTCAGGAACTCCGATCTGTTCAAGTGTGGCAGGAATCTGGAGTTGTTTAGGGCCTTTTTTTGAATGAGAACTGCTTACTAGCTTCATCATTTATTTATTTTTCTACCTTCTGCCCAAATATGATCTGCGATGTACTGTTCTTGTAGGTTAAATCTGCCGGCAGCGATGCGTGGAGAATGAGTCTCTTATATGTTTTTTTCTTTTGTGCCGTCCCGTTTTCCGGAAGGGGGAGTCTCTATACTTCCCCTCTGCTCCCTGGCCTTGTTAATGGTTAATTATCTCATTTTATATTGTCTTTATGTTATGTATTGTAAATATTATTTATTTATTTACTAATAAAGTGAGGCAACGTAGCCAAAACTTGTTTCATCGCCCTGTTAATATGCGGGGCGCTATCGAACAGCTGCCTAGTAGCATTAAAAATTCCAACCAGGCGGCGAATGAGTAGGACCGAGAGAGAGGCCTTGAGCTTATTGCATTGGTCTTGGGTAAGCGGTGGGTCCGCCTTCATTGTCTCAGAGCTGTAGCGGCAACCGGCAGCGCTATGTCGCTAGCATCGATGCCGGCTGAGACGACGGTGAATTTGAAATCCGGTCTCCTACAATTATCTTTGCCTAATTTGAGATCATTGATTAGTGGCGTTGGGCAGGAGAGAGGATCGCACAATACGTCAAACATACTTAATATACATACTGGTGCTTTTAGGCGTGAACGCAGCCAAAGCCGGCACCCTCACGTTCATGGTGGGTGGAGAACCGGACGACTTCAGCAGGGCCCGGGTCTACCTGTCCAACATGGGCGGCAAGGTCCTCCACTGCGGTGCCATGGGCGCCGGTCTCACGGCCAAGATATGCAACAACATGCTGCTAGCTATATGCATGATCGGGACGGCGGAATGCATGAACCTCGGAATCAGGTCGGTTGTTTATTTAAACTAGGTGTATTTATGAGGTGCCAACTCAGATCTAACTAACTACAGTGGAACCCCATTTTACATGCCCGGAATTCACGTTTTTCTTCTATTTGTGTGTTATTTTTGCAGTCCTGTATCATTTAACCCTTCCCAAACCAGTCATATTTCGGATAATACATGCAACATAAAGTGCATATTTTAGATAATCCTAAAGAAAATATTAGCGCTCAGGAATGACTAGTAAAAAAACGATTATAAAAAGGGAATCGTACAAAATTATTATTAAAAAAATTATTTTTCCATTCAATCCGTTGTAAGATTAATACGTTGGTAAAAATACAATTTGTGATATGCAAGACAGAGATCACACACTGTTTTCACAGTGAAAAGAACAACAAACATACAAATATAATTGTCTCTTTCTCACTAATTAAATGAAGAGAGATAAGAAGGAAGGACACATTGTATAGGACTTAATGAATTCTCTAAATTATGTTATTAATAATTTTTTTTCAAAATTGAATGCTCAATATTTAGAGTAAATTCGTCCCATTAAAGCCATTAAGCTAATAAAAACATTTTTTCTAGCTGTTATTTACGGTAACACGAGTTGACAGCATGGCTGTGTTCGGGTATTTTATATCATGGTACATTAAAAACCTTATTTTACGTTTGTCTTTCCCGGAATTAACATTTAAAATTGATTGAAATTCGTTCGGCCAGTTGGCTATTCGCCATAGAGCCGAGGGTGTCTTGGTCGTTTGCTTGTCGTATATATGCATTTTTCTTTATCATATCTACGTAATTTGTACATTTCGTTGTTGTGTTGTTTCTTACAATCTAGAATCAGAAAAAAAATTGCCTAGATGACTGTATAAACAATATTGATGGCTGGGAAAGAATTTATGAATATAACCCTTGCAGATTTACTTAGACGTTGACTCCAACGTAATGACATCGGACGTAGTGGACAGTCACATAAACGAAAACTTAATAGAAGAAGAATCTTGCTACAATGAAGAAGTGTCTAAACCCAGTTCCTACTACATATTGTATCTACAGCATATTGAAGGCCTCAAAAGATATTTTACTAGTATTAGTAATGTACCACCAGAAACCTTTAATTTGATTTATAATATTGAAAAACCATTATTTGATTTTTTCAATAAAAAATATATAATTTGTTTTTTTAATACCCCCGATTTATATTTTCCCTTTATTTACATTTTTTATTGTTAGTCCCTTCAAAAACTTAAAATCGGGGTTCCACTATAACTAACTAACATACCATTACACCGTTTCTCCGCTAGAGCGTCACACTCCACTGTCCTGACACACAATTCTCGCCTCTTCCACATTTATACATCTTCTCATATATCCTCATTCTTCTCGCTGATTATTGAGCCTTCTAACAGGACCATCCTCCAGTATCTGGTTTACCTGATCGTACCAAGTCTTCCGCGGATGTCCTCTATTTATGGTGCCATCAACACTTTCGTCATACATCTTTCTTACCATTATTTCCTCATTCGTGGGTTCCATATGACCAATCCTTTCTTAATATTATTCACTATACTAACATCAGCTATACATTCTTTCCTTATTCTTTCATTCTTTACTCTGTCATAAATAGATTTGCCACATATACGGCTAAGTGATCTATGTGAACGCCGCACGTTGGGCGCCAAATGATACTTTTTTTTACTTATAATCACCGAAGTAGTCCTTTTGTGTTCTCATCATTGTTGAATTATTTAAAAAAACTGTATTAAATGTAATATTTCTCCAAAAAAATCATCCTTGCAAGTATTGTCCTGAATTAATCTTATTATGCAGTATTGTGGGTATCTTTTCTAATTCACAATTAAAACTAATATTGATACTTTACAGGCTTGGCCTCGATCCTAAAGTCCTTCTGGGAATAGTCAACAGTTCATCAGGGCGGTGTTGGTCCTCGGAAGTGTACAACCCGGTGCCAGGTAATGGTGTCGTTTGCAATTTTATCTTTGTCTTGAGAGATGATTCATTTATTGACCTTATTAGGATACTAAATTACTAAATGAAACTTGATTGCAGGTCTACTGGAGAACGTGCCGTCCAACAACCAATACATCGGAGGCTTCGCTTCAAAACTAATGTCAAAGGTAATAATGTTATTACAGGAATTGTGCTAAAGATAACATAACGGTATTTTTATTTTTTATTTATTTACACCCTATCCAGAATCGTTTTGAAAGTGGTTTACTCTCGTTTCGATTCATCAATATTATATTTTTTTATTACATTCAGTTATTATCATCTTAATACCATCATAGGTTGTCTCCGGTATCATCGTACTAGAGCCATACCTGTACAATTTGACGTGAGACTCGTTATCACATTCAATTCAGAAGATAGCCAGAGAGAAGCTATACAAATCATGCGCTCCTAAAAGGGGAGGGAGGACGTCACATTTATGTGTTGCAGTCGCAGAACTCGGTCACACTCCGGCAGAAAGTCGCCTTGTATAGGTCGCAATAAGTGAGAGGGAGAAGCAGTAGAATGCTCCGTTAGATCTCTCAGCCATCGGTATGCTCTTCCCGGTATCGCCCATCCCAGTGACCCCTAGCGGGAGACCCATATCCTAATAAACCCGGAAATGTCCGAGATTCCTTTCAATATTTTAAGCAAACGCGTACGGATAGCTCTAGTAGTACAAACATACACAGCAGACAGTGCGTTTTTGGATTTTTTTCACGTCTGCTATGTGATTCTTGTATTGTAGTGGAAAAACATGGCTCGTGTTAAAATTACTGTACATTTCTGATTAAGAAAAACACAGTCTAAGATGACAAACTATGTCATCTTACCCAAGTCGGCTAAAAAAGCACAAATAGGTAATAATTCTCAAGGTAATTATTATTATACTTTATGTTGAGACTCGTTCAATATTTCCATAATAACAACAACTCTCCTCAAGCAATAAATCATGGACACAACACAAGACAAACAACAAACACCTACACGCCAGTTCCGAGAGCAACAACGACATTTTATCAAAGATTCTACATGTTCTTAGCTCCGAAACTATACAACGCACTCAGTACCAACTGGAAATCGTATAATTCCAATAAGATTACACAAATATGGACCCAATATATGATCCAATCAGGTAGAGATGAATCAGAAGCATTCTAGTATAATTTATACAATACCTTCACTAATAATTCACTAGTCCTACAACACTCCCACTACATATATATTTTTTTTCTTTTTACTTTTTTATACATATTTGTAATTCTCTTTTTATTCCTATCGATAAATAACACCACAACAGCACAAAAAAAAAACTGGCTACTTTAACACAGACTTCAGTCTAGCAAGGTAGCTAGGACAAGGCTGTATATATCAGAGGTGAAGTCTACTCCATCTCATACAATAAACTATGAGTAATGTCTTATGTTTATTATGTATCCACCTCTATTAGAACAAAATCATGTATGTATGTATGTCAATATATATATATATATATATTTGGGGGTTAGGACGGTGGTTAAATGAAATGTAGATGTTTGTTTGCGCGTTGAAGTTTTATTTACACAGTATGGTAAAAACAAGAGAGACAAAATGAAATGATGTAGAAGGTGCGTGTATATTACGAAATGAAATAATGTGAAGCAATTTGGCGGTCTCGCCGGCGCTCTGGGGCCGGCGAGACCGCCGCTGTAGAACGCTGGAACTAGAGAGAGCGCCTAGCGGTGAATTCTGAGCCAGGCTTGTGGCAGCAACCGGCAACGCTGTCGCTAGCGTCGATGCCGACTGAGATGGCGGTGGATTTGAATTCCGGCCGCTACATATATATATATATATATATATATATATATATAAATAAATCATGGTCAAAATCATGCATCATTGCCTTCAGCTATTACTTCTCAACTGCCGAAGGCTCTTCTAGAAATATTGCATTAACTCTCACCAATACCAAAAACACTTATATTAGAAAAACAGTCTCGCATGTTCTAACTAGCAGTCCATACATTGTACAAGTGAAAGAACAGACTCAATTGAAAAAGATGAAGGTAATAGAAAAACTATCTGAAAAAGTTCCAAGATCTTACCAAAGAATTGGTAAGGCGGCGTCTTGAGTTTTTATTATTCCTTTATATCACAAGTTATACATTAGATTTGACTTTTTTTTAAACTATTACTTAGATATGACTTTTATACTCATTTAAAACTAATATACTGAAAGTTGTTTGCCATATTTAAGACGATATAAGCATTATAAGGAAGACCGCGACCCTTAGATACATTTTTCGCGTGCTACAATATTGTGTTTATATGGTAAATTATTGCATAAACGAAATATATTTTAAATACTAATTAAAAAGATATATATATATAAAATTAATTTTATGTAAAAATATTATATCCCAAACCGGGAAATGTGCATTGTCCAACTATGCTACAGCGACAGTACTTTGACGACAAATTTTCAAACCTATGTGTTACATTTTTCAAACGAATACATTTATAATGCACCTTCACGGTTTGGAATGAGATCCAGGTTCCAATCTCGGTAGCGCAACAATACATTTTTCAATAAAATTGATTTCCTTTCTTTCTAATAAATATATTTAATTTGTATTTAAAATATCACAGAGCGTCTGTTCTGAAAAATTACAACTTCACAATAAGAATGTGTTCTCCTTAATAATGAAATATATTTTCTTATAATCTTGACTCGACAATTCGAAACCCGTGAATAAAATATTTGGTTCTCCTTCTAGGACCTCGGGCTGGCCTCCAGCGTGGCCACCGACTCGCAGACCCCCATCCCCCTCGGCGCCTTGTCCCAGCAGCTGTACTGCTCCATGCTGGCCAAGGGTTACGCCGACAAGGACTTCTCGGCCATCTACGACTACCTCAGTCAAAAGCCCTGATTCTGACCATAATACACTCGTGCTCGCCTGTACTTCAACCTGATTTCATAATAATAAAATAAGATACAGTAATAACACACAGGCGCCGGGGGACAGAGAGGCAACTATTGATTCTCTACCCGAGCACCACTGCCGGCAGATATTATCCAGGAAACAGCATTCCATGTTAAGTGCAAAATAGGTAAAGGGTGTTTTTATTAGAGGTATAGAACTTTAAAATGAAATAAAACACATCAAAATCGTGGTAATGGCCGAGGTGTTGGCTTTATTAACAAGATAATTTTATGGCATTAGCGTTTAAATATGATTTCGCAAAGCGAAACAACCGGGGTCCAAAGGTGTTAAATCTCACGATCTTGGAGGCCAATTCATAGGTCTGTAGGGATCAGATTTCAAATTCACCGTCGTCTCAGCCAGCATCGATGCTAGCGACATATCGCTACAGGTCTGGTCCGATCTCTCACCAACGATCTCTCTCCTGTTTCATCGCTTCGCAACGGCGGTCTTGCCGGCCCACGCGCGCCGAGCAAGACCGCCAACTCGCTTCACTTCAGAATACACGCGCACCTTCTGCATCTTCATTCATTTCTTTCATTCTATCTGTCTTTCTTGTTCTATCATACTATCACAATAAACGTCAATACGCCAATCACCACTCTTTCATTTAACCACCGACTAACCTCCAAAGGTCCATTACGCGAAATTATGCGCTCATCGAATGTATCCTTCAATAAAGAGATTGTGGCGCGCGCTGTGCGGCATGTTGCGCCGTTTTGTTGAAACCGCAGCTCTTCCACATTAATACCATTCAATTGGGGAACGAAAAAGTCACTAACCATGGATCTATAGCGCTTTCGATGGTTCGCCATCGATTCGTCGCCTCATTCGGATCCTCCTCAATACTACGCTCCACTGCAGCAACAGCTTCTTCGGTGCGTATTATCAATTAGAGTATGCGTGGTGCGAAAATGATCCATGGTTATTCAATTCATATCGACTGTAAAATGGACGAACTGAACCACGATTTTCAAAATAAATTTGCAAGCGTTGTTCTGGCGTAAGTCTATTCATGCTGAAATAGCAAACCAAACTGAGCCCAAATCAGCTGTCAGCTGTCAAATTGACTGTCGCTGGAAATAATATTGCCAATTCGAAAAACATACCTCTAAAAAAACACCTTTAGTATCTAAGAAATCAACAAAAAATAAAATTGAATTGAACATCACGACTGAAGCATCTGAGGCAATGGTTTGGTCAGTCTACTGTAGAAGGGCTGCAGTTAATAATGCGATGAAAGCCAACTTCCAATATTCCCTCCCTAATCAAAGGTTATATTTTGTATTGATCTGCACATCGCACGTGTTCGTAGATTATTCAGTGACTCTTGTATTAATAAGCGACCCCTCCGTTATGATGAGCTGTTTTTATTAATACTAAGTGTTAATTGATATTTAAGTCAAATAAATTCACGCCATCGCTTCTTAGTCTACCAGTCCTAATTTTCCTCCATTGTTCACCGTGACGCTGTTTCTCCCCAATCCTAATTTTCCCATACAGACGTGTCTTTGAAGACATCTCAACTTCAGCCTTCCCGAGTTACTGCGCCAATAAAACATTCACATTATAAAAAGTAAACAAATAAGTTTCAATATGAATAAAAATCAACTCATTTTTCAATGCAGCATTAACAATTTGATTTGATCTAAGTAGAGTCGCAGTTGTGCGGGATTTGGGTGTGCTCTTCGACCAAAAATTGACATTTATTCAACATTACAACGAAATTTGTGACAAGGCGATGAAATTCGTAAGATTTGTGTTAATGACAGCCAAAAACTTTTAACTCTCTAACAACGTTATACACATCTATTAAAAGAAATACGCTGGAATTCAACTCCACTATGTGATCTCCCAACCATAGCACGGCTCACATATTATTAAAATCGAAAGAGTGCAACATAAATTTCTAAGATTTATCAATTTTAAATTGCATATTCCGACAGAAAATACAAATTAGCCTGGAGAAGAGATGTGAGCGATATAGTATATCTATATAAAATTATCAGTAGCATGTTGGTCTGCCTTGAGTTGATACAAATGGTTTCGTATAAAGTACCAACACGAAGTGTTCTCTGCAGGTAAGGTACACATTAAATAACGATGCTGTTAACTAGCTAATATCGCGGATGCACCGGCTCGGTAACAAGTTCAATTTCGTTCCAAGAGCATATCTGAACTGAAGAAATATTTGTACGCAAATTATACTTAGTTTTTGTTGTTAAATGTTAATTAAAAATGTACTGTTATATTTAAATTAAATAAATTTTTATTCTTATGTAAAAGCCCACAATGGAGTTGATGGAAATAAATAAATAAATATCTCGCGTGTAGGATTTTCTGGGATATTCTTTCTGGGATACTCTCTGGCCAAAGTTTGAAGTTGAAGTGACCATCATTACAATTGAAATCGCTCATCTTTGTTTAATTTTTCATTTATTAGTCCCTGAGACCACTTTACTGGTCTCACTGCTCAGCGCTTATCGCTACAGAACGTTCAACACTGGTTTGCTACTTAATAAAAGAACAAATTCGCTAATTTGCGAACAGATGAGGGCTGTAGCATAGAACCTAGAACCCCCTGCCCAGGGTATTAACCTGTACAACATGTGTGGTTCAAGAGCACATACAAGGACACAAGCCATGGCAATGAGAGACTGTCGAAGAATCCCGCTGCGGTGTGTTAAGGGAGAAAAGTATTAAAAATAACGCGTTAACGCAGCGTGGTGAGATAAGATCCCGTGGACTGTATCGATTATAATATTGATCAGTTGACACATCCCGATTTGGATTTATGAAGGAAAATAAAGGCAGATGGATCTGGCCTACCTTGCTCTAAAGTCTTGGGTTGGACGTCGTCTTTACTTCCGGTTGACTAGCACGTTTATTGTGCAGAACCGAAAGATCACTGCACTTCCGGAACTGTTAAAATACTTCCTCTTCGCGGTCCCAGCGTTAAGCACGGCGTCGCTTTTTCGGACATTACAAAAGAAAACAGATCTTGACAGTTCAATGTCAGAACGCAATCTGTTTCCTCGTTGGCGAAATTGAAAGTAATTTGTTAGCCAAAATAGACAAGGACTTTAACAACAGGCTTGCTTAATCTCAAAGTTATTCGCGGTGTTCCGGAAAAGGAGCGGATTTCTTATAGAGACTCTTGTACAATTATAATCTTGTATAATTATTAAAACAATCGAATGTACTTATATTATGCAATATACCGTAAAATAATTAATATCAATGGCTAAAAAATGTACCTTTTATGTTTGCTTATTATAGGGACTATTCCATTCACTTCAATTCCATGTTTCAAAACAGAACACTGGATTGAAACTGAAGTTCTCCATAATAAATGATGGTGCAAAGTAATAAATATTAGGAACTGTAGAATATTACGGTAAGTATGAAGTACGAAAGATAATCGTCCAAAGCATCGTTCACAAAAATGTTGCGTTGAACATATGGAAGCAATGTATTATTTATCAAACATCGACGTTTTTAAGCATTGTTAAACTATAAAAAAAACGGCTGTCTCTTTTATGATGCACCCGAAATAAATATATTCTACGAGAAGTTTCAAAAGGCAACAAAATCTTATGTTTCATAATAGTTTAAAACATCTACAGAAGTTACAATTACGTACTAATTTGATTTGAAAATATTGTTTTTTCTTAATTTAACAAAAGGCTCGCCGGCCTAAGTCAAATTTAACAAGAGCCTATCCCTGGTTATATGTCTCAGAGATGTAACGTATTTCCTACATATTTCTTTCTCATTGGTATCTACAAAGATTCTAAATATGCGTTAAAACCTTCTTATGTATTAAAGTCCACCCGCGTACCCTTCATACCCGCAGACGCTACCTTCCCTTAAAATGTTCCAGAACTTACAGATCAAGGATTGAATTATTCAGATACCTGAGTACCTCAGATACGAGTGACAGCCGATGACGATGATATTTTATAATGTTTTGAAATTTTCAATTCAGCTATATTTCAAACGCACTATTTCTATCGTTCTTTTTTAACATTTTTGGGAAGCCTGTCCTAAGTTAAAAGAGAAACATTTTAATTATTAAAAGAATTCTAAGGTGCATCATCAGCATTATATTCTTACAAAGTAATTTGACACGACAGCCAAATGGGGACGTATCTGAAATGATGAGCGATCGTTTAGTATGTGAAAATCGATACCTGGCGCATTTTTTATGAAATGTCGGTGAAAATATTACAGTCCACCCGCGAGCCTCTTATAAAGTATATTTCTAACTACTCCAAATGCGCAATTTATATTGTTTTAAGGGAGCTCCATTAAAATATATTCCATGAATAAATGGAAGACACGTACGACAGTAAAGGTTGTTTCGTCCCTTATCTTTAGGGTATTTATGTTTCAGCGATTGGATAACTTGTAATTCATCGAATCAATGTTTTTATATAATATTAATTGAAATATTTCTTCGATCGAACAAACAAAACGAGCAAGTATAGCAGTACCTACCTATAAAAATAAAACTGAAACGTCATATTTGTTTATTAAGATGGCAACCTGCCAACATGGCGGACAGATGTTTTTATTTTGACGTGACGTTTGTCGGTGTCACTTTCGAATGAAAAATCCATATGGCTCTCCGGCGAAGCTACTTAAAATGAAAATATATTTTAAAAAATCGCCATGTGACCAAACCCGACGCGCGTAGATCATTATAAAACAAAAGATGCGTTCCAACCAGTGATATTTTAGGTTATAGATAAATGAATACAATAAGACTTTTATCTGATCGCCACATCGCCCGTCCACATCCGATATGGGAAAACAAAAGAGTGCCGCTCGCGTCAGAAGCGCGGTAGTATTCAAATTGATTGTTTTCTAATAGTTGTCGTCAGCGTCGACGCCATTGAAGATGCGTTTAAATGTGAAAAAAGCCGTTGTGGTCGGGGTCGTGTGTTTAGTGTTGTGGGTGGCTTTCACATACGTGTCGTTCACCAACAGCCCCCTGGCGGCCAAGACCGAGCGGGATGACTACGACAACTCCGTGGAGAAGGTCCTGCTGCAGAAGATCGCCGCCCTGGAGCGCGAGATGAACGCCGAGATGGAGAGTAACAAGGACATGCTGATGGAAATAAAGAAGCGGTTGATGGAGGGGCGTGCGGAGGCGCTCGGCGTCGCGGATAACGAAGATGGCGACGTAAAACTAGGTTTGTCGGTTGTTGTTGCAAAATGTATTTTTTTGTAATATTTAATTACCATATTTGGTAATGTCAGAACTTTGATACTTTAACGGTATTAATTTATGCAAATCGTTTACATGCGAGATATATATTATTAAAAAGGTCTTATGTCTTGTACTTGGAAGATTGTATTCAAATAATTATCGTATGCTGTTCATTGTGTGCAGATTTATTGCAAATATTACATATATAAGAATATTGTCGGCATTAAACACAGAAAAATAACACACGAAATACAGACTACCAAATATATAGACATGAATTAATAGAGATTTCTTATTTTAATATTTTCATTTTGGTGGCACTCACGTGATCACTTTGGCACCACTTACGTAATCAAATAGCTCTTCGACTTTTTAAAAATATATGACTCAATTAGAACGAAAATTTAAACGTTGACAATATAATATGCATTAATGTAAAAAATACGTCTTGTTTACACAAGGATTTAATTTTCGTTGCATAAATGTTTCCACAAAGAATGTGTGTAGAATGCTCCTCGTCGCGCAACTAATGTTCCAAACCGCTCTCCTATACGTACACTTTATTTCATGTCTATCCATTTACTGGTCTGTGATCAAAAATCATTTGCATATTACAACAAATAATATTGTTAATTTTTGGTTCTTGTAAGCTCGGCACATTCTCACTATAGGTGAGCGTAATCCAAAATTGGTTCAGCTTGTAGGAATGCCGAAGAGAGGTTGTGATTGTGGACAATTAAACTGGTTTCGACAGATTCTATACCAGTTTCAGGTATCAAGTAGCATTCTTGTATTTTTTAAACTTACTAATCTGTACTAAACTTTTAATCTTTATAATAGTGTTGCCAGGGTAATTGAAATATATAGTTTAGAATTTGCATTATTAATGGCGAATACTGAACAAAAATTAGTCTAGTGAGTAGAATGTACGATATATGCAAGGAAAGTGACCTTATTATGAATGTCAACAAGTTGAAAGTGATGGTATCGGAGAAGGAGGAAAGCAAGACAAGACACCGTGCTGAATATTGTTTGGAACAAGTAGATGAGTTTGTATATTGTATTATAATTACCCACAAATATATAGACATCTTGTATATAATATCTCAACGTCTTTTCATGTGTCATGTGTAAAGAAATTTGAAAATACTGGAGTAAAATGCTAATTCCTTTCAAATATACAAATCAGCCGTATATTTTGATTCTGAAGGTACATTTTTCAAACAGAAAACAAACAAATCCATTCTGTTGTTAGAAATTTGAAAATTGAAAAAGTGTAATGTAGGTAGGTTATTTTTTTTTTAAATTAATTAATGCGTGACACCCAGTAAATAAGGTGTTATTGCCATTTACATATCGCACACCTAGATACAAACTAAGACAACTAAAAAAACAATAATTTAGAGTTATTGTTGTATTCAGGTACTCTGTCATATATGCAACTAACTTAGCCCCAATTTTTGAATAGTATCATTTTAAGATATATTTATGATCTAAAATGTTACTTAGTTTCATAACTTTAATAATAAAAAATGTAGAATAATGTATTTATGTGTTTGTCTACTGAAAACTGACTTTTTGAGTTGTCTTACTTTTGATCTAGGTGTGCGATATTATAATGTTTAGTAAGGAAAAATTGTATATACTATTTGTATCGCACAGAATCACGAGGTCGCCGCGGTGACGCTAATTAAATGATATGATAAGACACGAGTCAGTAATTTAAAGGTATAATCATTGGCGTGGCGCCAAAGAGACGTAGGATAGATTTTGTTAAACAAAGACTATCATTTTCTTATAAAATGCGCCTTGCTAATACGGTGAGTAAAAATATGAATAAATGAATTTACTGTTTGTAACTGAAATAAAACACTGTACCTATATTGAACATCTTTTATGTTTCATTTCTTTCCACCTCATCATCATCATCATCATCATCGCTGGTTGAGAGAAGCGGAGATCGGCGAACCATCCTTGTCTATATTTCTTGTTTCCTGTACGGAACACTGTCCCCCGATGATGTCAAGCTCGACAGAGGAGTACAGCGATGCGGTCCACCCGGACCAACTCAATAGTCGAGCACGGCTGCGAGTGTCAGTTGAATTGAATTAAACTCGCAGATAAATGGAATTCATTTTTAAGAAGTTTATCACGTTTGTATTATGACTAATTTTAAACACTAATATACAGGGTGTCCCATACCCATAAAATATTGTGGACTAGGTCTGTTACACCCTGTATATAAATATATATATGTACAGTGAGGACTTATGGCAAATTTTTCATATGACAATGATAAATATTAGACTGCGTAACTGCGTTGAATATATAAAAAAATAAAACAACGTGTTAATCTGTCGTGGCGTAATTTATTTATCTGCTTTGTACAGCGACACCCTATCGGAGACCTTAATCATCGACAACTATTGCACAATATGGGAAGATTACAAATGAATATTGATACTAATTGGCTAATCTTTACTGCCATCTAGCGGATTTCTAAAAAAACGGATACGACGGATGCGTACTAGATAATTTAATGACTATTTACATTGTTGTACATGTCTGGATGACATTATTTCTAGTACGTTTATAAACCGGTAATGGCTCAAACGATAATAAATTTCTATCAACAATACATACAACAATATTGTGTATAATTTTAATTTGAGGGTCAATTAAATGTTAACTTCCCATCCTCCACGGTCCGGCGACCTCTTTCATGCCGCCATTGTGTTGTGAAGCTGTAATCGGTGCACTCGGTGCCACCTGCCGGCCATTGTTGACGTATTAACATTACATTTAAATGCTCGTATACAATCACAAATTATAAAGCAAACGTATTTTTTCGCAAATATATGAAAAATATGATTCTAGTCTAGAATGGTTCCTATCCGTTACCTACCCGTTTCTCCCTCCCCTATACCCAGAGCATGACCCTTTTCTGTGGTGTTCTCTATGGTTTTGTGTGACAATGTGTTGGGTAATCACCGATACGACGTTTCAGAGAGGGCGAGCAAGAAGTTCGCTATACCCGTGCTGGTGCTGGCCTGCAACAGGGTGACGGTGAAACGCTGCGTGGACCAGCTGCTCAAGTACAGGCCGGACAAGGAACTGTTTCCCATCATCATTAGTCAGGTATGCGAGAATCACATCGGTGTCTATCTACCTTTGTTCTTTATTTTACAGCTCCAGGCTCAGTGTTGGTACCGGGACTCCATTAGCTAAACTCTCAATCCTGCTTAGATAAATATTCATTTTATATTTACTACATTCAAAGCTGTCGCTTACTATCTGTTACCCAATAATATAATAATATTAATGCAAAAAAATAATGAAATGCAAGCAGAGATTACATTTGTGTTTGCGTATCAAAGGCCATATATTTGAATATTTTCTCGTATATGATCACGTCGGTATCATCAACAACTTCAATAATTTCTAATTACGAATATCTTAACTCAGTTTATCAATAGATTTGATATATATTTTTCAAAACAAATAATATAAACCCATACTATTACAATTCGGCATCGTGTGTCTGTGTTCTGAGCCATTCCATATATTATATTGCAGATCACTCAAAAGGCAACAGCGAATGAAGATATTTTATCCAAAATTCGATGCCGATGAGCTGACCCGCTAATTAATCTGTTTACCATTTCAGGACTGCAATCACGAGCCGACGCGCGACGTCATCATGACGTACGTGACGCCCGACTCGGGTGTGACGCTCGTGCAGCAGCCGGACCTGTCAGACATTCAGGTGCCCCCGAGGGAGAAGAAATTCCGGGGATACTTCCACATTGCGCGCCACTACAAGTTTGCGCTGGATCACACATTCAAGACGAGAGGATATGAAGCAGCCATCATTGTCGAAGGTGACTACATGGTGTGATTACGTATATATTAAATATACAAGACAAGGGTGATTCGCCGATCTCAGCTTCTCTCAACCGGCGGTGATGATGATGAAGATGATGAGGTGGAAAGAAATGAAACACAAAAGGGCACACTACGGTGACATGTCACAATCGATAATGGCTTCCCGCCTGCAGAATACTGTTATTCATTTATTCATATTCATAACAATACTACAGTCATATTTGCAAGTACCTACTCAGTAACAGGCCGCCGCTGTGACGTTTTACTAATAATAATAGTCTTTAGCAATATTTGAATATGTCCAAGAACACACAATTACTGGATTATTTAGTTGTTTATTTATTTAATAAATAACTAAATAACTAAACAGTGCCTTTGTAGGCGAAACCCCCCGCCCGCCATCATCGGCATAAAAGAAAATATAAACAAGATCAAAATTGTTCCTTTTTACTACAAATTATCTTTCACATATTTATTTAGTTTCATTTTGAATCTATGTAGTTTCTTCTCCTTTCTTATATCATCTTAAAAATCTTCATCGCCCAGAAAACTTCATACTAATGTGATGATTGAACACAAATTGTTCTGTTACAGACGACCTGGACATCGCTCCGGACTTCTTTGAATACTTCCTGGGGACGTACCCGCTCTTGCTCAAAGACCCCACCCTATGGTAAGTGATAATGACTTTAAAATTAGATTTTTTTGACTTTCGTATCATTTCATTCAGAGTACGGGGGTCCATTTGGACCCCTTGCTCTTCCATCATGATGTATGCCTTGTGGGCGCATTAGCGAAAATGGGCTGTATTTATTATTATTATGCATGGGCTGCTAGCTGGGGCAGGAGATAACCTCTAAAGGAGGACGGTTTTGAGACGTATAATATGCGAGGGGGACGGTTTGTCATAGGTTGACAGAACATTTATCGTGGGGTTCCGGTGCTGTGGGAGTTCAGATCGATTAAAGACATGATATGGTACCAGTGTAGGAAGGTCTGTATGAAGTCGGTTCATTGAATATAAATTCCATTATACATCTAACAGTGCTCGACGTCCAATCAATTATGTGCGTTTTCAGGTGCGTGTCTGCGTGGAACGACAACGGCAAGGCCGGTCTGGTGGACCCGTCGGCCGCGTCGCTGCTCCACCGCTCCGACTTCTTCCCCGGCCTGGGCTGGATGCTCACCCGCGAGCTGTGGGACGAGCTGCAGCCCAAGTGGCCGTCTTCGTGAGTAATGTTTCCAGATATAAACGCTACCGTTGCTTAATTCAATTTTGTGTTCAAAACTTGCGTAATTGAGATGTACATTGAATACATATACAAGTACAAGAAGACGTCATTCTTTGTAGCTGTAATAGTCTGGTGAGAATATAACAGTTAGTGTCATTGCCAGTAAGAAAAAATACCAAAGTATTCACTGTGTCCAATGTGTTTTTAATATCTCTTTGTTTATTCTAGCGTGATCGGGTTTTTTTTTTATGAAGACCTGATCTGCCATAAAGATAATAGAATCAATTTAAATTACAAAATAATATTTATGTCTTCATAAGTAAAATACAAGACGTGTCAGATAAATAAACTACCGGAGTCCGTTGCTCGGGACCTCTAAATAGTGTAGCGGAAGAGCTACGCATCTTAATTGGTTATGAAGGTGTGCGCTGATGTTGATGGTGTGTCGCCAGATATTGGGACGACTGGATCAGGAAGCCGGAGCAGCGGCTGGACCGCGCGTGCATCCGGCCCGAGCTGCCAAGGACCCGGACCTTCGGAAAGGTGAGCTCTCGGAAGATTTTATTTTTTCCATCTGTCGCGTAAAAAACATAGATGCCGTAAGAATATCGGGACAGGAAGGAAATTGGCACTCGCCACAATTAGAATTCTGGTGACGTCTCCAATGATGTGGACTGTATATTTTACTCACTATTTCGTCAAAGGTTCTGACACAATATAGACGCAAAGATTGTATAATATTGTAAACTGTTCCATACACTTTATAACTTGTCTGCGGTGCGGCCGGGAGGGGAATAGAAGGGGGGGTAGGTATAGTTCATTATTTTTGTTGAATAATAAATATATATTTACACAAATAAATAATTATCCCAAACACCATCTAATGCAGCATCATCATCAATATGGGACCAAGACCGGCCATGTCTTTATTTCTGTCATCCTACCGTCTCATTTTGCATCTACGTTTTATTTGTATTGCGTATCATTCATACAATCATCAAAGCCTCCTTAAATTTATGATTTTTGGGACATTCGGAAAAGTTTCCGGTTATAACACCTATTTTTTTAATAGTTTAATAAAGCTAATATATTAATCCTTATTTCAAATACATCCAGTGTAGTCACATTGTTGCGAGTTCAGATTTCTGATGTGAACGGTAAAATTGTACATACCATGGTGCACTCCGGTTTCCAGGTGGGCGTCAGCAACGGCCTCTTCTTTGACAAGCACCTGAAACTGATCGAGCTCAGCCAGCAGTCCATCTCCTTCACCAAGGAGGACCTGTCGCATCTGCTCAAGGTTTGCCATTTCTCTTCCTGTTCTAATGATGTATAAATGAAAAGGGTGAAAATTATCTAATTTTCTTTTCCTGAACGGGTCATCATGGATGTCGTCAGGAGCGATGGGAAGTTGCTATTCGATTGTTCTTCTTTCTCCGAAGATGTTACATCGCACAGAATTACTCACCGAGGAGGCGACATATAATTGATACGATAAGACACGTGTTAATAATTTAAAGGTGTAATTATCGGCATGGCGCCAAAAAGTCTGTGGGATAGATTTCAGGAAAA
This sequence comes from Eubasilissa regina, assembly GCA_022840565.1. Classification (NCBI taxonomy): domain Eukaryota; kingdom Metazoa; phylum Arthropoda; class Insecta; order Trichoptera; family Phryganeidae; genus Eubasilissa; species Eubasilissa regina. Next base: position 1,563,036 of record JAINEB010000026.1, read on the forward strand.
CAAAAACGTCACAAGCGGCGGTCTGTCACCGTGTAGGTACTTTCAAATATGACTACATGTAGTGTTATGAATTTGGATAAACACAGAGTATTCTGCTGGCGGAAGCCATTCTTGATTTTGCCGCCGCAGTGTACCTATATTGAACATCTTTGGTGTTTTATTTCTTTCCACCTCATCATCATCATCGCCGGTTGAGAGAAGCGGAGATCGGCGAACCACCCTTGTCTACATTCTTGTTTCCTGGACAATGCTTGTCCACAAAAATAAAATCAAGGCCCGAGTTATTATTTTTAATTTGTCTACGTATTTTTTTATGAAATAAATTGAACCAACCGATTTAGACCGACTCTTGTGTGTTTAGAGGATCTATGAAAAAGCACCTTACGAATAAACACCAAGGGCGTGATGTGTGAATGTGTGTCCTGGCTAGTTTAGCTGGGATTGGAAGAATTTGATTTCTTTGATTGCCACGATCTTTATTCAGTCGCTCTCTTTCTGAATTTCCAGGATACTTACGACACGTCCTTCGGCTCCGCCGTGTACGCGGCCCCCGTTATGGAACTGCGGGATCTGAAGGCCGCCGCTGTGGCTACGGAAGTGCCTCCGCCTTCCGTGCGCATCAACTACGCCGGCAAGGAAGACTACAAGCGGACGGCCAAGGCGCTCGGACTCATGGACGACTTTAGAGTGAGTAAACCAATCGTAGCTTACTTTTAATGGACTGGATCCATATGGAGTGTCCAAGGAGACTGCGGCCGCTAATGTTAGGATGCAATTAGGTCCCGATTTGACTCATTACAATGACCCAATTCAATCTCCAAGTTGTATGTCCTGTGGATTACGATAATTTCATTATAAGTCGGAATTACCGCAAGGTGAGGAAGGAAATTGAGAGACAGATATAGGAAAAGATTTTTCGACAGACCAGCGATCTCGTGGACCGGGATTTAGAAGAAATGCTCACCTTACCTCAAGTATGAAGCCTCCGAAATCCCCGATGGGGCCGCCGAAATCACACATCGCTTGTACGAAGATGAGGTTGTAAATCAAAAATTTCCTAGTTAATTTTAAAATGACAACGCAGCAAGTGTCGACGGCTACTTGACACGTGAAGAATTCTGCAAATAATGGTATCCATGTTTGCTTCCAGAGCGGCGTCGGCAGGACGGCCTACAAGGGTGTGGTCACGTGCTTCTTCCGCGGGCGCCGAGTGTACATCGCTCCCGAGCCGCCCTTCGAAAAGTACGACCCCGCGTGGAGCTAATACGACCCCGGAGCGGAGTCGGCCATGCGAGCGTTGACGTGACACGGCGACGACGCGGGGGATCCGGACAACTCTCTACAATGAGCTAAACGACAACGGTCTACAACGGTTGAATTTCTTTTTGATGTTTCGAGGCCTCGGTTCAGTTTTTTTTTAATCTTTTTATTGGAAATCTATCAGCGCCGCTCCAGACCTTGTGAAATTGTGATAAAATGTAATGGAGAACCCCCGAATTCACCTGTTGTACATATTCATTTTTTAATATTAAATTGCCGCTGCCAGTCACGATATGTGGCAACATCGAGACTCGCGAAGAGTTGTCGGTGGTAGATGTTGTATATTATAACAAATAAACCGCAGGGTGTTACAATGCAGTCCTCAGTATTTGAGTGGTCGATATAATACTCGTCGATCCGATTGTGTTATTCTTACAAAAGTTATTCGTTCTTAAACTGCAGTTTTTTATCAGACGTTGATTAAATTTTTCTAAAAAAATTGATATGGTAAGTATTTCGGCTGTGTTTGTTAATATTGCTCCGCCATTTGTTAATATCGAGCCTAGGGACAAAAGGAAAGGGAGGGAAAGAAAGAAGGGAATGGCTTAAATTAATGTCCACCTTTCTATGTTGTAATATGTTGTAATAAAAATGTAATTTTCACAAATTACTTACATATTTTCGACCAATCAAATTTTGTGGACTGCGTCTGTTGTGCTCTGCAAGTAATATAATGCGTTGAAATGTCATAAATAGGTTATTCAAATCATTATTGTTTGAGTGCTCACGTATAATACTTGTGTGCACGCGTCGTGTTGCACCGTGACATTTAGCTTGCATATACATACGCGATGTATATATTGTACACACGACCAGTGGCATTTCTGATAGTTCCTTTTCACGCTGAATTTCTGACTTAATCTAGTTTAAAAGAATTTCAATTATTTTTATACCGCGCCGCAAAATTTTACGAATAATGTTTATTCGCCGGCGTTTAATGCTGAAGCGTAACCGAATCGTGTGGCACTGGAGCATCACACGTACTTTAATATCAATATATTTCATACAACCGTGAGTTGCACGTAAATTAATATTAAGTTAGATTATATCTTGATACTACCTAAACAAAGATCCACATTTACAAGTAAAATGAATCCAACCGATATTGCAGATAAACGTCGCTAGGTGTACCTGCACTCAAACAATGTGCATTAACTTTAATGGTGCGTGCATACGGATCACACTTTGATCTCTCTTCTTGGAAATTTGTGCAAAATACAGCTTTACAAACTTTTTCATCTGCGTCTTCTACGTCTTGCTCTCAATGAGAGCAGTTATGATCATGGAACTGTGACTAATTATTGTGGATTGCGGCATGAACGATTTGTCGCCACCTATTCCGGTCACTGTGACATTTCTTGTGCATTCCAGGAAGTTTTAACCGGATCAGTCCACCGAGATCTGATTCCTTCCTTCCATCATCCCTCGGATCACCAACCTTTCCATTCCTCATCCATGTACACATTCTATAAAACTATAATGTATTGAACAATGTTTCAGTTTGTTTATAACTCGTTGAAGAGCGCCCGAGCGCACGTCTCCAGCGACTCTTAATTACCCAGTGTATATATTTATTAGAATTTTTTTTTAAATTATATTCTATTCCTCGTTGTTTGTTTTTGTAGATAGATTTTATTTTATAGTTGTGATTATAAAATTATAGCACCGCGAGTTCTATAAATGAAGTCAACGCGGAAGTTACCACGCTCGCCCGCCCCGCCAGCGACGAGTCAGCGTGACGGTGTCGGTGTTAGTTTTATCGAGACAAGTGTCTCGAATTGTTTGTGATTGTTTTAGTTTACGATATAATAGATGTCTCATTTGGAAACTAACATTTCTGTACGGTCATTGCAGCTGGCGATAGAAAATTGTCTATAATGACTAGATTATTTTCTGTGTGTATTTCTAAGTGGTTTATCTATGTTTGTTAGTTTTTACAATATTTAAAAAGATTGATAAGATGTGAATTCCTATTCAAGCTTCACTGGCCAGACTATTAAAATATGTAAATTCATATGTCGCAAATGCCGACTGAGAAATGCGACAGTTATTGTAGATAAACAATCTAATTTATGTTGATTTTAAAAGCAAATTGATTCTACGAGCTGGAAACAGATGACTCTTTTAAGATGCCCTAATTTTTTCGGTTTAATTAACGATTCAAAACACAAACTTATGTTCCCGTAATTTCCTTCATCAGCCCGTTCCCAGGTTTCCGATTGACAATAAGGGCACATACGATACATGAACACCGCACTAACCTTTTTATTGTGCGTGCTGATTTTTTGCTCCGATGCTGTTGTTCTTTTGGTTGGTCTATTCGGACCTCTGTACTGGTCGAAACACGGGATGTAATTGATCCGCTTGTCGTTTTACCTTTTTTTTCATTCTCCAAAAAAAGGCGGCAATACTCACATACGTACGTGCACAATATTATCAACCAGAAAACCCGGCGGTGCCAATCTGAGTATCAAGGCGCGTAAACACTACAGGAACCGTCAAGTTAGTTCTATTTTGAATTGACAAGCTTTCATCTTAATTTGAAAATAGCAACAATATTGATGCGATGTGTGTCACTTTCATCCGTTTTCTATTCACTGCTGGATGAAGGCCTCTCCGGGTCTCTCCCACGTATCTATATCTATTGTTATTGATTGCCATATTTCTGCAGAAATTTTGCATTTGTCCAACGATTTCCCGTCCTCTGAGGGATGCGGCCCGCCGCCGCCGCCGCCGTCGTCGTCGTTTCATTTTCTCAGCGTATTCTATTTGATGGACTACTCTCGGCGCGATGCCCAATGCTCGTCTTTCCACGCCTAGTTATTTTAATACGCCAACCGATTTCTGGAAATGCAATTTCTAGAAGATTTACAGAGATGAAAGTATTTATTGGTGTTTTATCACAAGAAGTCAATTTATTCATATTGGCCCAGAAATTCAACAAGTTTTAGTCGAATGTTTAGAAGAAATACATTTCAGTTACCTTTGTAACTATCGTGTTCTATTTTTACGTTTTATTGCCATAATACGAAGCTTGGTGAAAATAACATTGAAAGAATTTTGAAAATCGGATAATTTTTAGAGAAATATATTAATAAGTGACTTAAAAAAAAAACAGAATTTTATTTGACACATTATCATATCGCATTCGATATACTACACATTGATGTCAGCGGGAGGGGCGGCTCGGCCAGGGGTGGAAGGAACAGGAGAGGCTACCTACGTTTTGTGCAGAATCCTAAAGAGTATCTGCGCAAAATTTCATTCAGATCTGTCAAAGGATTACATGGAGAACAGACATATTTACTATTGCTAGCGAGACTGTCTAGGCAAGCTTGTAGCAGCATTTTCGATGTGCGGGTTTTACGCCACTTTTCGCGCGTGTTGTAAAGTATTTACAAATCATTTTTAATAAATGTTAAATATGAACGATCTCTGATGGCGAGACTTCTCTTTGGATGTAGTGAAATTTTATATACTTTTATAAATAATTATTGGTTTTATTGCGTTTTGTATGGAAATGTTTTTTACGGTGGAGGGGTGTTTGAATTTGATATGTATTAACGGCTTGGCCGTCATTTTAAAACGCTTGCGAGATCAAATCGGACAAAATTATTATATCACCTGTTTGATGGTCGGCTCTTTGGAATTTTTTCAATTTTGGTTTGTATTGTGTTTGCACGAATACGTCAATCCTTCCAACAAATCTGACAAAATAAGATTCTTCCAAATGTGTGTCTGCGAGTGTCTGTCCTGTTGCGCTCCCGCAGAGAAAGACAGCGGACGAGAAAGGTTAGTCTCATTTTTTTTTTTTAGACTGTTCTTCGCTTTATTATTTAAGATACTGTTTACAACCTCGCAATCGACACATTAGACAAAATTTCTGAAAGATCCATCATTCACAGTCAATGCATCACAAGGTAGAACGCTCGGAATAGGAGCGCTATCATGACGATGGCTTATTGACACATTACCGTAACTAAGTAATATGAATTTGAGAGCGCAATAATCAGCGACGATCATCCAACAGGGTATAGAAAACAGCTGATGATGATGGTGACGTATTTTTCGCACTGCAATCTGTACTCTCACATTGTGCGTAAAAATTGCATGTATTATTTATTGATTTCAATATTTTAGGTAGGTACCGCGCGGTTACTGAATTTGCAATGCACCTCGAGCCTCTCCAGCCGCTCATTTGGCCTAAAATTGTGGCCGGGATAATTTCCTATTCTAGGCTGCGTAACGTAGCCTAATAATCAGAAGAATCTCTTATAGACCAGAGTATGCCGCGGTTGGATTTGTTGCAAGATTGAGGAATCCGTGCATCGTGCTGCCCATGAGATACGCAACAATCTTCTCTAGCGGTACATTTCGAATATACAGGGTGTAGCTGACCTAGTCCTTACTTAGTACTTCATGGGTGGATACGTAACTAAATTACCAGTCAGAAATGTTTAAGAGATATGTGCCTAATCTCAACCATGTCAGAGATATAAACATTTCAAAAAAAGTCATAACTATGTGAATGTTTCGATTAATTATTTGATGCAAAAAATTAAAATTCCTCGAATTTGGAGCGGTCAGACTATTTTTCGTTAGATGATTTAGGGCCTGAGGCGAATATATAGATTAATGATGGCGAAATTTCACAAATATTTACTTCGAAGTACGTAGACTTAGCTTGACATGATTTTGTAAAAATTTCAAACAATAATATTTTCAGTAATATTTTAATATATCCAAGAACACACATTTACTGGATTTCCACCTACAAAGGCACTGTTATCAAACAAATAATAGATGGCGATAATGTAGTGGTATTAGAAGTGATTCCACATATTAACATATGTACCACTTTTAAAAATTTGATAGATATGGAAGTTGATTGGGCGGAATGGTGAACGTTACATTGTGTAAAGTGATCACTTAAGCCAGCCGAAGACAGGTCGCAAGCCCTGTAATTACCCATACCCTAATTTGCTTAATAATATTTTCCGTAACGCTGAAGAATTTATAGGTTTCGTAATTTAGTCAGGTATCCACCCATAAAATATTGTGGACTAGGTCTGTCACACCCTGTATAATATGAATTCAATAATTCAAATCGATGTAATTTGAATTTTATGTGCATTTGATGACGCACTACAACAGCCGATCCTTTTAAGCCTCAGCATTAAGATACCAATCGGTTAGAATCGGTGTGTATTTCAGATTCCTGGTCACACGGATTTGAATGGATTTTTAGCTAGCACTGAATGTGTTAATGTCGCAACATAACATTTTGCTAAATACGAAATAATGAAAACATAAAAAATATTGTTATAATTTATTAGAAAGGTTCTATGATACTGAACTCTGGAAATGTAGACGAGTTGATGTATTTGGTGGTAGGGCATAGTCATCGCCGGAGGGCGGAGGACTGTCGCTCCCGACGTATGACTTGATGTATAAACCTATATATAATCCTAGTATGTATTGACATGGTGCAGTCACGAGGATGTAAATATTACTTGTAACATATTATATATATTTTAATTATATTTATTTTATTCACTATTCATCGGTGTTTTTATTGACCTGAACCACGCCTGACTAATAAATTATTTCCCTCATAAAGGTTTTTCGAATTAGCAAAACTTTTTCCAGTGATTTGTGCTCAGTTTGGTTTGCCATTTCAACATGAATAGACTTGCGAAACTTACCGCGCACCATGTCCATCTGAGCAAGTAATTTTAACCATGGATCGTTTTCGCACCACGCATACTCTAATTGATAATATGCATTCGCAGAGACGTCGCACAGTGCGCACCGAAAAAGATATTTCTTCAAAAATGATGCCGGCCAGAACGTTACGGTCAATGGAGAGCGCTATAGATCCATGATTACTGACTTTTTCGTTCCCCAATTGAATGGAATTAATGTGGAAGAACTGTGGTTTCAACACGGCGACACAACATGCCACACAGCGTGCAACACAATCAATTTATTGAAGGAAACATTCAATGAGCACGTAATGGACCTGTAAATTGGCCATCAAGATCGTGTGATTTAACACCTTTCCATTATTTTCTGTGGGGATATGTAAAGTCACTACTCTACGCCGATAAAATGACTTTGAATCGCATTATTGCCAATATACGACCCCAGCTGCTCCAAAAATTGGACTTCCAGATCTTGCTTTATTCGAGTCAGCCGCAGCACCCATATGCGCAAAATCATATTTAAACAATAATGGCATAACATGATCTATCCAATAAAGCCAATACCGTGGCCATTACCACGATTTTGATGTGTTTTATTTCATTTTAAAGTTCTATACCTCTAAAAAAAAACAACCTTTATATTTGTAGATATGTGAGTTTAATATGATTGATTCGTGATTGCGTCAGAAGGTTTTGTTGATACGAGACTGAAGCTCTTAACATCATCTAGTCTCACGCGTGTATGAGTATTTATATTTTGGCTCTAGAGGACAGTCTGCAGATTAGTGGTCGTAGCTGCTTGGGCAGTGTCCGTCACGAATATATATTGTCTACTTATTGGTTGCCCCTATATGGTTGATAAGTGATTCCCTACACGGCCATGTCTGCTGTCGCGTGCAGGGTCACCACACATTCTTATATTATATATTTTCACAGCTGTATCACTTACCTTACATTACAATCTTATCTCGTACGATCAACCGAGCCACAAATAAACTGCCAACCTCTCGGATCGACAGGTCACCTTACTCTCCGACAATGGCGGAAGGTGAGCTCTTCTCGACGCCCGGGACGAATGAGGTTTGTAATAAAACAAGAAGTACAAAATTAAAAAAGTTTATTTTTACAAATTGGCAAGTCACATTGGCCTATACAATATTTTCTCAACACTTGCATCGAGTGTGATAACACAATTGAGATTCGTCACGTCGAATCGTCTAACAGATCCACTGTAAATAAATGTACAGGAAAAATAATTATCACCTATTACAGTAGTTACACGTAATATACAGCCGACATAACATATCCGCAGTGTCTCGACGCATTCTTGAATAAATTATACAAAATATGCCCAAAATGGTTAAATATTTAAATGCAATTTATAATTAAATGAAGAGGAATCGCCCTATAATTGGCACAGTAGTTTGCAACATTCATATTTTAATTAAGAACACGTTTTTGTTGCATTTTCAGAACATAGTGTGGTATCTTAATACAAATTAAATTAATCACTTAGAAAGATATACAGAAAAAATATTTAGTTGCTACCGGTATTCGAACCTGGACCGCTACCTATAAATGGAATAGATATATCAATTAGAGAGATTACAGAATATAAATTATATAGGATAGATATCCCCCGATAGGAAGAGGTTCACATTCAAATCCCGGTATCATATAACTTTTTCTTTCTGTATATCTTTCTAGTTGATCGATCTAATTTGTATTAATATTTTAATTGTTCCAATGAACTGAACATCGTACTACACGCGCATTGAGATATATTTCTGTCACGACTATAGCTACAAGAGACGCAGTCACAAACAAACATCGCCGTTGTCTAAAAATTACTAACTTCTCTGAATTTCTAATCACACAATTGAAACTAATCACTCTTTTAAACTGTCAACGCAAAAATATTTTAATTGTAATTAATTCACATTTCTATGGAGCCAATACTTCTAGACATAGAAAGATCTCAATTAAGCTGGCTCGGACAACAAGACAGTTGGCGTAGTTAACTCTCAAAGCTATAGTCGAGACGAGATACAATTCAACATTTTGTTTATTGAAATAATTCATTTTAATCGCACAATCTATGCGACACCATATTTGATGAAAGACCTTCGACCAGCCTCTCTGCGTTCGCCTCGCGTTGTAGGCACAATATTAAATATACGCAACACAACACAAGGTAGAGTTTGTTTATGTTTAATTTCTCTATTGCTAAAATCAATTAGGGCAGATTTTGAAACTGACTATTGATTAGACCTCGATAGATTCTATTGAGGTCTAATCAATGATGTTGTCGGAACTGAAGAATCATGTCTCACATCACGATTCTTGCATTCCGATGTTCTTCATTCAGACGCATAAGGAACGAGTCGAGACAAGACCCAACATTAGATTCGCTTTTCCTTATTAAACTTAAAATACCGTATATATAGCAAACTTTTTTTGAAAAAAAAATAAACCTGCGACTTATACACTGCAAGTTATAAAATATTTGCACGTTGTTTAGGTACTTGTAAAACATATCTACTTTTTCATCTTCTGTCCTATCTGTGGCAGATGACTATGGACGGACGTGACACTAGACGCTAGTATGGAGCGTGACGTTAGGCCATTTTGGGTTTTACATTCTTGGGAGAGTATCAAAACGTAATTCATTGTGTAGTTGTTCAAGAAGACGGGAATTTCAAACATGCTGGATTGGACTGAAGATGATGCAATTGATGAAGAATGTGCCGATTCAGACATTGACAATGTTCAGTAATAATATTTATATTTGAAACGTAAACCCGGATTGGATCGTTGCGTCCTGTAGTGTAGGGAAATCTTGGCACAAATTGAAGGGATAAGGACCAGTGACCTCGGGAACCGGGATTCGGAAGGACTGCTCGCCTTAACTTGTATATGACGCCTCCGTTATCCCTCCAGTCGCCGCCGAGATCACACAATGGCACCCGGATGAGCCGGTCTCCGATCCTAATTGAATATGGCGATATCACAAGTTCGCCACAGGCACACAAACAATACGGTGATTAAAACACAATATCACCAAATACAGTGCTGGTACACTGGAACTGAAAGGTCCATACCGCGAATGCTATCGCGATGTCGAGATCGAACAAATTCGCACTGACAAAACGAGCATGAGGAAATTTATGGATGGGAATTTGGACAGGGAAATATGTCAATAACATGGGTCGTGACCGACTCGAAAAGACGCGCTGAAATTGTGTTTACAAATTTGGAACAATATTTTTCAAAAAATTTAGGCTGTAAAATATGGTAATAAATATTATATATTATAACTATTTCTGTAGTCACCAGAGTACTTGGATATTATGAGGAGGCGATGTTCTCTGTGATTTTTAAAGTGAAACATTAATTTCAGTCTTCGGGGCAGTCATCACGTAGTATTTGGAATTAAATTAAACTTAAGTATCGAGGTAAAATACACTCGTTTAGTTCAGAATAATGTCAATGGGATGGCAGCACATATTCTTAGCTTATTTCAAATATATAAATATCACGTGTTCTACAGAATAAGAATGAAAGCCACCCCCACTACTCAAACGAACGAGGAGTAAGTAAGGTTTACTTGTGACGGGATGATTAGATAATACACATTAAGGGCTTTGTGATCAGTAGTCACTAGTTTTTACTAACGCCCGTGGTTAAAATCCTTTGCGGATTGTTGATACATCAAATTTACTACTGTCAACGCATAGTTCGGAGACGTCTATAGATTTTTTCATCTCTCATTCGAAATCTGTCACTTTGGTGTTGAAATTTTTTCGTATCATGTGTAATAATGTATATTAAATAACGAGATCATCACCGGACGAAGTGTCATCACGAAAATAGTGAGATATTGAATGATCAATTGTCCTATAGTGCAACTTTCAAAGCATCAATGTATCAGATGACTTTTAGAACAGCTGTGAAGAGTCCGCCATATTCAAAAATCGATTCTCGTTTTTACTATCAGATATCGGAGAGTAAAATGAGTTTACTACGGGACGTACTTTCGAGAAGTACATATTTTTTTACCAATGATCAAACAACTGGCCTTAAAGAAAAGCTGAATCAGCAATGTTAAATAATTTAGAAGCCATAATAAATGACGCGCTTGCAGAGGTATCAAAAACATATCTAATGAGTATTATACGATAATAATTATATTTTACTTAATTTTATACGCATCCTCTCGTGGTACCGGTCTAAATAACGCGTTACTTATTAAATCAAGTCAACGCACGCGTGTCGCTAGCCTCCAATGTTATTTCCAAATGATGACAAAAAAATATATATACAGCGAGGTCGTAATTTGAGTCTCGTAGCGCGGTCGTCTTTGAAAAACTAGACAGAATTTCGACACACCAAAATGCCGACAGGCTATAATGGACAACACTTTGATCTCTCGTCTCAGATACGGTTTTGTACACCGGTGCTGCAATATAAATGATAGATGGGATCATAAGGTCGTAGTCTAAATAAGGCAAATTGAAGCATTTGATATGTGTGTCTACAGAAGAATGCTAAAAATAAGCTGGATGGATGGATATGAACCAAGATCTCTTCCTATCCGTGGAAGTGTGATATCCAATTATATTTTTAACTTTGTGGTTAAAATCCATTATTTTAAATTGTCAAATTTGTTTTATTAACCACTTAATGAATTTAAATACATCCACCGGTTCGGGTTACGGTATTAGTCAAAAATTTTATATTTTGGAATCATTGGAGGTGAATAAAGCGTTTAAAACTAATCAATTAATTCCCAAATTCTAATAATTTCGTATCATCAAGTAACAATTTAAGTCGGGTAGGTACTAAATAAATTTTTTGAATAATTATCGTTGTTTTTAAAATAGATTCTGTTAAAGAAACAAAATGACACATGTTTTTGATTAGTTGATGACGTCCTGAAGAAGAAAATGATATTTTTAAAATAATGATATCCAATTACACTATATCAGCCTCGTAAATAGAATAGGAAGGGATCCCGGTGGCAGATAAAATATTTATTTCTAATTGATGCATTCAATTTGTATTAAAATATCACAGAACTATGTTCTGAAAAAATTACAACATCACAAATAATAGTGTCTTTAACCCATTCTCCGCGGATGACTCGTATACGAGTCGCGCCTTACATGCCCACAACGCGGGTGACTCAAATATGAGCCACTGCGTTTCGCCGCGAAAACCATACCATAATTATTAGGAATCTTTATCCTACTGACATCTGTAGATATTTGTCCATGATTATTAGCCAACTTAGAAACAAACACGAAATAATAAGTCCTCGTATCGTCCAGTTTACGCATGTAGAATGTAATGCGTTAACTAAATTTAACGTCTGTATTTAAAAACCTTGTAAACACTGTGCAGATAAGCACCCGCGCAGATCACTACTTCACTCTAGTACGTATGAATATCACCACAAATGGTGATGGTTGTGTTCTCTCATGGATAATTTTGTTTATGTTATTTTGTAATTATGGTTCTGATTTATTTGTTTGCGTTTGCGAGGATACTTGAAAACCTTTGCTATCGATTTGTTAAAAACGAATCATAAATTTGTTGCATTGTCGTAGTGTAAAGTCGTAAATTATAATGCCACCAACGAGTGCCGCGTATGAAAGACGTCATGCGTATTTACGAACGCTATCAATGGGGTTAATAAAAATAATAAACGTTACGTTTCAGATGAATAAAATTATTTTTAACCACTTTTATAAGTTAATTGAATAGACCAACCGGTTCGGAAAATATCATTGTCAAAGAAACTAACAAATTGGTATTTTCCGAAGCCGGTTGGCGTATTCAATTAATTCCTAAAAGTGATACATAATTAAATATTTCAGATATGTAATGAGAGTAATATAGAGAGCGATCGCAGTTCAAAGTGATGATAATCAGTGTCCTTTGAATGGATAAGGCAAAATTAATTGCGTAATTTTACTCTGCGTATAAAATACATCCGACGGTGAGTCACAACTCGCTTCGCCCTCAACTCAGAACTGTACATATATCATAATATTAGATCTAATTATTTATTTAAGTTGGGGAATTTACACACGATGACGAAGAACGGCCGCATCCTCGCGTGACAACGTGGTGAGAGGAACCAAAGTGCTCCCCGCCTGACACCGATCCTAAGAGAAAAAAGTGGATTGATCAAAAAAACCTATAATTATCGAGAAGCGTTAAAAATTAGGCCTGGAAACGCACAGAGTACCGGAAGCTTATTAAAATGATGATCATCGAGGCCTGAAAAGAAGAAAGAACGAAGAACGGAAGAAGATAAACAGAATCAATCATTACATTTTTGATTGTCAGAATGTCGGTCTGTCAGGGTTGTGACCCAAACCCAGGAAGGTTCTTTAATACTACATTAATTTGAAATTTGACAAAATAATTCGTAAATCAAAATAATTTTGTGTTTTTGAATATTTTTTCACAAATTTTGAGATTTTTTACAAAATTTTGTTTGGTAACTTGAGATTCATTTTCAAATCTTACACAAGATAATATATTCAGATACAATTTAAAAATATGAAATTATTCCAGAAATAGCAATGGAGTGTGCGTCGAAGCTACAAATTCTGCGTAGAAACACTTAAACACTAAACTAAGCCTATTAGATCTGATTAATAACAAAAGCAGCCTTGTCACGACGCAGCGTGCTCGACACACATCGTAACAAACATACGCAGGCGTAGCTTGTGTAAATTCGAGACCACACCGAAAGACGATTGAGATACCTCACGAATTTATCAACTTTTATAATTATTGTTATACTTAATATAAGAATGTTACACTCTTCACATCCACTTATTACGGCAGCACAGAACGCACCGATGAGCGCGCTTATCGTTCTTTAGATTAGGTCAGGTTAGTAAATATTAATGAATGGCCTAACCTAACACGCTAACAAAATGGCGAAAAATCAAATACTTATACCACAGTATATAGTTCAGAGTGGAGCGCGCTACCGCATAACGTGTACTGCTTCCTAGCATCAATTGTCAGGGTCAATCTGTAATGTGCTTCTCCGAGCCCGACTGCCAGCCGGAGTCCATGGTGTTGCTGTCGCTGCAGCACCTGAGGTGCACCGGATTCTGGGTGCCCGGTTCGTCGTTGCCCTCGTTCATGTCCCCGGCGAAGCCTTGCACGGGCTCGTACCTCAGGTCCGGCCCCAGGCACACCCCCTCCATGATGCCCCGCCGACTGCCGCCCAGCTCCGCGGCCAGGCTTTCCTCCAGGCCGGATTTGAAGTTGATAGTGAAGTTGCCGTTCTGCACCATTTGCGCGATGTTGGATTTGGACATCATAGCGCCGTCATGCTGATTGTTTAGATTCAAGACGTCTTCCATTCCTTTATTATTACGTCGGGACATGTTCAGCTCCGCTTCCTCGTTGTTGACTTTCCGTCTGGAAACGGATATGTTCTGCTCGTCGCTGCTGATGGAGTCTTCTCGGCCTTTCTTGCGCAGCTGCGACAGTGACACGCTCTGCTCGGCGGCGATGTTCGAGTCGTCGATTCGTTTGCGGCGCATCGGCGACGACGATGCATTCGGTTCATTTATCGAATCGTCTAGATTCTTACGTCGCATGGACGCTAGCGACGTATTCAATTCGTTGTTCAAAGAGTCTTCTAGGACTCGTCTTCGCAACGGCGACATGGAAATATTTTGTTCCTTGCTTTCGTCCAAGCCCTTTCGTCTGATCGGAGAAAACGACAAGTTGTCGTCCAGCATCGATTCGTCGATTGGTTTTCGCTTCATGATTAGATCATTTTTTTCATCGTGTGCGGCTTTCATTCGTAAACTAGCTATAGTCTGGTTGACGGGGCAGTTCAGTATAGAGTCCTCCAAGGCGTTACGTCGCATCGATGCGAGGGTAGCTTCGTCGATCATCTCGATGGAATTATTTAATATTGCATCTTCTATAGCCTGTCTCCGCATAGACAGGTGAGTTTCCATTGCGTTTTCGTTTAACATGTTCTCGTCGATAGCCTTCCTCTTGTATGACACGCACGAGTTGTCTAGCACATTACTGAACATCTCCTCTTCGATGGTCTGTCTCCTGACATTATTAAACTGATCAGGATCGATGGACTCGTCCATGTTTCTTCTCCGTATCTGCGCAAGGGACGAGGTGGCTCCGCCGTAATTGATTCCGTCCTCTCCGCTGCCGCGGCGTCGCATCTGCGAGGCGATAAAATTCTCATCAGTGTTGGACGGAGAACTCGTCGGAAGGCCGACGCAATTAGCTCGGAGGTTAACCGGACTCCTGCAGATAAAGCTGCCGCGATTGGGGCTCGCCCGGACCCGCACGCTGGCCCGATCCATATTATTGCAGTTGAAGTTGCCGCTGTTTTGGCACGCGCCGCCGTTCACGTGGCAGGCGTTTTCTCCATTGTCTTCGCTGATCCGCCGCAGCATTTCGCTACTGCGAATCAAGGCGTCGTCTCGGAGACGGGAGCAGTCCGGGTCGGTGCAGCGAAAGCTCCCGGACGGATTCTGGCAGATCTCTTCCTCGTTGTCAGAGTACTGCGGGTCTGCGACCCTACCGCCGGAGTTCCTGACGTCGGGTCGGCAGGCGCCGGCCCTGCCTGCGGGCTGATGCGGTCCGGCAGCGTGCCTCGGCCTGGACCTGGTGGGACTCTGGCTGCAAGCCGCCATGCCTGAAATGTTACCCGAGATTATAATATAAATGAACCCTGGAAATTATCATTGAAAATTTTGTCAACACGGTGACTCTTTTAAATTAATATTCTGCCAATAATCCCCGACATATCAAATTCCCTTACTATACAGTACTTTAGGAGACGACACGGCAGCACAGTTATATTGGAGCAGAAATATTATTTATAAAAACATCACGCCGTTTCCCGTAGAGTACCGTCCTGGCACACAATTCTCGCCTCATTCGCATTCATACACTTTCTAACAATTATTGAGCCTTCTAACAGGACTAACTGGTTTACCTGGTCGTGCCGAGACTTCCTCTATTTCTGGTGCCGTCGACACTTCTGTCGTGTACCTTTCTTACCATTCTCTCGTAATTTGTTCGTTCCATATGACCAAACCGCCTAAATGAGCCATTCTCACTATACTAAGATCAGCTTTACATTCTTTCCTTATATCTCTATTGTTTGCCATCTACCACATATAGTGAATGATCCCATTTCTGCCAGCTCCGAGCCTCACTTCCGTACATCAGTGTCAGTCCCAGCACTCCATTGCATACCGCTAGTCTTGCCTTGGTTGACAAATTCCCATTAGCTATAATTCCATTCAAAGCACCGTTCACTTTATTCCTTTCCGTTTCGATGGAACATACTTCCCAAATACACAAACTCGTCTGCTTGTTCCAAACAGTATTCAGCATGGTGTCTTGTCTTGCTTTCCTCCTTCTCCAACACCATCACTTTCCTTGCATACATGGTACATTCTACTCACTAGCCTCTGTAGTTCTTGTTCATTATTCACCATTAGTGCAGCATCATCGGCGCACAATAAACAGCATACACTTAAATCGCCCATTTTCGCTCCTACATTCAATTACATAGACACACATCTAGTACGCCACCATATTTAAAAATGTAATTTTACTTGTGTATTACCTTCAGCGTTGCCCACGTGGCGGTGCTTGTGCCTGTGGCTGCGCGCCTGCGCCTGCGCCTCGGACTCTCCCGACGACGAGTCGCCCTGGGAGTCCATGGTGCCCATCAAGCCGCCGCCGCAGAACTCCACAGCCTGGGGGGGATGATTGTCACAATTATTATATCTGCATCAAAGTGCAGATCAACGAGAGTGTTACCGGCTAAGAACGAGCCAGAGTAGTCTCTATCACAGACTGTGAACGTACTTTGGGCCGGTTGTCTGTTGAAAATTTTTGCAAAAACAGGTTGCTTGATCGTCGGAGAAAAAATTATTTTCTCCTCGAAAGTACACCCGTGTAAAACTCATTTTACTCTCCGATATCCGACAGTAAAACATGATGGACTCTTTACTCTTTACTCTTCGGAGTCGCTATTTTATTGATGAGAGTTCGTCTGACGATGATCTCATTGTTTAATATACATTATATGAAAAAATTTCACCACCAAAGTGACAGATTTCAAACGCCTAGGTGAAAAAATCCATAGATAACGCATAAAATAAAGTATATTTATGATTATTTGTCTCGCTTCCATCTATGCTTTGACAGTAGTAAATCTGATGTATCAACAACCCGCAGAGGATTTTTACTCTGATTGGATCGTTAAAGAGGGGAGGGATAGGGGCTGAGCCCTCTTGTCTCCTACATAGAGGTAACAACAATGGCTTAAGATTGGGAGACCCTATTCATTATTATATTTTTAGTGAAAGTTTTCATAGACAGGTTAAAGAAATGAAATGGGACGAAGATGATGGGGATCGGATGAGGGATCATACAGGCCGAGGGAGTTTATGGAAGGGTTTGGGATGGAAATTAATTTAGACGACATATCGTTTTGAGTCTCTGTGAATGATTGTGTTTGTGATAAACCAGGCTGAGTTTGTGATTCTCCTAAGGATATAATTTTGTTTGGATTCTAAAATGTCAGTGTTACTTGAACCTTGGATGGGGCTCACGTATGTGAGTATAGGACGGATGATTACTTTGTACAAGAGTCATTTGTTTTGTAGGGATAGTGAACTGTAGGAATTTAGGAGGGGGTATAGGCAGTTGTAAGGATTTTTACTACGGGCGTTAGTAAAAACTTACTACTGATCACACAACTTCCTTCGATTGAGTGTATTATACAGTGAGCTTGCAACATTGTTTTTACCGAGCTGAGGTTAGCAGAAGTTCTTAGCTACTTGCAATCATATGCGAGTGAGTCCAAAGGTCTAATTGGGAGATTAATGATCAGACTATCTACCATCCCTAAATTCTACCCCAAATATCGAAAGGAATCCACCCTTTACCTGAACCTATTTACAAGTTTTCCTCGTGTACCGGTTCCTCTCAAAAGCGAAAATAATTTAATTCCCGAAAATCGATATCCAATTATCAAAGATGTATTTATACACATAATTGTTTGTGAATTTGTCAGTTTGTGAATTTAAAAACTACACCTTTGGATACCCTTGTGTACTTTATTTATTGGAAACAACATGTATTTACAAACTTAATTATTATATACTGTATACAATACTGTAGCTTGTCGCTGTATTGATTAAGACGCTGGCCTAGTGATGTAGTGGTCGGGAATTCGCGCCTCATTCCAGGACACCAGCAAGTTAGTCTGATTTGCAATTTTTTTTAATACTGATGTAATAATACCAAGTTTATTATACATATTTTACTGCCACAACGTTATTACACAAAGTATATTAGGAGTGCCAATTTGTGACAAAGTGGGAGAACGGACAGTACACGCATGTTTGAGTCATGTCCATCTGATATCTTCCACAGCCGATGTATAGCAGACCTTTGCGCGGTCACAGATCTCTGACATTAATAAACGTGGGAGCATACCTTCATGGAGACGTTACAGCAGCTGGACACATCGGCGAAGTACAGCTCCGACTCCCCGCTCCGCGCTTGTCTGAAAAATTTAAAAGTTGCATTAATCGGTACATAACAGGATATTTGAAAAGGTGAATATTCAAGGTGTGTTCTAATACCTCTGCGGTGACTGCTTCTCGCACTGAAAGGCCAGGTTCTCCTCCCCGCCCTGCAGCGCCGTCTCCTCCACGCCTTCTGCAACTAAACGCAAGCGTTAGCATCGGCGGCGGCGTGCAGGAGGTATATGTTATTATATGTGTACATGTATTAGGGGGACTGAAAAGTAATCAAAATTTATTTATCAAAAAATTTTTAAATATTAATCAACAAAATAATATTTTCAAATCACTTTTTTTTTAGTCCTTTGATATTTCAGCGTTTTAAGTGCACTTTCCATTCTAAAACATTATTAAAATTTTTACATATGCTCTAACGATCTAAAAAGGTGGTAATCCGACGGCGCGAGATCCGGTGAATAGGGTGGATGAGTTGAAAGTTCTAATCCAAGCTCCCTTATTTTTTCCGTGTTATTTTTGCAGCATGAGGCCTCGCGTTATCGTGTTGCAGAATCCTTTTTAAGTCATTTACCAAAACAGATTGTTTTTTTACAAGTTCTCGTTTCATTCGCTCGAGTTGCTCACAATACACTATCGCCGTAATGGTCTGACCAGGTTCAAGCAATTCATAATGAATAATTCCAGAAATATCCCACCCACACACAAAGAAGGACCTTCTTTATTGTTAGTGATGGTCGAGGAGTCGGAACAGGTACTTGACGGAAAAAAGCCATTGTTTTTTTCATACATGATTATTGTATAACACCCACTTCTCGTCTCCAGTTACAATTCGCCGCAAAAAAGAATCGGCTCCATACCGAGACAGAAGAGATGCACAGATGGTACGCCGTTGATCGAACGTTGAACTCAAATTCCTTGTCTGTGCAGTTTTCCTATGCGACGAAGATGATCCTGAACTGTAGACCATGGACAACCAATCTTAAACGATAATTCCTCGATTGTTTGACGAGGATCTGATTCCACCATCGTCTAATTTTGATTACTTTTCAGTCCCCCTAATATATATAGGATTATGAACTTTCGTAATCGACGTCTTTAGACAAAATGAATGTGTCATTTATACGACCCTATCATTTATTTATTTGTAATTTTTAGTACTATTCATGGTATTTTTAAAGATTAAGTTTTAACATAAAACAACACCTTCTTATCTATATAAAAAATGACACTTTTTATGATTAAACATGACTATTATTTTTATTAAAGGTTAACGTAGGAAATATTTAACAGTAAGATAGTATAATTTGCAAATTGGTAAAAGATAATGTTGACACTTCAATGATTTACACGCAGCTGTAAGCCAAGCTGAAAACCTTTCAAACGTTATTCTGTTAAAAAGCAGCATAAGTAATGACTAATGGATCAGCCGGAAGGAATTTTCAATTCAGTAGGTAGCCAATTGTATGGCTTGAGTAAAACGATAACTTAAAAACAGAAGATAGTTCAAAATATCGAATAGCGCAACAACAGCGCTACATCTGCAGCAGCGGGTAGTCATGGTAGTTTTTAGAACTAAGCAATTAAAGATTCTACCGGTACACAGATGGCGCTAGTCTCATTGTAATAAATCGTCCGTCTATAACATATGGATTATATAATTTATAATATTTGTTAATGACTGTATGCACGGACGAGGGACTAATATCGAGGGTGTAAGAGCAAGACATGGTGTGATAATTGTACCTGGATGCTGGTACTTCTGGCAAGTGTGTTGGTGGACCTCTTCTAGTTCCTCGGAGAAATCTTCTGAAACTAGAGATTAATAATGTCATTACTCATTACACATTAATAAAATATCAAATTTTAAGAACGGAGACGGGGTCGAGAAGAAAAATGAATGCTCGACATATGATCATCACATATAAAATGAGAGAGATGGCTCGGTACCTAGCCTACCTTTGATTTGCTAATAATTGCTGAATATGATATACATTCACAAATAATTTCATGACGATAAAGAAATTGTTTATTTTTCTTGCGGAGCTGTCATCTCAAAAATAGATGGTGCTGTGGCGGTTAAGCAACGCCATCTTCGGGCCGTGCGGCGAACTCGCTTCAGCCGCGACTTGAATTTACAACCTACCTGTACTATATTGTACAACCGGGAGCGACTTAATAAACAATTAAGACACGACCGAGACGAGGTACAAGTTGATTCTTAATTCCTTTTGATATTTGGAGTCAACTACAATGTTAAGAAGCCACATTCGAAGCTCAAAAAGAAACATAAAAGCTCCGCTTAGAACTGAACTACAAGAAA
Organism: Eubasilissa regina; assembly: GCA_022840565.1. NCBI lineage: Eukaryota > Metazoa > Arthropoda > Insecta > Trichoptera > Phryganeidae > Eubasilissa > Eubasilissa regina. Next base: position 1,583,957 of record JAINEB010000026.1, read on the forward strand.
ATATGTCTTCAAGATATGATCTGATCTTGTATTGAAATAGCAAGAGGTTCATCACTAAGAAAAATCAACACAAATAAATTAATTAGGGGGACTACCTGTCTGGCGGTGCGCATGCTGGCAAGCCCGCCGTGGCTGGTTGGCGCCGCCGCCAGAGTGGTGATGGTGACTCATCTGCTGCATATGGTGGTGGAGATACCTTCAAAGAAGCCAGGTTACCATTTAACATACATGCTAAATTTGAAGACGGAATAATGTTACATGACTCAGGCACGTGTATCGTACCCACCCTTGCGTGGAATGTGTTTTTCTGGTTAGATAAAAAATTAATTAATTCTACTATTAAAGAATACAGTTTACATATATGTTAAGCTTTTTATTAATACTGGCTTGTTGCAAGGTACACTAGTGTTACTTATAATATTAATGTTAAATTTGATGTTAAGAATGTAAAAATAGAAGGGGGAACCCGGAATTGGTCCGCCCAATCTCGGAACTGTTCTGGGAGTTGTGTACTCCCGCTTCGATTTCACTCAGCAAAGTGCACTTCATTATCAAAGACTTCTATTCTAAGCTGAGATTAAGAGATTATAATAAAATGAAAGTAATGTATGAATAATAAAATATTAATCATTGCATTCAATTCTAATTTTAAAAAATGATCATTATATTTTTATACGACAATTTGGCACAGATGGCATGAGCGTCGCTCACTTAGAATACAAAAGATATGGGTATTGATGCTCGCTGCCTCTGGAATTTTTTTGAAATAAAGGGTAAAATTAAACAAGAATAAAAAATTTCTGAAACTTGTCAACGCGCGGGCCAAAAATAATGTCGTATCAAAGTTGCGGTTTCTCTTTACACATATGACGTGTTCACCTGTGGTGAGGGGTGTAGGGCGGGGGCGGCCCCAGCTGCCAGTAGCCGCCGGGAGAGTTGGCCCCGAAGCCGTACGCGCTGTCGCCCGAAGAACTGCCGCCAACCCTGGAATGAAATACCAACCGTCACAAAATGGTGCGCATAATAAGCAGTCTTCGGTTTCTATTCCTGTTCCCTTCAATACTTTTGTGGTGATCCTGCACGCGCCCCACAGGCATGGCCGTATAGGGACTCATCTAACAGCCATATAGGTCCGAAACCAAACTGACCTATACACTGCCCTAGGAGCTAGCGACCACTGCTCCTCAGACCGTCCTTTCATCCACATCTCGAGCGAGCCACTCCAGTATTCAGCGTCACACACACATTTAACTGTATACTCGTCGAATGTGCTTTTGTATAATTCATCCAGCAATAAACGCCAACTTTTGTAAGTGCTCTTTCATCGTAACGCCTTGCTCTAGACAAAACATAAATAATCACACACTGCGACATGCACTAACACGTGTGAGACTAGAAGATATTTAGGGCTTCAGTCTCAGCATCCACAAATATCATTATCCTCTCAGATAGAACACCACACTGATAAACCACTCTTACTTGGTCCATAATCAAACATCTTTTCACACTTCATGTATTTTGCCTTCAACACTCTCCTCATCATACAAGAGGAAGAGATAGACTGAGACTGCCATTCAGGAAGAAGGCCAAATCTTAGATGATTGTACACATTTGCCTTAAAGACCGCATTCAGTCTGCTTTCGTTCTTTATTTTCCAATTCTAAGCATTAATATGACTCCATTACGAACTTTGAATTAACTTCTCCCGTCATTATAGTCAAGAGTCTATGGCAATCAAAAAATTATTCCGTTGATCTGGGACCGCCGCCAGCCCTCCCGCATTCTCTCATGTTAATCCACCGAGTACAACCCGTGTATAATCGTTGACATCAATGTATAGTTATTACCGATAGGCACTAGGAACTCAGTGTTGCAGATTTTAAAACAAAAGGCAAAATGATATTTATAAAAATATTATTTCAGTCACTACATATACAGTTAATTTTCACCGACTAAACAATATTAAATTTTCCTCTTTTGCGTGTCACTGACCTTTGGCTGGAGTTCCGGGGCCAGGGGAACCAGCTCCACGGCGAAACCCTCCGGCCCGTCCCCGGGTTGGGCGAGTACAGGTTGCCCACGCGACCTGATAACAACGTTCATTACAGTTACAAATTAATATTAAAAACACAGATATAAAGAAAGGCACATATTTGTCATGAGTTACCCGAGGCCCAGATCCTGTGCTGCAGGTCCCAGGACACGGCCGCAGCGGCCCGGCACTCGGCGCAGCACTCTCCGCACACCTGTAAAATAAGTAAGTAAATAATCATTATTACTGAAATCTTTAGTAAAATAATACATTTCAGCATGATCATGAATTTATTATACGTCAATCATGTTTCGCTTATCTCAAGCTTCATCAGGACGTATTTAAAACTAATCATAAATACAAAAGGAGTATAATTTAGAAGCCTTCGAAATAAAAAAGGCGGTAAATAGTGGTACGCCAAATCCTAATAGTCAAATTAATTTATCCATTAGCCCCATATTAGGTAAGATTCCTTTAAAATCTATTTAATATCTGTCAACACTGTATTTTCCCCTTCCTTAATGTTCCATCTATCTGTATATGTATTCTGTCTCTCTCTTTTGAATATAATCTTATATTCTGTCTCCCTTGATGTTCTATCTAACTGTACATGTATTCTGTCTCTTTCACATGTAATTTTATATTCTATCTCCCTCTTTATGTATATATAAGTGCACTCTTTTTGAAATTTATGATTAGTTTCAAATACGTCCTGATGAAGCGTGAACTGTATTTTATTTAATCTAATATGTCAAATCACAAAGTGATTGCTTTCTACGAAAATATCTTCCGAGATTCTTCTGAAACTCCCCCTACCTGGCATCAGTGTCGTGACATCTGCGTCAGCAGCCCGATCATCCTCGATGATACAGTTCGATCAGTGACATTTGAACCTACAGCAGAATATGCATTATCAGCATGGCCTGACCATCATTTTAGGAAGAGAATTCCTCCGCACCATTCGCAAGATAATTGGAAATATCACTGGAATCAATGATTGCATTAATAATAAAAAATATGTTGCACTAGTCACCTGCGGTTGCTGGGAATGCGCCCGCGCCGCAGTGCCACCCTGGCCGGCAGCCCCGGCGCCCGCGGGACGGTACAAGGAGCGGCAGCGCAGCTCCAGCTGCTCCCAGTACATCTTCTTACGCTCGTGACTAAAAACATAAAAGTAAACAATAATCAAAGACTACAAACAATATTTATTTCTTAATACAAATGCTAGTCATATTCATCAAATCATAATTGACTTGGTTAAAGAGCTCGGCATGGGTCCTGGTCTAGAATACTTCCGCCGAACACTGAACAGCTTGCACCAATAATTGCTGGGTCTGTGTATTCGTCGTATTCCTTTGAGTTACTATTAGCAAAGATAATAACCAGACGGCTGAAAGGACCCACCCTTTCCCGGAACTATCTACAGTATATTTGAGAAGCATTTAATAAACTCGATTCAGTTAGTTATACCCAGGGTTGATGGAAGACTCCTTAACCTATTGGATGCTACCGTATCGACAGTTGATACAACGATTTTGGTCCATGATCACATATGTATAAACAAAGAAACTGCTGACGAAGCCCCTGAAATGTCCACCTTAATTATATATGATGATGGCTTCATTAACTACCAATTTGAGTAGCTTGCTGGTGTAGTGGTCAAGACGTTGGCCTAGTGATCTAGTGGTCGGGGGTTCGCGCCTCGTTCCAGGACACCAACAAGTTAGTCCTATTTTCATAGCACAAGCGTTTAGCTTAGTTTGAAAATAGTAAGAATATTGATGTGACACGTATTCCGTGTACGCATCTCTATTTTTTTAAAAAAAAATAATAATTTCGAATTAAAACACACAAAATGGACACCACAATATTGCTTCTATATTTCGGGTTGCAATAGCGATTAACGCAACGCACCTGAGCAGCTGGTAGGCGAGCATGGCGGAGCATATGCACACCAACACGCCGGCCACCGACAGGCCGAACACGGCACCGAGGCACTTGTAGAGGGCCCCGTGGATGGTCCCACAGTCCACGACGGATTCAAACACGCATTTGACGCCTGAAAAATAAATCGGTAAACAAAATTCAAGGAGCCTGTTATTGACATATGTTTGTCACTTGTGTATTTTTTTTAATTTGTTGGTTTCTGATAAAGCTAAGAAATATTTAATAGATTGTGAATAAAGCTAAGAAATATTTAATAGATTGTGAATAAAGCTAAGAAATATTTAATAGATTGTGAATAAAGCTAAGAAATATTTAATAGATTGTTAATAAAGCTAAGCAATATTAAATAGACTATGAATAAGTTCTTGCCGTGGTTAATATGCATAAACACTGACAAGAACCTCTCTCTTATGTAGACAGATCCTCATACAAGTATAAAAGGAAAAAATACTTCAGACCCTGGTTTCATAATACCTTCGTCATCTTCAGTGGCGGTCTGGCCCTCGCCCAGGGCCGAATAGCAGGTGCAGGTCTTGGTCTTCTCCGTGTAGACGCACTTCCGCAACGTCTGTAACCTGGATCCAAACAACATCAATTGTTATCTCGTGAATTTGAAAAATATTCAGGCGTTTAACATTTCACATTTTGCGGGATGTGGACCTCAAGGTGACCCATTAATTAATGAAAATAATTTTCGAGCGTGAAATTCATTACATTTCTCACTGCCCTAATTAAACTACATAATTATGTATTAATTATTGTCATTTACCTCGTCCTTGAACATCACACCACTAGTAAGTGAGTAGATGTCAACAAGTGGGTAGTGAGAGTATTCGAAAAGGAGGAAAGCAAGACAAGACACCGTGCTAAATACTGTTTGGAACGAATAGATGAATTTGTGTATTTGGGAAGTAGTTTGATAAAAACCAAATGGAGAGTAACTGCAGGGAATAAAGTGAACGGCGCTTTGAATGGAATTATGACTAATGGGAACTTGTCAACCCAGGCAAGACTGAAGAGGAACGAAAGTAGACTGAATGCAGTGGAAACGAGATCACTTAGACGTATATGTGGCAGATCCATTTATGACAAAGTAAAGAATGAAGAAATGAGGAAAGAATATAAAGCTGATCTTAATATAGTAAGTAAGATTAAGAAAGGTAAGAAAGATATATATATGACGCAAGTGTTGACGGCACCAGAAATAGAGAAACAGATGGTCCTGTTAGAAGCCACAATAATCGGTGAGCTTGTATGAGAAGATGTATTAATGCAGGTGAGACGAGAATTGTGTATCGGGACAGAAGAGCGTAGCGCTCTATCCTCTCTGCCTACACCACAATACGCTCACTTCAATCTACTATATTCTGGATTCTCTTTAAGGTTTAAAATATTTTTCATCGTGACTTCTCTCACCTGATGTAAGGCGAGTGTATCGCATAGTCACGCGCCTAAACTATCTCGAAGACGAGAGGTATACCTGTTCATGTGTATGACTGTGGTGGTGATGGTCACCAGCACGCAGGTCAGCGCGCACACCAGGCAGCACGCACCCACCACCTTGATCTGAAAATATTAATATTAGTATTACGGGCTGACGAGTCTGAAACTAACGGCACGACGGATGGAATGCGAGAGCTCACCAAGTAGCTGTAGCGGTTTCTCCTCCTGGCCAGACTCATGATGCAGAGTCCGGTGGCGACCAGCTGTAACAAAAAAAAATTGTAATTTTAATATGCCGACGTTATCTCAATTGAGATGAAAAATATTTTAATGTCGGACTATACCTTCCACGTGATCCATCCTTTCCTCATTTCTAAATCTAGCTAAACGACCTTTCTTAACCTCTCCCTCCTCCAGTGTACATGGAGACTTTTGGGATTTTTAAATCGGATAAATATGAATAATTTACATTTGTTACTTATATTAATCATTCAAATAATAGTTATAATATATAATATCGCAGACCTAGATCAAAACTATATATATATAAGTGCTAAAAATGAGAAAAAAAACATTGATCATCCCAAACGACAGAATAGTACACGTCAAACACTAAGTAACGATTGTAATTCAGCACCCCGCGCCGTCTGCACCAATATGCACGTACACACACACGTATTGACAAATTCACATCAGGTTCTTTGATTTTTTATTGTTGCGTATGGTAAATGCTATAAATATATTGAAATTATTTTATCCAATACATAAATATATTACAGGAGATAATGTTAAGATGATAGAGACAATGTTAAGTCAGTTTACATCATCGGAGAGAAAATGTTAATCATGTTCCAGTCCCTGATTTTGTCATTCTTTACATTAGTTAATTTCCACAGAATCCAATCTATTTTCATTCCAGAATAAACATGACTATTAAATAGTAAATAAATCATTATTCATTATTTGGTGCCAGCAACACTTGGTGCCGGCGACAAGAGTAAAACATGTGAAACTCACCATAGCGGCCGGCACCGGAGTGGGGATGGTCTCGAGGTGATGCAGGCTGGCCGTGTGCGCCCTCAGCAGCATGGCTGCGGCCAGCAGCAGGCCTCCCAGCAGGCAGGCCATGGCCCCCATGCCGAGACACCACCACACGTACTTCCTGGAGCCGGCGGACGCGACCGCGGCGCTGTTGGATGACGGAGGCGGGTCGCTGCGGGTAGACCCGCCTGGAATGACAATAATAAAATTAATTATTTATTTAGATATATATTACATTTGTGCCGCACATTTTAAAATGCGTTGCCCAACTAGGCGAGCCGGTTTAGGGCAAATTGGTAAACAAATTACATTTCACAAAACCTAAACTCGTTGAAGGCAAAACACAATCAAATATAATATGCAGTATACAAGGCAAGTAAACGTGAAAATATTTTTTAAATATATATATAAAAAAGAGAGAAAAAAATACCAATACAAGATCAAAAGACACAAAATGTAGTTATAGGAATTATTCCACTATATAAAACAGTATCTGCTCTTCCTAATTTCAACAACCGATTTGAAACATCCCTTTTAAAAGCCTTAATGTCACTTGAAAGTTCTAATATTATTTACAATTTGCTTGTATATTCTGGGAGCTTGAAAGGTGAATAATCTCTGACCAAAAGCAGTTTTCATTTTTGGATCTATTTTAAGATTATTAGCTCTTGTGGGATAATATCTCTGTCCTCACAGATTGAGCGCTTATTTTCTTATGGAAGCTAGTTCTAGTATTCAGCACATATATTTTATCCCAATGGTAATCGCTTCTTCGATTAAGATGCTATTTAAGCATAATTTCTCGGGACATCTTCTTTGATCTGTTCTTTAAATACTAATTAAATGTATTAATTTGATACATATAAAATCAATTTTATCAAAAAATATTGTTGTAACAATTTAATAAAAATGAATTGTTAATTCTGGCATCTGCTATCGGATTATTCAAAGGTATTTGAGATTACGTAAAAATAAAGTAGATGGCTTTCAAATAGTGGAATGATAGATGTATTCATTTGTAAAATGTAAAATATAGGTTCGAATATTTGTCATCAAAAGTACTGTGTGCTGTAGCATAGTCGGTTAATACACCTTCCCCGGATTGGAAAGAGATCCAGGTTCATATTCCCGTGCATCAACAATATTTTTCGATAAAATTGATTTTATATGTATATCTTTGTAATTAATACATTTAATTAGTATTTAAAATATCGCAGACCTGTTTTAAATGTGTTCTCCTTAGTAACAATGATTTTGGCTAATTTGAATAATAACTAGTAATTTTTATTTATTTGGCTAACTCATTAAACTCATACAGCCGCTTAATATATAACGACAAGAAAACCACACTGCAAAGATTACTCACCGCTTTGTGCGTGTCGAGGTCGGGGCCGTGGCGGCGGCCTGGGCGGCAGCGCGGGTGGCCGCTGCTCTTTACCGGGTCCGGTCCCCGTTCCGGCAACCGGGGGCGCCGGTCCACCGGGCGAGGGAGGCTCGGCGGGCGCGCCTGCGCACTCGGCATACTGGGCACCGCCGCACGTGCAAGCCACATGATACTGGAAACATTAGACGAGAAATAACACTTTTTATCAAATTAATGTTATGGTGAAATGAGACAGACCAGTGAGAATGACAACACACCAGACACAGCCAGTGCCATCAGCGGGCCGAACGCCCCGAGCTTATAAACAAAACATAATGCTGTACTGCAGAGTTTAAAGTAGCCGCAGTAAAGGATTGAGAATTGTATGAAGCGAGAATGATCGATTGTATCCAGTAGTCGGCACGGTGGTCGGAAGGAGGGTTGAGTATTACCTTGTGCAGGTCGCTGGAGACGGAGGCAGTGGAGGCGGACGAGGGGTCGCAGTCCGCGCAGGGCCCGCGGCGCGACATCCCGGCCCCCCTAGCTGCGCACCATCACACCCCTCCCAGCGGCGCCACCTGGTGAGCAGTACAACAATTATATTTAAAAGGTGCATCAGATATATATAAAGCTGTTTTTTTATATATATAAGATTTCTCAGAGATTAACTGTTAGAATGAAAAATATGATTAGGAGAATAGGGCAAAAGTGGAATAACCTCCGAACCGATAATATTAGCAGAGTGCGAATGGGCATTATCATGCTGAATAATTATTTGCTGCCGTCTTTCCGGTCGTTTTTTATAATTACAGTGAGACTACAGAGTTGTTGGCAACAAACCTCATTAGTGATGGTTACATTCATTGAAAGCAATTCATAGTATATAACTAAATTCATATAAAAGGCTTCCAGTGGCCTTTGATGCCTTAACTCTTAATTATTGTAATTTTTGTTTTTTGTACATTTTCTATAGATCTATCAGCTATAGCCGATTGCTTACTACTAGGCCCTGCGGAAGGCTATTGTGGATACTTCGCAACTTATTGTTGACCGCTGCGCACACTTCGCAACTTATTGTTGACCGCCGCTTAATAGAATCTATATTTCAATGATAGAGCTTTCCCCAAAACAAACCGCACGTAATTAAAATTATTCCACCTTTGTAAGCAGTGCTGATAGCTGTCAAAACGAACAAAAATGATATCTAGATAACATATAATAATCGTGGATAGATAATTGTTCCGTGGATAGATAACTTTTGGCACGTTATTTTGATTCAGCCGCAACCATTGTTATTGACACAATTCCTTGTGAATTGTGACCTTGACGTCAGCTGTCGTCGACTTGACCGATATTTGTTCGATCTCGACATCGCGATAGCATTCGCGGTGTGGACCTTTCAGCTCCAGTGCACCAGTATTTTGTGATACTCTGTTTTGATCACGTATTGTTTGTCTGCCGTGGGTGAACTCGTGACATCGCTGTGATCGGCTCATACGCGTACCATTTTATGTGATCTCGGCGGCAACTGCGGGGATTACAAAGGTGTATCATATTCCGTTCTGCGAGACGTGAGACCTGGATATTTGCGCAATTCATTAATTTAGATCCGGATTGACAGTTTGAATTCAACAATTATAAACACAGAAATTCTTTTGATCCGTATAATGTGAATTTAAATAAAGACAGAATCGGATGAATTGTTTTCTCAGCAGATTTTGACAAATGTTAGGTTGCAAACATAACCAAAAATCGTCGTTTAAATTGTAGGGGGGACATCTGCATTCAATACCTAACCGGCGGCAGAGGGCTGCCGCCACAGTCTGTCCTGGATCGCTCACTGACGACACGTCTTCCATTCCGCTGCCCCGCCACGGCGCTCGTGTTTCTCACTCCGCTATTTCCTAGATTCCCTCTCTATCTGCTATCTCTACCAATAAACGAACTACACCAACAGCGCGTTTCAGACTATTCTAAATCCAAAAAACTCAGCAACATCGGATTGTAAAATTAAACCAACCAACCTAACCTAACCATAAATAGAAAGTAATTCGATGACGACCGATAGGTAATTCTGGCAATGGTTATTATCAAATGTCGACCTAGTTGAGTCATAAAGTCATAAACAGTGTGATGACGACGTGGCAAACGGTAATTATATTGTAGGTAAGTACCTATACGATGCAAAAATTTTTCACGTAAACTTTCTTTTTTGTTTCACGTTATAGCGAGACCCCGCGCCAGCGCTCCTTGCAATCACAGCCGTGATTGTTTCCGCCCTAGTAACTTGAGTGAAGATGATTTTTCCAATTCTTGTAAAAACCATCCCTATAAATTGGCCGCCCGCGTGCCACGCGCGTCAGGGGCGGTTTAGGCATTTTGTTAGGCCGGCATTTTAAAACTCGCCCAAGGGTGGCTTTTTACCAAAATACGTTCTGGCCACTAGTGTTGACTACAAATTACCGCTTTACTAGGAAATAACTATAATGTTATTTATTGAATATTTTATATATTTCGGCCGCCCCTTTATTTGACCGCCACAAGTGAGCGCCTGTGCATAACGCCGGCACTGGTGAGACCATTACTGGCATCTCAATTAGGTTGTGTGATCAATAGTAGCTTTTAACTAACGCCCGTAGTAAAAAATCATTTGCGGGTTGTTGATAAATCAAATTTATTACTGTCTTATGTATACTTTATTTTACGCATTATCTATAGATTAAGACTTTCTAGTAAGAGCCAAATATTAAGTAAACAGAATCTCAAAATTTTCACAGAGCATTTTCACTGTATCGACATTAATGATGAAAAAAAATGAAGTAAAATCAAGATTTTTATTTAAAACTCAAATTCACAATACAGCCATGGGATACTTAGAAGAATATCATATATGGGAGCTATAAACTTCAATAGCCCAGTGCATTAAATATAAAATAAGAAAATCTTAATAATTAAACATTAATAAAACAATTTTTGGGCTTTGTAAAATTTACTAATTAGGACAGTGGCCTTGTATCGGTGTCTGGTACTTGGCATTATTGTAAATTATCGTCGTATAATTTTCTTAATATATTTTTTATTTGATTACGTCTGTTCGCATAAATAAATAGAGCCAAAGATAGTGAGAATGGAAAATGCTAGATCTTTTATCGTGTCATATATTGCAGGCAAACTGATGTAACATTTCGAAAATACGCGCCGAGACCGAGGGCGCCATCTACCAATGGGAGTAGGCGCGGCCGGTGCAGAGATAGGTCGGAGGAAGGTAGAGGGGGACTTCGTTGCGAGCGCCCGAGCTGAGCGGTGCGTGTGGGTGGACGCCGAGCGGCGCTCCGCCGAGACTTGAGGATTGGCGATGGAGATCGAATTGGAGGACTATTTTCGCGGGAGAACAAGAGATTTGGGCCTTGTTCTGCCCGTGCAAATCATGTAAGGAGGGACTCCACAATGACCGGATGGGTGCGGGGTAGTATACTGGAGGACGAGATCACTTCAGAGAGACCGAGGCCGCGGCACCCCGTGGCTAACAGGGTGGAGATCGAGGTGTGCTGAATCGGCAACATCGGTGTCCTCACTAGGAGGATAGTTAACATCAAGAAAGAAGATGTCAAAGACAGTTATCGTATGTAGAATGTCGGGTGGTTATGTTATGTGATTAAAGTGTAAATAATATGTTGTAAGCGAGTGTTATTATTGTCCAAGACCTCCCCCACACATCTGAGATAGGCATTCCGACACCAAACCTTAGTGACCCACATACTGAGTCTAGCCGGTGGCGTGGTGCGCTGGCATCCCATCCTCTGGTGACAGACGCACGACGTAACACTGTTCCATGTATCAAATGCGATTGTATTTAAAAATATGAGCCGGAGTGGAAGAGTTGCAACTGACTAAAATGATGGTGAAATTTTTTCATACTGTGTGTGTAGGATCACCGTGAAGCCTAAAATGAAAACAAGCTTTGGCCAATCCTTCCATATGTTTCTGGCCCTCAAAGCCTATAACATTTTGCCAAGCAGTATGCATGACAATCTCAGGAGCTGGTTATTGGGTGTTGGCAGAAAGGAAACTGAGCAAAGATTTCTTTATATTCATTGTTTCCTTTTGCATAGTGTCTAGCATAGGGAGTATTTTTGATTTAGATAAAAAGAAAATAAAAAATAATTTCCTTTAGTACAGGAGACAGTGAACAACACTAACATTATGAAGATTGTTCACCTTTTTCATATACTTTAAGAATTGTTTACAATGTATAATATATAAGAATGTAAATTAAATAAATAATATGTATTAAACAACGGGATCATCATCGGACGAACTGCCATCACTATAATAGCGGGATATTGAATGATTCATTGTCCTATACGTACTGCAACTTTCTATTAGTTTCAATGTGTCAGATGACATTTGAACTCTGGAAGAATCCGCCAATCAATTCTCGTTTTTAGGCATTTTTTTTACTTTATTAACATTTTTTACTATACTAGAGATGTTACCACCGATCCCTTAAACGACTTTGACATTTCTAAATCTGCGTCATCCAGCCACGATGTTGAAAAAAATATAAATGTGTGAAAAACATAGCATTTTGTTCAAAATATTCGTAACCGATTTTCATATTAAACGCTTAAAATATAGTCGTATCTCTCTCGTCCCATCGGTATGTAGACCTCCATAAGGTAGGAGCATCTTCGTTCTAATATTAAAACATTATATCGAGCCTTACATAACAGAAAAGCGTATAAAAAATTGTGTTGTGTTCGAAACCGGCGCCATTGTTACCGAAATGACAATAGACGCGCACAATGGCCGCTCAGTTCGGCAGGTTTCAAAAATGGAACACTCGCGGCGGGGAATACGAAAAGGCAAAGTAGGTACCTACCTGCCCCTGTCGAGGGTGGGTGAAGTATCATAGAAACAGAGTGGCTCGCACACGACTTACACACACATATATATATATATATATATATATATATATTTATTTATTTATTTGACATTTTTACTATTTTTTTATAACATGAATCAAGTATTTTACATTAAAATTACATGGTTTTTTCGCTTACAAAAGAGACTAGCTCTTGTGCTTAAAGAGGAAGTTACACTATAATATTGTTTATTATCTAATTATGTGCTTCTGAAGTGTCCATTTAATTTCTTTCTATAATTTGTGCATTTATCAACTCTACAACTTGTATTTATAACTATAATGGGGGACAGTTATACAATTTTATTTACACGAGATGAAAATATGATTATTAAGGAGAACATATTTTTATTGTGAAGTTGTAATTATTCAGAACAAAGCTCCGTGATATTTTAAATACTAATTAAATGTATTCATTTAGAAATATATACATATAAAATCAAGTTCATCGAAAAATATTGCTGTTGCGCTACCGGAATACGAACCTGGATCACTTCCAATCCGGGGAACGTGCATTAACCGATTATGCTACAGCACACAGTACACTGACGACAAATTTTCGAACCTATATATTACACTTTTCAAATGAATACATCTATCGTTCCATTATCCATTAAATCACGGACACAACACATGACAAACAACGAACATCTACACGCCAGTTCCGAGAGCAACGACGATATTTTATCAAAGTATTGAGTAGCTCATTGGTGTAGTGGTCAAAACGTTGGCCTAGGGATCTAGCGGTCGAGGGTTCGCGTCTCGTTCCAGGACACCAGCAAGTTAGCAGTGAAAATAGCGATAATATCGACGTGACATGCATTCCGTGTACTGAAAAAATACTGTCTACATTAACACAGACTTTAGTCTAGCAAAGTAGCCAAGACAACGCTGTATATATCAGAGGTGGAGTCTACTCGATCCCACACAATAACAATGAGTATTTAATAGCGATATAATTGTATCTTATGTTTATCGTGTTATATTATAATATATTCACCTCTGTTACAACAAAAATATGTATGTCAATAAAATATAAATAAATATATTATTTGAAAGCTATTTATTTACTTTATGAATTGTCAATTCTGGCATCTCCTATCGGATTGCTCAAAAGTATTTGACATTTCGTAAAAATATAGTAATTCGAAAATTTGTCGTCAATGTACCGTGTGCTGTAGCATAATGGGTTAATGCACGTTCCTCGGATTGAAAGAGATCCGTGTTTGAATCCCGGTGGCGCAACAACAATATTTTTCGATAAAATTGATTATATATGTATATCTTTCTAATTAATACATTTAATTAGTATTTGAAAAGATAATTGATAATACCCTTGCAAGGCGAAATTGACCGAGTAGAATAAAAAAAAAACCAGTGTTTTATTTTATTTTCACGTATGTGATTATGGAATTCTACAAACTTACCTCAATAATACGAATATTGATCCGACACGTATTCTGTGTACGAACGTTCGTACATCGTGGGGGGACACGGTGCGAAATCAATTCAGTCATATTAATGACGTCCAGGTTTTTACTATTTTGAATAAAGATAATAAATCGGTCGAAGTTCTCCTACACAAGTTAATTAAATTAAGAATGCTAATTATAAAATAATAATTTATTTGTTCAATGGGTATATGATAGTTTGAAGTCAATACTATAAAAGACGATCGAGGGTATCCGAATACGTTCTCAACCCCAGCTAAATAAGAAAGCCACATTTTTCTTTTGAAAAGTTGGGTTGTTTGTAGCATTACTTCGATAGGTACCTGCTTAAATTCGCTCACCAGAATCCACAGGTACCTCTACAATAGGACGATGCGAAATATCCCAAGTGTGGGACCAGCACTGCAACAAGAGGAAAAGATAGACTGAGACTGTCATTCAAGTAGAAGGCTAAATCTCAATAATATCGATGTTGTAGAGTACGGTCAATGAAGGATTGCGCATGAGATTTCGAAGTAGTGATGAGTTCAAAATCACAAACCGTGAGTAAATCACTGATATCTTCGAGTCACGTTCACTATCAGTGATTCATAATTCATTTTATTTGTTGATTTATGATTATGGCGCATGTCCAAATGAAATGAAAATATTCACGAAGAAATGACGTTACAATTCGTGATAAGCGCCATCTAGTAGATTCTGTCAAAACGTTATACGCATTTGACCCGAAAAATAAACTCACATCTTTTAAGGATTTTCGTTCTCCTTGTGACGATATTAAATAAAATATATATTAATTATACTATTTTATTTATTTAAATGAAGTTTGAATAATATAAGCTCAAAATTAGGTTTTTTTTTTTATTTATTTCGTGTATTGTGATATGTATTAGTAATAATAATAATAATAATGTGTTTACTCCAGCGTGATCAGGTTTTTTTTTAACCCGATTCGCCATACAGATAATACATATCATGTTATACATTAAGGTTAGGAAATAAATATAAATATAAATAAAAAGAGAACCAAGGAAAATATTAATAAATACAAAAAAAAAATTAAAAAGTTCACACACATATACACACAAAATATAATTATTACATATATAACTACTTCAGTCACGACCATTGTTGTATATGCTGCCATTCTCTGGTCAGGGAACCAGCTTTCCACGAGAGCGCCGCTCGCACTAGACTTGCTGAGGTCCAGCCGCAGCTTTACGCCAGCAACTCGATATCTGAGAAGCGAAACGAATCCATGTATACGGCCTTCGGTAAACATTGTAGATGCGCTGCAATAACGCGCCAATCTAAACAGTATTCTGTATGAGTTGTTGTACTGAATGAATGAACGGAGACGGTTATACGTCACTTGTTTGTATTTCGACCAGAGCTCGCAGGTATACATCCTGATGAAGAACGATTTAAAGAGGATGCTCTTCACCTCCTTACTGCATCGTTAGAAACGCCGTGACAGCATATTTGCACGAACGCTCAGCTGGTCTATGTCATCATCGTCTTGTCCATCTTCATTGAATATATGGCCATGGTATTTGACCTTATTTTGAACGCTCAATTTCGCCCCGCCCAGCCACACGGGAGGGATGTTATCTGGCCCTTTTCCATATTTAAACGCCACTATGACCGATTTGCTGGCATTATACGAAATATTGTGTTCACTGGCGTATGTTTCACATATCTGTAAAACCTTTCTTATACCTTTTATAGATGGCGCTGGTATAACCGTATCATCGGCATAACTAATGTGGTTCACATTTGTCTCGCCCATGTGGCAGCCAATTTTTGCATCAGATAGTCGTTCGCTCAGATATCAATATATCAATCACAATCACACTAGCGAGTCAAGAATAGCATTTTTTCTCATCATACGAAGTAGTGATGGTAAACTGTGATTGTCTCGATGATTGGTAGCTGAGATTTGACGATGGTTGGTAACCACTTTCTAGTGTACCGGTCATTGCTCGAAGAATTACGTTAATCAGTTATCAATCATCGATTACAATCGAACAAATAACTTAAGAAAACATTCGAAAAACTTCGGAAAAGGGGCGCACATGTCGAATGTGTAAAGTAGGTAAACCAAAAAGCGGTCTTCTGAATTAAATTGAATTTTAAATTTGGGCGCACTGTCTAAAGATACACAAAATAAGAAAATCAATTTCATTTGATAATCAATTTATTTAATAAATACATAAGAAGATAACAGTTCACAAATATTCCTAACTCTTTATATTAATACTGGCTCCTTACAAAATTTAACAGGGGTTACAATTTAAAATTAAATTTAATTTGTTACATTTAATCGTAACGATACACAATAGCACAATAATTAAAATATAGTCATATACTAATAATCCACTAGTCCTACAACACTCCCTCTCCATATATTTTTATTTTATTTTTACTTTTTTTTATATATATTTGTAATTCTCTTTTTATTCCAAATAACACCACAACAGCACGAAAAAAAAAACTGGCTACTTTAACACAGACTTCAGTCTAGCAAAGTAGCCAGGACAACGCTGCATATATCAGAGGTGAAGTCTACTCCATCCCACACAATAAACTATGTATTATGTATCCACCTCTGTTAGTACAAAAATATGGATGTCAAAATAAATATAAATAAATAAATAAATATATTTAACAGCGAAAATATTATTCGTCTTTGAACTTTTTTTAAATCACTAACCCCATCGGCAGCAACTTGTATACGTTGAATAATATTTCACGCGCTTGCCCTCGCAATACTCGTCCGCGTCCCAAAGATGATAAAAAACATTACGTTAATATTAAAAATTCCGCAACTCTATTAGGTTGAGTGTACCCGCACTAAAAAGCAATCGGAAACGTACAGAGCACACAAACTCCTTGAAGGACAAGGGGTGACTAATTAAAATGAGAACCGATTGTCGACACACTGGATTAGGCCACACCTCTTCCCCAAATGCGTTTCTGACTTAGGCTGGTCGTACTCTACAGTGCGATGAAGACATTTAATCCCAGAAGTCCCAGAAGACATAAGAAAAGATTCAAAATGAAAGTAAACAGATATGTGAAAGATAAGTTCTAGTAAAAAGAAACGATTTTGATTTTGTTTATATTATAGAATATGTGCGATTTGATTGTGTTCTGTTTATTGTACGCCGATGATGCAGCACTAATAGAGGATAATGAACAAGAACTACAAAGTCTAGGGAGCGCAATGTACGACGTATGGAAGGAAAGCGACCTCACGATGAATGTCAACAAGTGGAAAGTGATGGTATTCGAGAAGGAGGAAAGCAAGACAAGACACCGTACTAAACACTGTTCAAAACAAATAGATGAGTTTGTGTATTTGGTAAGTTCGATAGAAACGGAAAGACAGAGAAAGATTAAGTGATGCAATCGCACCTCAGGTGTCAGTAAACTCAGTAACAGGATCACCTCCGGACGCAGTGGATTTCGCCAAAGGTCGACACATTGACACACGGGACCCTTCGATGTTGATAACGGCGTTCAACCGTTCGGATTCAAGGTCGCCGATCGACTGACCGGTCGCTAGCGGCGGGGGAGGGAAGGCAAGGTGGGAGGCATAAGACGAAAACGTTAATAACCCACGCTTTATACTGAGAACACGTAACATCTGACCACTCGCGTTCGTATGAACTCGGGTTGAGATTGATGATCTCAACAGAAGGATCCCATATTTCATTTATATAACACTTTGTATCATCTCCAATTTAGTTCCAGCAATGTAAATAATGTCATTATTAACTACGATATGTTCGCTATACTTATAAAGGTGTCCCAACACGAGCGGAAAATTAAATATCGGCGCCATTTTTGCTATTGTGCTTTGGCAGTCAAACCATTATGGCAGTTCGACAGTAGATGGTCCCGGCATTATTAAAAATGGATCGCTATTCGACACAAGTTCGACTGTCACGATTCGCGAATTGCGTCCAATTTTCGATTTCACGAGTATCAACTGCGAAGAGAGCAATCGAACAATCGGGGTCGCTTACCGATGTCAGACTATCGCCACGTGTTCGTCCAGGTCGTTCAGCAGAAAAAATCAAGGCCGAGAGTCCGCGAACACCCGTTCGGCATCGTGCTCGAGAATTGAACATTTCAAAAAGCACTGTGCAGCCTCTTCCCGCCTACAAAATCCGACTGATTCAACAACTCAAGTCGCACACAGCGAAGAGGTGCGATTTAACTTCTTTGGACTTCTTTTTCTGGTGTTTTTTGAAGACAAAAGTTGATGCCAACAAACCCACGACCGCCCGAGCCCTGAAGAAGGAGATTAGACGCTGTATTACTGAAGTCCGGTCACAGTTGTGCCAAACCGTAAAATAACGCAAACATCAGACGCATTGTTCCCGGGGGCGTGCAGTGCATACAAGCAAAAAAGCTG
This sequence comes from Eubasilissa regina, assembly GCA_022840565.1. Classification (NCBI taxonomy): domain Eukaryota; kingdom Metazoa; phylum Arthropoda; class Insecta; order Trichoptera; family Phryganeidae; genus Eubasilissa; species Eubasilissa regina. Next base: position 1,602,581 of record JAINEB010000026.1, read on the forward strand.
CGTTATTTTACAATCAGCGCCATCTGTGTACCGGTAGAGACTTTTAATTGCTTAGTTCTAAAGACTACCACGACAACTCACCGCTGTACCCGTGGCACTCTCGTGTATTCGCCGCATCGAGCTATTCGCATTACTCTGTTCTGCATTTAAACTAGTGAATTACTGAATTTAAATTTTTTTCGGTTAATCCGTTTTGTATGAAATCGCTAACCTACGCTGTTTTTAACAGAATAATATTGGAAAGGCTTACAACTGCGTGCAAATCATTGAAGTGTCAACTTCCTCTTTTACTAATTCGCGAATTTTACTATCTCACTCTTTTTAACGTGTTGATTTCGTGATTGTTCTTTAAATTTGGTGCATAGATTGGTTTTTGATTTGGGAAAAGCAAAAAGCAATCGGCAGAACTATTTCGCACGTTAACCTTTAATAGAAATAATTATTTTCTTGTGTCATTACCTGAAGGATTTTCAAACAATAAAAGAATCATGTTCAGTCATAAAAAATGTTCTTAAAAACGTTTATACATTTTTTACATGGGTAAGAAGGTATTATTTTACGTTAAAACTTAAAACATTAAAAACACTATTAATAGTAGTCTAAAATTACAAATAAATACATGGCAGGGTCGGATAAATGACGAATTTATTTTGTCTAAAGACGTTGGTTAAACGAAAGTACATATGATTGTGTAATATCATGACGTCAGCCACGGTTCTTTAATTGGACTGACCACGATCGCGCTATTGATCATGATGCAGGAGGACCTGCACCGCATCACCCACACGACTCTTGAAGTAATAGAGAACTCGGTCCAATGGCAAGGGCATTCGGAGAAGTGCGAAGCTCCACGCCAGTTAGCTTACGAACAGAGCTTTGAGTGTGCAAACCCATACATAGAACTAGTTCAGAATATTTAAATTTATTATAAATCATCGACGTAAACTTTGAAACTTTATTCATTTCTCCTCCTTTCTTATGTTTTCTGGCATTTGATTAAAGGTCTTCATAGCACTCTACATCACCTGAGATTTGTCTTTCTTCCTGAATGGCAGTCTCAGTCTATCCCTTCGCCTTGTACGGTGCTCGTGCTCATGTTAATTTGCATCCATTCCGCTGATATTTTCTTATTGACGAATTTATAAATAAATACCGTTATGATATAGATGTCTCACATAGATTATTTTTACATGGAAAGTGTGGAAAGTTACAGGTCGTAAGCCCTATAATGCCCAAGATAACTGATCACTTTACACAATGTAACGTTCACCTATTTACCCACGCTACCACACATTTTGACCAGTATATTTCACAATATGTGAGACAACTCGATGACAATCCCTCAAGGGATAATATCTCAGTAATTGGTTCCTACAAAGATTTGGGCATACCGTTATATTAAAATATATTGAGATCTTACAGCATCGCATTGACTAGTATTATCCTCAAAGTTTTATTCTGCACCACTGACAATTGTCGCATTTCTTCTTCGTTAGCCAAAACCAAAATGCAGCTGCAGCAGTTGATGTGAGGAATAATACGACTATTTTACAAGACTCAGTATTAATAAATCTTAAATATTAATTAGAAAGATATATATATATATATATATATATATATATATATATATATATATATATATAAAATCAATTTTATCGAAAAATATGGTTGTTGCGCCATCGGGATTCGAACCGGGGAAGGTGCATTATCCAACTATGCTATAAATTTTCGAACCTATATGTTACCTTTTTGATATTGATACATTTGAAAGAGCCATCTACCGTACTTTTACGGAATCTCAAATACTTTTGAGTAATCTGATAGCAGACGTCAGAATTATCAATTGATTTTTATTAAATTTTGGACACATTGATACAACTTTATTATTATTAAAATCACCTGCGGCGATTCCGGTTTACGACCGGAATAGTCCTGATCCATTACGTAGCTGCATAGAGAAAGTCCCGAAAATATAATCGGAATACGTAACGCGAGTACAATTTTCAATTAATTTGTAGTATAGTTAAATTAATTATCGATTATTTAGTACGTCACAGTACGAAAAGAGTCTACCTTACAATAATTGTTAGATTTTTTTTAATGAGAATTAAATTCCGATTCTAACCACGGTGTAGTTACCTAACGCGACATATCGAAACACTGCTATATACAGACGTACTGTTTTCACTAGCAAGTCAAATGTACGATGTATGCAAGGAAAGTGGATTTACGATAAATGTTGGCAAATCGAAAGCGATACTATTGGAGAAGAAGAAAAGTGCAAAATACTGGTAAGTTAGATTGTATCAGTTTGAGTAACAGGGTGTTTTCAAAAACATATAATACAGAATGAATATTATGTTAGAGGCCGATGTTATTTTTGAATAACTAGGAAATGAAATACAATTTTTTAGTTTGGTTTTTATTTATCGATTATTTGGTTTATTAAAATTATGTATGGAATATGACATCGGCTAAGCGGCCGCCTCCGGCACCGGCACAAATGCGTGCTCCTTTAACCATATTTTTCATAACATTCTAGAACACTCGGCGTGTTATTACAGTAATTTCATTAAGGTGTGGGGGTTGCTGAGATGGGCGACGCCTGGAAGAGCAGTGGCTAGAGAGACCTAACGGAACATTCGATCGTCTCTCCCTCGCACTCTTGCGACCTGGACGGGGTGAATTTCTGCCGGACTGTGACCGAGTTCTGCGACTGAAACACATAAATGTGACGTCTACCCTCCGTGTGTGATTTCTTTCTGGCTGCCTTTTGAAATTAATGTGACAACAAATCTCTCATATTGTACAGGTATGGTTCTGGTACGACGATACCGGAGCCAACCTTTGATGGTGTTACGATGATATGATTAAATGTAACAAAATTAATAAAAAAATATATGTAATTATAACGAATCGAAAACGAGGGTTAACAACTCTCAAAACGATTCGGGATTGGGTGTAAATAAATAAAAAAAATACAGCAATTTCATTTAGAATACTCTCCCTGTCGTCATTGCAGACCGTCAAATCGGTGTCATTATGCGGCCGAGAAAAATTTCAAGTGTAGCTCGGGCTGTGTGTGAGGTGGCACCGTCCTACGCGTGTTGGAGGCCCGATCGACTCAATTCGGCCACCGAGAAGTTTTCCAACATGAGACGATAGCGAACACCATGAATGGTCACAGCATTGCCATGTTTTAATGACTTCAACACATTATTGAGGCGTTAGATGCTCCATAATAAATTGTAATCAATTACTCTCTAGGACTACTTAATGCGAACTGACAAATGTCTGCCAAACAAAATCGAACTGGAACATAATATTCTCACTGCACTTTTTTTAAACATCAAATAAATACATGGTGCCGGAAAAGTCACAACACATATGTTTCATGTACACCGTTTTTTTTTTGCAATAAATCATATATATTTAATGTTTTCCGTCGCCGTGAATATGCGACAGAAATAGGATTAAGTCACAGACTACCAAACATATATATATATATACATGAACTGACGCAAATTCCTTGTTTCAATATTTTCAATTTGGCGTCACCCACGTAATCTCAAATAGCTCCACGACCTTTTGTAAATATATGACTTGATTAGAACGAAAATTTAAGCGTTGACAATATAAAATGCATTAATGTAAAAAATACGCCTTGTTTACACAAAAATTTAATACTTTTACTGTTGCATAATCGGATTTATGTTTCCCCAAATAATGTGCGTAGAATACCCCTCGTCCCGCAACTAATATTCCAAACCCCTATGTACACTTTATGTCATGTTTATTAATTTACTAGTCTGTGGTACAATCTAATCTAATCGAAATATTTCATAATCAGTCTAAAACCCTACGCAAAATAAAGACACAAATGTGTATATTATATTAAATGCTAACTGTTTCAATTTTTGCTCATCTGCATTCTAGGACCCTGAGGAAAATAGTCACCCCACTGCCCCTCTCAGACGTCTCGCACACCAGCTGCCAGTTCAAAATTTTGCATCATCAAAAAAAACCTTGTTTATAAACCACTTTAAATTTCAACTACATTTGAATCCCGCCCAACGCCGAACACTGACCCCCCGGCACTCCACAGAGTAAATTATTGAATAATAGAGGGGAAAGATGCATTTTATTAAAATTAATTTAGCCACTGTTATAAAAGATTACTAAATCGAAATTCCCAGCACTGTTACATATTTTTAAGTACGTCACTCCTTCACATGAAAAACTTGGAGAAAAAAATCACAACTAACCAGTTTTGCAGGCTCGCTACTTCCTCGTGCAGATAACAAAAGGCACATAAAATTCAATTCCTCAAATGTGTTCAAATTCGTTGAAAGAATATTACACTTGTATTTTAAACACCGCCAAAAAGCAATAAACACGCACTCACATCACTGAAAAACCCTAAAAGAACAAATGAACAGTATATTTCACTTGGTAAACGGCTCGAATCACTGCAAAACTATCTCGTTGAAATTTAGTGTCTTTCACAATCTAAACAAAAACATAAAAGTTCCGACACCTTTTCTTCCGCTTGCAACGCGATGTGTGGAGCCGAGACGGCGTTCACAGCATCCGGCTTGCGGGATCACCTCTCGCGACTAATTCAAAACAATCTCACGATCGCGTTTAAACTTTAAACAAGTCGGTGTAAAAGTTTTTCACAAACTAACGGCGGACATTTTAAATCCCAACGAACCTGTCAACTTCTGTGAAAAAATTTCAAACGTCGAACACAATGAAGTTGGCAAAGACACACCACGGCTCCTTTCAAAACTACAGATCCTACGTATGTGCGCGACAATGAAGACGTGATTCAGCTAACAAAATGCACTTTTTGAGTAAAAAAAATAGAACACGTATATTGATACGTCAAATGAAAACACTCACTTTGTTAGTGAGTGCCGCGTAACTGTACTAAAATCTCACAGTATTCAAGACAACCTAAGAAGATCTACCTGGCTTCAAGTATATCTATGATACTCTCATTTCTAAAACGCAGTAAGCACTCGAATGAAATACTCTAAAATGTATCTTATCCAAAAGGCATATAGCTTATTTTAGTATACCACTTATTAGTATTTAAACTGTATAGATACTATTGAAACAAATATTCGTGTAAGCTAAAATAGTCTTTATTATATTGATACTTTAAGAATTATTGTTGAATAAAGTAATGTATATATGCCTTTTATTCCTTTTTTTTGCTCCAGGTTGAGTAAATGACCAGGGCAGTTGTTAACATTAGAAAAAGGATTCTCAATCGAAGAGTCGCGGACTTCTATTCATTTGTTTATAGGAGAACGACACTCTTCTGTCTTGACACAGACTTCTCACCTCGCGCACATTCGTGCTTGACGATTGTTGAGGATCAGACGTAGCTATTTTTTATTATCTTTAATGGAAAATATATGAAAGTTAGGGGTAATTACCGGGTTTACGACCTGTTTTTGCACTCACTTTATAAATACATATAACATTCACTAATTCTCACCCCTCAACCTCCACATTTGTCAAATTTTTTAAAGTTGTATATATGTTAGTATGTGGGCTCAGTTTGAATACCACTACATTATCGCTATATATGGAACAAATTTGATATTTCATTTTTCCTTTTTTTTTTGTTTATAGCATATATGTCATCACTATGATAATCTGATTTTTTTGAATTTATTTTAAAGCAATATTCTTTATCTGTAAAATGTTTTTTTAACATATTATACTAGAATACGCCTGAAAAATCAATATTTTTCTATTTTTTCTTATTTTGACCAGTATATTATATGAACAATATTTTATTATGTCTAAGAACACACAATTACTGAATATTTATCAACAAAAGTATTGTTATTAAAACAAATATCTCATAGAGACAAAGCTATTTTTTATTATATTTAATAGAAAATATATGGAAGTGTGGGGTAATTACAGGGCTTACGGTACACTGATATTTGCTTAATAACAGTAACTTACTTACTTACCATCACGCCGTTTCCCCGTGGGGGTAGGCAGAGAGGATAGAGCGCCAAACTCTTCTGTCCTGACACACAATTCTCGCCTCATCCACATTCATACATCTTGTCATACAAGCTCGCCGATTGTTGAGGCTTCTAACAGAACCATCCTCCATTGTGTGGTTTACCTGGTCGTGCCAAGTCTTCTCTATTTCTGGTTCCATCAACACTTGCGTCATATATCTTTCTTACCATTCTCTCCTCATTCATCCTTTCCATATGACCAAACCACCTAAGTGATCCTTTCTTAATCTTACTCACTATACTAACATCAGTAACTTTGTAGATAAAAATCCAGTAATTTTGTGTTCTTGGATATATTCAAATATTGCTAAAGACTGTTTTCTTTGTGTATTTTGAGGTGCTGGTTTCTTACAGAACGATTCAGTGACTAATTCTGTAAAAGTAAAGATGATCATGTTGTTGACAGATATGTAAAGATAGGATTCACCTATTCATTTATAGGCGGTCAGTGAATTAAAATAAGACGTAAAACATGTCTGAAGCTGGCGATTTAATAAGATGAACTAACTTTAGAAATATACATTTTGCCTTCAATAGGCAAATTTACACACCACATGTTGTGTGATGTCTGTGTAATATTTAAAATATGAATGTGCAGCGGACGCTGTAAAAATACTACGATACTAGATACAACTAATTAACTAACTAACTTACTATCACGCCGTTTCCCCGTGGGGGTAGGCTGAAAAGATAGAGCGCCACACTCTTCTGTCCTGACACTTTATTCTCGCCTCATCCGCATTCATACACAAATATGGACCCAATATGTGATCCAATCGGGTAGAGAGCAATCAAAAGCATCGCTATCCAACATTCTAACATAATCATTATACAGTGCCTACAACTTTCCCATTACATTATTTTAAAAAATTCTTTTTTTTTTTCCTCTATTTTTATTTCTGTCGAATCTTTATTAAATAACACCACAACAGCACAAAAGAAACTGCCTACTTTAACGCAGATTTCAGTCTAGCAAAGTATACAGGACAACGCTGTACATATCATAGGTGGAGTCTTCTCCATCCCTTACAATAAACTATGAGTATATATTTAATAGCAATTTAATTGTATCTTATGTTTATCATATTATAATATATATATTCACCTTTGTTAGAACAAAAATATGTATGTCAATAAAGTCTAAATAAATAAATACATTTTCTCGTATAGCTCGTCGATTAGCGAGGCTTCCAACAGGACCATCTGGTCGTACCAAGTCCTCTATTTCTGGTGCCATCAACACTTGCGTCATACATATTTCTTAACATTCTCTCCTCATTCATCCGTTATATATGATCTAACCGCCAAATTATATTTTTTTAATCTTACACACTACGCTAAGATCAGGTTCACATTCTCTCCGTTCTATTTAATCATAAATGGATCTGCCGCACGTACGCCTAAGCAATCTCACTTTCACTGCATTCAATCTACTTTCGTTCCTCTTCAGCCAGATCCAGGACTGGTTTTGCCTCGGTTAACATGTTCCCATTAGTTATAATTCCATTCAAGGCGCAGTTCACTTTATTCACTGCAGTCACCCTTATTCTCAGCCTTTCCGTTTCTATCGAACATACTTGCCAAATACACAAACTTAACTACTTGTTCCAAACATTCATTACCTACAAGTATTTAGCGTGTTGTCTTGCTTTCCTCCTTCTCAAATATCATCACTTTCCACTTGTTGACATTCATAATAAGGTCGATTTCCTTGCGTAGATATAAGTCTTGTAATATATCATATCATGTATAAACACGTTTGTAACAATTATAAAACAATATTCGTCATAACCTCGTCCAAGATAAGTATATTATATAAATAATTTTTCATTGTCAATCGTGTTTTAAAATATCCGATTGATCTCCGCGGAGTTGACATCCCCTGCCATAGTTGTTCACGCACGGTGCACAGCGCACGCGTAGAAAGAGAGAGAAATCATAAGCAACAGACGAAAAGGCTTGAAGAAAAAAATTAGGAGCAGATGTTTCAGTGTGGCCAGTCTAATAACATGTTGTTCCCGAAATTAAAAAAACATTTTAAACCCCAAGTAGGAATTGATTTTGAAGCATAAGTAAATTCATGATGTTTTAAATACTATCCGTCAGATCTTAAAACAATTCTACGTAAGTTATTGTGTGTGAGGGTCACCTTTAAAAAATACGTAGCACTTCTCAGAGACTTGCATCATACCCCCCTTGCACAGAAAATATTTTTCTGGTTCAAAAAAAAAATTAATAAATTCTTGTATATGAATCGAATTAAAATCACCTGGCGAATAACCGAACCCCGTTCTTTCGCGTTACAGTAAATGATGATATGTGAAAATAGTATATTAATCTATTTATTAATAGAAGTTTCTTACAAAGTTTAACAAGAATAACTGTGAAGGTGGACCCGCGTTTATATGATATATGATCTTACTCATTCGCCGCCTGGTTGGCATTTTTTAATGTTAATAGACAGGTGTGCAACTATTCTAAAACTCCTCAAAATCCCCGAGCTCTTCTTTATTCATAATTAAACAAATAATTACAAAGAAAGTATACCAATGCAAGAAAACAATAAGCATATAAATCTAAATAATAAGTTCAGTCAAACAAAATAATCTTTCCCTTCATTAACTTTCAAAATTTCGTAATCCTAAAGGCGTAGCTAAGAGGGTTTAAGTGGTGGCATATTTCACCGGGCGTCTGGTCTAGAGGCCAAAATGGGATATTTAATCAAATACTATATACTCTTCTCATATCTTTAATGGAGGGGCGAAAGGGTATAGTTCGTCCCCGGGCGCCAAATTTTATCTTCTCGAGGAAGCACGATCTTTAGCTCGTTTTCAGAAACACAAAGAAAATAATTTTTAACATTAATTATAGGGTATATATTTTATGTACTGGCAGCCCCGTTGATTTTACTGTCAAATTGCGATTCTGGTTTTTTACGTCGAACAAGGACCTGCTAAAGTTACAGGGGTGACATAATTAAAAATGGCTAAATACCTGGCCCTCGACAAGGTCGCGCGGCTCTTCAGGATCGTCAAGCAGAATGGCGGCATCAGAGCGTCTCTGTACAAAATGTACAGGTTGGTATTTTGATCAATTACATAATTTTAGGTTAATGTCTTCGCTGTCAGTCTCGGTCTACTTTTTGATTTCAAATTTCGAACGACGCTGTGTTGGGTGTAATTTTACGTCTGTTAAGACTTACATTTGTGGGATGTTCGACCAGATATATATTGATGAATCCTAAAGATGATTAACTATTATTGTTTTGTTAGAGAGTGCTTTCTTCTAAGCTTGCCCCTCTGCTGGATTGTGCCTGCCTCGGTGCCATCACGTGTGACCAAGAACAGCATTTATATTAGTCATATGTATTTGTTTACCGATCTGTGTAAATTATTGTTGTTTGTGTACACTTATATATTGAATGAATGATAAAGAGATTTTTTGCCGGAGGACAGTGAGCCCTGTTGCCCATGTTGCGTGGCGGCGAGGCACGGTTGCTTTTTAGCATTAAAAAAATACCAAAGGATCCCGGCCGACTCCGGGTCGGGAATGCTAGTATCTCTTATATTCTATTAACTAGAAGACAATCTTATTGTGAAGTTGTAATTATTCAGAACATAGCTCTGTGATATTTTAAATACTAATTAAATGTATTCATTAGGAAGATATACATATAAAATCAATTCTATCAACAAATATTGTTGTTGCGCTACCGGGATTCGAACCTGGATCTCTTTCCAAAGCATTGTCTCTGTAGCATAGTTGGATAATGCAAGTTCCCCGGTTTGAAAAATGATCCGGGTTGGAATCCCGGTGGCGCACCGACAATGTTTTTCGATAAAATTGATTTTATATGTATATTTTTTAAATTCTTACTTTTTATTTTGTGGACGTAGCGTTGCTGTTCTTGGACACTAGCGGTGTGTCGTTCGCAAACAAACCGGCAAGAAAATTTCGTAAAAGATAGTATAGACGGTATTGATGGCTGTGAAAGAATTTACGAATAACCCTTGCAGATTTACTTGACTCCAACGTAATAACATCGGATGTAGTGCACAGTCACGTAAACGAAAACTTAACAGAAGAAGAATCTCCCTACAATGAAGAAGTGTCTGCTCATACCATAAACCCAGTTCCTACAAAAGGCGATGCCGTGATGCATATTGAAGGCCTCAAAGCATATTTTATTAATTTAATTTATAATATTGAAAGAACTATTTACCAATTTACACTTTCCCTCTGTTTACATTTTTTTTGTTGGTCCCTTCACAAACTCGAAATCGGGGGTCCACTGTATTATCAAAATATTTGTTTCAATTACTTACGTTCTCAAATATGTAACGTTATTTAAAAAATGATGATGTCACCAAATGACAAAAAATAATATTGCTTTTATCTTTTTTATTTATTTTAATATTATAAAATAATTTTAAAAATAATCAGCAGAATATATATTTATTTCTTATCTATGAGAGTAAAACTTGTGTATAGAGAAGGAGTATATATGAGAGTTCACATTTCAGTTAGTCTGTGTACATATTTTTTTTTACTTTAGTTACAAATTTATGATAGTCCGTAATTTTTCTAATTGTGATGGGGAGATTGTTAAAAAATGCCTTGATAAATATATTGATTTTGGGTTGTGGTATATTTTAACTTTGGAATATCAATTTGGTCTCTAAATCTTGTAGATCGAAATTCGCTTCTAAAATTTAATTGATTTTTAATTTTGAAAAATTTGGATTACTGAATTTTTTTGTATGTCTATTACGAGGCTTGTCCGTAAAATAAGTTCCACGGACTGCCGCTGGCGCTAGGATCGTTTCTATGCGCGACCAGACAGCAGAGGCAGGTTATTTGGTTCCCCCACTACAATTCCTCACCAAGCCAGCGTCGCTGCGACGTTTAGTCTAGGCTCAGCAGCCGTCAACGATGGAGCTTCCTCTTGCGTCTCCCGCCACCTGCGTGTTGCGGTCTGTTATTCGTTTCCTGGCCGCTAAGAAGAAATCGGCGAAGGAAATTCACGAAGAACTTTGTGAAGTGTATGGAGAAGAGTGTATGAGCTCCGGGATGGTGCGCAGATGGGTCAGGGAATTTAAAAATGGCCGAACAGACGTCCACGACGAAGCCCGTGCAGGGCGGCCATCGGTTTCCGACGAAACAATTGCCAGAGTCAAAGCGGCAATGCTCGAAGATCGACGGATTACAGTTAGGGAGCTGTGCGAACAGATTCCGGAGGCCAGCAAAACCACAATCGACAAGATTTTGACTGAACATTTAGGTTATTCAAAGGTCTGCGCAAGATGGGTACCAAAAATGCTCACTGCAGATCACCAGCGGCAGCGGGTTGAAGCAGCCCAAGAATTTCTCGCTCTTCACGGAACAACCGAAGAGGAATTTCTGGACTCTATTGTTACTGGCGACGAGACCTGGGTACACTACACCACACCGGAAACAAAGGAGCAATCGAAGCAGTGGAAGCACCCTTCTTCGCCAAGAGCAAAGAAGTTCAAACAAATCCTGTCTGCCGGAAAAATCATGGCTAGCGTTTTTTGGGATCGAAAGGGCGTATTGTTGTGCGAGTTTATGCCTCGCGGGACAACATCAATGCTGAACGGTACTGTGAGACCTTGAAAAATCTTAGACGTGCAATTCAGAACAAGAGAAGAGGAATGCTGACCAAAGGAGTGCGTTTTCACCATGACAACGCCCGACCGCACACCGCCTATCGAACCACAGCCCTCATCGAAAAATTTGGATGGAAAATGGTGTCTCACCCACCCTACAGTCCAGACTTAGCACCAAGTGACTTCCATCTCTTCCCCGAGTTGAAGAAAAACCTTGGCGGAACCCAATTCAAGACAGATGAAGAGGTACAAAATGCGGTTGTTAGTTTTCTACGCGGACAGGCGGCAGAGTTCTATGACTCTGGTTTAAAGAAGTGGGTGCCTCGAATGCAGAAGTGCATAGAACGCAACGGCGATTATGTAGAAAAATAAAAGAAGGACTGAACTTTCCAAAAATATACTTTTCTTTAAAATTAAACCAGTTTTTTTATGTGAAAAAAATTCGTGGAACTTATTTTACGGACACGCCTCGTATTTTTAATACTTTGAAATCTGTGAAAAGTAGTATACTTGGAGTCTTTTTTTTTTAGAATAAATTTTATTATAATTTATTGAGTGATTTCTAATTATGACATTGAAGTTTTATGTGCTCCCCATCCGATAATACCGTATTGCAAATGTGACTGTACAAACGCGTAATATATTATTTTCAGATTAGTAAGTGATAAGATGTTTCCGAGTCTTAAAAATATGTAGGCAGTTTTCCTTATTTTGTTTGTAAGATTAGTAATAAGTTCTTTCCATTTTAGTTTGTTATCTATTATGATTCCTAGTAATATAATCTTCCAAAGCATTTTTATTTTAATGAATGCAAATTTTCTTCATGTTTTTTTTTAAATTTTGTTTGGTTGTAATGGAAATGATTCGCTTTCTTTTATATGCACATATATTTGTATTCTCAGCTAAAGAAAAACTTTTAAATCATACCATTTTCAAAATTACAATATACATGTTTCATCGGCCATTTATTAGAGATAGGATGTAAGATATATGAAAAATATAGTTATTTTATATATATATTTTTTTTTTGTTTAAACATAGTTTGTCTATTTGATTGAAGAATTTTGATAAAATACCAGGAACACACAATTTCGGGATATGCCACGCTGGGATATAGAAGTATGGGGTAATTGCAGGGCTTAAGTGATCACTTTATATAAATATAACGTTCACCCCATCAATCTCCACATCTATCAAATTTTTTCAAGTTGTATATATGTTAATATGTGGACTCGCTTCGAGTACCACTACGCCATGTATGGACCATATTTGATAATTCATTTTTCCTTGAAATAGCATATATATGTAACACATTATACTAGAATACACCTGAAAAATGTTTTTCATAATTTCAATTACATTACACTTGACATAGTAAAGAAACCTTTAATGAATGAAAAGAATATTAAAAATAGTTGATATCATTTAAAAAAAGGACGTTAGATATTTTAATTATTATTATTCGAATACTGATATCCGACATAGAGCGATAGTAATATGACTCATAAGAAAATATTCCGCATACGTCCGAGGAGCAACACATTCGTCAACTGAGCCGTGAGCCAAAGGTTCAATCAAACCGATGATTCAATCGCTCGGTTATATAAGTCGCAGATTTTTTCAATGTTGTGGCGTGACCGTTTCAGGCAAGACGACATCAAGGACGGAGTGATGGTTGGCGAGGACAAGTACGGCAACAAGTACTTTGAGAACCCCCGGTACTTTGTAGCCCGAAACAGGTGGGTGGAGTACGCCCCCAAGTACGCTCTGATGTACGACGGCAGTCAGGTGAGTGACTACACTTTGTATTTGCAAATATCATCATGATGTGATCAAAAATCCTTATTCTGGGTCGTTATTTATTTTATTTTGTAAATTGAGTCAAAACTCTGTTTTATTCCACTACACGTTTCATTGTGTTAAATAATGTGATATATAACGTTTTCAGGAACATCTTCCCATCATCAATAATATAATTCAACTAAAATTAAAAATACTTTCAGACAGTAATATATGATGTGTTTGAGGCGGGGTATTCACATTCCCCATAGATCGCTTTAAACTCGATAACTCAATAATTATGGAAACTATTTCATTCTTATTTTTTGTAATCTTCACGGAAATAGTGATGAAAATTTTGTCTTTTTTTTGTTTTTCAAATTTCTAAGCGTATAATATTTAAAAAAATATTGTTTGCAGTCCAGTGATCTTCGCGCGGTACATACACCTGCACATGTCGATACCATACCCTTAGTGCTTATTATTTGTTTCACTTGTAACTAATGCACTGGGTAGCTCCATACCACAGATGCGAACAGCTATATCGCTTATCGCGACTCGCGGCATTTGGACAAGAGGCGTCCGGCAAGGTGGTTGGGACCATGTCGCCCTTCATGAACTTTTTATTATCGTTTGTATGAATATGATCTGGGGTGTTTTTATACCCCTCTTCGGACCACACGGAAGTTCCGGCTGCTTAGTGACGAAAAGGTTAATGGAGGTGGGGGCGGGGGTGGAGTTAAAATGGGTAAGATATTTAGCAATCTTTTCAGTCACGTGTCGTCTTCTAGGTGTTGCTGTCCATAGTAGCTCTGTTTTGGATGGATTACATGTAGAGTTTGTGTAAAGCAGTCATTTTCACAAAAATGACGCACTATAAATTATCCGAAATGCCATTATTGTAAAAGGCATGTCACTTCAGATTCCATAATTGAAATTCCTTTTCTGACAAAATATATTGATGTACATATATACTACAATTATCATGTTTTGGGTGTTGCAGATCCCCGCGGAGTGGTTCGGCTGGATGCACTACAAGACGGACTTACCACCTCACCAGGTAATTATCTCATTTCTGATGCACCGTACACTATTTATTCTCGGCACGCCTGGCAAACCAAGTCCGATGACCTTTTTAATTTATTACTTTAAATACACCATGTGTTCCATACACGAAACAAAATGTGGACAAGGGTGGTTTGCCAATCTCAGCTTCTCTCAACCGGCGATGATGACGAGTTGCAGAATACTATGTTTTTATTGAAATTCATAATACATATAGTCATATTTGCATGTATCTACACGGCGACAGGCTGCCGCTGTAATGTTTTACTAAGATGTCTTTATTTTCCCGAGATTTATCTCACGGGTTTTTTGGCGCCACGCCGATGATTACACCTTTAAATTACTGACACGTGTCTCATCCTATTAATTGTATGTGGCGCCTCTGCTGCGACCTCGCAATTCTGTGCGATACAGCATGACTTTTTGGTAGATTTTGACAAAAATTTAGAGGATTTAATGATACTATTTCAAGATAAATCTATATATTGACCCCTCATACATAGTTGCCTGCGTTCAATATAACAATAAACAACTAAAGGAGGGGTGGGTACAGTGGTGTAGTGCTAAATAGAAAAGCACCAGGGCTGTATTTGATTTTAACCCCAACCCCAACAAAAAACTTATAAATTTCCTCATAATTTCACATTTTCAAAATGCTTATAAATAATATCACAATATTTAATGTACAGAATTCTATGTGATTTTTTTTTATCAAAACGGTGGCAAGGCCACACGACTTATATATATTATTATAGTGTTTTTTTTACAGTATTTTTAGAATGAAACAATGTTCGCGCGCACATAATTACAATCCATATTTATATAATTCACAGTTGATAAAATATATTTTTATGAACAGATGAAATATAGATGGATTTAAAATTGGCGCTCATCTCATGGTTTGAGTTCCAGCACCTTTTTTTTAAAAAAGCCCTGATTATGTATACATTATATGGCATATATACAAATCTATATGTTGATACTTACGCTTGAATATTTTTTTTCATTTTCCAATACTGAGTCACGTTATCAAATTGTTTTCACATATTAAATATCTGCCTTTCAGGACGGCTCCAGGCCCAAGTACAAGTGGATGGCCGACCACACGGAGAATCTGTCCGGCACCACGGGCCAGTATGTCCCCTATAGCACCACGCAGACCAAGATACAGCCGTGGATCCCGGGGAAGAAAGCGTAGGATCCATGAGACGACACCGCCGATAAAAGATTGATTTAATTTGAAAATGGAGCTAGAATTTTAATAGACGTCTTAAATTGTTAATTTTATTTGTAAATAAATATATTGTGATAATTTGTTATTCATAATTTAGCAGAATAAAACACCGCTCTCTTCTGATATATGTCTCATTCGTCATTTTGCTGGACATTTTAACGGGACAAATATCTGATTTGTCTGATCACGTCAGACATTTTAACGGGACAAATATCTGATTTGTCTGATCATGTCTTCCGCAGACGTCCTGTCACCTGCTACAAATGCAAGTAACGTGATGTCGCCTAATGTTGTACACACATTAGCTGAGACGCTTTCAAATTTTATTTATTCTAGTTTGCATTTACTAATAAATACACTCGACAAAGTATTAAATGTTAAGTTAGTTATGTGTGTTAGTACTAAAGTTTTCACAGAAAGAGAAAGGCCATGTCATTCTTTAGTGATTACCTTGTCTATATTAAATTACTTCTTTTTGCGGAGAATGTTTTTGTTTGGTCTAATGACCGAGCCTCATCAAATTAATTTTATTTTCACAGCACAAGTGTTTAGCTTAGTCTGAAAGTAGTGAGAATATTGATGCGATACACCTGTATTGTGAAATAATTTTTTTTTATAAATAAGTTGAACACAAATCGTATTGCTGTCCTTGTTACCCGGACTCTCACCTGGTCTGGATTGACCTCTACGATGACAAAATATAAATGTATATTTTTGAGTTGTTAAAATAGACCAATATTTTGATTTTAAAAACATTCTTACATACAGAGTGTAACAGATCTAGTCCTCAATACTTTATGGGCGGATACCCGACTAAATTACGACTTGAAAATATTCAAGGGATATGTGCCTCATCTCAACGTCAATGTCAGAGATATAAGCATTTAAGAAAAAGGTAAGAATGCGATTATTTCGATTAATTTAAATATTTGATTGATTCCAAATATATATATATATATCGGTTTCATATTGAACAAGACAACCTTTCATCTCTATCTGAGGCGATAAGTCATCTATTTTAATGATTGAGTGCATATTTAAGTATTCAAAAAAATGTGCCACACGTGAGTATCGGAATGTCAGAGCTGGGAGTAGCGTTCAAAAGGTTAACGATCACGCCCATGCGGCAGTTTTCAATATCTTGTTTTGTTCTCTTCCTTTACTCCCTTGTCACACTAGGACCATCTACCAGGGTCAGGGTCATCGGCGACCTCGTCCGGGATACAAACCAATAAAAAGACACAAATAAATAATCAATGTTTGTACAAAAACAATGTTACATTTTATTCATTAACGATAGTAAAAAAAAAAACAAAATTTACTTAAAAAAAGAACATAGAATTTAATCAAGTTAAAAAAACATTGAAGGGACGTCATCGACGGGCCCGACTCTCCGACAGAATTTTTCAAAGCATTTTTAAAATAGTTTTTAATAAATTTATATCTTTACGTTCTATCGATGTGCAAAAATATACCCCCATCTACAAATAAATACTTTAACGGCGATCTCCTTCAGTTTTGGGCCGCATACCGGTGCAGCCGCCCGAACCGCATTTCGAATTTTCCGCAGTATCTCGTGCAGTGTCAGCGCAAAAAAAGCATCTCAAATTCTTTAAATCCTCTAGATTTATGCGCACGCGTTCAAATAATTTAAGTCTGCATCAGCCATTGGAAATAATGAAAATATGCTAATTATACAGAAAAAATAAAATTTTGGCACATGGCATCGAGTGATGATGAAAGTGAAGATTTCTATGGCCCGCGTTTATACAAATTATGAAGAATTAGAAGTGCTTCCATGTCGAATATCTGGTTTCCAAAACCACGAGGTAAGAATTGATATTAGTCTGTCTTAAAGCAGTGTCAAAATAACAGCCTTGAAACAATAATCTGCCCCAAATAACAGTCTCACAAAGTTTGCTTAAAATAACAGTTTAGCGAGATTTGAGTCTGTTTCATACGACAGAAGGATTTGATACATACGTTTCAATAAACACCCTTAAAAACCTGTTTAAAATGACAGTCACAAAGTTGTGAATGTTTTAAATAACTGTGTAATAACAGTATTTCAGTCTGTTACAAATTACAGTTCTTGAAATAAGTAAGAGTCTGCTCCAAATAACAGTCTCAAAAATGCATTTAAAATGACAGTCTCGTAAATTTTGAGGTTTTAAATAACAATACCAAAGTCTGATACAAATAACAGTGTTGAAATATTTGATTGTGTTAAAATAATTATAAAGATTAACCGTATTTTATAAAACTATATTATATAAGGTTTAAAAATGCCGTTCCCCTGTATAAGAGAAATTCTAATTACGGATTAATAATTTCAATTTAAGGAATTTAAAAAAAAAATGCTTTGAAAATGGTCTGCGAGCGAGAACCGGCTAGAAATCGAACGGGAGGTCATTGGCCCTGGCGACGTGGACGAGGAAGGAGTGCGCCTGCGCCATGTACAGCGCGCACTCGCCCCTGCGGACGCCCTCGCGGCTGTTGTAATACAATAGGAATAAGAATGACACAAATGCAAGTGTGTGTGTGATATAAATATATAGATGTATGTAGTGGTTATACAGGTTTGCACATCGTTTGGTGGCCGCGCGATTTTTGAACCGCGGCGGCTTTATGGGCTATGGTCGCGCAGAGTCGCGACAGCTGGATGCCTGCAAGAAATTAATTCCACATTAGTTGTATTATAAGTAACTTAACCATGTTTGTATATATTTATACAGGTTGCGTTGGGTAGTCACATAACAGTTAACGCATATTTTTGAGAGGTTCGAAGACCATATTTTGAATATAATTCATTTCTTCTAACCTATGTTGTATAATGTTAATACTCTAAATACCAATTAAATGCATTAATTATGGAAAAATATTGTTGTTGCGCTACCGGGATTCAAACTTGGATCTCTTCCAATCCGAATAGAATTAGAGTAGATGGCTTTCAAATAATGGACGATAGATGTATTCATTTGAAAAGTGTAACATAGAGGTTCGAAAATTTGTTATCAATCAACTGTGTCGGTATAGCATAATCGGATAATGCACGTACCTCGGATTGGAAGAGATCCATCCCGGTAGCGATAACCATATTGTTTGATAATATTGATTTTATATGTATATCTTTCTAATTAGTATTTATTTAATACATCACAGAATGTGTTCTCCTTCACAGTAATGTTAATACTCTACAACCTGTCTTTGGCTGGCTTAAGTGCTCACTTTACACAATGTAACGTTCACCATTCCGCCTGATCAACCTCCATATCTATCAAATTTTTGAAAGTTATATGTATGTTAATATGTGGAATCACTTTGAATACTACTACGCTATCGCCATCAATGGACTAATTTTTCTGAAATATACGTCATATACGTCAAATAAGAATCAAATTATTCAAAGCGATATTCTTTATCTATAAAATGTTTTTAACACATTATACTAGAATACGCCTGAAAAATCAATATTTTTCAATTTTTATATATTTTCTTAGATTTGACCAGTATATTAATCATACTTCCAAATCTTTCAATTAAATATAATAAAAATAGCTTTGTCTCTATGAGATATCTATTATTTGTTTAATAACAGTGCCTTTGTAGGTGAAAATACAGTCATTGTGTGTTCTTGGACATATTCAAATATTCCTGTTAACACTAACACAATAGAATGTAAGCACTTACAAAGAGAGGGAATATATATAAGAATTATTTCATAAGATGATATCCTTGTTTAATATTAGCACATGTCTTACTGTTCCTCTTGCTTTCAACGCTTGTCTCGCATGTATTCGTTACCATCCTCTCCTCGCTCGTACGTTCTACATGCCCAAACTGTTTATAGACTGCTGCATTTGCTTCTGATCTGTTCATTCTTCTCTCCATTGACAACCCACCCGCGAGCGAGATAATCAATCAGTTTTTTAATACGAAGAAGAGTGTTAAATATCAGATAAATATAGATATTTTCATGTATGAACTGTGCATTCCTTGTGTGTTTGCAATGAAAAAATAAAATAAAAAATGCCATCACTCGGCGAGCGGAATGCGTACCTGCGGCTAGCTGTCGTTGGTCAGCGAGGTGAACCTGTTGCCGAGGGAGAGGGGAGCCGCGGCGCGACTGGCGGCGCCGCCGGAGCCCGCTCGCGCCGATCCGCCGCCTGCCTCCGTCCACGCGCCAGCCGGGGGCTTCTTCTCACCGCCCAGCGTCGGGAAGTACTCCTCGCTGTGGATGTCGGGCGCGTGCATCTTCTGCGACAAGCGCGCGCACAAACAAATTAAATGTAGACATTTAAAATTACCTAATCAGATTTGCATAATTCTTAACAATTTTTATTTAAAACAAATAATATGAATCAGTTAGAAAGGTACACTGAAAAATCCAGCTATCGGAAAATATATGTAACTGTCACCGGGACACAAATCCGTACATTTCCCTCGTCGGAAGAATGAATTACCAACATTTTTGACTTAATATGTGTTCCTTTCACTTGAGTGAAACATCTATTATTTCCATAGACACAAACTAATGCAAATATTCCTTATCCCAATATTTTCATTTTGGTGGCACCCACGTGATCACTTTGGTACTACTTACGCAATCAAATAGCTACGCAACATTTATGAAAAATATGACTCGATTGGAAGGAAAATTTAAAAGCTGACAATATAATATGCATTCATGTAAAAACACAAAGATTTATTTTTGAAGAGTATATACTTTCACTGTTGTGACATTGGATTTACGTCTACACTAAGAATGTGTGTAGAATACCCCTCGTCCCGCAATGAATGTTCCAAACCCCTCTGTGATTATTTCCTATTAAAGGTTATATGTTTTAATTATAAAATTCACAGTAAAATATATAATTTTTATTATTGGTTTGCAAAATAAGATGAATATTGGTTCAAAAAGAAATATTCACATATGTCAGATGGTTAAATATGGCTTACCACATTCCGGGTGCCCGGTCCGCGCGGCCCCTCCGGCCCCCCGGGCGGGCCCTGTCCGGCCAGGCGGTTGCGCAGCGAGGGGGGCACGTAGCCCCCGGGGGCCGAGGGCGCGGGGGGCGCCACGGGCGGCGGCAGCTGGGACCTGCTGGGGGCCTGCTGCTGCTGCTGCGGCTCCTCCTTGCCCTCACCGCCCTCCTGGAAAAATGGCGACACACAACTTAGTACTATTGCATCAAAGTCTTCATACACATTCAATAACATGATTTCTACCAAGGATAGACAACTGCATTGAAGACAAGTTAATACATGGAGGCCGCACATAAGACTACATAAGGCAAAATTGACAGTAAAATTTGGACCAAAATTGTATTATTGTCTCATTGGTGCATTAAAAATATCACACTTATATATAAGCATTGACCATTTGAATATATCAACAGAACTAATGTCGTCCACTAGCCTGTATAGATGTGTTACTGAAATAATTTGCATTTATATGAAACAGCACAGATCTCACAAGTATTAATACCATATAAGAGATGCGTTCTGATCTACGATTCCAGAGAGAGAGAGAGAGAGAGCTCGCGACGCTCTTTTATCTCTTTCATCTTGCCAATATGCGCGCGTCATACAATCGCTACATCATGATACATTACACTTATGAATCCACTTAATATTTTATTACCCTGCGTAGTATTGTCGATGTTTGTAGCTTCAACTTTGTAATTACAAATTATATCTACAATAAAATCCCATTTATTCGAAATTCGCCGCAAGTCAAACTTTTGGAGTAGAAAATGGTCTCTTTGGAAAGTTTTCATATTAAATTGTAATTATAAATCGAATATCATTATTCAAAGCTATTTTTGGACCCTATCAGATAAATTTATCGATCTATTTTTCGCATAATTTGTTTTTTTTTGTCAAATGTAAAAGTCCATAGAATGGTTAATATCCAGCCCCTATACAGATTCACGACGCATAAAGTTAATTCGCATTGTTTGTTTTCTCACTCATTTTTAATACGCTAAAAAAAGACGACAAATATGTCTCGTGCGTCTTCGATTTTTAAATGTTTATCTTTCAGTAAAAATAAAATGATTAGTGCGGTTCATATATCATATGTGCGCTTATTGTTAATCGGAAACCTGGGCACCAGCTATCCAAGGAGTTTATAATATGATTCAAATTGTAACAATTGTGAAAAATTTGAAATGTTACATTCAGAGTATTGTTACAACGTTCAACAGTATTCCGCTAGGGTTTATTTTGATAATAGAATAAATCATTTCAATCTTCAATTTTGAAACATTGTATTGCGTAATATAAACAAATGTTTTAAATCAATTCAAACGCAAACCATTAAATATTTCGAAACGAAATAAACATGACTTAGAGCATTATTATAATAATGGACATAAATATATTATGTTTGAATATGGAATACAAGCCGGTACTCACGTTGCTCTTGTTCCACGGTCCCGGCCGGCCCTGGCCGCCCTGCTGCTGCCCGCCGGTGCCGCCCTCGCCCTGCTCGCCGCCGCCGCCCTCGCGCTGCTCCTGCCCCGTGAGCGGCTGGATCTTCAGGCCGGTGTAGTCCTTCTTGGCCACTTCGTACTCCCGCCACTCGTCCTCGTCCTGAAACATAGCGCAGAGGATAGAACCATACACTGAATTACGTTGCGGAAAGAAAATATTGCACTTTGATGATAATAACAGATTATATATCACAACTGGACCGCTACCATTAGACCATAAAATGTCCAAGGCCTTCAAGCATGCTGGTGATGATATATCACATCAATATTTTTATTATTTCAAACTAAGCTAAGCGCTTGCGCTACAATTACCACGCTACTACAGGTGCACGAAGCAAATTACAAAATAATTCATTGAATACAATAATATCAACAATACTGGTTGAATTTCTCATAGTTTTTAGATTACGATTTTTCTGATAGATGCAAGTCAAAAATATTAAAAAAATCTATTGCATTCATGCTGTTTGGGACATATATTTATTTTGAACCCCCCCCAACACGCCGCCGATCAGTCGATTGGCGACCTTGTTATTCGTTTACAATATTATATTAATTTAAATACATTTTTTTTAATACAAAAATACAGTCCACATTTTGGAGATGTCTGCAGAATTTGGATTATGGTGAGCGCCTGTTCCTTTTGTATCCCGAATTCTTCCGGCATCTATGTTTGTACGCAACACACACTAACTGGGACTTTGACTCCCACCTCACGCCTGTAATAATGCCAAATCACAATTCATGTTCTTTATTGTTATCGAATGTTGAAAACTGGTTCATTTCTAGAGTCCACGATTCACCGAGCAATGAGTGATCGGTTGAATACGTTCCATTTCAAGCACAGTGAAAGGTTATTTTTGAAAATCATTTTTAGGCATCCGAAAGCGCTTCAGCCCGGGAAACAATTATTATCTTAGGTAGATAAATATCCACTAGTTCAAGCTGGGTTCTGTTAATATTAATGAATATTGGTCCGAAAACATAGAGCCACGCAATCAGGCATGGAAATACAGGTAGCCCGTTCATCGTGGCCCCGGCACGTGCGGATTCGTTATAACACAATCTTTTTGTAATTTTTTTTTATTGTCTCGGCACTTGTCTGACTTTGAAATATGCCAGGAATCGTCACAATGAGTGATTGCACGTGCACGCCATCTTTCTTTTTCGCTTACTCACATCATACACATGCGGATATATGTAAAGTTAGGAGTGAGAGTGAGACAAGAGAACGCCGGTAAGTCGGTGCCGTACAGTTAGGCCAGTGCGACGTTTGGGTCTATCTTTCAGTGTAATCTAAGCTGCAGTGTCGGACGCACACTAATTAAATTGACTTCTTACATATTTTTTATCCCTTCGTAATTTTTAAAATGTGAAAAACTGGTCGGCTGCCATACTAAGTCCCAAGAAAATGACGTCTCAGAACCTGTACCCGCGTGAAAGTTAAGTGTCAAATTCATTGAAAATTAATGCCTAACATTCTAAATAATTACAACTTCACAATAAGAACGTGTTATCCTTAATAGTATATAAGTTGTATCAATGTGTCCAAAATTTAATAAAAATGTATTGTTCTGGCGTCTCCTATCAGATTACTCAAAGGCATTTGAGATTCCGTAAAAATAAAGTAGACGGCTTTCAAATAATGGAACGATAGATGTATTAATTTGAAAAGTGTAACATATAGGTTCGAAAATTTGCCATCAGTGCACCGTGTGCTGTAGCATAATCGGTTAATGCACATTCCCCGGATTGGAAGAGATCCATCCCGGTAGCGACAACAATATTTTTCGATAAAATTGATTTTATATGTATAACTTTAAGGTATTTAAAATAATAATATTATCGCATCGTTGACATTATAATCGGCCAAGATAAGTGTTTAAAATGATTATTTATTTCCTGGAAATTCTATGGCATTGCTGACGAGCATAATTGTTGTCAAAAAGTGGAAAAGCGACGGAGCCACATGCAGAACTAAACTGAATCTGATTTCACAATATTGAATTAATATGTGAAGATTGGCAGAAATCAACTTTTGTCACCGAGAATCAGGCTTATGAGGCTCGTTATGTCTCAAACATTCTTCTTCGTGTGTCATCTTCTATCACAGGTCGGGTACGAAGTCGCAGTATGCTGATTTAATATTAATAATAAGGTTTATAATAACATAGCCACTTCTTGTCGATAACTTTGAGATGAGAGATTTGATGAAGGCCAGGGCTACTCTGCACAGAGGTGATAATAGTGCTCAGAAAGTAAGGGGCATAGCTAAAGCAAGCCTACAAGTTCAAAAACTTTTAATTATTATTAATTATATTTAAAAAAAAAAAACAATTTACATACTCATTTATATACTAATAATTTAAATTTAACTGGAAGAAATATGGACCCCATAATATTTGTTAGCGCCGTTTAAATGAATTAAATTTCTATTAAGTTTTTTGACGTTTGAATTGTTGCCTCACTCGTGCATACCTCTAGTTCGCTATTTACCCAAATTTTAACCTGCGTATCTCTGTCCCTTTCTTTCCTTACCTATCCTTAAGCACAAGGAACAAAGATGTCGCAGTAAGTATGTCTTCAACTCCAGCAAGTTCATTGTGCTCTTGGAACTTTATACGGACTAACTACTGTCGCTTATTAATTAACCGCTAACGTTTATAATCAATCTTTACTTTAATTTCGCGAATACATAAAAATAATCCTTATTCATGAGCGTTTATATAACCCCGCAACGCATGTACTGGTGGTGGAGAGGAATCTAAATAAATGTACCAGCATCCGGCAGATGAAAAAGTAAGTGCCTTCCTTCCTAATATTTCCGGCAGTATTTGATTTGATGTCAATTAATTCATTGTTTTTTTCACTAAGTGAGACCCGAAAGAGATACATATGTAATATAAGTGATAAATTCCAACATTGTTGTCGGGTAGACGAACGCTGGCGTATCGCCCAAAATATAGTGGCGTGTCATAGGTTCGCCATCGCTGACATAGTTCATTCCCCCCCTGATATTCCACCTGCACTCTGTCGCGCCATAATGGAGGAAGCGTTTGATAGTAACGAAAAAACTGCATAAAATATCGAAAGGCGGGTGACTGCAGGGAACAAAGTGAATGGCGCTTTGAATTGAATTATAGCAAATGGAAGCATGAATTTAAACATTTTTTTTACATTACATTAAGACTAACTCTATTTAATATTTTCTAATTATTATCAATCTTCGCGCATCTCGATTGAAGAGTGTGACATTCTATCCTCTAAGCTCATAATTACCTTTTCTCCGTGCGAAAATAATGTTACTATTATTTTTGGGATCTGCAAAAAAGAGGCGAAACCACGATTAGGATATTTAGATACCTTTGATATCGAGGATTCAATGCCGAAAGGAAGTGAATATTAATGTCAAGTGAAATCCTAATAGGTTAATACGTAAGGTTATCATTTCAGATGAATTAGTTTTCTTTGGGTGTCGATGCAACACATGCTCGTTTTTTAATTAATATCTGGTTTAAATTATCCAATTGTTGATAATACATATCAGCACGCACTCCCTATACTCCCCGGACTCGGCACCGAGTGATTACCATTCATTCAAAACTTTCACAATGGAAAAAGAATTAGTTTAACCTCTCCCTTAAGGTGCTAGAATAAAAAAGCGCCTTCCTATGTTGTAAACTCAGTGCATTGCTTAAAAGTGTTAAAAACTAGAAAAAAAACCACATCTAACTCGGCCAGTGACGATCGGCATCTGGCACCCTACGCCATATTGACAAATTCATATCGGGTTCTCTGAGAAAACATTTTTTATTGTTGCAAATGGTAAATATAAATATATTGTAATTATTTTATCCGATACATACCATAAATATATTACGGAGGAATACTTAAAATATGAACTCTGTATTTAGTATATTTACAGAGATATTCACATAATTAAAAGGAGTGTTAACTCAGTTTACATCATCGGAGGGAAAAGGTTACCAGAGCAAGTCAAAACATCTCTTGATGAGTTTTTTGCCTGAAAATCAGAACTTTTTTATAAGGATGGAGGCACTCATGTCTAATAATGGATTGAACAAAGTCTTTTATTGTTAAAAAATGGCAAAACCTTGTGCATCAGCCTAATATAGGCAACAAAAACTCACAACCGATTTATTGATTGTTGGAACCAAGACTCCAGTATATCCCAATTTGTTCAATTTGACTTTTTTTGAAGTCAATAATGGTATAGAAGAAGTCAATTTTACCTTCTTTTTAAAATTGTTTTTATGAAAATGGCACTATAGAAATTATCCATTATTATTATTAGAAGGCAGAAGGGCTACTAGTATGGGTAGAAAAAGAGATTATCATAGCTGTGTAACTTCAGGAAGCGATATGTCTAGCAGTGGAGAGGCACGGGTTGACGAATTGAAAGGTCATGCGAATTTGAATTATGTAGACACATTCAGATTCGAAAAATGGGTTTGTTTTTACAGATTAAATTTTCAATTATAGCTGAGGCAAGACTAATGGTTCACAATTGAGTCCCGGTACCGACACTGATGTATGGAAGTGAGGCCTGGAGCTGGCAGAAGAGGAACGAAAGCAGACCGAATGCAGATCCATTTATGACAGAGTAAAGAATTAAGAAATAAGATATGTATAAGAATGCAAAGTTGATATTAGTATAGTGAGTAAGATTAAAAAAGGATCACTAAGGTGTTTTGGTCATATAGAACGGATGAGTGAGGAGAGAATGGTAAAAAAGATCAACATCACACAAGTGTTGATGGCACCAAAAGTAGAGGAAAACTTGGCACAACCGGGTAAACCAGATGGTCCTGTTAGAAGCCTCAATAATCGGCGAGATGTATGAATGTGAATGAGGTGATGTGAGAATTGTGCCAGGAGAAAAGAGTGTGACGCTTTATCCTGTCTACTGCCTATCCCCGCGGCGAAACATGTGTATCCTAGAATTATGGAATGTCTCGTATTTGAATATTCAAAAACATATTTTCCGCCTTAAAACGCGATGTCGCGAACATGTAGGATTAACTTTATAAACTACATGTTTAAATACAACTGCACTATTTTCTCTTTCGACAATATGTTAATGTTGAAAATTACGCATTTCTTAATAGTCGAAACAAACAAAAAATTTCGAAAACATTTATTTATTGTTTAAATTCATCGTTTTAGTGAGCAATTGTCGTTAATTCCGCTGTGCCGAGTTGTCAACAGACAGTCAGCTGGGCGGCGACGTCTCTTAACGCGATTAACGGATTAACCACAAAATTAGCAGCCACCGTTTTTCACAGATTCCTTATCAATCGAAACGTCAAAAAACGCGTCGGACAATAATTCGGCAGAAACATCGAGAAGGACGGTCCGGGCCGTCAGGGAAAAATGCAAAATCACGCTCGTCTACAGCGCGACCGTCTCCAATGACGTTATTGCACCGCGATACGTGTACTTGACAGGCTGAAAATGTCTCCTCAGCACGCCCGCGCGGGCCGCGCCGTGACCGGCTCGACAGCGCCGACTACTCACCCCTGGCATGGCTCCTCCGTCCTCGCCGTCCTGTCCCTGCGCGGGCTGCCTGTCCTTCTTGATTTTAATGTCGTTTTTCACCTTTGTGTCTTCGATTTTCTTCACGATCTCTTCCGCCGTCGAGAACTTTTTTACGGTTTTACCCTTTTTGCGATCCTTTTTCGCGAAGAAGTCGTCTAGTTCGGCCATGGCGGATCGTCCCTGGTCAGGATGGAGGGTTTCAACAGTCTAAGCGACGAAACACGGCACACGATAAGAAAAATCTCGCTGGATATCTGGATGTCGAACAGCGGTACTACATGTGTCCGTGTCCTGACCGGTCTTCGCTGGGAGAGCCGTCTTCTCAAATACGCCTACACCGTAAAATATCCAACTGATAATTTTCTACTCCTCTATTCGCGGTACGAACGATGTGACCTTTCGCTTAAGTTTCTTACTACTCCGATATAATCTAGTTTCGGGCGGTCAGGACTTTGGCGGCCTACGCGATTTGCCAATCTAGAGCCACGGAGTCTGAAAACATATGACTTTGTCTATGGTATAAAAAGTCAAATTTAAAAATATTAAATATATGAATTTTCTAGTAAAATTGTCATCGACACATTATTTTTTAGATTTTTAAATTCAAATTATACGATGTTTTACCGATAGCGAGGCAATCGCACAAATAAAACGCCGTTTTCATATTTAAAACAGGATTTTGAAAGTATTGCGAAGTACCTACTTTAGTCGCTGTACCGCTTATAAAATTATTTTCCGCTTTATGACGTATCCGGAATTTTGTGAACTGGCGTGAACCTAGACATCACATTTTTGAGCAGAATATTATTGTGGTAGACGTTCAGATTCTGTCGGAATTATAATTTTTCAAGATGTTCGCTGTCGTAGCCCGCAATGCTAACGCTCTAGCCAGGAGGGTGGCCCCCACGATGCTCAAGAACGGTTACCACGGCGGTGTTCCTGGCTCTGTGAGTGAAATTGAAAAATCTTATTATGTAATGACATCGGCGCCGAATAGACATGAAAAAAAAATCATTTTGAAAGCGTTTACAAGGTTCTAATGGGAATAATACTCTATTTTTAAATGCCATGTTTAAGTGTGTTACGTATATTATAAGGTAATCTGTAAAAATTCATTATTTGCAGTTTATTCCGACTAAATCTTATTCATTTTTGAAGAAGTTTTGGGAATCTGTCGAAGGAATTGTGTTTAGCGAACATTAATGGGGATCTCATACAACTTGATTGATTGAGTATGAACTGTAGACATATTAACATGGATTGAATGTAAAAGAAGAACGAAAATAGACTGAATGCAGTCGCTCATGCGTGAATCTCTAAAGTCTATATGCAGTAGAGTGAAGATTTAATTAATTAGAATCCAACTTAGGTTTGTTTGTAGCATATTTGATAGAATTTAAATATGATTGCTCGGTTTGAGCACGCGGAACGTATGAGCTAGAAAAGGATGGTAAATAAAATATATGAGATGAGTTTTGAATATAGCATTAACAGAGGGTGTCCACGAAAGATCTCAGATAAACCTGATATTGGAGAACGACCTAGAAACTTCGATAATCAAAGAGTGTACATGAAAAGATGTTCGAAAATAAAGCCAAAAGTGGTATGTCAAGACATAAGTGTGTGGTGTTCTATTCCTTTTTCTCTTCCTGAGAGGAAATGGTGTTATGGTAGGAATGTAATAAGAGATATGCGGAATACATTATAAATGACCTTGCGGGTGCGATGTGCGAGCGGCGTAGCCAACCCCTTCACCACGTGACTGTCTTCATGGGAGATAGATTACGTTGTTCACGCAGCAGCGTGTAATTGATCTACCTAATTTAGTTCAGGTTTAACTCAACGTTTTTAATTTTTAAAATTAACTTTTAAAATTGTGTTTGAAATACTGAAAAGAAATTATAAATTTACAAATGAACTGCGAAAAGACTACATATTTATAAAAAGGTACTGTGGTGAGGACAGCGTAGCGAAGTGCCAGCAATGTTGCACACGGCGGGCGAGCGGACATTAAAAATCGTGTAACGGCTGTCGCAAGCTCTTCATCTATTAAAACATTTAGAAAATAAGATGATACCATTCAAGATGATTTAGTTATTGCGGCCAAAGAGGTCACGTATGCCTTTCGCACTTCAAAACTTTTGACTGTACGTCCAAATTGATCTCAAAATTCTTTGAACCAAATATTTATTTATTCTGTTCATGTTCTTAATACACATACATATTATACATTATAAACATTCTTATAAATATACAAAAAAGACGAACAAGCTTCATAATGTAAGAGATGTTCACTTTCTCCTTAAATAGACCGAAGTCTGTACTATAGGAGACAGGTTCATCCGTTGACTACCATACAAATATCAAAATTACAGTTATGGTATTTATAATTATGGTAAGCCTAATTATAAATGATAACTTGCTCGATAATTCAAAGCTGTTGTAATCGTTTCTTGATCTTTACCTTTCTGGAACAAGTAGATGAGTTTGTATATTTGGGAAGAATGTTCGATAGAAACAGAAAGACAGAAAGATATCGAAAGGAGGGTGACTGAATGGAATTATAGCTAATGAGAACTTGTCAACTGAGGCTAGACTGGCGGTTCGCAATGGAGTCCTGATACAGACACTAAAGTATGGAAATGAGGCCTGGAACTGGCAGAAGAGGAACGAAAGTAGACTGAATGCAGTGGAAATGAGATGTCTTAGGCGTATATGTGGCAGATCCATTAATGACAGTAAAAAATGTAAAGCTGATCTTAGTATAGTGAGTAAGATTAAGATCACTTAGGTGATTTGGTCATATGGAACGGATGAATGAGGAGAGAATGGTAAGAAAGATATATGACGCAAGTGTTGATGGCGCCAGAAGTAGAGGAAGACTTGGCACGACCAGGTAAACCGGATGGTCCCATTAGAATCCTCAATAATCGGGGAGATGTATGAATGTGGATGAGACGAGAATTGGTGCTCTATCCTCTGCCTACCCCTGCGGAATCGGCGTGGTGGTAAGTAAGTACCATTTTTACGTGAAGGGGTATCAGTATTTTGATCAACCTTCAACCTGGAGGACCAGGGAGGGGTTTTCCTTCCCTTAATTGGGTTGTTCCAGATTTAAAGCGCCCTTGAGGTGAAAGTTTTTACAAAAATGACGTTAAATTATCCAATATTATTATTAAAGCGCTGGATCCCATGTTCAAAAGTCGTCCGGCGGACCCGATGTGGACAGTCGGATCTGCAGGATGCCGAAAAAAGTAGAGGACCATAGTCAAGAGGGCGGGAGTTATGCAACTCGATCCTCAGTCACGAGGAACTGACATGGATGTTATAATGACAATTTTTTTTGTAATAAACTGATTTAATTTATATTTATTCCAGAACCTCCCGTTTGACATCTCCAACCGCTACAAACTAACCGCCATCTTCTGCCTCTTCTTCGGGTCCGGCATCGGAGCGCCCTACCTCATTGTGCGCCATCAACTCCTCAAGCAGTAACTCCAGCTGCTCGCTTCACTGTAAGACGAATACTATGTCATGATGAATGATAAAATAACTTTATAGAAATCGATTAACCGAGGGGTGACTGAGTATGAGGGATTACTAAAAATAAGATCCGCTGCAAAATAAATTACAAAGTTTACAGTGACAAAGTGGAATTGGAAAAATCTGTTGATGATAAATTGATGACGGTATTGGTCATGCATTTACAATTCTATTGACTTTCAAAGGCACTTATAGTTAAGAACTCTTAAAAAAATAATAGAAATGATAAATCTATTTTTTTTTATGATTCAATCACGCAAAATAAAGATACGAATGAAGGAAGTATAAAGTTTTATTGTTTTTAGCATCGTATAATTATGACGTTTGTTTTTAATTTAAAGAATTCCACTTTCTCATATTTCAATCATCCCTCGATTCATCGATTTCTTAAAAAAATGTTTCATGTTTAACCTTTCCTCTCCGATGATCTAAACTGAGTTGACATTGCCTCTAATTATGTGAATATCTCTGTAAATATACTAAATACCGAGTTCATATTTTAAGTATTCCTTTTGTAATGTATTGAATAAAATAATTACAATATGTAAGTATTTAACATACGCAATAATAAAAAAAGTTTTCTCAAATAAGCTGACATGAATTTGTCAATACGTGTGTGTGTAGGTGTGTCGATCGGAAGAGCGTGTGCTGGCCGAGTTATACGTGTCTTATGATGTCATTTGTGATGATCAATGTTTTTTTCTCATTTTTAGCACGTTTACACATTTTTATGATTAATATAAGTAATAAATGTAAAATATTCATGTTTATCCGACTTAAAAATGATAACACGTGCACTGAGCTTACAGCGCCGGAATGCACTTTTTTATTTTAGCACCATAGGGGAAAGGTTAAATAATGTTTTGTACATTTACTTTCAAAATATATATTTTTTATCCATAAATCGAAAACATGTAAAGTCGTTTTGGAATTTTGCACTATCTAATTTGATAAGCCGAGTGACAAATAAGTTGTCTCAATATTATAACAATTGTAGTACTCATTTTACAGTGCTGCCATCTGCTGTTGTTTACGTGAAACAATTTACCCAAGACTCGAACCGTCAACATAATTTTTGTACTTTTCAGGTGCTGTCGGATAAACATCGAGCGACAGCACGCTGCCTAGGACAAGCTAATTATATTTATTAGAATTTATTTTCTTTCCGCAACCAAACTGCGTTTGGTGATGAGACAGTGTCGTGTTAAATTGTTTGTAACATTTATGTTGTAAATAAAATCCACCTGAATCAGGTCAAAAGCATTAAATGCATTTTATTGTTGTAGTTCATCTCTCATGTGTATAATTGAATTTTTATTTATTTAATCTTATTAAAGTATTGATACATGTAAAAGTATGCATTGTAGGGTGCGGACCTTACGGGGTCTTGCTTAATGCGGGGGTACTGCGTTGGCGTATTTTGTCAGTTCAGTTCATTGCTGATAAATTTTTTTTTGGAAGTCGCGATTTCAGAGCGTAGTTCTGTGGTATTTTTAATACAAATGAAATGAATCAATTAGAAAGATATACAGAGGAATTCTATTTAAACGGATAGAAAAAGATTCAGGTTCGAATCTCGGTAGTCACCAAATATTTTTGTGATAAATAGATTTTTTCTGTATATTTTTCGATGTGATTAATTTAATTTGTATTGAATTTATTTGTATTTGCGAGCCAATCGGCTATTACCTACCTCACTAGGTACATGTAAAATAGCTATTCTGAGAAAGGTAGCAATTTTTGATTCATTAGGTCAATACAGGTGATTAAAATATTTAGGATTACTTACCATCACGCCGTTTCCCACAGGGGTAGGCAGAGAGGATAGAGCGCCATACTCTTCTGTCCTGACACAATTCTCACCTCATCCACATTCATACAAGCTCCCCGATTATTGAGGCTTTTAACAGGGTTCTGTCACATGTACGCCTAACTGATCTCATTTACACTGCATTAAGTCTGCTTTCGTTCCTCTTCTGCCAGCTCCAGGCTTCACTTCCATACATCAGTGACGGTACCAGGACTCCATTATGAACCGCTAGTTTTGCCTCAGTTGACAAGTTCTTATTAGCTATAATTCCATTCAAGGCGCAGTTCACTTTATTCCCCGCAGTCACCCTACTTTTCGCTTCTATCGAACATACTTCCCAAATACTCATCTACTTGTTCCAAGCAGTATTTAGAACGTTGTCTTGATTTCTCCTTCTTGGATACCATCACTTTCCACTTTTTGACATTCATAATAAGGTCGCTTTCCTTGCATATATTGTACATTCTACTCACTAGCCTCTGTAGTTCTTGTTCATTATTCGCCATTAGTACTGCATCATCGGCGCGCATTGAACAGGATACAATCAAATCGCTTGGTCTTGCTCCTACATTAATATATTCCAGTTCTTTCACACAATTATCCATATACAAGTTGAACAGTCATGGAGACATTGGAGGATTTATTTGACTAAATTAGTTATTGTGACAAGGATAAATTTAAACCTAAAAATTGGAGATAAAACTATCTAAATTGGTAAAGAATAATAAAATTATTACAAATGGAAGATGTAATTAATCTGACTGTTGTAAACGAGGATTCGATTCTGCAACAGTACATTAATTTAATATACATTAAAAACCATATCATTTATTTATTGTCGCTTCTAATTTTCTCAAATACGGAACTAATGAACATATTGGTTATAAAAAAAATAAAACAAATATATTTAAAAATTATTTGACTTTATTTGCATCATAAAAATGGACAAAATCTGTTATAATCACTATAGAAAGATATCCCGACGGTTTTGTCGTATTTTGACAATGGTATGTAATATAGAAATATTTATTTTATCACAAAGTAGGCACCCAACAAACTGCACCTACCCATCAGCTATCCAGCTTGTCGCTTGTATTCTAATTTCAAAAATTCCACAGAGGAATCAATTGTTTTTATTTTGGACACTTGACATTTGTAAATTTTTGTTTTTCTTTGCTTTAGAACACAAATATTAAATGATGACAACAAAATTGCAAGATTGGAGGAAATTTTACGAAGATAAGATGTTTTTATGTAGTTTAAGGCATTTTTTTTTTACATTTTTAAATATATTTTTATGTCATTTTAATATCTAATCATATTCAAACACGTCCGCTCCGGTGTTGTTCCAGAATTTCATTGAATTAAACAATAATATATTTTTTTGATAAAATTAGCGCGATTAATTTCGTGAAATAAATAAACAATCGAACGTGAAAAATTTAAATAATGGCACATAAAAATTTTCAATTATGTAATATAAAGTATAATTTTTAAAATCTAATTTAATTTATTATCAATGAAATAGTTATGAAACGAACACCGAAAACTGTATTGAATAATCACTCGTAAATCTACCGTTGTCTTTAATAATATATATATATATATAATCATATTTTTATTTGTGTAATTAGAGAGGCATTATCGATAGAAACTCGTGTAATACGGCACTGATAATATTATATCGATGTTTGTATTACATTCTTATTCTTATTGTGACGAGGTTGTTTCAAGTGATGCTGGCAGGCTTCGAATCTAAACTTAAAATTAAATACAATAATCACAATGATAAATTACATTATCTAAGAAGCGTCCTAGAAGAGCGCTTGTTTATTATAAGTTCATAATTTGATACTGCCTCTCTAGACTCGATAATAAACTCGTTAAAAAAATATTACATAGAAAAAATGGAAAAGATTGCATGTTCTACATCATGAAAGAAATAATAACGATTGTCTATGGCGTTTTTTTTTTTAAATATTAAATGGCGGTCGCGTCACCTACCCAAATTCATTAAGTACGAAGAACCCTCACCCGGTCCGAAATTAAAACATCTGGCAAAATATGAATTGCACATTTTTCCGGTTGCAGACTGAACCCTCAATTCTTTCGCGAAAGAAATGTCATAATTTAGATTGAAGCATATTAAATGTTCTAGGTTATAAAAAGGAAATGGCCGACAGATTGAACGCACGACAGGGCGAGGTAATAAAAATAGGCTCGGCGAGTCCTGGAGACTCTCAAAAGATAGAATTGTCAAGGCAATTTTAACCCATACTCTTGTATATACATATTATTTTGAAGATGTTTACAATATTGGGTTGATTTCTATCTATTTTGCCTATTCGGTAAGTTTTTCTGCACCCGTTGTATTCTCTGGACCTTTTTTTAGCGGAAGTTCATGACTTTCTCAATACCATATGAAATGTTTGTCATTTATTTGAGGAAGTAATTAATAATTATAATCTAAATAGAAATAAGTGATCTTAATAATGG
Source organism: Eubasilissa regina (assembly GCA_022840565.1). NCBI lineage: Eukaryota > Metazoa > Arthropoda > Insecta > Trichoptera > Phryganeidae > Eubasilissa > Eubasilissa regina. The sequence continues at coordinate 1,638,244 of JAINEB010000026.1, forward strand.
TGAATATATAATAAATCAACCCAATATATTCTGCTATCTGTCAACTATAACATGTCAAAATGGAATCAAATTTCTTTTTGATAGGATTAATATTGTGTATAGGTTTATAAACACTACATATATTTGTTAACAGAGAGCAACATTTTGTGTCAACTTATACACGAGTACAAAATGCCTGAATATTTAAATACAAAACTTCGACTAAATTCTGATCAGCGAGAGTCTGCGAGACTCGCCTCGCCCCGTCAGCGCGATTCAAAATAAGAGAAGAGCGGCCATTTTGATCGTTTCGCCATCTTGTCTAGCTGTCGTGCGAGTAACCCGTGTTGGTGTACGGCCCGCTGTATATGGAGCTGCCCGTGTTGCTGACGGACTTGGAGCCGCGCCTCCTGGCCAGGATGACGAGGATGGCGGCCACCACGGCCAGCATGAGGATGAGGCCGGCGACGCAGATTGCGATCGCGAAGTTGCGCTGCGAGATGCAGATGGCGTCCTCGGGATTCTGGAAGTTTTGAAATTGACGAGAAAACAATTATTAGCTACAGAACAAGAGCCGGTACCGTCAGTCTTTATTACAGTATGCTGTGTGGTAATTTGGTAGGGTAAAATTGTAGGTTGTGTTCCAGAATAAGTGAAGTCATTGATTTAAATAAAACTTAGGTTTCTTATATCATAAGAGAAGAATGACTAGGTGACTATAATTTGTTTGGACTGTGCCCGTGTGTGTAGAGAATTCTGTGTCGAGACGGGCATAGTTTACAAGCAATTGTTCAATTAATTAGAATTACAAGAATTACATTTATTAACATATAAAATAAGATCATTTAGACGTATTTGTGGCAAATCTATTTATGACAGAGTAAAGAATGAAGAAATAAGAAAATAATGTAAAGCTGATGTTAGTATAGTGAGTAAGATTAAGAAAGGATCACTTAGGTGGTTTGGTCATATTGAAAGGATGAATGAGGAGAGAATGGTAAGAAAGATATATGACGCAAGTGTTGATGGAACCAGAAATAGAGGACGTCCGCGGAAGATGTATGAATGTGGATGAGGCGAGAATTGTATGTCAGGACAGAAGAGTGTGGCGCTCTATCCTCTCTGCCTACCCCCATGGGGAAACGGCGTGATGGTAAGTAAGTAACATATAAAAGGTGTAAAATTTTAAAGTGGACTTAATTTTTGGATCACTTTGTAGCAATAATTAATATAGGTACGAGTCAATATGTTTGGGTGAGTGCACCAATACTGGCTCTACCCATATTACGAATCCAAGTTTTAATATAAAGTTTCATGTTCTTTTGACAATTCAATTGATTTAAGTCTTTTAGCATTCTATTATACAGTTTAGGTCCAAAATATTTGTAGTTCCTTTGACCAAATGTAGTATGTGCTCTTTGGGTTTGAAGGTTATTTGTATTTGTCCGTGTGGAAATTATGTTTTGTGTTGTTTTAAAATGTGTCTGTTTATATTTATATATGTATTTGAGAGTAGTATTAGCGTATATTTGTCTAATATCAAAGACGTGCTCGTTGTGATTGGGGATTTGAGGACATTACAGGATTTGAGACGTTACAATCTGTCAGCGTCGCATTTGACAGTGTGACCATAGATAAGAATAAAAATTTGTACGATTTCGCTAATATATGTTTTCTTCTTATTCGTAATATAGACAATGTATACTTCATTTCAAATTAAATATATATTTACATATATATGAAAGAAAACATTTAAGTAAATAGTTATTTAATATATAGATACAACATTGTGGCATTCATGACTCAAATATCAGTGACAAACCTTTTCCTTGGTGACAAAGTCAGTGTCTGGCGTCGAGTCCGTGGCCTCATTGACGTACAGTCCCGAGAAGACCTCAATCTTGGCCGGAGCCTCTTCCTCGTCAGCTTGTCGGCGCGCTCGGGGCTTCGCATTCACCCCGCAGGCCGGCTCCTGGAAATGCAATCGTACATTTCTATCTTTTCACATGTGCACAACTTGCAAAATATGTATTATTTTTGATCTAGTACGAGGGCTGTCTGAAAAATTTGCGACCTCAACATGAAGATGGCAGCACCCGTCAACAAAAGTTGGGGAACATGTTTAAACATGCTTTGATAAGTACTCGCCAAAATTTCAGCCATTTTGGACGCGCAGCTGTTGTTTGACAACCGTTTGAGTGTTTTTGTGAAAATTGAAAAAATCGAATATCGAGCTGTCATTAACTATTTGTTTTTGAAAGGCAATACGTCTACATAAATTAATGACGAGTCGGACGCTGTGTGCGGGGACTCTGCACCGTCAGTTACCAGAGATAGAATATAAAATTACATGTAAAAGAGAAAGACAGAATACATGTACAGAAAAACGGAATATTAAGGAATGGGAAAATAGTGTTGATGGAAAAAAAGTATTTTTTTTTTGTTAGGTCGGAAACTTTTTTGACACCCCTCGTATGTCTGTCTATTTAAGGTTTCATGTACCAGCTGCCACAGTCTGGTCCGATCGCTCACCAACGACTTCTTCTGTTCCACCGTTTTGCTACATTTCATCGTCACACTTATCGTCTGTTACATCGAATTATATCAACCATAATTTCCATTTAACATCATTATCAGTAGTCATCATATACACTTACACACTGCTGCGAATCCTTGGCTCCGCACAGTTTGACCGCGCACTGGTAGTACACGCTGGCCGTGTAGGGGAACTTGTGCGCCTGGAAGGTCACCGAGGCCTGCGAGCCGTCGCCGGTATACGAGAACATACCCATGATCTCATTGTCCAGGGGGCACCTGAAACATCATTCCAAAAATCCATTATACTGACGAGAGTTAGGGAAAACGAGACGCAGGAAGGGTGGAAGGAATTAGGGAGAGATACAGGAATAGGGAACAGGGGGACTAAGGAATAAACCATCTGGATTTCTTCATCCATTAGAGCCACAGGTCTTTTGGCTTCAGAACACGTGCTCCGTTGTTCTGTACGAACTATTCTCAAACTCACACTTCGACACAACACTTACACTAGTAAAATGTACAAGTTTCGGCACGCACAGCGAGAAACCGAACACACAAACGGTACACGTCAGCCCCACACAGCAGGACGATAACTCACACAGTTTTCAGTCTAACGTACCCAATGATGTGAGTAAAACTCACTCCAACTCAATTCAAAATTCAGCTTTGATCTAATCTAAAACCGCGGATAGCACCACAGAAAAGGTCGTGTTCTGGGTATAGTGGAAAGGAATCATTCTATATGTCGCGTTCACAAGCGCGCAAGACGGCGAACGGCAGTCCATGAAGTCTTGTTACAAAAAATAATACTCATATTATAAAAAATACTTAAAAAGTTACAAAAAAATGAGGACTCTACCTATTGACGCAAGTCGAGTACCTACTCCCTGTGCATTTTGTCCTTTCAATATAAACCTTAATATACACCTGTCAGATACAGATTGCCTTTCGACACTGAACTGTTTAGATTTGTGTTTTTTTAACGTTCGAGAGTAGCGCCGTGCGTAACGCTAGGACCACGAATGAGCGGTGATCTAAACATTTCTGGAAGTGCAGTGATATCTCCGTTCTACATTACAAAAGTGCAAGTCAACTGAAGGTGAAAACGACGTCCAACCTAGGACTTTAGAGCACGGTAGGCCAGATTCATCTGCCATTATTTTCCTTCCTGAATCCAATTCGGGTTGTGTCCACTATTAATTATTGTAATCGATACAGTCTACGGGATCTTCTCCCACCAGACACATTGAATAAAATATAACACAATCTCTTGCAATTACTCAACAAATTGTCGCATCTTCTTCACTACAAAAGTGCAAGTCAACTGGAGGTAAAACATGACGTCCAACCCAGGTAGGCCAGATCCATCTGCCAATATTCCTTTCTTGTCCCAATTCACTTTCTAGCTTACCCGTCGTCGTTGAGCAGGTTCTGCTGGGCCCAGCCCAGGCCGTCCCTCACCGTGCAGTCCGTCACCCGGATGCCGTGCTTGCCCAGCTCCTTGTCGATGGAGATGACGAGGGTCAGGGGATCGCCAATCTTCACGTTGGTCGCGATCTGGAACCGATGTATTTTAATGAAACGTCCACCATCAAGACATTACATTTTTCTAAAACCTTATAGGGATTATTAGAAGGAATGTGCACCGACGATTCTGGGAAACAAAATTAACTTAAATAATCCTCATTTTACGTCCATCATATAAATATTATTCAGTAGGGAATGTATTTATACTTGATTTCAAATAGTATCTGAAGCCTCAAAGCATGCGAATAAATACAATATATTATTTAAAATAATTTGTCGTCGAAAATTGATCTTACGTACTGCTGATTGAATGATTTATAACTCTATTAATTTTTAACATTTTGCTAATTTGGTTTCCTACAGATTTGTCTCCGTAATCTTGGCTTCAAGATTATAAGAAGATTTATTTCGTATATCCAAGAATTTTCCATATTTATGCAATTTTGTGGCACGCTTAAAATGAATTTGATGGTCGCGATCTTTCTTATAATGCTTGTAGTTTCTTAATTATGGCAAATAATATAAAATTTATTAGAATTAAATGAGTTTAAAGATCATATATAAGTAATAGTTTTAATTTTTTTTAATCTAGTGTGTATCTTTAGATATAAATGAATAATAAAAATATGAATTCTTTTTGAAAGCACGCCCTTCAGCGGTGTGGTGTAATCGCACCGTAGGTGCCAGTAAACACAGGAACAAGAAAAAGGACTCACCGAAGGCAGTGAACTGTATGAGATTATCGCACTATTTTTAGATCGACTAAGCGGTCGCTAGTGGCGGGGTGGGGGGGGGGGGGAAAGGTGGGATTCATATCACATAAATACTACTTAGTATAGTTAGTACCTATTCTAAATATTGAATACCTATTTAAAGTTATATATTGATAAGCTACGGAAGGATTAACACTGTTCACTTAGCTGTCATAAATACTTAACCTCTTTATATGCCGTAAACCAAGGTGAATACCGCGATACACACGAACATGAATGATAAGCCGAGTTTGGGGGCGGCGTATCACTCCGCTTTCAAGGTATCACACAACACACACACTTTAATATAAACAAAACAAAATATTACCTCCTTTTTGGTAGGGTCTCCCTTGTAGATCTTCATGGAGTAGGAGGGGCGCCCCTCTGACGGGTGAGAAGATACACTGCCAAACAAAGAACAATCAATAAATTACCCAAAGATATTTAATTATATTGCGCTACAAACGCCAGTGCTATTAGTGACACTGTTGACGCAAGTCGTGTACCCATTACCTGTGCATTTTGTCCTTCCAATATATATATATATATATATATATATACATTAATATACCTATCCCGCTCTGGCCAACCAATAACATACGGATTTCGCCGACGTTGGAACAGATTGCTTTCCGACCCCGAACTGTCGAGATCTGTGTTCTTTTTTTAACGTCCGAAAATAGCGCCGTGCGTAACGCTAGCACCTCTAAGAGGCGGTGTTCTAAACAGCTCCGGAAGTGCAGTGATATCTCGGTTCTTTACAAAAAAAGTGCGAGTCAACTGGTGGTGAAAACGACGTTCAACCCAGGACTTTAGAGCGAGGTAGGCCAGATCCATCTGTCATTATTTTCCTTCCTGAATCCAATTCGGGTTGCGCTCACTAATTAATAAGAACGATATATATTGGATTGGATCCCGCAATAGGATGCGAAACGTTGGCCAGAAAGGTCAGATATACTAGCGGCCTAAAAAAAGTGAGAACATGTCGTAACACGTGAGTTATTTAAAAATAGAATACAATTAATTATAATTCTTAATGTCATTTTTTTTACACAATATTCAGCTAATCAGAAATCATCAAACCACCCCCCGTACTGCATCATCTAGTGGGTTCAAATCTGCCCTGTTCGGTGGCCACATACCTGGTGAGATCAAATTAACATTCTCACGACGGAGAAAGTTGATTGTGTTTCTGGCCGTGTGAGACGGAGCTCCGTCCTGCTGTAATGTCTAGCTACTCTTTGATCATTTCCCTACCACCCCGACGTTTTTCAATTCGCTAATTTTTGATCAGAATACGGTCTTCTGCGGTGATTTTTGTCATTTTAAAACCAAATATAAACAATGAGAAAATTAATAATCAAAGATGGCGACCGGAAATTGTCAAAATAAAACGTAATATGGGTAAATAGGTAAGTAAGAAAATGAGTAAATTATTTAAGCTATTGTTGATATAGTTAAACTAATTTTGATGTAATTACGAAATGTTCTCACTTCTTTTGAGCCACCCTGTAGATAAAAACAATTTATCGAAAAAATATTTTATGGTGTCCCCTATCGGGTTTAACTCAAATGTATCTGAGATTCTTCGTAATTATGAAGTGAATTGCTTTTAAAAATGGAATAACTCAGTACTCACTCTATTTGATGCGTGTACTCTCTGACGTCACTGAGTCTGGCGGCCTTGGGCTGCGAGTCCAGGGCGCGCGGGGGCGGGGGCCGGCAGGTCACGTGGTGGGCCCGGCCCAGCCCTGTGACGAGGCGAGGGTGCGGCTGCACCATCAGCACGTTCCTATACTCCACCGTTCCGTCATCCTGAAAGGGGGACATTTAGATTAGGCATTATTTTAGTCAGCACGTCGAAAGAACGCGTAGAAGTTTGAACCAAGCGCTCTACAGCCATTCGGGTCACATACGGATGACAATACATCGCGACGCAACCAGTCTTCTCTCACTTCTCCCTCAGCCGCCTTTTTTGAATCACCTCTAGCGAGCATCTCTAGTCGTTAATCTTATTGCAAATTGACTTTCAAACGCGTCGTACTTTCAATTGTGTCTCGACCAATAGACGACCTTGTTCTAGTCACTAAAGTAAATTTAAATAACAAATTAATATTCGGCATATTTTGATTTATAAGTCCAATTCTAAAGCAGTACATGGGGATCGGATTGTAGCTAGTAGAAACATGTCAACCGACTCAAAACGAGCGCTACACAATAGAGTCCTGTATGGAAGTGATGCCTGGAGGTGATAAAAGAGGAACGAAAGTAGACTGTATGCAGTGGAAATGAGATCGCTTAGGCGTATGTGTGGCAGATTCATTTATGACAGAGTAAGGAATGAAGAAACAAGGAAAGAATGTAAAACTGATCTTAGAATAATGAGCAAGATTAAGAAAGGATCACGCATTTTGTCATTCCAATATAAACCTTAATATACCTTTCCCGCTCTGGCCAACTAATTACTTACTGATTTAACAGATTGCATTTCGATACGGAACGGTCAACATCTGTGTGCTCTTCTTTGCTGTCACGATAATCCACCCACCATATTCACCGGACCATTTGGATGGAAAAAATATAAAATCTGTAGACGAGGTCAGTGTAGTACTGGAGGAGTATCTTTCGTCACGGACGAGTGAATTTTGGAAGAGGAGCCTTGCAAGTCTGCCATAAATATAGATGAGTAAAGTAGGGTATAATTTATATTAAAAAATAACTTTGTACTTGCGTAATGAGTGCGTCTCAATTGGTTGTTAGTGATCCAAAAGATATTCATATGCGACAATCAGAATATTTATCACACAAATACAACACCAAATGGTAACTCAAAAGATGCCGCGCCTCGCGCGCGTCACCCTTTTGTCCCCGCTCACACATACACATATATTCGATCTCAAAATACCTCATTATTTATGGGATGGCTTAATACTAAAACATTGGGCGTGTTATTGGGGGTCCAAGGTACAGGTTTCAACATGGCAGGCGCACACGAGAGAAGGCCACAACGTCTCCGACACTTGAGTCAACAGATCCATAATATTATTCCTATTGAGACAGAAGCAGGCCATCAGCGTTGTTCCACGCTTGTGAAACTCTCCATTTCAGACGAGGCGATCACTGCAAAAACGTATCAAATCCAATTACAGTGGAACCCCGATTTTACATTCCCGGAATTTACGTTTTCCCCCCCATTTGCGTGTTCTTTTTGCAGTCCCGTATCGTTTTAATATATTTAAAACCTCGCACATCTTGTAATTTGGGTGTATTTTAGAGTTTTGTTTTTCGAATTGACAACACTCTTTACAGCGACAGCTGATTTGTGCTCAGCTTGGTTTGCCATTTCACCGTGAATAAACTTACTCCAGAACAACGCTTGCAAATTATGTAAATTAATTTCGAAACTTACCGTGCGCTAAGTCCATTTTAAGGTCGACATAATGGTCCATCCGAGCAAGTGATTCCAATAACCGTGGATCGTTTGATATCTAATGGATAATACGCCTCCGCAGAGACGTCGCATAGTGCGCACCGAAGCTGTTAGGCCAGAACGTTACAGTCAGTGAAGAGGGCTACAGATCCATGATTACTGACTTCTTCGTTCCTCAATTGAATGGCATTAATGTGGAAGATAAAATCCAGTATTTGTGTTCTTACAAATATTTGGACACACTCAAAATATTGTGAATAGGTATGGCCAGTTGACGATGATTTTGAAATTTATGAATGACATGTTTCAGTTTTTTTTTAATTCAGTTTTTCTGCACGCGGGTGTTACTGAAACTAGACAACTCATCTGTAATCTAATTCAATTATGGGTAAATTATGAGCATTTGTTTGAGAGATTCAGGGATGTTAAATATTTAAAAAACGAATAAGAAATATATACACATTGTTCGTCTTGTCTGAGTCTTCTAGGTTCATAGAAGTATTGTATTTATAATTGTAGTTATATTATCTTAAATGTTAGAACGTTTTCGGGAACATCGTCGTACGGTGTGACCCTACACGCGTCCATAGACATGGCTGTGTAAGGATTCACCCATCAACCGTATAGGGTCCGAACCAAAGCAAACGTCGTGCACCAGAGCTAGCGAACTCTTCTTCGCAGGTCGTCCTAACACTAACGTCGCTAGCGACTTTAGAGTTCAACCGCGCATTTAAATTGTATTAATTCGTTACAGCAGACACGCGTGGGACGAGAAGAAGTTACTTTCCGACACAATCTCGAGTCAATCATAGTTTGACAATGACTTTTAAACATACAACCTCAACTCCTACAGTCCCATTATCAATAATATAATTCAACTAAAGTTAAAAATATTTTCACACAGTATTACGGATGTGTTTGAAGTTAAGTGAATCGAGGGTGGGGGTGGAGTTAAAATAGATAAGAGAGGGGATGTAATGGCCTGTATTTGAGTGTTTTACTAATTCACATTATTATTCTTATTAAATGTATTAATTAGAAAGGTACATATATATATATATATATATATATATATAAAATCAATTTTATCGAAAAATATTTTTGTTGCGCTACCGGGATACGAAGTACTGTCGCTGTAGCATAGTTGGATAATGCACCTTCTCCGGTATATTTAACCGATTTAAAAATCACAGGTACACTGAGTCTACATGTACACTGAGTTTACAGCACCGGCACGCGCGTTTTTATTTTAGAATGGTATGGGAAAGGTTAATAAAGTCTCAAAAGACTGCACAGCGTGATATTGAATGTCGGAAAATTTGACAGCGTCAGATGTCGACGGTATCACCAGCTAATTCCGAACACCTGATCAGGTGGGCGCGCGCCATACGCGGCCTGAAGGTCGCCGCGGCCCGCGGCTGCACGCCCATACCGTGCTCAGAGCGATCTTTATCCTCTGCCAGTTGGTGCTACCGGGTCCGTAGGCTGCCGCTGAAGAAGGTCTTCATTATTTAATACTCTTGTTATGTTACACGTTCGGTATTCGTAATAATAAACCGTGTTTTTTGTAGAGGTACAGAACTTTAAAATGAAATAAAACACGTCAAAACCGTGGTATTGGCCACGGTATTGGCTTTATTGGAAAGATCGTGTTATGCCATCAGTGTTTAAATATGATTTCGCTGATCTGGAAATCACTGATATTTTGAGTCACACTCACTATCGGTGATTGAATATCTGGGAATATCGTGATTATTTTTGAAACGAAAATATTCATGAAGGAATGACGGTATAAGCCGAAATAAGCGCTATCTGGTATATTCTGCCAAAAACGTTGTGCGCATTTGACCCGAAAAATAAACTCACATTATTTAAAAGGTTTTTATTATATTTGTGATGATATTAAATTATATATTCTAGAATATGTTTTTACTCAAATGAAGTTTGAATAATATAAGTAAATACACTCAAACATATTTAAAAAAAAAATATTTCGCTTATTGTAATATCGTATTAGTAATAAAACTGTGATCACACTCACAGTTTCCAATCACTGATATTATCGAATATCAATCACAATCAGTCCAGTGAGTCAAGAGCAGCATTCTTTCTCATCTGGCTTCCAAGTCGTCTATCGTCTCTGGTTTGTCGGCGTAGACTAGCGACTTATAGCGAAAATAATCCCAAGGTGTTAAATCACCCGATCTTGGAGGCCAATTCACAGGTCCTTTGCGCTCATCGAATGTTTCCTTCAATAGATAGATTGTGGCGCGCGCTGTGTGCCATGTTGCGTCTTATCTGTTGAAACCGCAGCTCTCAAGAAGTGAGTAATCATGGATCTACAGCGCCCTCCATTGCCTGTAATGTTCTAGCCTGACAGCTTCTTCGGTGCGCACTGTAAATAGTCTCTGAGGATGCGTATTATCAGTTAGAGTATGCGTGGTGCGAAAACGATCCAGGGTTACTCGAATTACTCGCTGGGATGGACGATTATGTCGACCGTAAGTTTCGCGAACTGAACCACGATTTTCAAAATAAATTTGCACAATTTACAAGCTATTCGTGGTGAAATGGCAAACCAAACTGAGCACAAAAAGTGTTGCCAATTCGAGAAACAAAGACATAACAAACATAATTATCTGCCGTTTTTTCGCGTCGTTTTATTTTTTGAATTAAATAGGGTTAGAAAATTAGAAAAGCATATACGCCACATGATGTTGCACCACTTGGAGAAAGAATGAAAAGCTGTTGAGTCATTTCGGTGAATGAACGATTAGCGAAAGGGCATGCCGAGAGTGGTTTGTTTGCTTCAAAGCTGGTGATACCTGGTGAAAGGGTCGATCTTTGGATTTTGATGATGTAAAAGGACGAAAGTTGCACCACTGCGACTATGATTCAAGGAATACCGAACCCCAGATGACAAAAGAATTTAATAGGTAGATAGTTGAGTCTCTGTCCTTGTTCAGCTCCTGCAAAGTGGATATATTCGTGCGTCTCTGTCTTCAGTACCACATTATAAAACCATCAACTCTCCTTGCGTTCACAGTCCATAAAGAAATATAGCGTTACAGTATACACAACAATTTATGAAACAGGGCATTGTTGAGGGCCTTGAATAACACCTGGAGAAATATTATGTTATCACACTCCGACAGCGCTGTTGTTGCGAAATCAGAAGCGTTTCGTAATTATGAAGTTGACATTATCGCACTCTTTAAATCCCGGACGACTGCCGCACGATTATGGACAGCGTGGGTGACGTGCTAATATATTGTAAACGTACGTCATAAGCGAAAGTTCACCGCGTATGACACAACTGATCAGATAGTTTGTAACAATTATTAGCTTATGCGATTTTAATTTAGGGAGGAGCAGAAAAAATAATATTATAAATATCCATCAGATCTTATATTTAAAGAATACAATGCCCTAGACATAAGACAAATCTATATGTTGAGACTCTTCCAATATTTCCATGCTAACAATAGATCATCCAAACCTGTAAACCATGGACACAACACACGACAAAGAATGAACATCTACACACCAGTTCCGAGAGCAACAACGACATTTTATCAAAGATTCTACATGTTCTTAGCTCCGAAACTGTACAACACACTAAACACTAACCGAAAATCGTGATAAGATTATACAAATATGGACCTAATATATGATCCAATTGGGTAGAGATCAATCAGAAGCATCGCTGTCCAACATTCTAACATAATCATAATACTAATTCTTAATTATGCTGTTAATTCGCCAATATCGCGGATGCATCGGCTTGGTATATTTGTACGTACATTATACTTAGTTTTTATTTTTTTTAAATGTAAACTTTAAACTGCTATATTGAAATATTAATTAAGAATGTAGTTATATTAAAAAAATATTCTTATGTAAAAGCCCACAAGGTCGTTGATGGAAATATATATTTATTTTTTTACCAATTATGCAAAGAAGTGCATTAGTTAGAGTGAATGTTTAGTTAGATGGTGCCAACGAAATCCTCCATGTAGGAGAATAGTGACAGAAACAAGGTACAAGATTAATCGTCTAGATAAAATACGGCTTACCATGATGTAGGGCAGGCCGTAAATGGGAAGAAGAAGTGCAATAGTTAGAGTGAATGTTATATGATAGTAAAGGAAACGGGTTACAAGATGAATGATCCAGATAAAGATAGCTCACCATGGTGTAGGGCATCGTGTTGCAGGCCCTGAGCGGGAGGCGGTACATCACGGGGCCCGGGGCCTGGCGGTACTTGGTGAGGCAGCCGCCGGCCCTGCCCAGGCCGCGCGGGTAGATGGAGCCGCTGAAGCCGGAACTCTCCCTGCAACGTGAACGCGATATGAAGACGTGGCGCTAAAGGTCAGGAAGAAAAATAACCCTTTAGGGGGTCAAACCCTTTGATGATGAGAGATACGGATTGCCAAATCAAATAAACTTTTAAACCATATATATAATATAATGGAAAATTAGCCTGGAGAAGAGATATTAACGATATAAAATTATCAATAGTATGTTGGAGTAAATTCTGCATTATGATATGAAACGTGGGCCAGAAAGGTCAGATCTCGCAACACACAAGTCATTTCAAAACATAATATAATTCTTTTAAAATTAGCAATATTAACTTGGTGGTTAAGATTCATATTTTTTATTTATTATCTTAGTTTTAATATAAATTTTAATATAAGAGTAAAGGAGCATTTGAAATGTTTGAACAATAGTGGGTTTTCAGAATTTTCTAATCATTTGATAGAAAATAGTCATGGTTTTGATAAAAAAATTGGGATTGTCAATTTTGCATATAAACGGTGTAGGTCACAAATTAAATAATTTGGAATCGTTGGAGATAAATAAAGCATGTAAAAGTAATCAGGAAATTCTAAACAGCCAACTAAATTTAACTACGAGTCCTATTCGAAAATTATTCAACTAAATTTGTATTGAGCAGCAATTTGAGTTGGTACTAATTTTTTTTTTTTAAATAATTGTTGTTTTTTAAAAAATTTAAAAATAGATTCTGGTGAAGAGACAATGCTATATTTTTAGTTAGTTATGACATCCTGAAGAAGGAAAAGTGTTTTCCAAAACCGGTAGATGTTTTTTAAACTCAATTGTGGTTAATAAAACTAAGATAATAAATAAAAAACGTAATATAATTAATTATAATTCTTAATGTACGATATTTAGCTAATCAGAAATCATCAAACCACCCCATACTGCATCATCTAGTGGGCTTACATCTGCCCTGTTCGGTGGCCACACCCCTGGTGAGATCAAATTAACATTCTCACGACGGAGAAAGTTGATTGTGTTTCTGGCCGCGTGAGACGGAGCTCCGTCCTGCTGTAATGTCTAGCTACTCTTTGATCGTTTTCCTAGCACCCCGACGTTTTTCAATTGGCTAATTTTTGTAATTCTGGGCAACAATTTGTAAAAACCAAATATAAACAGTGGAAAAATTAATAATCAAAGAGAGCGATCGGAAATTGTCGAAATAAAATGTTATATAGGTAAATAGGTAAGTGGGTAAACTATTTAAGCTATTGTTCATATAGTTTTTACTAATTTTAATGTAATTATATCACATTTTACGAAATGTTCTCACACAAATGGGCCATTCTGTTCACGGCAGATGTGCCCAGAAAATTGTACATTTTACAGGCTTGCCTAGTTGGGTAATGCATTTTAAAAATCTGTCATCAATTTTCTTTTTGACGTGTTTTGTAAAATGTAATTAGTCGTATTCGGTATTCAATAAAGTGGGGTTCGCTAATGACGGTGACGTAAGAGCAGCACCGGCGCCAAACTTTTTGCCGCTACAGGCAAGATTTTATATTTTTTCCCACCCTCAAGTGAAATTGGTCCCCCTAAATCGTCCGCGTGCCGCATGCTTCGGAGGCGGTATTTTGTTAGGCCGGCAGTTTGAAACTTGCCCAAGGGCGGGTTCTGGCCACTAGTGTTGGCGCTACGTAAAAGTACTATGAGGGGGAAATAGACCGAATTTTAACCCGAACACAGGCCCACGCTGGGCTGTGCTCGCAGTACAGAACGGTCTGCAAAAAGCCTCGGTGTTACCTGGAGTAAATATCGTTGTCCAGGAAAGATACTCCGGACGCCTTGGGGCTGACCGCGATCAGCATCTCGTCCTGCGTGCACTCCACCGTCACCGTGTGGTCCTGCCAGCCCGGGGACTCCAGCCCCTCAGACAGGGAGACGGCTGGAACAATATCAGGTTGCTAAATCAATAGTAATTCGGATAATAACAATCGTAAATCGTTAGTTAAAAATGGCGGACACTTCACAGCTGTTTTAAAAGTCGTCTGTCACATTGAAGACAATGAATCAGTCGACGTGCTTGAAGGTCATGATCCAGCAGTCAGGGGTTCCAGCTTTATTCCAGTAGACCATCAAGTTTAACAGACTACCAAATATATAGACATGAACTACCGCAAACTCTTTGTTTCAATATTTTCAATTTGGTTTTTTCAAATTTTGGTACCATTTACGCAATCAAATAGCTCCACGACTTTTTGTAAATATATGACTCGATTGGAAAGAAAATTTAAACGCTGACAATATAATATGCATTAATGTAAAAGATACGTATGTTTTTACACAAAAATTAAATTTTCGAATAGTAAATACTTTAACTGTTGCATAAATCAGATTTATGTTTCGACCAAGAATGTGTGTAGAATACCCCTCGTCCCGTAACTAATGTTACAAACTTCTCTTCTAAATGTGCACTTTGTTTCATATATATTCATTCACTGGTATGGATTCACGTCAACATTTCTTGTTATCTTCTAAACTAAATTTGGAATTGGCAACACTTTTTTCAGCGACTGCTAATTTGACAGCTGACAGCTGATTTGTGCTCAGTTTGGTTTGCCACCATGTATAGACTTACGCCGAAACAACGCGTGGAAACTGCGCTAATTTATTTCGAACATCGGGGTTCATTTTACGGTCTACATAATCGTCCATCTGAGCAAGTAATTCCAATAACCGTGGATCGTTTGATATCTAATTGATAATACGCATTTGCAGAGACGTCGTACAGTGCGCACCGAAGAAGCTGACGATGCAGTGGAGCGTAGTATTGAGGAGGACCCGAAGGGGTCAATTCGCCATCTGTATCTATCCACTTTATGAAAGATTTTGCAGAAGGTTTCAACAGACAAGACGCAACATGGCACACAGCGCGCGCCACAATCTATCTATTGAAGGAAACATTCGATGAGCGCAATGGACCTGTGAATTGGCCTCCAAGATCGGGTGTTTTAACACCTTTGAATTACTTTCTATGGAGATATGTGAAGTCTCTAGTCTAGGCCGATAAACTAGAGACGATAGACGACTTGGAAGCCAGATGAGAAAGAATGCTGCTCTTGACTCACTGGACTGATTGTGATTGGTATTCGATAATACCAGTGATTGAACACTGTGACTGTGATCACAGTTTCATCACTAATACGATATCACAATAAACGAAAAATTCGATTATTGCCGATATACGGTCCCAGTTGCTGCGAAAATATAGCGCTTTATTCGAGCCAGCAGCGGCATTCATATGCGCGAAATCATATTTAAACACTTGTTACGGTCGCAAACTACTGCAAGGCCATATTGATTGTCCCAACCGATTGGAATTAATATCTCTCCATGCGCCATCTAGATCAACCCGGCAATCCGCACTCTTCCACATTCCCAGAAGTAGAACATCTTACATACAAAATTCATTCATTCACCGCTCATGCAAATACCATAATGAGAAATTTACAGAAATTGACTTGTTCAACATTAGCCTTACTGCGCTTAAAGGGTTCTTCTTATGAACCACCTCAATCTCAATTTTAACTAATCATTCTACCTACAGACAAGTCTTGTTCTCCCTTTACCGCAACAATAGTTGCAACCTCTCCACCCTTTCTCCCTCTTTTTTATCTTTTTATTTATCTTCTGCGTCTTAACATACTTATGTACCTACATAAACATTTCTGTGGATTGTCACAAATAGTATGACATGTTCAGTATTTATTATGTTAATTATAATAAGTTTATACACTGTCAAAATTCCTCAATACAATCAAATAAATAAATATCACGTGTGACGTGCACGTGCACATTATTTTCGGCGCGAATTTTAAATTAATGTTTAGCTTTATTCTAATATTGCTGTGCGGGTCGCGCGCCGGGCGATGAAAGTCCCTCCTCACCCCGCTACTAACGTGCGTCCACAACGGACGAAGGGTCGCTACCCCCACCCCCGCGCATTGGCCGTGATGGTCTCTGCCAAGCCGAAGCTAGTCTCTAGTTCAACGCCTGTCGAATGCACCGGACTTCCTCCACACCGACGGCCATTTTGTCTCGAGACAAAGTCGCCAGGAAGCTGCGATGGGAAAAACAATTTAATTATGGTTAGATATAAGTAGCAATACGAATTTTCCCTTTTTCATATTTCCTTGTGCTGTAAATAAATGTGTGAGTTTGTATATGGAAAGACGTGTTCATTTAATTTACATTCCCGCCATCTCCTCGTGACCACTACAAATGTTGATTGCGCAACGACCAGAACGTTGCGTTTATATCACACTAATGGTATAAAATGATCTTTCCATTAAACCCAATACCATGGCCATTGCCACGATTTTTATTTCATTTATATGTATATATATATATATATATATATATATATATATATATATATACATATATATCAATGGTATCAAAATTGTTATCTTTATAGCTGTATTACAAATTTACTACCCAAGTTTCTTGAGAAGTGAGAATTTAGCATATTGTAACGTTATAAATACGGTTAAGATTCGGTTGGTAATATAATGTTGAATATAGCAACACTCTCGCACATGCGCGGTAGGTTGTCGCGATCGGCGATCGGGCGTCAGTCCCGCGCGCGCCGCGGAGAGATCAGTTTCGTATAGACACAAGCCTGGCGGTTGGCCACGCTAATCGGGGCCATAGAACGAGTTAATTAAAATTCGTATAAATTAATAAATCCATAATGGAAATAGTTTATTTCCTCTTGGGTGCGGGATGAAAAACTCCAAAACTTCATCATTACGTGGCGACAAGGAATTATAAGTAACGAGTTCAAAACGGTCGTGTATTATTATTGTTCCTATATGAACGTACCGTGATGGCGGTTCCACATCTTCAACTTCGGACATTCCGCGCAGAGTATATTTTTTAGGATTATACT
Source organism: Eubasilissa regina (assembly GCA_022840565.1). Classification (NCBI taxonomy): domain Eukaryota; kingdom Metazoa; phylum Arthropoda; class Insecta; order Trichoptera; family Phryganeidae; genus Eubasilissa; species Eubasilissa regina. The sequence goes on from JAINEB010000026.1 coordinate 1,655,705, forward strand.
AGTTCGCATTCGTAATGATCGCGCTGTTTCTTTCAATAAACTACTGTAATAAATAGTAATTTCTTTTAATAATGTCGATTAGATTCCTGTCTGTCCGAATTACACAAGTTGTTATACACTTATCACAAGTAAAGAGAAAAGTCGTCAGCAAGGTGAGTTCCGAGTTCCGTATTCGCATTCTATGTTTCTCTACTGATCTAGTCGGTGAGTGTGAACCGGATTCTGGTCACCCTGTGTCACAATACATCTAAACCTCGATATAAAGTTTTTAAAGGGACCAATAAAAAACAAATTGAATTAAATTGGTACATTGCTTATACTAGTCAAATATGCTTTGAGACCTTCAATGAGGCGGCATATACAATGGCATCGTCCTTTGTAGGAACTGACTTCGTGAGATGAGCAGACGCTTCTTCTTCGTAGAAAGTTTTCATCAATTTCCACTACGTTCGATGTTATTTCGATGGAGTCAACGTCTAAGTAAGTAAATACCATTTTCTTCTTCAGGATGTCAACGCTGCGACCTCGCAATTCTGTGCGATACACTTGTTTAGTTCAAAAGAAAGGTTTGTTTTCAAAAGATTGTTATTAGTTTTATTGTAGTTTTAAACAATGTGTTATTTATGTTGAGACAGAGTAATTTAGCAAATATTGAAGAAGTAATGTCTTTAAACTTGTAGTTATTTCATCATACACAACAGTTTACTGTCAGTCTCTGCTCAACTTCATTTAACCAACCAATTTGAAACATTCTTACTAAAGGCTATAATGCCATTTGAAGTTTTGGTATTATTTCCAATCTGATTATATATTTCGGGAGCTTGAAAAGTGAATAATCTTTACTTTCGAAATTATCAAAATTAACTTTGTGGTTAAAATTCATATTTTTATTTGTTAACTTTGTTTTATTAACCACTTATTGACTTTAAATACATCAACCGGTTTCTAAAAATACAATTTTCTTCTTCAGTATGTCAGAACTAACTAAAAACATATATTATTGTTTCTTTACCAGAATCTATTTTTAAATATAAATTATACAAATTTAGTCGAATAATTTTAGAATGGGACTCGTAGTTGAATTTAGTTGGTTGTTTATAATATTTAGATTAGTTTTCCACGCTTTGTTTATCTCCAACGATTCCAAATTATTTCATTTGTGACCAACACCGTTTATATGCAAAATTGACAATCTTAATTTTTTATCAAAACCATGACCATTTTCTATCAAATGATTAGAAAATTCTGAAAACCCACTATTGTTCAAACATCTCAAATGCTCCTTTACTCTTATATTAAAATTTCACACAGTAACTGAGTGTAACCAGAATTGTTAAATTGATCATCTTTGTCTTTAGAATTGATGAGTAAATTTCCTATACTATTATTTGTATAAAATGCCGGTCTAATGTTTCGCGGTAGGTGTTCAGATATTTTTGATAGTGTCTATCAAACCTGTATTATACCCGTTACTAACTGCTATTTTTTAATTATATTCAATTCAATATTGAAATTTATTTATATATATTGATATACATATTTTTGTTTTAACAGAGGTGGATACATAATACATAGTTTATTGTGTGGGATGGAGCAGACTTCACCTCTGATATATACAGCGTTGTCCTGGCTACTTCGCTACACTGAAGTCTGTGTTAAAGTAGACAGTTTTTTTTTTTCGTGTTGTGGTGTTATTTAAATCATCGACAGGAATAAAAAGAGAATTAAAAATATGTATAAAAAATAAATATATATGTAGTGGGAGTGTTGAGGACTAGTGAATTATTAGTGAAGGTATTGTATAAATTATATTAAAATGCTTCTGATTTATGTCTACCTGATTGGATCATATATTTGGTCCATATTTGCGTAATCTTATAAGAATTATACGATTCCCAGTTAGTATTAAGTGTGTTGTACAGTTCCGGAGCTAAGAACATGTAGAATCTTTGATAAAATATCGTTGTTGCTCTCGGAACTGGTGTGTAGATGTTTGTTGTTTGTCTTGTGTTGTGTCCATGATTTATTGCTCGAGGAGAGTTGTTGTCAGTATGGATATATTGAACGAGTCTCAACATAAAGATTTGTCTTATATCTAGGACATTGTACTCTTTAAATATAAGATCTGATGGATATCTAAAGGGACGACCGATTATTACATTTAGAATTGTTTTTTGTGCTTTTTTAACCGACTCTAATATTGTTTTTTTTTGTTTTGTAATTGGATGTTAATGATTTTAATCATAAAGTTAATTTTTCTAATTTCAAAAGCATTCATAAATATTTTCCCAGCCATCAATGACGTCTTTAGTATCTTCTAAACAGCTCTCTTGCTTCCAGCTGTCCTGCTTCTAAAATTACGTACAAATGAGAATGAAAAATCCGTATAAACTACCAACGCAATTGTCAACTGGCTGAAAGAATTTCAATAAATCGTTAATTGCGGGAAAAACAAACGTAAAACAGGGGTTTTCATGTATTAAAATGATACGGGACTGCAGAAATAACATGCAAATGAACGGAATACAATTTTGTTTTGTAGAAATATACTCGAGAAAAATATTTTTCGAGCGTATTGTGCAATAGATTGAGAAGATAACCTATAACAGCCGGCAGATAGTGAAAATGTAATCAGATGCTGACAAGACCCTCAGAACGACAAGGGTGTCCGTCATGTTCTCATTTCAAAACGATTGCGGAGAAGTTGCAAGTCTCCGCTTGGTAGGTATGCCTGCCTCTTCAGCTGGGCGTGTGTCGTCACAGTTTTCTTGTGAATATTCACTCGCTCGGACTCCCACGCTCAGCCGGGTGTTGTTCTCATGGAACAGTTTCCTTTTCGGATGTGTGTGGTCGATTTCTCGTGTAAATGTCACGAAATTATATCGTTGTAAGTAGGTAGCTGCTACTAGGGTGTACGCTCCGGTACCGGATGTCTCGAGAGCATCCCTACAGTGGAAAAACAGATTATTCTTTTATCGTTTATCTCAGTGCAGAAATACAGTGGCCTCAAACGAACGGGACAATCCGTAATAGCGACTAGCTACGAGTGCAATGATTTCCTTCATCTGTTGACTCACCGCATGCAGCGTTAGAGACGTTCGACGATAAATAACCCCGTTAACTGTGAGATACGGTCCGTGATTGGTTTTTTGAATAGACGAAACATGAAACCAGCTGACATTAATCGCCAAATGTGTCCTGATTTTCATATTTTCCTTCATCTGAAGCGGTTCCTTGGTGGTAAGCCTTTGATGATGATGATAAACTCAAAGACGGAGTACAGACATGCTTTTCATCCCAGGCGGCGTCGTTCTATGACGAAGGTATATACAAATTGGTGTCCCGTTATGAAAAGCGCCTGAAAAATGGTGGCGACTATGTTGAGAAGTAGTTTTAGGTGTGTAAGTAAATGTAGAAATAATATTTCTCAAAAAAAAGATTTCGGTACTTAAAAAACACGCCTCGTATATTCGACGGCAAGTCAAAAATTATCTACATTTTTCGTTCTAAAATTTATTTACACATACTTTACTTTAGCCAAGCTCGTCGTGGACGATTTGATGGGCAGAATTGCGAGTGGTGTTCAAAGAAGACGCTACCGCACCGATGGTAACTCGCCTATTGGCCAGAACCATCTCTTGTCCCCCTTCGTGCGTCATACTCGTCCGGCCACTTTTAAACAACACTTTTACGTGATATATCACCAGGGCAGGTAAGGAGGTGCCCAAGGGCGGCAAAAAAAACACGTGTATTTTTATTCTACTCGTTTAATTTACTTGAGACGCGTTTCGCCTTGTAAAGGTATTATCAACCTAACAATATAACCTAACAACTCGTATTTATATCTATAGTAGGGGACAGCTATACAATATCATTAGCTCTGTGCTATTTTACATACTAATTAATATTTAATATATCAATGTATCAATGTGTAGTAAATTAAGTAGATGGCTTTCAAATAATGGAGTGATAGATGTATTAAATTGAAAAGTGGGTTTGAAAATTTATCGTCAAAAGTACTGTCACTGTAGCATAGTTGAATAATGCATCTTCTCCGGATTGGAAAGGGATCCAGGTTCGAATTTAGATAAAATTGATATTATATGTATGTATATATTTCAAATTAATACATTTTATTAGTTTCATTTATAATTCATAAAAACTTATGAAAATCTTCAGAATTCCAATAAATAATGTTGTCCCTTTTCATCTCATGTAGATGAGATTGTATAGCTGTCCCTCACTATAGATATAAATACAAGTTGTTGAATTAAATTGTTAGATTGATAATGGCTGTCACGTAGTCGTAAATTGTTATTGTATATATATATATAGGTGAACACATATACTTCCATACTTCACCGTACACGATTATTAACTTTAGTACCCTTTTTTTATTTGTTATCATTAATAATAATATAATAGAATTATAGCTGTATTTTTCTTTCAAAATGTATCATATTTACCCACATTTAAATACATTGCCCAACTAGGCAAGCATGTTTTAGGGCAAATTGATAAACTAATGTATTTTATAAAACCAAAACTCATCGAAGGCAAAACACAGTAAGATCGAATACATACATAGCATAGCATACAATGTGAAAATATTTAAGGAGAAAAAAATAATAATAATAATAATAATACGAATAATGTAAGCAGATATAAGGTAGATGTAAATATACAAGACCAAAACGCACAAAAGTAGTTATACAAATTATTTGATTATATAAAAGAGTCGACTCTCTGTATCTGCTCTTCCTAATTGCAACAACCAATTAGAAATATTCTTTTTAAAAGTCTTAATGTCAGTTACATTTCTAATTAGATTATATATTCTGGCGGCTTGAAAGGTAAATAATCTCATTCTTGGAAATATTTTAGGCTTGTTTGCTCTCGCGGGATAACATCTCTGTCTTCACAGATGGAGCGCTTGTTTTCCTATGGAAGCTAGTTAATATATTCCGCACATATAATTGTCTTATAGCCAAAACCTGAAATTCCCTAAAAAGCGGCTCTGAAGGATAGGAAAAGTCACGGCGATGTATCACTCTAAGTATAGCCTTCTGAGCAATGCTTACTTGATATATATGTAGCGACCGGAATTCAAATCCACCCCCATCTCAGTCGGCATCGACGCTAGCGACAGCGTTGCCGGTTGCTGCCACAAGCCTGGCTCAGAATTCACCGCTAGACAGCCTCTCTAGTTTCAGCGTTCTACAATGGCGGTCTCGCCGGCCCAGGAGCGCCGAGCGAGACAGCCAAATCGCTTCACATCATTTCATTTCACATTCATTAATTGCATTCTTTATTTCTATCTGTTTTCATCATACTGTCACAATAAACTTCAGCACGCCAATCATTTATATTTCATTTAACCACCGTCCTAACCCCCAAATATATGTACACCAGATGCACTCCCCCAACTATCAATACCATAGCTCAAGATGGATTGGCACAATGCACAGTACACAGTTTTAATCTTCCTTTTATTCTGAATATTTCCAAGTATTCAAAATATATTACATACAATTACAGCCATTTATATATTTACAAGCACGTAAGTGTAATTTAACATAATTAGAATTTTTAGTTAATTCCTACCCCTTAGCCTATTGCTCAACCAGTACACATTGTTCCTTTGGTTTTGAATTCGAGGAGAAGGTGTGATCTCATGTGATTATTCGTGTTGGATCACATGATTAACATGCGATTGAAACTCATCTGGGTACTGTGACAGTTTCTAGGTGAGTCGAGCTGTTCTTTGGTTCCGTGACTCCATCCCGGTCCGCTGTCGAAGATCTCTCATCAAATCCCTACTTCCTCTCTCACCCATTCTTTCCGATTCTATCTCACAGTCACAATGCCGGTCGAACGAGTCAAAAATATGTAATACTTTCTAGAACACATCGGCGAATTTCACAACAGTTTCACACCAACGTTCAAATACTAATTTAATGTATTAATTATAAATATATGCATATAAAATCAATTTTGTCAAAAAATATTGTTTTTGCGCTACCGGGATTCGAACCTGAATCTCTATTTCCAATCCGGGGAAGTGCACTACCTTTGTGCTATAACGGATTGGAAATGAAGATCCAGGTTCGAATCCTGGTGACGCTAAAACAATATTTTTCGACAAAATTGATTTTATATGTATATATTTATAATGAATACATTAATTTAGTATTTAAAATATCACAGACCTATGTTCTGAATAATTACAACTTCACAATAAGAATGTGTTCTCCTTAATACTAATTTAATGTATTAATTATAAATACATACATATAAAATCAATTTTGTCGAAAAATATTGTTTTTGCGCTACCGGGATTCGAACCTGGATCTCTATTTCCAATCCGGGGAAGTACACTACCGATTGTGTTACAGCGCCAGTACTTTTCATGACAAATTTTCGAACCTATATGTTACACTTTGTCAAATGAATACATCTGCCGTTCCATTATTTGAAAGCCATCTACATTATTTTTACAGAATCTCAAATACCTTTGAGTAAACCGACTGCAGACGCCAGAATTATCTATTAAATTTTGGACACATCGATACAACTTATATTATTAAGGAACATTGCGAAATACTAACGAATATTTTTTTCTGGCCCGCCTGTACGGTTCCAAGCACGCGCGACAAGAATCCAGTTGACCAATGGCGGCTGTCTATTGTGTGAAAAAAAAATCTAACTCAATATTTCGTCATCCCGTCCCACGGCCGCGTTCTCCGTCTCGCTTCCGCCACGCGTGGCGCAACGCGCGCGAGAGAGACGCCGGCATTATGTAAACCGTTTATTTTTATATCTCATTGTTTTGACAGATATTCGCGCGGCAAACTGGAGAAAAATGGCGGTCTTTGCTTTCACTTTTTCGCTAGATTGGAGAAATATTAATTTTTAGACGCGTTTCACACTAAAATATATTAAAAGTAATATAGAATACATGTACCCAGATCATAATTCCTAATAAATTGGAGTTAAATATGCAGTTTTGTAGATGTGTTTGTCAGCTACGTGCAGCGGTGGCGTTCGGTGACTTTTTGTAGAAAGGATGCAAGATAACAAGTTTATACCTACCTACTGTAAAATATACAAATATAACATATAATCTAAAGATATGTAATGTTTCAATAATTCGGCTTCAAATATTCAAGTCACACAAATAAATTCATCTAAATAATTCGCTCGCTTATATACCCATAAGTGTTAAAGTCGTTTTTTGTACGTTGGATGCTGTTAACGAATGCGTATACAGTATTCGAAGACCTTGAACGAATGATAGAATCCACTGTTGCTGGTATCTGCGTGTTTACACGCGATTCATAGATATTCCAAATTTGAGAATGTATGTAGATATATGTATTTCGACTCGCTCCGAGTGCGCGCAGTGTCATAGTGTGTGTTATGTCAGTCCTGTTTTCTACTAGAAACAAAATGTCCAAAGCTTGTTGACTCTAGGACACGAGGGATGCGGAGCATCCAAAGCATGTATAAAGCGACCTCGCCTGACATGCAGAACACATTGTTTCTCGCAATTGATATTGTATGTTCAAAATCAGGGTTAGTTCCAAAATACCCTAAAGCAGACACAGTATAAGGTAAATATATATTAATTAGAAAGATATACATAAAAAATAAAAATCGAAAAATATTGTTATTGCACTACCGGCATTCGAGCCTGGATCTCTTCCAATCCGGGGAACGTGCATTAACCGATTATGCTACGGCACACAGTACATTGTTGACAAATTTTCGAACCTATATGTTACACTTTTCAAATTGATCCATTATTTGAAAGAGATCCAGGTTCGAATCCCGGTAACGCAACAACAATATTTTTCGATAAAATTGATTTTATATGTACACCTTTCTAATTAATATATTTAATTAATATTTAAAATATCACAGACCTATGTTCTGAATAATTACAAATTCACTTTTTTAGTCGTTTTTATGGGGTATTGGAATTGGGCGCTACATATATACGTACGTTAAAAATGGTATATTTTACTCTAGCCCAATCTATACTATATAGTATGGAATTGTCGCCTGGGGTGGGGCATTTAAAACACATAATATACTCCCACTGGATACAGTTCAGAGTTAACTAATTAAGAATACAATAAATAATAGTTTAATAACATTGATAGTTAACCAAGCGGTTTCGGAAAATATCATTTAAATCAGGATGATAAAAAAAAACTAGCTAAGTTCAAATTAAATTAAAAAAATAAATCTAGTACCTGACAGATGGGAAAATTGAATCAGTTTAAAAACAAATCAAATATAATTAAGAAATCTAGAGAATTTACAAAAAGAACGCGCTGTTGCAGATGCATTGGGAGGTACGAGGCGCGTTTTTTAAGTAAGTACCGCTACCGGATATTCCAAGTGTAGCATGCGCGATGGTTTCCTTCATCCGTTGACTCACCGCACGCAACGTTACAGACATTTACATTGTGTGGCCGTATTGTAGTGAGCGGTTGAAAAGTTCGAGACAACAGATCAGCCCGTCCGCGATTCGCTGCGATTGAATGCAAGTAACACGAAGCCAGCTGACATTTGTTGTCACGTGATTTCCATATTTTTCTTCATCTGAAGCGGTTCCTCAGTGGCGAGGGTTTCGATGACGATAATGAACTCAAAGCCGGAGTAGAGACATGGTCACCATCCCATGCGGCGTTTACAAAACAAGGTTTACAAAAATTGGTGCCTCGTTAGTGCCGATAAACAACTTGGGTGCCAAAAACTTGTTTAAATTGGACTTTTAGATCTTGCTTTATTGGAGCCAACCGCGAAATCTTATTGAAACACTGATGGCATAACATGATCTTTCCAATAAAGCCAATACCGTGGCCAATACCACGATATTGATGTTTTATTTCATTTTAAAGTTCTATACCTCTACAAAAACAACCTTATATTTACATATTTCTTACCGTTCGGTGCCCTCAACTGTGCACAGAAGACGCTGGTTAGACACAGCACCAGCAGTGTCGGAACCGCGGCGCCATGGTGCGCCCTTCCAGCTGACATGTTGCGGCCTGAGGAAAACAACAAAACAAAATTTTATAATACAATAAAAAATGATTAATTATATGAATGAGACTGATGTACGGAAGTGAGGCCTGGAGCTGGCAGAAAAGGAACGAAAGTAGACTGAATGCAGTGGAAATGAGATCAATTAGACGTATTTGTGGCTAATCTATTTATGACAGAGTAAAGAATGAAGAAATTAGAAAAGAATGTAAAGCTGATGTTACTATAGTGAGCGAGATTAAGAAAGGATCACTTAGGCGGTTTGGTCATATGGAAAGGATGAATGAGAAGAGGATGGTTAGAAAGATATATGACGCAAGTGTTGATGGCACCAGAAGTAGAGAAAGACTTGGCACGACCAGGTAAACCAGATAATGGTTCTGTTAGAAGCCTCAACAATCGGCGAGCTTGTATGAATGTGGATGAGGCGAGAATCGTGTGTCAGGACAGAAGAGTGTGGCGCTCTATTCTCTCTGCCTACCTCCACGGGGAAACGGCGTGATGGTAAGTAAGTAAGTATGAGAGATGGCAAAATGCAAAAAAATATAATACGAAAGTTGAGTAAGATTTTTAGATGTATGTAGATTCCATTAATTCGGAATTTTTATAGTATAATCAAATTTTTTAATATGTTATATTATATATGTATATGTATATTTAATTCTTAACATAGTGCATACATAAGCACTCCTATATATGCTCTAATATAAACAAGATCAAAGTATTTTCTTTTACTTAACTGGTCAGTTTCACTTTAAGTCTATTCAATTTCTCCTCCTTTCTGGCATTTCATTAAAGATCTTCATCGCACTGTACATCATCTGAGATTTGTCCTTCTTCCTGAATGGCAGTCTCAGCCTATCCCTTCCTCTCGTACGATGCTCGTGCTCATACATATAGTCATATTTGCAAGTACCTACATGGCGACAGGCCGCCGCTGTGACGTTTCACTAAGATGTCTTTGTTTTCCTGAAATCTATCCCACGGGTTTTTTTGGCGCCACGCCGATCACGTGATTTAGGTTATGCTGTTACCAATGATATTATACAATCATATATAATATATGTAGTTTCGTTTAACCAACGTCTTTAGACAAAATAAATCCGTCGTTTATCCGACCCTACCATGTATTTATTTGTAATTTTAGAGTACTATTAATAGTGTTTTTATATAGGTTGCCGCCTACATAATACCGTTTTTATTCAGATACATAACAATACATATAGTCATATTTGCAAGTATTCAGCGACAGGCCGCCGCCGTGACGTTTTACTGAGAATAATAGTTTTTGTTTTCCTGAAATCTATCCCACACGTCTCTTATATCAATTATACGGTGCATCTGCTGCGACCTCGCAATTCTGCGCGATACAGTTACGAAGTTATTACTGATCACTTATTACTGAGCTGATTACCGCGCACGCCTAGTGATGCAGCAGTGTTGTCCGACTGCTTAGTATTCCGACTGTCGAGTATTTGTAAACAATGTAAACGCTTTTTTGCCACGCCGCGCGCCAGGCACCCAACGGTGCGTGGACACCGCGACGCCATTCCACAACGTGCACACGCATTCAGAAATAGTTCACATTTGGAGTTGAATCGAATGAAAATCTTGCAGTCTTCGAGCGAAGAAGGGAAAAGACTCTCGTACTGTAACAATAAGGATGTCTCGCGAAACACACTTTGATTATTTTTAAAACTTACAGTAGATGACAGAACCAAAGAATGCAAAATCTTACTATGAATAAGGCGAGAAAAGGTTCGAGCGCGGCTGCCAACCAAAACATCCATCATTACACCTTGACCCCGATGAGGGCGGACCCACCGCTTATCCAGGACCGATGCGATACGCTCGAGGATCCTATCTAGGCTAACATATTGACAGAGCGATACCACACAGCTGTCAAAACGAAATTTGCCCTCATTGTTCCCTGTCGGCTCATTTTATTAGTAAATAATATTTACAATAATATAATATAAAATAAAACAATTAACAAGGCCGGGAAGCAGAGGGGAAACGTGACGGCACAAAATAAAAACGTACAGGAGACTCACCCTCCACGCAACACTGCCGGCAGATTTAATCCGCAAGAACAGTACATCGCAAATCATATTTGGCCAGAAGGTGGAAAAGAAAAGGCCCTAAACAACTCCAGCCATGCTTGAGTAGATTGAAGTACCTAACCTTCTAGCATCTGTCAGAATCACGCAGTCACCTTGACCCCATATAAATTTTTTATTGTGTGAGATATATAATGGATTGAATAATAATAATATTACACTATTAACAAAGATGTGGCACGGGCGCCGGGGGGCAGAGGAGCAACTAGAGGAGTACACTAAACACTCCCTCGCGGGAAATAAGACGTGAGTTGATTCTCTACTCGAGCACCACTGCCGGCAGATATTATCCAGGTGAAGTGCAAAATATGTAGGATCAAAACATAACCTGGAGCAATGGTTTGGTAAAGTCATGATAGCCAACGTCCGTTAAACAGATAGGACACAAGAAGAAGAAGAAAAAGTGATGAAACTTGTTAAGACAAGATATAGATGTCTCACAAAGACGAAGCTATTATTTGTATGTATAGGGCTTATGACCTGTCATCGGCTGCCTTAACTGATCACTTTACATAATGTAACGTTCACCTATTTACCCACGCTACCATATCTATCCAGTTTTTGGAAGTTATATACATGTTTATAATATATAATACAACTCTCCTCAAGAAATAAATCACGGAGACAACACAAGACAAACAACAAATATCCACGCACCAGTTCTGAGAGCTACAACGACATTTTATCAAAGATTCTACATGTCCTTAGCTCCGAAACTGTACAACACACTTAATACTAACTGGAAATCGTATAATTCCAATAAGATTACACAAATATGGACCCGATATATGATTCAATCAGGTAGAGATGAATCAGAAGCACGGCTATCCAACATTCTAATATAATTTATACAATACCTTCACTAATAATTCACTAGTTCTACAACACTCCCACTACATATATTTTTACTTTTTTATACATATTTGTAATTATCTTTTTATTCCTGTCGATAAATAACACCACAACAGCACGAAAAAAAAAACTGGCTACTTTAACACAGACTTTAGTGTAGCAAAGTAGCCAGGACAACGCTGTATATATCAGAGGTGAAGTCTACTCCATCCCACACAATAAACTGTGAGAATGTCTTGTGTTTATGTATGTATGTCAATATATATATATATAAAGAAATAAATAAATAGATTTATTTAATTTTTTAACATAGTGCATATATAAGCACTCCTATATATACTCTAATATAAACCAGATTTAACTTTTTTCTTTTACTAAAACTTCTCTTCCATTTTCACTTTAAATCTATTAAATTTCTTCTCCTTTCTTATATTTTCTGTCATTTCATTAAAAGTCTTCATCGCACTGTTTTGGCCTTCTTCCTGAATGGCAGTCTAAGTCTATCCCTTCCCCTCGTACGGTGCTCGTGCTCACGTTGATTTGCATCAATTCCGCTGATATTTTCTTATTGACGAATTTATAAATGTTATAAAGTTGCCATCTATGTTTTTTTTATGAAAATTAGATATTCATTCTCATGTAACAGTATAGATGTCGCTGAAGCTGAGTATTTTTTGTCCGAAGTATGGGGCTATATTTTTTATGTGTATATATGAAATTCATTCACACAAGGCAGTATTTTAAAATTTTTAAACTTCATATTTGGACCAGTCAGTATATTTCACAATGATTTGAGTATGTTCAAATCTTTGTAAAGATTGTTATCAAGATATAGACGTCTCACAGAGACGAATCTCTTATTTTTATTAATATGGGAAGGTAAGGGTGAAAGTTTTGTTAATACAAATATTAACAATGTGTTAACGCATCAACAAGCGTTTGATTCGATCAGTTGCAACCGCCTAGAACGGCAGACATCAGGTATTATGTCATGCGAATATTAACTCTAAATTAACCCAATTAAATACAATGCGAAACAATTGATGAAGTAACCGTGACGTATTACTCGTTCCGTGTCCGCATCACAGTCGCAGCCGCCGCGCCGAGAGCTTCTAACATATAAATGTAAGGATTTTTCACATGGCCAAGGGCCGACCGACCTACTCGTATTTGGAAACACAACGGAATAGAATAGGTCATTTGTAATTGTCGTGCTTTTAGAGGGATTATTTGTGTCAGAAGCATTTGTGCGGTGAGAATCGAGGGCCCTATGTCTCCTCGCTTCTCCCGTATGTACACGAAATGTTAAGAACTATGGTGACTTGGTGCTTGCGTGTACAGTTTGAGCGGGTAGACTGTGTGGCAACGAAACAGTACTTACTGGCTGGCGTTTGTTTACAGATTTAATAAACACAATTAATTTTCCGATAGAGTAGTAAACAAAGTGCAATGTTCAATATATCAAAAATAAAAAAAAGTAAAATAAGAGTAAATAATATACAGTTATACTACCAAATATATAGTCATGAACTAACGGAAATTTCTCGTTTCAATATTTTCATTTTGGTGTCACCCGCGTGATCACTTTGGTGCCACTTACAGTGTACTTAAAGTGTGCATATAGGAGAGGGGTACGAAACATTGGTTGCGGAACGAGGGGCATTCTACACACATTATTTGTGGAAACATAAATCCGATAGTTATGATATATTTATTTTAATTTGATTAATTAAGGGATTTTGACAGTGTAAATAAACATAATAAATATGTAAGATGTGATACTAATTATGAGAATCCAAAGAAATGTTCAGCTGCATAAAGGAGGAAGCTATTTCCAATTAAAAAACAATGACAGCTAGAATTTAATAACTCTGTAAGGCAATGTGAACAACGCGCACAGCCAAGGCTAAGTAAGGCAGTGTTTATGAAACGGTGTGTCGCGAGTGTTCTCGTGAGACGCGTTTTAAGTTTAACTTTGTCATGATAAACTATGTTATGGTAAACTTTGTCAAAATGAATTTTGTCATAGTAAACGTTTTCATGATAATCTTTGTCAAGATAAACGTTGTCAAGATAAACTTTGTTGTGGTAAACGTTGTCACCATAAATGTTGTCATGATAATCTTTGTCATAATAAACTTTGTCATGGTAAACGTTGTCACCATAAATGTTGTCATGATAATCTTTGTCATGGTAAACGTTGTCACCATAAATGTTGTCATGATAATCTTTGTCATGGTAAACGTTGTCACCATAAATGTTGTCATGATAATCTTTGTCATGATATACTTTGTCATGATAATCTTTGTCATGGTAAACGTTGTCACCATAAATGTTGTCATGATAATCTTTGTCATGATATACTTTGTCATGGTAAAAGTTGTCACCATAAATGTTGTCATGATAATCTTTGTCAAGATAAACTTTGTCATGGTAAACGTTGTCACCATAAATGTTGTCATGATAATCTTTGTCAAGATAAACTTTATCATGGTAAACGTTGTCACCATAAATGTTATCATGATAATCTTTGTCAAGATAAACTTTGTCATGGTAAACGTTGTCACCATAAATGTTGTCATGATAATTTTTGTCAAGATACACATTGTCATGGTAAACTTTGTCAAGATAAACTTTGTCAAGAGAAACGTTGTGATGATGAACGTTTTCAATACAAACGTTTTCCACTGTATATTGTTATTAATTAATATAAGTACCTAATTAACTATCATGTATAACAAGGAGAAATAAGGAAAGAATGTAAAGCTGGTGTTAGTATAGTGAGTAAGATTAAAAAAGGATCACTTAGGCGGCTCGGTCATATGGAACGGATGAGTGAGGAGAGAATGGTAAGAAAGATATATGACGCAAGTGTTGATGGCACCAGAAATAGAGGACGTCCGCGGAAGACTCGGCACGACCGGGTAAACCAGATAACGGAGGACGGTTCTGTTAGGAGCCTCAACAATCGGCGAGTATGTATGACAAGATGTATGAATGTGGATGAGGCGAGAATTGTGTGTCAGGACAGAAGAGTGTGGCGCGCTATCCTCTCTGCCTACCCCCACGGGGAAACGGCGTGATGGTAAGTAAGTATAACAAGGTAATTAAAAAATGAATTAAAACAATTTTTTGTAAACAGTTAATGCCCAGTTGATTTATTTTACAATGATGAAAGAAATGATTTTCCAAGATGCCCCGGGACACCGCTGCAGCGCTGGCGCCGGCCCTGACCGCCCGTCCGGCCTCCAAGGTCCCGGGGGGTAATTACTGCCGCTCGGTCGACCTCGCGCGCTTCCCCCGCGTCATCCACTACCGCAATCGCATCATCTGATGACTCCATCGTCGTCCCAAGATGCCCGAAAATCTTTTTGAAATCAAAAACGATCCCGCTATCATGCTAAGCTTTCTCGGTTCTATATTTTGAAAGATTCAATTAAGGCGGAATGGACACGTCTTGCGAATGGCAGAGGAACGTCTCGGAACCCTTCACTCTTGAAATCTAAGGTGGGTAAGTATATATTTCAGCTATTTATATGAATTATCTTATTGTGTATTGTTACATAATACAAGTACATGAAGTAATATTAGATTGCTTTATTATTTATTGTATTTATAATACTGATCGGCCCCTTTCTCGGCACACCGCGAATAGCTCTGAGATTAAGCGAGCCCCTCGTTAACGTATCGACAGCCCACCGCCGTGTTCGAGCCGCGTAACACGTTTTCGTAATCAAGTGAAGATCCTCGCAGTCCTCAGTCGGCTGTGAGAGCAGAAGATGAAAGTGAAGAGACTCCATCGTCCGCCGGTGTGTGCAATCATGCTAATAGCGTAGAAATCAGCGCAACAGATGAGAATAGAAAGGATCTGCCGCTGCGCAGTCTCCGCTGGTCGTCGCCTTTCACCGCTTTTAAAATGTCAAACGCGTGTCACGTCCGCTGACCTCGATGGTCCGACTCTGAACCCTGGCCGGCTCGCTGTCGGCCTTGTGGACGCGCACCCCGGGCGTGGAAGTACCCCGCTGTTGAGACTGCATATTTGCTAATCATTTGATAGAAAATGGTCACGGTTTGATAAAAAATTGGGATTATCAATTTCGCATATTTTTTTTATTTATTTCATTTAGCGAAAATACATTAGCAAAATAAATTCAATTTTTAAATAGATGGTTACATACATACATATGGTTATATACATACATGGTTTTTCTATCGCTTACCTCTCCATAAAAGAGACCAGCTCTTGCGCTTGGAGACGGAGTTACACTACAATCATTGTATATAATACCTTAGATATTCTATTCGTTGTCCCTTTGTGCGCTTCTGAAGTGTTCTGTGATATTGTTTATTGTCCAATTATGTGCTTCTGAAGTGTTCTGTGATATTGTTTATTGTCCAATTATGTGCTTCTGAAGTGTTCTGTGATATTGTTTATTGTCCAATTATGTGCTTCTGAAGTGTTCTGTGATATTGTTTATTGTCCAATTATGTGCTTCTGAAGTGTTCTGTGATATTGTTCATTGTCCAATTATGTGCTTCTGAAGTGTTCTGTAATATTGTTTATTGTCCAATTATGTGTTTTTGGAGTGTTCATTTAGTTTCTTTTTAAACTCTTTTATATTCTTTATTTCCTTGATTTGTGTAGGGAGGCTATTGAAATTTTTTATCCCTAAATATATAGAATTTTGCTGATAGTGTTTGATATAGACGGTGTTGGTCACAAATGAAATAATTTGGAAACGTTGGAGATAAATAAAACGTGTAAAACTAATCAAAAAATTATACTGAATTGAACTACCAATCCCATTTTAAAATTATTCTACTAAATTTGTATTCAGAAACAATTTGACTTAGGTACTAAATATATTTTTTAAATAATTGTTATTTTGATTAAGATGTCTCATAGAGATGGAGCTATTATTTTTTTATGAGTAGTATGGAAGTTTCGGGCATTACAGGGCTAACAACCTGTCATGGGCTAGCTCGAGTGATCACTTTACACGATGTAACGTTCACCTTTTTAACCACGCTACCACATCTATCAAATTTTTGTAAGTTATATATATGATATCAGGATGGAACATTTCACTTATTTATTGATAATTATGCTGTCGCCATCTATTGGTATTTTTGCATATTTGATATTCTTTCTCATGTAATAGTATAGATGTCGCTGAACCCGAGACTTATTTTTGAAGTAGGGGCAATATCCTTTATGTGTATATGAAATTCAATCTAATTATAAATATGTACTAGAATACGTCTGAAAATGCAGTATTTTCCAATTTTTAACTTCATATTTTAGACCAGTATATTATTTACAATATTTTGAGTGTGTCCAAATCTTTATAGGAACTAATTACTGGGATTCATCCTCTGTGGGATTGTTATCAAGATTAACGTGTTTAACGAAGCTATTATAAAATTATTAATGCATGTTTTTAGTTAGTATTGACATCCTGAAGAAGAAAATTGTATTTTTCGAAACCGGTTGATGTATTTAAACTCAATAAGTGGTTAATAAAACAAAGTTAACTAAAATAAAAATATGAATTTTAACTACAAAGTTAATTTTGATAATTTCGAAAGTAAAGATTATTCACTTTTCAAGCTCCCGAAATATATAATCAGATTGGAAATAATACCAAAACTTCAAATGGCATTATAGCCTTTAGTAAGAATGTTTCAAATTTGTTGGTTACATGAGGTTGAGCAGAGACTGACAGTAAACTGTCGTGTATTTTGATGCACCCTGCCATGGAATCCGAAACGTCAAAAATTATCTAACACACCTTCAAGGTTGTTATACTGCTTTCTGCGGATGCATGCTTAAAGTTGGTACAACTGCGGTGATGTATACGAAATTTGAACCCGATCGCGTCACTTGCCTTCCGGCTATTACTGTGTATACTTGGCCGCTCCGCTAGCAGTTTGCTCCGAAGAACAACAACGAGCAGTGAACAGATTTTTCTTGTCTATTTATAGTTTTGTTTTTATCTATGCTTGTATTTTTTAATTTCTATATACACTGTTTCCTGAAGATGATACCATAGGTGTCGAAACATGTTGAAATAGTGGTTTAAACAAAGTTAGTTCTGGATACTACCGTGCGACGCCACCGGAGCGCTGTAGTCCTCTACTGGGTTATTCTTCATTTATTGCTGCTACAATTGCCAGCCACTGTTTTAATCTATCGTTCTATTCAAGCCATACAATTGCTACCTACTGAATTGAAAGAAAGCAGTATGGACAACCTTGAAGGTGTGTTGGGTAATTTTTGACGTTTCGAATTCCATGGCGGGACGCATCAAAATGGACTAACGTGTAAGCTTGTGTGTGACCTATCCTCTTTCAATAATCAGACAAAATACTTTATTTAAACCACTATTTGTTTATTTTTCAACATGTTTCGCGATACCTACGGTATCTTCTTCAGGAAACAATGTAAACTAAAATCAAAAAAAATACAACCATAGATAAAAACAAAACTATAAAACAGTAAATTTGGTTATTTATAATATTTAGCTTGTTATTAACACTAAAATTTCAAATTCATCAAACTGAATATATAATTTCTAAACCCTTGTTAATATCAAAATAATGGTTTGTTTCCAAAAAGTGATTGAAAAATTCTGAAAAGTTATTGTTATTTAGGCATCTATTAAAAATAATTACAATCGTTTATTATAAAATGAGGCCACAGAGTAATTTTTTGCAAATATTGAAGAAATTTTAAATTTATATTTGTTTTTTTAGATTTTTTAGTTTGTCGCTTGCATGCACCGCACGCCCCTGCTCGTGCTGTATATATATATAAATAATTAACTCAATTTCAATACGTTAGATATTTATTTCTGAGAATATATATAATTAATTGTGTCTTATACAGACAATAGATTTCATAGCGGAGTTCTTTAACCGGTGGCGACCGCGACGTCCGGTCCGGGCCCAAACCTGGAGTTCGACGATCAGGCGAGACACGAACGCGTCACAGCACTCTGTCTCTGTCGTGGACATTGTTTCGCATCCGCCGGCCGTCGGTGTCGTGTAATCGTTTGCATAATTTGCCCCTTTGAAAACCAGCCTTCTGCCCGTCGGACGACGTCGGCCAAAACGTGAAGTTATTTAGTATGTGACGGAATATATGGTTAAAGGAGCGCTGACGATATTTTTAATAAATTCGAAGTTAATTGTGTTAATTAGAAAGATATACATATGAAATCAATTTTATAGAAAAATATTGTACTGTTGCTGTAGCGCAGTTGGATAATGCACCTTCCCCGGATTGGCAAACAAAAATATTTTCGGATAAAATAGATTTAATATGTATATCTTTGTAATGAATACATTTAATTAGATATGTTCTGAATAAATTCGATGTTTTTGATATAAGACTTATTTGCTTGCTTACCATCACGCCGTTTCCCCGTGGGGGTAGGCAGAGAGGATAGAGCGCCACACTCTTCTGTCCTGACACACAATTCACACTCATACATCTTCTCATACAATCTCGCCGATTGTTGAGGCTTCTAACAGAACCGTCCTTCATTATCTGGTTTACCTGGTCTTCCGCGGACGTCCTCTATTTCTGGTGCCATCAACACTCGCGTCATATATCTTTCTTACCATTCTCTCCCCATTCATCCGTTCCATATGACCGAACCGATGATGTAAGACTAATACGAGTATATGCTCTATATTACTGCTAGGCCCTGCAGGCGACTCGACACCTTGGTGACCGCTGTGCGGTCTGGGTCTCATAGTGTTTACGATTTTTACACTTAATAATAATAATATAATAGTTTGAACATGTGCGTTGCATTTTTGTAAATTTAAAATGTAAATCCGGGAAAGGGTCGGTCGTCCCATCCTCCAGCTGTCTGCGCTCTCGAACGTTCTGACAGGACCGCCCGGTATTCCATAGATAAGGATTAAAAGGGTGTTCTCGTTTATCAATTGTCATTATATAGAGATTTAGCGACAGTGCCCAAAAAAACACGAGTCATTTCAAAACATAATATAATGAATTATAATTCTTCATGCACAATATTCAGCTAATCAGAAATCATCAAAACACCCCCCGCACTGCATCATCTAGTGGGGTTACATCTGCCCTGTTCGGTGGCCACATGCCTACTGAGATCAAATTAACATTCTCACGACGAAGAAAGTTGATTGTATTTCTGGCCGTGTGAGATGGAGCCCCGTCCTGCTGTGATGTCTAGCTACTCTTTGATCGTTTTCCTAGCACCCCGACGTTTCTCAATTCGCAAATTTTTGATCAGAATATGATTTTTATCACTTTCAAACCAAATATAAACAATGGGAAAATTAATAATCTAAACTATTTAAGCTATTGTTGATATAGTTAAACTCATTTTGATGTGATTAGATCACATTTTACGAAATGTTCTCACTTATTTTGACCGTATTTTTCTCAGGAACCGAAAGTTCAATTGAGCAAAATCAGTGAGGGATGGTGTTTGGGACATATATTTATTTGTTAATTATTCTTGAACGAAAATAATGTATTGTGCCTTCCCCTCCCCTCCGTCACCTCACCCGGCACGCCGCCGCCAGTCGAAAGGCGACCTTGAAGCGGTGCGGTAATTCGTGAATCGAAGAATAGTATTCGATTGAAACGTCGCGTCTATACAGTGCATTCTAAAGGACTAGGACCTAGATGAAGATAGTGAAAAATTTATAGTCCACCTTGGAGGTGTCTGAAGAACTGGATGGTGGTGAGTGCAAACCTCCTTCCGTATATCATGTTTTCTTCCGGCATCTATGCTTTTAACAGATGGGATGGCGGGGGAAGATTCCAATGCTCAATGCTCAGGGTTCTAAATCATAACTATGCACAATTTGGTGAACTTCTGAACCAGGATATTTCGTCAGCTGGAGACAGACTATCAACGTTTCATTATGTCTTCTAATGTCGATGATTGATCCAATTAGCATTAATACTAAAGCAGTAGTTCAACTTCTTCACAATCGTTTGATTACCGATATTTGCGCGCACTTGGAGAACGATCTGTTATATTCTGACAAACACACAAAGAAAAGACGATTGTAATCTCTGAAAGGATCCGAGCTGGCGACCTTGGTGACCGCTTGCCGCGATGACTTCATCCTGACGCGCGAAGATCTCCATTGTGTGGTGGACTTAGTAAATGGTGTTTCTTTTTAGAGATATAGAACTTTAAAATGAAATAAAAACCGTGGTATTGGCCACGGTATTGGCTTTATTGGAAAGATCATGTTATGTCATTAGTGTTTAAATATGATTTCGCGGCTGGCGCCAATGAACCAAGATCTGGAAGTACAATTTTAGACCACTTTTCGTCTATCATCTCTGGTTTGTCGGCGTAGACTAGCGACTTATAGCGAAAATAATCCCAAGGTGTTAAATCACCCGATCTTGGAGGCCAATTCACAGGTCCATTGCGCTCTTCGAATGTTTCCTTCAATAGATAGATTGTGGCGCGCGCTGTGTGTCATGTTGCGCCGTCTTGTTGAAACCGCAGCTCTTCCACATTAATGCCATTCAATTGGGGAACGAAGAAGTGAGTAATCATGGATCTAAAGCGCCCTCCATTGCCTGTAACGTTCTGGCCTAACAGCTTCGGTGCGCACTATGCGACGTCTCTGCGGAGGCGTATTATCAGTTAGATATCAAACGATCCACGGTTATTGGAATCACTTGCTCGGATGGACCATTATGTCGACCTTAAAATGGACGTAGCGCACGGTAAGTTTCGAAATAAATTTGCACAATTTGCAAGCGTTGTTCTGGCTTAAGTCTATTCACGGTGAAATGGTAAACCACAATGAACACAAATCAGCTGTCAAAAGTGTTGTCAATCGAAAAACAACACCCTTTACATTGGGCCTCCGTGTCGGACTGGCCTCGGATTACAATGCCAGGCAGCTCCGAGGGTACCGGGCATCTTAATGCAGGTTCGGCGCGAAAGGAACGTATCCAGCAGTGGTCTAAAAATGTCCAAACTAAATTGGACATTTTTAGTATGAAGCTCTCACGAAAGATATTTTTTTCAATTTGTTTGTTATTCTATTGATTTCTACCCGTAATAATAATTAACAGAAGTAATTAACTTAATTTCTGGCTTATTTTATCTCCTAGCGTAGATTACTCAAAAGTATTTGAGATTTATTGCAATGAAAAGGTGACAGCTTTTAAAAAGATGTATCACTTTGAAAGAACTGCAGCAAATAAGTTCGAAAATTTATCGTCAACTTACTCGATTGGTGTGGTGTAATTGGAAAGAGCATTTCCTCGGATAGGAAAAGATCCTAATTGATATATTTAATTTGTATTAAATAATGTATCTTTTCGTAGAATTGTCGATTTAAGTTTGTTTAAGATCATTTTAATCATTCCAGTCCAGTGTTAAGTGTCATGCATCGTTGATGCATAATTAGCAATATTTGACTATGTCCAAGAACACAAGACAGGTCGTAAGTCCTGTAATTACCCCATATATTTTTAATAAATAATAGCTTTGTCTCTATGAGATATCTGATATTTGTTTGATGCACAATTAAGCGACGCTTTGTTGAGTGTCTGGAGTGGCGAATACCGGACAGAAATGGCCAAAGGCAGTACATCATCAGCAGCGCTGCGTACCTGGGCCCATTTTGATCGCCTTCACACTGCTATTCGGCGTAAGAACCAAATTGTTTTCCACCGCGGACTACTGCATCAACCTCTCTTTGAAAAATTGGCAAGTTGGCAATTGATTTGTAGGAGATCAAATCGTGGATTGCCTCAAAAAACCAGCGCTTCTTCGACCGTCTTCCAAGCAGTGACGGACGCTGGTGACGACCACGCCCCCGAATGATAATTGTTCATATTATATTTTCGTTTTTGGTTCATATAACGATAGTGGTTAATCTCAAATTGATGCCGTTTCTCGGAGTCCGCAGAAAGGCTTTTTTTTTCACCGTCCACGTAGGCGTCGATGAAGTTCGTTGCTCCAGCGTTAGTCACACTTTTGATTGGCGTTCCTGCCCGTCAGGTTGGCACCGCGTGGGACGAGCGCCGGTGGGCGAGCGACGGCTCTATCGTCACTTCTGCGTAGCGTGATATTGGGCGTATTTCACGACCTTGGGGTACGTCAATATTCCACACCATTGGTTGATTTCTGTGAAATGTGTTTGCGGTATTTCCTTGTGGACAGGCGACGGAGAAATATTCATATCATCAAAGAACTCGACGTTGTCATTCTGCTGCTACTTTGACCATTGCTGTACGATATGAAACTAAATCGAATATGTCCAAGAACACACAATGACTGGATTTTCACCCACAAAGGCAAATATCAGATATTTTATAAAGACAAAGCTATTTTTTATTACATTTAATGAAAAATATATAGAATTATGGCGTAATTACTGTGATTTTTTTGTTACATGCAATAAAAGACAAAGGAATTCTTAACTACCGAGCGGAATAGGTCGGTCTTTACTCCTCGGGTGTCTTGCCGTAGGAAATTCAACTCCCCGAGCCCGCTGGCTACACACCCAGAGGCCTATCACCGTCACAAATACTCGTGTAATCGGAGGGCGTACGCGGAAGACTTGGCAAGACCAGGTAAACTAGATAATGGAGGATGGTTATGTTACAAGCCTCAACAATCGGCGAGCTTGTATGAGAAGATGTATGAATGTGGATGAGGCGAGAATTGTGTGTCAGGACAGAAAAGTGCGGTGCTATATCCTCTCTGCCTACCCCCGCGGAGAAAAGGCGTAATAATCGTGTTCCGAGACCAGAATAACTATTTTGTCTCGCTTTAAATTTGAATCTCTTTGTCATTGCATTTGTCTAGCTTTTTAGAATAAAATGATGTAGATATCTACGGTTCTAGGTGATGTTTGTGCGCACGTATCGAGGCGCGCCGTCAACGCGTGCAAAATGAACTTTGGCAAGGTGAGATGTCAACTTTCAGAGAAATGTACGAATTAGATTTTTCGTTGATTTATGAGTTTGTATTCAGATGAAAATTTCAAAACAAGATCATGTACGACACTGACGACCATCTCGAGTAAATGTCTGAGATTTATCTCACACGCTGGCTATGACGTCACTAGCTTAACACTTTCACCCATTAACAGTGGCGTCACCTCCGCCGGAGTTCGATACAAGTTCACTTTCAGAATTTGACTAGCAGTTCATTTCAACGGCTATTGGTCAACATTGGGTTCTTCTTGTCAGTGTTGACATATCGTTAACGTCAGTCATATCTAAATATTTTGTAGATAGATTTGAATATTCGCGGGGAACCGTTCTATATCACTAGTTTCACGATAGCGTACGCTAAGGGCGTGCAATTCAAAGAAATGTATTCACCATCTGTAACCTCCCTGTCAAACTGTGCACGAGTCAAGGAAATCTACCTAAATTTAGTTCAGTTTCAGTTTAGAAAGAATCATCTACTCCTTTTTACAACTCTAGAGAGGTAAGCTATACTGAAGTAATTCTAGACGTCCCCGAAAAAGGAAAAATGATAAAATAAACTGACCAGTGACAGTACCAATGACACGAGAAAACAATACAATAAGACGAAACTACAAATGAGAAGATAAAGCGTATGATTGAAAATACACTGCGTCTTAGCAGTTCCCATCTAGACACCCAAACACTCACGAATGTCCTGTACAATTCTAGATTCAGATTCTATTCTAGATTAAGATGTGGTCCGCCGACTGTGAGATTAGTTTCTAGAATGCACACTAGACATTCATCGCCAAGTTATTCATCTAAAGCTGTTCCTCGGTGGCGAAGGTTTTGAGACGATAATGAACTCAAAGACATGGCTTCCATCCCAGGCGGCGTCGTTCTACGACGAAGGTGTACACAAATTCGTGCCGCGTTGTAAAAAATGTCTTAATAATGGTAGCGAAATAGAAATAGACGACTTGCTTGTTTGATACTTATCTAGTCGTGGGTTTAATCCTTTCGATAAACCACCACGTTTATCTTTTTTTTCTTCAATATACAAGCGCGTAGCTTGTAAACATATTAATAAGACATACATCTCCATTTTAAAAAATCATGCTCTAAGCCAAACTATTATAAAATACATCTAATTTATTTATTTGAAGAAGGACATTACGAAATTATATTAATTAGTTCTTTCTCGAATCTTCTATGATTCCAATTCGAATTTATCCAAAACGAAGATTAAGTAATATGTCAACAAGGACATCCTCGATGTGGGCTAAGTCAACTGTTTCAATTCATTTGATTTAGCCAAGATACAAACCGCTTTACTTAGTTGGACATGGAGAAGTCGTATATCACAATATATTATTATCACAGTATTAAGGACAACACGTTCTTACTGTGAAGTTGTAATTGTTCAGAACACAGGTCCGTGATATTTTAAATTTGTCGTCAAAAATACTGTAGCTGTAGCATAGTCGGATTGGAAAAGAGATCCAGATTCGAATCAACAGAATTGATTTTATATGTGTATTGAACAGCTTTTAAATAATCCAACAGGTCCGAAAGGTTTGCGTCTTGGACAAACGTCGTGAAAACTTAACCTAGTTGTTTTCCGATAATTATATTGACATAATATGATTACGGATAAATGAGTGGATGAAGGGTAGTCACGCACCTTTTTTCAGGAGTTTCCGTGAAGCCAGCAGACGAGATGAACTGGTTTCCCGTATATCCTCCTCACACCGACGAAGAACTGGCACACGAGTAGAAAAGTATTATACTTTAAGCACTGTTTGATATGAAAACACTTATTAAATATATAATTTCTTACCGCGGAGATCAATAAGAATGGGTGAGAATTGTCGTTATTCGTTCGGAGAATATGAGGGGTGTTTATTTTTCGTTAGATGAGTCATTACATTTTTATCATAGCTGAAAAACATTGTTAAAAAATATTTTTCAAATACTAACGGCGCCGGTTATTGTAATCAAATTTATACACATTTGATTCTTGTAAGCGACAATATAATTATACGAAAGGAAGTATAGAATTAATCGCGTGTTAGAAAGAAAATAAATAATTAAATTTCGTTTGATTCTAATAAGCGACGGTGTCATTATTCGAAAGGAGAACAAAGAATCTCGCCGTATTTTCACAGTGGTTGAAAAAGAGGATACGACTCCTTTCATATTTACATAATTATATCATGATTGAAACTATCGTATAATTCTATACGCGCCGGTTATTGTAATCGATTTAGAAAAAAACATGATTTTAATAAGCGACGATATCATTAAGAATCATATTTTCAAAAGAAAGGATAGAACTCCCTTTTCTCCGTTTTCGTTTTAATTTCTAATAAGCGACGAACCTAGAAATATTGTCGGCATGTCCACAGTTCACCGGGAAGGGATGAAATAATTTTTTTAAGTAGGTACCTACCGAATTCTTACTTATGGGTAGTGAATGAAAAATGTAATCACCGCGGAGACGAGTGTGACGTATTTTTACGGTCGCCCCTTCGTCACGTGTCTTTTGAGTGCGAAATTTGGGGGGGCGGGGCGAGTTAAGATGTTTCGCGTATCTTTTAGATTTCTACGCGAAAATAACGACGATAGATAATATGACGGACATGCCTACAGACAGAGTCGACCAGCGAATCCAACGGTGTCAGTTGCCCTATGACATCATCGTCGGCCGCCAATGGCACTTTTTTTTCCCCAACCGACAACCAGGTGCAGCGTCAACCCCGCGGTAATCGACCAAAACCTGACAAAATCACGGAAAACAAAGCACACGCGACGCGGACAAGATGTCCGCCGTACGTTATCAACAAATAAACAATTATAAATGCTGTTTTAATACAAATTATATACGCTACTCCACGACAGCTGCGACCGCGGCGCGAAACACGAAACGGCTCGGACTCGACTGGCAACTTTGAAATGGCCAAAGTTCCTCGCCGGGACGCGAGACCGCTAGACGTCGATGCTGAATCGATCAAACCGCGCCACCTGAGCGAAAAAGACTGACCCACGATGCGCTTCGTGGCTTCAGACGCGCCTCGCAGAAAAATACATTTCGATGCGTGCGAAGAAGCCGTGTTTTACCTTTCCCGCTAAAAGAATCGCCGTCTTCCATCTTCGAGACTGCAACGAATTCCGGCAGCTGTCAGACACGCAGTCAGCGTGTCGTATTGCGAATGAAGCTCGCGGTGTGAATAAGCGGATCTTTTTATTAAGTGTAGTGATTTGCATGCCGGCCCGCGAGTTTTGGATTATCGGATGTTGTCTCAGCTGTGTGGGAAGGCAAGATGGCGGCCGTGGCGATCTGCGACGGAGCTGTTTTTACTTTCAATTGAGATGTTTAAAATACATTTGTGAATATGAATAATACGATGCTACTTTTCTATATTATTGTATGCAGTGGCGTCGCGATACTCACTGAGACGGGTGCCATATACAGTGGAATCCCGATTTAAAGTTTTTGAAGGGACCAACAAAAAAATGTAAACAGAGAGAAAATGTAAACTGGGGGTATAAAAATTAATATATCTATTTCAATATTATTAATTAAATTAATTGCTTTTGGTGGTACATTTCTAATACTAGTAAAATAGATTTGAGGTAGTACTGAGTTCAAAATCACGAACCGCGAATCAATCACTGATACCTTTGAGTCACACTCACTATCAGTGATTCGTGATTCATTTTTTAAATTTATTTATGTTTGGCTGTGAACCGTGATTCGGCGCATGTGCATATGTGACGAAAATATTCATGAAGAAATGACTTTATAATTCGTGATCAGCGCCATCTAGTAGAATATGCCAAAACGTTTTACGCATTTGATCCGAAACGCTGAGAATTTGACCCGAAAAATAAACACACTATTTTAATGGTTTTCATCCTCTATTGTATTTTATTTATTTCGTGTATGCGCGTTAGTAATAATAATAATGTGTTTATTCCAGCGTGATCAGGTTTTTTTAGATAATGTATAAAATTAACGAAATAAATATAATGTTATAAAAAAGAAAAAACAAGGAAAATATTAATAAAAAAAAGTTAACACATATATACACACAAAATATAAATACTACTTCAGTCACGGCCATTGTTGTGTATGTAGTTATTCTCTAGTCAGGGAACCAGCTTTCCATGAGAGCGCCGCTTGCACCAGAGAGTTAGTACTGAGTGGTGAGCTCCAGCCATGTCTCAGAAGCGGAACAAATCCTTCGGTAAACATTGTAGATGCGCTGCAATAATGCGCCAATACGAACAGTGTTCTGTATGAGTATAATGAAACTGCAATCGCAGTCACAGTTGTCAATCACTGATATTATCTAATACTAATCACAATCACACCAGTGAATTAAGAGTAGCATTTTTTTTCATCACTCCTTTGGGGCCTTCAACATGCCTCGTGGCATCGTTCTTTGTAGGACCTGGGTTTATGGGATAATACACCTATCGTTCCATTATTTGAAACATAGGTTCGAAAATTTATCGTCAAATGTACTGTAGCTGTAGCATAGTTGGATAATGCTCGGATCGGAAAGAGATCCAGGTTCAAATCTCGGTAGCGCAATAATAACAATATTTTACGATTTTATACGTACATTTTTCTAATTAATACGTATTAAAAATTAAAATCAAATAATAGTCCGTTGCACGGCTCCAGGTAACCATTGGTTACCTTATATGATCACAGAGGTTACCTGCCCCCACCGCACCAGACCAACGCAACAAACCTGTTGGCGCGCGAGCGAGACGGCGCACCAGACGCGCTCCGTCCCTGTCCCGCTCACCTTTCGGGGAATTCCGCGTCACTAGCGCGCGCCCGTCTCCCTCTGGCGCACCGGCGGCAATGTGGAAAACCGGTCCGCCCGACGGGGACGGCGACACCAAACGCGTTTCCTTTCCTTTGACATTGCAACATTTAGTACGTTTCGCACGGGGCGAAATGTTCAGCGGGCGGCGAGCAGAAAGGTCGCACAGTTCGTGCGATGAATCAGTACGTCGCGTACTAATGGTTGACACTTTTTTACAAAGTCACATGAAATTTATTTCTATTGTATTTACGCTCTTATGGGCTTTTACAAAATTAATTAAATTTCAGATATCTCATAGAGACTCACCAATTCTCACCTCTCAATCTCCATATTTATCAAATTTTGGAAGTTATATATATGTTAGTACGTGGATTCGCTTCGAATTCCACTACACCATCGCCATCTATGGACCAAATTTGATAATTCATTTTTCATTGAAACAGTACTCAATGAGTATCTGATTTTAAATTATTTTTTATTTAAAGCTATATTCCTTATCCGTAATACGATTTTTAACACATTATACTAGAATACGTCTGAAAAATCAATATTTTTTCCATTTTTTTTCTTATTTTGACCAGTATATTATTTTAGCAATATTTGAATATGTCCAAGAACACACATACTTACTTACCATCAGGTCGAGTTAGGGAGGATGGAACGCCACGCTCTATTGCCCTGTTGATTGTCTAGTTTACCGAAGACGTCCTCTATATTTGGTGCCATTCAATACAATTATACAACACCACTAAACCGCCTAGTTTAGCTAGGCTCGTATCAAATCTCCGACTTGATACATTTCCTTACTTGATACGGGGTAGACCGGGGTCAATTGTATAATACACAAAAGCGTTTTGCAATTTTTTGAATCAACGCTATAAGAGACAAATTTTCTAAATAGCAGAAAATTTTTAATACAAATAAATTGTATTAATTAGAAAGATGTGTATAGACGTAAAATCAATTTTATAGAAAAATATTGTCACATCATCGCAGCGCATAGACGACAAATTTAATGTTTTAATTTGAAAAGTGTAACGTATAGGTTCGTGGTGCTGTAGCATAATCGGTTAATGCACGTTCCCCGGATTGAAAGAGATCCATGTTCGAATTCCAGTAGTAACAATAATATTTTTTCATAAAATTGACTTCATATGTATATCTTTGTAATGAATATATTTAATTAGTATTTAAAATATCACAGATCTATGTTCTGAATAATTACAACTTCACAATAAGAATGTGTTCTCTTAATAACTTAAATATTATCGAGGAGATTCTAGAATTCTAGATTCGCATGGAGAAAGCCAGCTGTGTTTGGAAGCGAGACAGCGGAAACTGTTATTAAGGGAATGCATTGTTACTTATTTGCCGCTGCCGCCGTAATTCCAATTTTTAATCTATGCCCCCATTTTTTAGATGCATATTGTCACATATTGGGCTATTTTTTATTTTCAAAGACCTGCTTAACACCTGCAGATCAGTTGTTTCAGTGTTGTGTAGTTGGTTCTTCAACTTGTGACAATTTCAACGACAGCAATTTCTGTAAAGCTAAGTAACAAGCGTTTCCTGACTTTTACGTTCCCCAAGTGAATGGCATTAATGTGGAAGAGCTGCGGTTTCAACAAGACTGCGCAACATGCCACACAGCCCGCGCTGCAATCAATTGAAGGATACATTCGATGAGCGCGTGATGTACCTGCGAATCGGCCTCCGATTGCGACAGATTTAGATTATATTTGTGGGGATATGTAACGTCGCTAGTCTACGCTGATAAACCATAGACGATATACGACTTGAAAGCCAACATTCATCGCGTTATTGCCCATATGCTGCCCCAGTTGCTCCAAATTAAAGCCAATACCGTGACCATTATCGTGATTTTTTGTGTTTTATTTAATTTTATTAATGCACAATTTATTAGAATAGATGAAATATAACATTTTTATAAGATATAAAATCTTTTATTTAAAAAAAAGATTCTATTGGTATACCTATTAGTTGCTTTGAACATCTAAGAACAACTGGAAGCAATATATATCAATCATCGGCATTTTTAAGCTTGCACGAGCCCCCTCCATGACAGCTTTTCCACTCGGTTGTCAACATGTCAACATTTATCCATAGTCTAGTAATCGGATACAGCACGAGAAAGAGTATCTTAGTAAGATATTTCATTAATTTTAATTGCACCTAATAATATATAAGTCCCAGGTGGGAAATAAAACTCTCAAATGCTTTTTAAAGAAAATATAATTAAATGTACAAAATAATTATAAATATAGGACCTTAAAATTATACAGTTCTACAGTAGTATT
The DNA here is from genome assembly GCA_022840565.1 of Eubasilissa regina. Lineage (NCBI taxonomy): Eukaryota > Metazoa > Arthropoda > Insecta > Trichoptera > Phryganeidae > Eubasilissa > Eubasilissa regina. The sequence goes on from JAINEB010000026.1 coordinate 1,686,852, forward strand.
ACGTTTCCGGCATGTCCCCTCCGGGCACCAACTGAAACAAATAAAAGTAAAAAAATGAATGCAAGAACTGTTGTCATCTTGTTCCATGCTAAAATGCATCAGTTGTCAGTCAGTTGTTTGAACAAAGCATTTTCAACTAATTCTGTAACGTACTTTACACAAGTTCTGAAAGCAAAGTTTTATACAAATGCATGTATTTGGTGGAAATAATCTTGATAAAACCGGTTCACTAAGATGAAGATTATTAGAACATATGTTATATTATATATAACATATGTTATATATAACTTATGGTTATAGTGTTACACAAATATGTACAGTTAAAATCTCACCGTTGCCGGGTAGCTCTGTAGGCAGAATCAGGACTTTGAACTTCTCAGGTTTGGTTGCTATGGGTTCAACAAAAGTCTAGATATGCCAATCCAATAAATAAAAAGACTATTTTTACGGGGATCAGAAATTTATCAACACCACCTATTAATAGTTCGGCGACAATAGGGTTTGCGTCACGAGGCGTATGCCGTTTGCCTCGCGACCCAGATAATGACTGACATTTTAAAATGAAGCACGTGAATATATTGTATTACATGAATATTCACCGCTGGTGGGATGGTTTAATGTATGGGAACAGCATCCTAACCTATTTCTAATACTCCGTAGTCATTGTGGCGTGACATACATTGCGGGGAACTGAAAGGAGGTGTGAACACTTTCGGGCGCACAAAGTATTGATTCTTAAGTTTATAAAATGGTATATTGAATACGATGTATTAAACCGACACTGATGTATGGAAGTGAGGCCTGGAGCTGGCAGAAAAGGAACTAAAGTAGACTGAATGCAGTGGAAATGAGATCACTTAGGCGTATTTGTGAGAAATCTATTTATGACAAGAGTAAAGAATGAAGAAATAAGGAAAGAATCTAAAGCTGATGTTAGTATAGTGAGTAAGATTAAGAAAGGACCGCTTAGGTGGTTTGGTCATATGGAACGGATGAATGAGGAGAGAATGGTAAGAAAGCTATATGACCCAAGTGTTGATGGAACCAGAAATAGAGGACGTCCGCGGAAGACTTGGCAAGACCAGGTAAACAAGATAATGGAGGATGGTTCTGTTAGAAGCTTCATCAATCGGCGAGCTTGTATGAGAAGATGTTTGAATGTGGACGAGGCAAAAATTGTGTGTCAGGACAGAAGAGTGCGGCGCTCTATCCTCTCTGCCTACCCTGTGATGGTAAGTAAGTAAGTATGTATTAAAACTTAACACAATAACCTGACTGCATCGTTTCAATTAAAATTACCCGTAATGCACGTTTAGCGTGCAACGTTTTACGAGAAAAACAAAAACAAACCATCGTTATGTTGTTCCCGTTGAGCAGAATCTGGTCCAGCTTGGTCACGCGCCGCCCCTCGGGCGTGGATTCATACTCGGTGACATCCTCGAGAAGCATGTTCACAAAGTCATCAAAGCCCAGCAGAGTTCCGACGATTTCCTTGTCGTTCTTCATTATGATATGTATGCGGGAGCCGATACACTTGTCAACCAACTCTGCAATATTGATAAATCATTATAAACATTAGGATAGCCGATAGAGACTCACCGAGGGCCGGTTGTGTGATCAGTAGTAATTTTTTACTAACGTGTTTTTTGATCGTTGGTAAAAAAATATTTACTTCTCGAAAGTACACCCGTAGTAAACTCATTTTACTCTCCGATATCGAATAGTAAAAACGAGAATCGATTGTTAAATATGGCGGATTTTTCTGCTGTTCCAAATGTCATCTGACACATTGATACTTAGAAAGTTGCAGTATACTATAATAAATAATTTAGTGATGAGAGTTTGTTCAATGACGATCTCGTTCACCAATCAAAAAAAATCATCACCAGTGACAGATTTCAAACGCCTAGGTGAAAAAATCCATAGATAATCCTTAAAATAAAGGATATTTGTCGCGCACTGTTGACACTTCCGTCTATGCTTTGACAGTAGTAAATTTAATGTATTAACAACCCGCAAAAGGATTTTTACTACGAGTGGGTTTATACAATACAATAGTGCAATACCGCCTACACTTTATACAATCCCACGCACAGGCCTCTGCCGTGGCACGTGGCCGTGGTAACGAGAGACCGCCGAAGAAGACGACATGTTTAAAATATTGCAATTTATGGGTTTCTATTGTTTTAAGGTTGCTTGCTTGTTGGTCTAACGGTTAAGATTTATCAGTAGAAGGTTCGAGAAGACAATCAAATTAGTCCTATTTTTGTAGCACAATTCAACTTAGTTTGACGCGACACGTGAATCATTAGTTAGTGTCACTATCAATGAAGCGTCACTTCAGTGTTCACTCGTTTCAATACTAGTCCATGCTTCCATTTTAATAATTTGAATTGAGGACACGGTCGCACAATACAGTGGAACCTCTATATTTGTTATTAATCCGTTCTGACAAATATAGAAACAGTTTTTCTCGCAAGATATAACTGAATATAACCGAGTCCGGGTGGCAACAAAAGTATGTTTTCGATGAATTGATTTTATCTGTATATCTTTCTAATTGATACATTTAATTTGTATTCAAATATCACAGAACTCTGTTCTGAAAAACTGCAACTTCACAATAATAATGTGTTCTCTGTAAAAACATTCTACAATATGTAGACCACTTACTTACTTACCATCACGCCGTTTCCCAGAGTGGATAGGGCGCCACACTCTTCTGACCTGACACACAATCCTCGCCTCATCCACATTCATATATCTTCTCATACAAGCTCGCTGATTATTGAGGCTTCTAACAGAACCATCCTCCATTATCTGGTTTACCTGGTTGTGCTAAGTTTTCCGCGGACGTCTTCTATTTCTGGTTCCATCAACACTTGTGTCATATATCTTTCTTACCATTCTCTCCTCATTCATCCGTTCCATATGACCAAACCACCTGAGTGATCCTTTCTTAATCTTACTCACTGTACTAACAACAGGTTTACATTCTTTCCTTATTTCTTTATTCTTTACTCTGTTAAATAGATTTGCCACAAATATGCCTAAGTGATCTCATTTCCACTGCATTCAGTCTACTTTCATTCCTTTTCTACCAGCTCCAGGCCTCACTTTAATACATCAGTGTCGGTACCAGGATTCCATTGTGCACCGCTAGTCTTGCATCGGTTGACAAATTCCCATTAGATATAATTCCATTCAAAGCGCCATTCACTTTATTTCCTGCAGTCACCCTCCTTTCGATATTATTCTCAGCCTTTCCGTTTCTATCAAACATACTTCCCAAATACATAAACTCATCTATTTGTTCTAAACATTCATCACCTACAAGTATTTAGCACGTTGTCTCGCCTTCCTGCTTCTCGAATACCATCACTTTCCACTTGTTAACATTCATCATGAGGTCGCTTTCCTTGCATACATCGTACACCCTACTCACTAGCCTCTGTAATTCTTGTTCATTATTCGCCATTAGTACTGCATCATCGGCGTATAATAAACAGCATACAATCAAATCGCCCATTTTTGCTCCTACATTCATACATTCCAGTTCTTTCACACATTTATCCATATACAAGCTGAACAGCCACGGAGATATTACACAACCCTGCTTGACACCCTGTGTAATATGTAGACTACTTAGTAAATATTTCAACCAAACAAATATTATCTGATATTTTCCCTTCATATAATGTAATATAGCAAGACACTACAATTTTTCAATCAAGATGACATACAAACATATCTCATATAACGGAAACACAGGTAACTCAATTTAAATGATTAAATAAAGAATTTGAATGTTGCCTGTTTTTAAAAGCTTTCTGAAGTAGTCAATCACATTATCATTAAACGCATGAATGTTTTGATTGACTGTGGCAACATTTGGATGCAAGTTGGCTACTCGATTGCGTCACTATCCGGTGCCGAGCGGTGGAAGTGACGAATATAGAGGTTCCACTGTACTTTGTTGGATAATGGCTGAAGAAAAATAAACTACAATTAAATGTAAACAAAACATTATTCATGAACATTGAAAATAAAATAATACCAATTACATGGATAATTATCATAGATGGTGATGGTGAAAGTCTGAAGGAAGTGACTGAAATTAAATATGACTAAAGATTGCTAAGAAATTAAATATGACTAAATATGACTAAAGATTGCTAAGAAAATCTCACTTCTGGATTCATTAGTACCGAGTCTTGTCAAATAGTCTACAGCTCGGTTATTGTTCCTCATACCAACTGCTGCAGCAGCATTTTGTTATTGGCTAATGAAGAAGAAATGCATCAACTGCCGGTGTTGCAAAATAAAGCAAATACTCGGATCAGTGCCATGCTGGAAGATCTGAATATGATGACCTTTAAGCAGAAAATATCAGCAGAATTGATGCAAATCAACATGAGCACGAGCATCGTACAAGGGGAAGGGACAGACTGAGACTACCATTCAGGGAGAAGGACAAATCTCAGATGATGTACAGTGCCATGAAGATCTTTAATGAAATGCCAGAAAACATAAGAAAGGAGGAATTTAATAGATTTAAAATGAAATTGATAAAATATGTAAAAGAAAAGACTTTAATCTTGTTTACATTAGAGCATTTATAGGAGTGCTTATGTATGCACTGTGTTAAGAATTAAATAAATAAATATGATAGAAAGGTTCCAGTTTTCATTGTGGTCAACAGTATATACTCGTCCAAAATATGCTTGCTTTGGAGACCACAGGCGACAAACTAACGCAATTCAAATCACGTCTCCAGAGTGCCTGCCTGTGATATTGTGTGCGTTAGATTTAAAAACGACTTAATTACCGAATTGTAGATGGACGTTTAAAGACGCAAATAACCTCATTAAATTATGTCTCATTTGCAAGTTAACAGAGATGAATTACTGCTCGTGAGTCTAAGAACGTAAATAAGACGAGACTTTGACAACTAACCTAGCGGCAGCAATGTGGAGGGATTAGCCGGTGTAGTCACTTGAGCCATTTCGTAAGTTGGTCGGTAAAATAGCGTTAATTAATAAGCTTTTCTAATAAACTCTCGGTCTTGTTATTGAATCGATCGGAGTCAATATATTTAAACGAAGAATGAACTCAAAAAGAGCACGCCAAATTGACAGCCATTTGAAAATAATGTTGTCACACGGAAAAAAAACGCATTGAAGGGATGCAAAAATTTGATAGATATAAAAAAAAAATTAACCAACTACTTAGCATCGCACCATTACGCAGAATTTGAGTAGATTAGGATTTAAAATATTGCATCAGAATCAAAATTAGTCAAATCTATATTATGTGAGTACGAAAATGATTCAATTCGTAATAGCCATTCGGGACGCCACCGGTCCTCTGTTGTGAGCTGAGAGAATATCCGCTGCTTGTCTCGTGTCCAAAGCGGAGTTCTCGGATTCCTCTCACGAGGCACATCGCAGCTTCTTGACGGCTGCGTCTCGATGCGAAATGGCGATCGGTATGGAGCTGCCCGGCGGCGCCCCGGAGCAGGTCCGATGCGTACGACAGGTGTAGAGCGAGAGTAGTTTCGGCTTGGGAAAAACCCACCCCGGCCAAATGAGCGAAATTTTTTTTAATTTGTTCTTAATTTTGTTTTAATTGTCGCTGCACTTGAAAATACCCGTTATTTTGCGATGGACGTTGACTTAACGTTTCTGTCCTTTTTTTGAAATTGTCCAAATATCTTTTTTTAGATTATTTGAACAAACATGTGTAGTTTATACGAGGGATAAAATGGTGCTTTTTAATTTCACGTCCAAATCAGAATCCTGAGAATTGTTTAGTATTCCATCCTTAGAAATTAGTAGGAATACTATTTGAATAGCCGAATAAATATTCGAGTATCGAATAAGAGAAAAAGGCAGAATATATTTGAATATTTGGGTTGAAAGCTATAGTATCAACCAAACTCTTTCACGCAATATATAACACAGGAATCATCGCATAGGATTGGTTCCTATCTACCTTTGTCACCATCCCTAATAAAGCGAAAGCAAGATAATGCCACTCAGTCTGAAGAATCACTCATTAAAGATACTTCTGCGAATAATACATGGACGGATATATCTTAAAGTGGAAGAAAAGATAACTGTAACATAGTTTGGCTTCCCAAGTAGGATTGGTACTCGAGAGGCGTTATTTGGTATTCAAGTACCAATCCAAAAATGTCGAGATGTCAATACGAATGTACTTGCATATATATGTAGCGATCGGAATTCAAATCCACCGCCATCTCAGTCGGCATCGACGCTAGCGACAGCGCTGCCGGCTGCTGCTTAAGCCTGACTCGATAATTCACCGCCAAGCAGTCTCTCCAGTTTCATCGTTTCACAACGGCGGTCTTGCCGGCTCGAGCGCGCCGAGCGAGACCGCCAACTCGTTTCATTTCAGTTCATAATACACACGCACCTTCTACATCTTCATTCATTCATTTTATTCTATGTATTTCTTATTTTTATCATACTGTCATAATAAACCTCAACACTCAAACATCATTTCTTTCATTTAACCACGGTCCTGACCCCCAAATATACTTCCTTAAAGCATTTGACCGAGCTAGACGATATAAAATTAATAAAATACTGAAAGCTTCTGGGATTGATGATAGAGACATCAGAATAATAGGAAATCTTTATTGGAACCAGGAAGCAGCTGTAAGGGTAGAAGGTAGAAATAAGAGAGGCGTGCGACAAGGATGCATTCTCTCACACGTGTTGTTTAACATATATTCTCAAGAAATATTCAATAAAGCTACAAAAGGAATTATTATAAATGGAAATATTTTGATCAATCTGCGTTATGCAGATGATACGGTACTTCTGGCGAGCAACATTGAAGATTTAGAACTTTTGCTGAACTAAATAGTGAACATATGAGAGATTTTTAGGGTAGAACTTAATACAACTAAAATAAACTATATGACCATTAGCTAACACAACGCAGCTGATAATGAAAATCTTTATATTGCTGGAACAAACAGGGTTGCAATGTAAATGAAACATGGGATCCTTCTATTGAAATCAAATGCTACATTGAGCAAGCTCGTGCAACCACATGAATAATATGTTCTGCAGTCATGATCTCAACCTTAGATTACGAATGAGAATGGTCAGATGCTATGTGTTCTCGATTTTATTTTATTGGATGGAAGCATGGATACTCACCGAAGAACTGATAAGGCGACTTGAAGCATTTGAGATGTGGATCTACAGAATAATGTTCATAATAAGCTGGATGGATCTAGTTACGAATGAAGATGTTATCGTTTGATGAATAAACAAAAATACGTAATTAAAACAATAAAATTTCGAAAATATGTGACATCCGGAGAAACATCTTGCACCTCATAATGCAGTTAAAGATTGCTGGAAGCTCTGGAAGAAGAAGAACATCATAGCTATGAGGAAAGACTCACCGGTTACCCAGGACCTTTTATAAGCAAAAGCTCCTATATGGTCCTACTCAATAGCCGCAAAGTTGGCATTTATTTAATGATACTATTATAATTGTGAAACAGCGTCACGCACACAGTGACAGGGCGGTGCCCACAGCTGTCGACATAAAATCGTCCTCATAGATCCCGACAACTTCCACTTTATTAAGGTATAAACAAAAACATATTAAAATAAATAAATTTCAATACTATATATATATAAAAACAAAAAAGCAAAAGCACAAATAACAGATTAAAGTAACACTCAAAACAGATATGTCGTTAATCGAGGCGTATAAGGGATCATGAAAATACTCCTGATAAGGGAAAAACGACAAAACAAAAGTAAACACAATCTGACTTGCAATCAGAGTACAATTGCTAACAAGTTATAGCCGAAACGAAAAACAGGAAACTACAAAATCATTATAGATTGACCCACATGAAAACCATAATTAAAAAACATAATTAAAAATATAAAAATTCATTGGGAAACCCCATCAAATTTTAGGACTCTCAAGAATCACCGAGATTCGCAAGAGTTCTTAACTGGATACCCACACTCGCACAAAATTCCTGAACAATTACAAATTCCTTTTACTAGATAATTTGAATAGATAATAGATTTAAATATGAGTAGATCGGTATTTCTGATAGAAACCTTTCCACCAGATCCACAATCAAATCCTCTCAAGCATAATGGCTGAAGAACCTGAGACAATGGTTTGAACAGTATACTGTAGCTTTTCCGGGCACATGGCCAGTGTTAGTTATTTGCGCAGCAACGCATTTGAAGAAGTGGTGTCGCCTAGTCTAATACGACGCAAATCAGCATTCATTAAAATTATCGTTTATTATTTTGTTGTATCCAACCCAATCAGCCGGATGCGCGTGGCAAAAATCCAAGCCGCATTCTTACAATGCCCATACTGCGCAGGTCTCGTCGATATAGTAATATGAATATAGTCTATGGACCACTCTTGTCTATGGACAAGCGCCATTTGATGTTAATTCTACCTCGTGTTCCGTCGTTGCTTGCTCGCTGGGAGATTCTAGAACCATGCACCGTGCTGACACAGATGCTCCTGCCGTCAAACATGAGCCAAGGTCTCCAGTCGAGAGCGCCGATGAAGGAGAAGGCGGTGGAGTGCCCTACTCCGATATAGATATATCGCTCCCCGACATAAAGCAGGAGTGCTCGGAGTACTCCAGGAAGGCGGACCAGCACAGCGGTAAGGAGATGCTTTTATTTAGATTTATTAGATATTATCCCGGACGTGCAATATAAGCAATTGCTCCGATTTAGTTCATTTTTTTCCCCAGCATAGTTGAGTGCCCAGATTTCATAAATGAATTCAAATTACGGCGCTCGCAAGTATTAAAAAAGTTATTACACTTCAAAGTTACGGATTTTCGTGGTGTATTTGATATTTAAGACATTTAAGAAAATACATAAATGTTTCTATGTGCGTTTACCATAGATAAGAGAGAAATAAATTAGTACGTGAACCATAGACACTTAAGTTTTATTACAAAAGTGCTTCGTCTAAATAAAAATATAATTATAATCAATTAACAAAACCTAACCTAAAAATAGAAATGTTAATTATAATTAAATAACCAAACCTAACCTAAAAATGGATTTGTAATTATTATAAAATAACAAAAACCTAAATTTACCTATAAATTGAAATGTAATTATAATTAAATGACCAAACCTAACCTAACCTAACCTTAAAATAGGATTGTAATTATAATAAAATAACCAAACCTAACCTAAAAATGTAAATGTTATTATAATTATGTAACTAAACCTAACCTAACCTAAAAATGGAATTATAATTAAATAACCAAATATAACATAACCTAACAATATAATGTAGTTATAATTAAATAACCAAACTCAAATCAGAGCAATTGATGATATTGTAAATAATACCCGATATGTACATATGTTGATTCTAGATTAGGAGGACTTGAAGATGATATGATTTGTGTAAGGGTATTGGATACTCTAATATTCCGGCAAATACCCTCATGTTCTTTTGTATCACGGAGTATATAGCGGCTCGTGTCATAGCAGTAGCCCGAACTGAGGTTGGAAGCGATTTCTAGAGCTGTCGCTCGGGTGACGTCGATAGGTAGACTGATCGTGATTTAGCCCGTTCGACTGCTACTGGCCGCGTTTGTATTGTTACACGCCGTCGATACTTAGCGTACTTAGCTGGCCCAGCTTCCTGTGCGGGGATGATTAGAATGTTAGCGCTTCACAGATATTTATTGATTTTGAAGACGCTCGGTACATATAATTATCTCAAAGCTTACTGGAATGGGAAAACAAGTTTTGTATTTATTTATTGAACATTTTGTAGAAAATTTAAATGTCATCGAAAATAGTCGGTTATGAGTCAGAATTATTGAAGTAGATTTACTCATATTATATTTCACCTATATTGAAAAATACCGGACAGATATTAAATTTTTTGTTGGATATCATTAAGAAGAATAAATGTTCATGAACAGATGTTACCAGGGTGATATGGTTGAAATTCAAATTATGTTGTGTGGTTACAACGATTAGATTAGAACACAACAAATCTGTTTCATTGCATTCTTTTTAGAATTATTGTGTACTTATGGATATCTAAGGTTTTACGTTATAAACATTATATTTGGTATATCACTGAACTGTTATTAACTGTTAACTTCATGTTACAGATCTCTTGGCAGTACAAGATCCTGTCATCCCAACCGGAGATAAACTATTTTCATGTGCACGGTGCAATTATTCATGCAATCTGAAAAAAATCTTAAATAGACATATGCTGATCCACACCGCAGTGAAATTATTTACATGTTCCCAGTGTAATTATTCGTGTAATTCGAAAGGATCGTTAAAATCACATTTACTTTCACATTCTGGGGAGAAACTCTATTCATGTGCACAGTGCAATTATTCGTGCAATCGGAGAGGATCGTTAAAATCTCATTTGCTTTCACATTCTGGGGTGAAACTCTATTCATGTGCACAGTGCAATTATTCGTGCAATTGGAAAGGATCGTTAAAATCTCATTTGCTTTCACATTCTGGGGAGAAACTCTATTCTTGTTCACAGTGCAATTATTCTTGCAATCTGAAAGTATACTTAAATAGACATGTGTTAATTCATACTGAAGAGAAATTATTTTTATGTTTACAGTGCAGTTATACGTGCAATCGGAAAGAATACTTAAAAAGCCATATACTTAAGCACACTGGAGAAAAACTATTTCAATGTTCTCAGTGTAATTATTCGTGTAATCAAAAAAAGTACTTAAATATTCATGTGCTTACGCATTCTGGGGAGAAACTCTATTCTTGTTCACAGTGCAATTATTCGTGTAAACGGAAAGGATCGTTAAAATCTCATTTACTTTCACATTCTGGAGAGAAACTCTATTTTTGTTCACAGTGCAATTATTCTTGTAATCGGAAAGGATACTTAAATAGACATGCGTTGATCCATACGGCCGAAAAATTATTTTCATGTTTACAGTGCAGTTATTCGTGCAATCGGAAAGAATACTTAAAAAGTCATATGCTTACGCACACTGGAGAAAAACTGTTTCAATGTTCTCAGTGTAATTATTCGTGTAATCAAAAAAATTACTTAAATATTCATATGCTTACGCATTCTGGGGAGAAACTCTATTCATGTTCGCAGTGCAATTATTCGTGCAATCGGAAAGGATCGTTAAAATCTCATTTGCTTTCACATTCTGAGGAGAAATTCTATTCTTGTTCACAGTGCAATTATTCTTGCAATCAGAAAGGATACTTATATAGACATGTGTTGATACATAGTGCAGAGAAATTGTTTTCATGTTTACAATGTAGTTATTCGTGCAATCGGAAAGATTACTTAAAAAGTCATATGCTTACGCACACTGCAGAAAAACTATTTCAATGTTCTCAGTGTAATTATTCGTGTAATAAAAGAAAATATTTAAATATTCATGTGCTTACACATTCTGGGGAGAAACTATTTTCATGTTCACAGTGCAATTATGCGAGCAATTGGAAAGGAGTCGTTAAAAAACATGCGCTTACGCACACTGGAGAGAAACTATTTCAATGTTCTCACTGTAATTATTCGTGTATTCGAAAAGGAGATCTAAAACGTCATTTGTATACACACAGAATTTGATGTTGAAGGGAGGGTATGAACAGGGCTTTTACCAGCGAGGAATACAAGGCAAAAATTTCTTTAATTATTGTGTCATATGACTGCCGGTCTAGGTTGGGGAACGGTCTCCGGCGGCCTTACGCGAGACATCATAACATTCTCACATCAAATATTGACAAAAGCATTAAGTATAATATTATTTATAAATGTGTAGTCATAACACGAGACAAAGAACAAACATCAGTTGCGAAAGCATCAACGACATTTTATCAACTATTCTACATGTTTGTAGCTCAAAACTGTACAACACACTTAACACTAAACAAATATCGTTCACTTCCAATAAGATTACAGAAATATGTACCCAATTGGATATATATCAACCAGAAGCATCGCTGTCCAACATAATCATAATACAATGGCTACACTAATAATTTACTAGTTTTACAATACTCATTGCATTCCCGTAGAATCTTTATCTCTCTTGAATTAAATAACACCACAACAGCACGAAATAAACTGGCTTCTTTAACACAGACAGCAGTCTAGCAAAGTAGCCAGGACAATGCTGCACATATCAGGTGGAGTCTACTTCATCCCACACAATAAACTACGAGTATAATAGAATTGTATCTTATGTTTTCATGTTATATTATTATATATTCACCTCTGTTACTACAAAAACATGTATGTCAATGAAGCCTAATAAATAAATAATCTGTAAGTTGAAATAAATTAAACTAGAACATCAATAGTTTTTATTGAACAGTGTTAAATGATTATTGTAATAAGACGGACAACCACTAGTGAATAATTATCATAAATAATTAAAAGATGAAGGCGATGTCGAATTTAGGCCGAGAGGGCGTGGTCTCTTACCATGTGGGCGAACCTATGTTCGTTTCATAGCGGGGGCCGGCCGACAGATGAGACATCCTCGTTCAAGCCGTTAAGAGGCGCCATGCAGTTGGTCTCAGAATTCGAAGAAACCCGTCACAGAATTAAAGGGGAGTTTGTCAGGATAGTCTTTCGAGGAGGGCCCCTCAGCGAGGTGCTCAGCAATAAAACAAGTGACAGGGAAATTTCGAACATGACCCTAATTTATAATGTCACAATATATGTAAATATAGGAAATTCAGTATGCGATTTTATAGTACATGGATTCACGAGTATCAATTATAATTGTGTTTAAAGTTGTAAGAAAGAATTAATGATATAGAATACGAGATCTCGACGAACAACGTAATTAGTGTGTAAAATTACTATAGAGATAAATTTATTCATAATTTAATATAGGAAGAAAGTTTAACAATAATGGTGTTACTGGACTAGGAGTTGTAGTTAATAAGGCAATATTTACCTACAGATAAGATACACTTTATGTTTAAGTGATTTTGTGTGGTTAGGCGGACATAAAAAAATGATGATTTGATTAGAAAATGAATGCGGGGTTCAAAGTTAGCCTCGGACAGCAGTTTTTCGCCATGCGGGAAAAAAACTGAAGATACGAAGAACCGAGTGAAGTCAATTGCAATCAACCACACATGTAGTCGCCAAACAGATTGACAAAAATGAAGAAACTGAATGAGCAAAGCTGAATCGAATGAATCAAGCACAGATAGTGATTAAACAGAAAATCAGACGGCTGGCGAGTAGGGAATGTTCACACCACGAATGGGAGACAAGGAGTGGACCGCGACCTCGACGGTAGCGCGGATGCTCAGCCGAGCGGGTACCAGGGCGGCAGAGTGACCCGGGCGTTCAGCCCAATAGACATCAGACGAGAGGAAATGCGGACGATGACACCGCCTTACGCCCGGTCGAATATCGGATGTGAGGCCGGCTCTGGCGTCATAATTAGATTAAGTTAATTATAATAAGATTGCTCACGGGAGAGAGACCCTTATCCTGTGAAGAGTGCAAAAACCCTTTAGCGATAGAGGTTGCTTGAAGTATCATGCGAGTACTCACTCGCAAGATATTTTTGATTGTGAAGAGTGTAGTAAAATATTTTTTAGTAAAGGTCTTTTCTTGTTGCATATGAAAACTCGCTGGGTTGGAAATCTCATGCCTATGGAGATTGCGAATAGTTCATTTAAATAAAAAATACGTTACATACGAGTTGCGTTCTTTAAGTAAGTAAAAAAGCGCATAATTTTTACAACACTTTACTTTTTCGGACGCTACATACCTTAAACTACTTCTCAGCATAGTCACCATCATTATTAAAGCACTCGTCATAATGGGGCACCAATATTTATATACCTTCATCATAGAATGACGCCGCCTAGGATGAAAATTAAATCTGTACTCCACAGCTCTTGAATTTATAATTGTAATCAAAACACTTCCACCAAGGAATGGCTCAGATGAAGGAAAATATAGAAATTACTTGGCGCCAAATCAGGACAATACATGACACACAATTTCAGCTGATTTCATGTTTCGTGCATTCAAGAAACGAAGCACGGATCGTATCTTACAGTCGGCGGGTTAATCTTTTGTCTTGAACATTTCAATTACTTACTACAAGATGACCACACTATGTGAATGTTTCTAACATTGCATGTGGTGAGTCAACAGATGAAGGAAACCATTGCGCTTGCATAACATCGCAACCGCAGCGCTGCACCGGGAATATCCGGCAACGGTACTTACTGAAAAAATACACTTCGTATATAATCTCACCTCTGATTATAATATGTTTTTCAGCTTAAAAAAAATTTAATATTCATAAATTTTATTGAATAAATAACAGACGGGAGAGTGAGTTGTGAAAATACCAGTTTACAATATCTTAATAATATGTACTACAAAATACAACAGGTCTTACGACTGTTTGAGGACTTAAATTTGATGTAATGAATGCATAAATAATTTATTATTTATCAACATCAAAACATTTAGAACATCAAAAATATTAACGAGTGTATTAAATTCAAACACCAAAAATCTGTATGTGTTCATATAAAACAAATTTACACGAGTCTATTAGTGCAATAGCAAAACGATAGAGCCTCTTGTTTAGCATACCAAAGGTAGCGGGACCAATACTCGTCACATATAAATAAAATTGATTAAAAAAAAGTAGGAGGTCAATCCCAGTACCGATAAAGCTGAAAATAAAACAAAAAAAAGAGATCACATTTTGAAATGTTATTAAATTTTCTAACACTGTTTTCGTGATAAATTTTATTAGCGCCCAACTGAATAAACATAATTCTCTCATCGGTCTAGAACATGTTGGCTCAAGTTGGGACTCGCAGACTCCTCATTTTTAACTTCGCCAGGATATCCGGGTCGTCATCCGTATCTCGAAGTTGCAAGTTTTTTAACTTTTTCTAGTCTTTGGTAAGCGCATCGTCGTTTGACCTAAAACCTGTTTACATGCGGCTATCGCATCAGTATTGTGTTTTTAAATTCTGCAACAATAACTTCGAAGACAGCGATTTCCATAAAGTATAGAACTAGTGTTTTCGATATCACCATGCTATTTACAATATTTCATATTGCATATCATTGTACGTTATCACATTTATTTCCACTTGAAAAATGGACGTACAAAAGTTTAATTATATGCAATTGACAGAACCATATTGCTCAGTACCGGGATGCATGATAGCTGTTTAACTTGTTCGCTTGGTGTGCTTATTCATATGGATTCTCAAATTTCCTCTCGTGGTACATTTATATTCGCATTTGGTACACCCAAACGGTTTCTGGCCAGAGTGAGTGAGCGTATGGGTTCTCAAGTTACTCTTCCATTTGCATGTGTAAGGGCACAGTGAACACGAAAACATTTTCTCTACAGTGTGAGAAACCATATGCCTTCTTAAGTAGCTTTTCTGATTACAAATATAAGCGCACTGTGAACAGGAGAACGGTTTATCATCAGTGTGAGTAAGCATATGAGTTCTGAATATTCTTTTTCGATTACATGTAAAAGTGCATTGTGAACATGAAAACGGTTTCGCTTTAGAATGAGTAAGTTTATGTCTTATTAATTCTCGTTTCCTGTTACACTTATACGAACATTCCGTACATGAAAACGGTTTCACCCCAGTATGGTTAAACATATGGGTTCTTAAATTACCCATATGATTGCACGTATAATTGCACTGTGAACATGAAATCAGTTTCTCTTCAGCATGAGAAACCATATGTCTTCTTAGATAGCTTTTCCAATTGCAAGTGTAAGTGCACTGAGAACATGAAAACAGTTTTTCTACAGTATGAGAAACCATATGTCTTTTTAAATAGATTTTCTGATTGCACGTGTAAGTACACTGTGAACATGAAAAAGGTTTATCTCCAGTATGGATGAGCATATGGGTACTTAAGCTGTCTTTCCGATTACACGTAAAAGTGCACTGTGTACACGAAAACGGTTTCACCGCAGTGTGAATAACCTGGTGGCGTAATATTTCTCGTTTCCTGTTAGACCTGTAAGAGCACACTGAACATGAGAACGGTTTCTCTCCGGTGTGATTAAACATGTGGGTTTTTAGATGACCTTTGTGTTTGCATGTGTAAGTGCACTGCGAACACGAAATCGGTTTCTCTTCGGTGTGTGAAACCATATGCCTTTGTAAGTAGCTTTTTCGATTACACGTATAATTACACTGTGAACATGATAACACTGTTTTTTTAGCGGTATATGCAGGTTCCAATTTTGGCTTTCGTTCAGGGGTAGATATTTTTGGATTTGTCAAATATGAATCTTCTTCTTTGACGAGATCTGCAAAGATATAATATATTTGGAATTTTTCTTAATCCATTACCGCCCTGTGTATACCTCTTCGAAACGTGTTTTGGGGTGTGTACAGAGGGTGGTAATGGGTTAAACAATTAATTATCTTTGTATAAGCCATGTTTATTAAGTTTCATACAAGTCGCATGGGATATGGAACATGGCGTGATGAGATAAAATTTAAATGACGAATATTTGGTAATAACATTCGTTCATTTTAGGTAGTAATTTACAAACTGCTTATGTTCAGATTTAACTAAATAATCTAACAAACAATGCTGTTAAACACACGACAGTCGGTCTCTGAAAGGTGGCGCCGGTACGCTATGCTAAGCATTGAATTAATTAAAAAAATATATCTGTTTGAGTAATGGTTTGTTTTAATTGGTTAAGTTAATAAATTTTTAATCAATTATTTTTTTAGGAAACATAGCTGCCCACGGGGCTTAGTTTTACATAATACTCGAAGCAATAACATAGAGTTTAGATGTATGGTAAAGTGGACGCAGGATGGCATCTAGCCACTGCGGCAATAGTCACGTCAGAAGGAATATGAACAGGACTTACGGCCGCCAGGGGTCAGCTGACATGCGGGCCGACCGACGCTGTAGAATCCGAATACGAAATCTATTGTAAACATTTAATAATAAATTCAGTGTACTCATGTAAAAACTAATTCTCAGTTTACGCCTTATTTAAGTATTCAGATTTTTCTGATTCAATACTTCCAAAGCTGTTTTCTACTGATTTTCTTACGTTTTCCTATACGAATTTTTTAAATGAAGAAACCATCACCCTACCGGCGTGCTGTTCAGCTTTACTGGAGTACTCCAAGCATTCCTGCTTGATATCGGGAAGTGCTATGTCTATAGTATAAAGCCCTTCACCGCCTTCTCCTCCATCGGCGGTGTCAGCTGGAAACCCTGGTTCAGGCTTCACAGCAGGAGCATCTGCGTCAGCTCGGTCCATGGCTCTAGTGTCTCCCAGAAAGTGCAAATATCGCGTAGAATAGGCTGTATATTGATTAATGTCAAATGGTTATTGACCATAGGCACGATATGTCCATAGAAGAAATATTTTAATAATTTATTGACAGGTCCTACGTACTGGGTTCATGGAAACAATAAATTTTATACCAAGAGTATATTGTAAAAAGAAGAGAAAAATAATAATATTGGGAATGCTACTATAATATTATATTTATGCCAGCGTAGTCAGGTTTTTTTGTGAAATACCTGATTCGCCATATAAATAATATAAATTTCGATAAAGTAACAAAATAATATTTTTTAACGACGTTTAAAAAAATCAAATTTTAATAAATATTATTATTGAGTTCTGATTGTTAACGTAAAGCATTATTTAAATGTTACAAATGTTACGGCGGTTTAGGCCATTATCAAACTGTTGATAAAACGGGTTTGATGATGATGATGATGATAAATTTAGAAAGATGCTCTTGATTATTTTATTAGAACGGCTCCGAACACTGGTAATATTTCCATTATTTCCAGGTATCACATCGTCAATTGTACTATAGTTATAGAAGGAGACAGGTGAATATTCAAAACACACATTGATTGATTATTTTCTACAACACAATGCACAAATGGGCAGGCAGAATATCGTATAATTAACTTAATCTAATTATGACTATCTTATATTATTAATGGTTTGTGTTGCCGGAGTCGGCCTCACTCCCGATTCGACGACCGGACAGAGGGTCGTCGAATCGGGAGTCGTCGAAGTCGGGAAGTCGTCGTTAGCATTTCAACGCCCGCATCACTCTGTCGCCCTGGTACCCGCATGATTGGGTTCCCGCAAATAAAGCTCTAGATCAATTTTTGAATAAACAAAAATATTCGTTATCAAATTATTTTAGATGCCATTAATATCGACATTACCGAAAATGGTCACGGAACTCTAGTAGAAGAATATAAAATAAACGTAGCTATGTACGGTTTCTTGTCGCGCATTAATACATATACAATTCTAAAACATGTTTAGACCATATAATAATAAACTCGACAATAATCTACATCTGAAACCATATATACTGGATACATAAATTACTGATCTTTTCCCTAATGGATGTTAAAACAAAAAAAAAACCAATAAACCATGTACTTACTATTCAAAAATACGTTTATTAACATAAATTTAATTAATTATTACTTACCATTACGCCGTTTCTCCGCGGAGGTAGGTAGAGATTAGTTTATTTCATTTTAAGACTTTATAAATGTTAGGAATAGCTTTATAATGTCATAATTAGTGAGGAGTCAGGTCGAGTATTGAGTTGAATAAGTTGAGTAGGTACTGAATAAATTTCTTAGATTTATCAACTATAAACTAAATATACGAGATATTTTCTAGCTATTTAATGAATTTATTAGCAGAGTGAAATAAGAAATATTTTTGATGTAATGTCTGTTAAAAACGTTGTGTGGCTAAATTGACAGCCCTGATATATTGCGGTTAATTAATATCCAAACTAGAATTGCCAGAAATACTAGAATTATATTACCATATTACTGTAACAATACTGCAACGACTTCTTAGTCTAATTCTCCATTACATAGAATTCAAAACATGGAATAATATCATCAGTAATTAATACATTATCGTAATAAATGCCCAGGAACGATTGTCTGTCACGTAACGCTTACATGGAATCTCAAATGGAATTTCACTATATATAGCATTTTACTATTCATCTTTACCTGTTTATTGAAAAATGTGATTGTGACAGCTTGCATGACCGTCACATTTTATATACAATAAGGTTAGAATGTTTACAATATCGACCCCATTATAAAATAGTGAATCCGTATAATCGGTGTTATATTTTGAATCGTATAAAACGTGCATCGCAGTGAGCTTCCCGATTCCTACCGCCAGGTGGTTCAGCTAGTAGCTAGTGACAGATTGCACTGCCGGTAGCGAGCAGAGAGAACGAAGTAAGACTAAATACACGGTGAATGTAATAATTGTATACCGCTGAACCGTGGACACTGCCTCCAGTCATCTGGAAGGGATCTTCGCTATTATGTTATCGACCGCGACCAGGTTCAGTTCTCGGGCCGTGACGGATCGCGCAGTGATTTGATCTATTCATAATTACTGTTTTGGTTTGTATTTTTAATATATCTTCGCCGAATTAAATTGCCGAATATTGTTAATCAACTAATGCTGAATATGTGATTTTTAATTCATCTTTATTGACAATAACAGACCTAGTCTACAATACTTTATGGGTTGATATATAACTAAATTATTAGTCGAAAATGTTCAAGGTGAAAATGTGCCTAATCTCAATCATGTCGGAGATATAAGCATTTAAGAAAAATTGTAATTATACGATTATTTCGATTAATTGAAATATTGTGTTGATTCCAAAATTGAATACCAAAAATTAAAGGTCATCGAATTTAGAGCGGCTGTACTATTTTCAATTAGATGATTTATGGCCTGAAGCAAATATATATAGATTAATAATGGAACAATTTCGTAAATATTTATTTCGAAGTATGTAGATTTCAAGCTTAACGCGATTTTTTTTAAATATCAAACAATAATATTCACAATTTGCACACATTTCTTGAACATTTTCGACTCGTAATTTAGTCAGATATCCCACCCATAACATATTGTGGATTAGATCTGTTACAGAATCTGGTGAGTAGAATGTACAATGTATGCAAGGAAAGCGACCTCATGATGAATGTTAACATGTCGAAAGTGATGGTATTCGAGAAGGAGGAAAGCGAGACACCGTGCTCAATACTTGGAGATAATGAATGTTTGGAACAAGTAGATGAGTTTGTGTATTTGGGAAGTATGTTTAATAGAAACGGAAAGGCTGAGAATGATATCGAAAGGAGGGTGACTGCAGGAAATAAAGTGAACGGCTCTTTGAATGGAATTATATCTAATGGGAATTTGTCAACCGAGGCAAGACTAGCGGTGCACAATGGAATCCTGGTATCGATTCTGATGTATGGAAGTGAGGCCTAAAGCTGGCATAAAAGGAACGAAAATAGACTGAATGCAGTGGAAATGAGATCACATTTGTGAGATCACATCACACATGAGGCAAATCTATTTATGACAGAATAAAGAATGAGGAAATAATGTAAGAATGTAAAGCTGATGTTAGTATAGTGAGTAAGATTAAGAAAGGATCACTTAGGTGGTTTGGTCATATGAAACGGATGAATGAGGAGAGAATGTTAAGAAAGATATATGACGCAAGTGCTGATGGCACCAGAAATAGAGGACGTCCGCGGAAGACTTGGCACGACCAGGCAAACCAGATAATGGAAAATGGTTCTGTCAGATGCCCCGACAATCGACGAGCTTGTATGAAACGATGTATGAATGTGGATGAAGCGAGAATTGTGTGTCAGGACAGAAGAGCCCCCCTACCTCTGCGGGAAAATGGCGTGATGGTAAGTAAGTAAGTAAGATCTGTTACATTCTGTACGTATACAGGGTAATCCAAAAAAAAAAGGCTTTGAAAAACTTTGAAGGTTTATCTTTTTTTATATTATGCTAAATTAAGGTTTAAAAAATTCAAATTAAAGTGGTAAACGTAAATATTATTTTAGGGTTATCACAAATATTCGAACCGATGACCATTGTGGTTCGTGTAATATTTAGGCACATTCTGTCTCAAATTGTTGGCTTAAATCTTTGACTTGACTTTATAAAAAGTACGGTGGCGCGAGACTACAGAAAACGAGATGTATTGTATGTATGTAGTGATGTATGCAGTGAAAAGGTTCTGAAAACAAATCTCCTCACCACGTGCAGTATTTGCAACGGTTGGCTTTAAAATGAAATGCGATTTTGGAATTCCTGTCTCAAATGCTCATATTTTTTTTGGGGCAGCCTATATAGTGAAAAGGCAATGATTTTGCAAATGGTTGTCAGGTGCAATGATAATACAGAAGCGTTTTTATTTATATGTATTGTTTACTATTTGAATATTTCTTGCATTTATTAATTTAGTTGCTTTGTGATTTTTGCTGACGGAAATTGAGATTCATATAAACAAAAGTTATGTAGACATAGATTAGTTATTTGTAAGAGTTTAATATTCGCTTTGAATTAAAATGTATTCATAAATTATAACGATACGATTAAATAGTTATTCTTTTTCATCGTAAGCTCTATGCTGAGCATTGTAGTCTGGTGAAATATCTGAATCTTCATTCCTCCCGGTCTTGGGCCGATGACGCTGTGATCGCGAGCTTATCGAGACTCGAAAGGACCCGTTCCCGGAACCGGAACGGGAATTTTCACTCATGTACCGGTTTCTCTCAATGTAAGCAAGAAAAGTGTAACTCCTGAGAATTTAGTTGACAAGTTCCAATTAGTTATAATTCCATTCAAAGCGCCGTTCACTTTATTCCCGGCAGTCACCCTCCTTTCCGTTTTTATCAAACATACTTCCCAAATACACAAACTAAATGTTATTCTAATCAGTATTTAGCACGGTGTCTTTTCTTGCTTTCCTCCTTCTCGAATACCACCACTTTCCACTTATTGACATTCATAATAAGGTAGTTTTCCTTGCACACATCGTACATTCTACTCACTAGACTCTATAGTTCCTGTTCATTATTCGCCATTAGTACTGCATCATCGGCGTACAATAAACAGCATACAAACAAATCGTCCATTTTTGCTCCTACATTCATACATTCCAGTTCTTTCCACACACAATTATCCATATACATTAGTTGTGTTTCTTGTAATAAATGGTGTAATGTGTCTCTTGAGTGTGTCACAAGCGACATACGAACACGCACACACCTCTGGCCCCCCATCCTCTAGGGCCAGGAGACACCCTAACAATGTACTATTCACTTTTTGTACATTGCTTTACGTAATATGTATCTCTTCTATCTAGGTCTTCGACATGGAAGTGAAGCGAGAACCAGATTCTTGTAATGAAGCAATTTGGATCTGTGTTCCACCGCCAGATGATCATGTTGATATCAAAGTCGAAGCTCCCGACCCCCGCGAAGATTCGAGCAGTAGACGCACACCTCCCGATTACGCCCTGGACGTCTGTGTCCCCGACATCAAGAAGGAGTGCGTTGGGAAGTCACAGCCGGCTTCGTGTAGCGACTCTCAGTTGGCTTGTGGTGAGTATTTATATTTTTTTAATTTGATTCACATGCTCGAATGATGTACACAGCGTCGGCGTTACGCACAGGCGGAGCAGGCGCGTGCCAAATCAAGGGAGCGGCCGAAAAATACCGTATTGGTCCGACTACAGGGCAATCCTGATTATAAGATGACCCCTATTTTATAATTTGCTTTTTGGAGAATAAAACATTTCCCTCACCAGTTTCTTAAATGATACTTAATTTCCCTCAAGAGTTATTTAAATGATCAAAGCTACACATCTTATGTAATTCTTTTTGTCGTTACATCCCACCTCGTACTTATCATGTTTTGTTTGCTCCCTTCTTGTTTCTCTTCTTTTACTTCTTACATATCTTTAGTCTGTATCAAAAATTTACTTTGTTCAATTTACTTATTATCTCTAATATTCTTTTTTTTAAATTTTTCTGTTTTTTACCATCTAATTTAATTTGTTACCTTACTTCCAACTTATAATCTAGCATATGGAACCTTATGGATACCTACCTCAGAACAGGTACTTTATATGTGCCCAGCGAGGTAGGAAGCGGCTTGCATGTAAATGAAATGTATTATATTTGTACTAAGATTTTTATATTGATGCAAGCTATAAAAAAATATATAATGAAAAATAAAAAGCAAAATAGTAAACGAAAAATCTTTATTAAAACAATCCAACCAAATAATAGTAAAGTACACGTTTAAACATAAAATAAGAAATAAATAAATCCAACTACAGTAGCTAGTCAGATTCACATATGGCTATAACATCCTCAGCATCAGTCTCGTCTTTGGAATCCTCAATCATATTTCCCCACAAAATGTCATCTACAGTACAGTCCATTTTATTGGATATGCCATCTTTTATTCAATCCATTGATAATGGTCTCGTTGAAAATTTGATTCCAGGCCTGCAGACCCCCCCTAATTAAGTGCCGCCTTTTTAAATAAAAACCTCGCCTTATATTCGAGCTAATACGGTATAAACAAATAAAGGTATAAACAATCCAAGAATGCTTATCCAATAAATAACATCATTTCCTAATGAAGCTGTTTTAATAAATTTGTAGTTAACACTAGTGGTCAGAACGTCTTTTGGTAGAAAGCCGCCCTTGGGTAAGTTTCAAAATGCCGGCCTAATAAAATACCGCCCCTAACAAGTGGCGGCCAATTTAAGAGGATCGTTTTACAAAAATTGAAGGCACCATTTTCACTTTAATTACTAGGGCGGTTAAAAATATTTTTGCCTGAGGTGGCAAAATGTCAAGCGCCGGCGCTGGATGTGCACATGTGTATGGCACTTTTTAATTTTGGTTAAGCCTCAATCGTTGACCGTCGCGCTGGTTACCAAGATATTTTGAGCTTTAATCTATTGTCCCTGTTGAATTGTTACAATTTATTGTTGTCCTTTAGTTTCAAGTTGCAAATGATCTACTGATCCTAGGAAATATCGAGTGGCAAATGATTTTACTTCCGTTATAGACATATTCAATATAAAATTATTGTAGTGTAACTTCCTCTCCAAGGACAAGAGCTGGTCTCTTTTTTGGAGAGGTAAGCGAAAGAAACACCATGTATGTATATAACCATATGTATGTTTGTAACCATGTATTTTAAAAATTGAATTTATTTTGCCAATGTATTTTTTCGCTAAAATAAATAAATAAATAAAAAAATAAAACTTTCTATGTTTCAAGAGGCGCCTTGGCGAACACTCTTCACAAATGAATCAGTTTTGAGTTAGCAATTTACTATTTTTTTGCAATTTTATGTGAACTATTGTATTGTTTCTTCACTTATTAATGGTACTTCGTATTGTATATTATAACTTTAAGATGTTTTCTAATATCGCATGGCGAGTATATAAGATTTTTTAAATATATTTTAAATAGATATTAATAAAAGGGTAATAAGGTGACTTAAGGAAGAAAATTTATTGAATAATAATATCCTCAATGAAAGTCCTATATACAACGGGCGGTAGAGCAATAACTTAAGTTATCGGTGAAGTGGTTAGGAATCGCGGTCAAGGGCCAGGAGGAAATAGACTCCGATCCTGGAGTGGATTCACAGTCCCGAATCCTCGTCGCCCCTTTACATAGCGCCAGTGACCTTATTTATACCTGCCACGTGTGGTTCGTTAGCCGGCCTCGCGGCGGTGTAGTGGGTGAGGCGCTTACCCTCCCGCTTTTAAGTCGCTCCCTGAAACCCCCATCGTATCGGTTGATACTATACGGTTGTTTTTTTACCAGAGCGAGGTGGGGGCAATTTTATGGAACTTTGTCCAAATTAGGACAGCGGTCGTTTCTAAAAATAAATATATTTTTTATTAATTTCAGGTAACTCTTACGAGAGTGGAATCGTCGGCCACGTTGTAGATACTGGCGCTTTGAGATATTCAAATGTGTTGGAACAAGTAAAAAGTCCAATTATACCTCAACATCGCCAGGAGAGCCTTTATGACGAAGACGACGATTGTAGTCAAAGAAATAATAGGAAACCTAAGACATTTGAAACCTCCTTCGCTTGTGAACACTTTTCTTGCAAGAAAACATTCAATCACAGACGTAATTACGCTAGGCATTTAAAAACTCACACGCGCAAGAAAACCATTTCTTGTAAAGAATGTAAGAAAACATTCGGTACGAAAGATGAAATGTCAACACACTTAAGAACACACACCGGAGAAAGACCCTTTACGTGTGACACCTGTAAGAAATCGTTCAGACAAAAGACATATTTATTGAGTCACATGAAAACGCACACCGGAGAAAAGCCCTTTGCTTGTGAAGAATGTGAGAAAACCTTCAGGCAAAGAGTTCATTTGTTTACGCACTTGAAAACACACACGGGAGAAATGCCATTTTCATGTGTAGAATGTAAAAAAACATTCAGACAAAGATTCCACTTGTCGATGCATTTGAAAACGCACACTGGCGAAAAACCCTTCTCTTGTAAAGAATGCAACAAAACCTTCATTCGTAAAGGCGACTTGGTTATTCACTTGAAAACGCATACGGGCGAGAAGCCCTTTGTTTGTGAAGTCTGTAAGAAATCGTTCAGACAAAAAGTTCACCTGTTGATGCACTTGAAAACGCACACTGGTGAAAAATCCTTTGCGTGTGAAGAATGTAAGAAATCATTCAGCCGGAAAGGTGACTTGTTGATTCATTCGAAAATACACACGGGCGAAAAGCCCTTCGCTTGTGAAGACTGTAATAAATCCTTCAGACAAAGGGGGCACTTGTTGACGCATTTGAAAACACACGGTGGAGAAAAGCCGGTTGCTTGTGAAGAGTGTAATAAAGCATTCAGTACGAAGAGTCAAATGCTGATACATTCGAGAATACACATTAGAGAAAAACTTTTGTGAATAATGTTGATTGGTTATTGTTGAGTCTCGCCTCTCACGTGCTCTTCTGTGGGAGAATAGTCCAGTTCAAGAGGCCCGCTCCCTCTAGTTTAGTGTCTCATCTCCACAATCATGTCCTCGATTGGCCTACACTTAAAGCGATGTAAAACTGCGATGTTTAATGCATGATTTCTCCGTTGGTATTGCAGAATGCTTTGAAGGAAACGTTGTTTGACTTCTTAACGTGTCCAGATTCCAGATTCTTAACGTGTCTTTTGTAGGGTACCCAAGCCAGTATAGGAAGATTAATAGCTGTGATATGTTAGTGAGCAGTGAAATATCTCTGCTATTATATATCATATATATTATATATCATTAAGTAATGTTAGATAGGTAAAGTCGCAGAAGTAAAATATAAGTTCACTAATACACAAGAGATAAATTGTTTTCTTGTGAAGACAGTAAGAAATCACTTAGTCCAAAGTGTCGATTCGCTTGATAATGACCATAGGAGAAAGGTTAGTACTAGGGTGACATTTAATGTGGTTTTTAAATTTGATCAGTTTATTTGAGGTAGTTTTTGACTAATTTAATATTTATCGATTTAATTTTTGAGCATGTGATTGTTGTGGCTTATTGAACAATTAGCAAAAAGTGATAAAATGTAAGGTTTACGTTTGTGGATAATGCAATGTGGTAAATGACTGTATACTACTACTATTACTATATTTAATCAATTAAAGCAGTTAGTTACTAAAACAGTATGGCTTTCCTTAATATTAACGTTTTTTATTTTTCTTATATATATAGGGCACAATTATTACAGTTTGCTATTATTACATTCAAACATTAACATTACCATCATAGGTTGGCTCCGGTATCATCGTACCAAAGTCATACCTGTACGATTTGACGTAAGACTCGTTAACATATTAAATTCAGAAGGTAGACAGAGAGAAGCTATAGAAGTCATGCACCGCCAGAAGGGGAGGGTAGACGTCACATTTATGTGTTGAAGTCGCAGAAATCGGTCACAGTCCGGAAGAAATTAGCGTAGGATTATTAATATGTAGTACCTACCGGGTGTTTAACATCTTAGCGATGTTATAAAGCTGTAGAACATTCAATGCGCATTGAAATTGCTGACTTGGCTAGATTTTTAATTAGGTTTTACAATTCCTTTTCTTCTTTAAGTATACGTACGTTAAAATGAAATGTGGTAAATAACGCATATTAATAATCGTTAGTATGTGGTATCGCATTTAGAAGAACAGAATAATGTGCCGGTCGCTATGACGTCATTAAGTTGTTTACTGTTTATGACTCGACTTTCTGTTGACCAGGCCGACATCTGTCATTTTTGTTAACATGAATTTTTATTTTTGTATCTGTTTCATGATGTAATATTTTTTACATTCTTCACATAAAGAAACAATGTGTTTCTGATTATATTATAGAATAAGATTTGTTATTTCTCCACAGATATACTAAATAATATTGATAGGAGGATATCGAGAGGGCTCAGTGAAAGATAGTGGAAAATGGCAGAATAATTTAAATAAAAATAGTCTTCAGGAAAAATAATTCAATATACAGCGGGGAAGAGCAAATATAGAACGAAGTGGTGGCTTGGGAGCTGCAAAGTGCAGCGGGGGGTTGAAAGTAACGGCTAATGTAGCGGCTGAGTGAACCTGAAAATGATTTCTTTAGTGGCGCAGTGCGTCCGGCGGGAAAGGTAGCCTAATATAGTGAGTCAGATTAAGAAAGGATCACTTACGTGGTTTGGTCATGTGGAACGGATGAATGAGGAGAGAATGGTAAGAAAGATATATGACGCAAGTGTTGATGACACCAGAAATTGAGGACGTCCGCGGAAGACTTGCCACGACGTAAACTAGATGGTCCTGTTATGTTATGGATGAGGCAAGAGTTGTGTCAGGACAGGGGCGTGTGGCTCTCTATCCTCTCTACCTATCCCTGCGGAGAAAAGGCGTGATGGTAAATAAGTAAGTTGTTTTTGTGGCCCAAGAGGCCACGTTTGCCTTATACACAGCGATGCATGATATGAGATTCAAAATTTCTGTCTTTACATTTAAATTGATCTAGAAATTCCTTAAACCAAAATTTGGTGCTGCAAGAATCAAATCCGAATTAATGTTCCGGTTTAAAGCTTCATAATTATGGTAAGCCTATGTACATATTCACATTCAGACAAAAAGTTCACTTGCTGATGCACTTGAAATCGCACTCGGGTGAAAAATCGTTTGCGAGTGAAAAATGTAAGAAATCATTCAGCCGGAAAGGTGACTTGTTGATTCACTCGAAAATTAACGCGGGTGAAAAACCCTTTTGCTTGCGAGATGGTAATAAATCGGTTAAACAAAGGGGTTACTTCGATCAGTCAGATGAGACTCGACTCGTAATGCCCCCGCCTTGATTCGCCCTCTACAAGTAATGCAATGTTCAATAATCTACCGCTGTGTCATTCTTCTATTTAGAAAATTGGTAGTCTTTTTGCAGTTTATTCGTAATTTTACTACCTATTTATTTTCGCCATATTAAACACAAATTTAAAAATGTTAGGTTAAATCCTGAAGAAAATTAGATAGATGAATTACGCGTTGGTAGTGATCCATGATCAGCGTGAATGGTCGCTCGCGAAAATCCAAAGTCGCGCGATGCAGGGGGGCCAACATACACGTCATCACATCCGCAACGCGGAGGAAAAAAGAGTGGAATAGCATAGATAAGAATGCACACAATTATCAAACACTAATAATAGATAACCCTAAGGTCTCTGTCGCTCCATCCCTTCTACAGATTTCTAGCCTTAATCTGCGCATTTATGGACCGCTTTTGTCTATGGACGAATGCCATTTGACATATCTAATTTTCACACACCTTGTGTCTCGCGTTGGCTGAAAGATTCTAAGCCATGGATCGTGCTAACTCGGATGTTCCTGTCGTCAAACCTGAGCCAGGATCTCCAGGCGAGAGCGGCGATGAAAGAGAAGGCGGTGGAGTGCCCTACTATGATATAGATATATCGCTTCCCGACATAAAGCAGGAGTGCGCGGAGTACTCCAGGAAGGCTGACCAGCACAGTGGTGAGATTTACCACTACCTCATTGGTCAGTGTGAAACTAGTGACAGCTAGTGACTTCTATAAATGAGGTTATAGGTTTATCGTGAATTTTTTTTTAATGAAACAATGAGGGCGGACCCACTTCTTATCCAGGATCCATGCTATAAGCTCAAGGCTCCTATCTCGATCCTACTCATTTTCCGTCCGGTTGGTATTTTTTGCATGATTTATAAAACATGATTTGCCCTCATCGTCCTCGGTTGACTCACTTTATTAATAAATAAATAAATAATATTTACAACACATAAAATAAAGACAATATAAAATAATACAATTAACTCGGCCGCGGGGCCTAGGGCAAGTGAAGAGGCACTTCCTTCCGGTAAACGAGGCGGCACAAAAGAAAAAAAAAAGTATGCAAAATATGGTTACGGCTGATCAATGTTTGGCGAATTTCTATTTTTGTTTAAAAAAATAGAAATTCGCCACAGAATACGTGTCACATTAATATTCTTGCTATTTTAAATTAAGCTATGAAAATAGGACTAACTTGATAGCCTCCTGGAACGAGGCCCGAACACCCGACCACTAGTTCACTAGGCGAGTTTCGTAACCTCTAGACCACAAGTATAACAATTGTATAGAGAACAAGCATATAAATAGGTACAGATTATGTTTTTTATGTGTATCTCGCAAAATGAAAGATATTATTAAATGCGATTACAATAAAGCTGAACAGGATGCAGGTCCATATAATATTCTGTCATCCATCTTGGTTAGAATCATTTCGTAATTATTTTACTTTCTTTTAATTCTGGGTTAACAAAATGATTACGTCACAATTGATGTGTATTACGATATTTTTTCTTCTATTTATTAAACATACGGAACGGATGTGGGGGTTGGTGGGTAGAATGAAATGGAAAAGCGCGGTAGGTGTAGAGTCGTTTATTGTGACAGAGGATAGAACAGAGAGTACAAAAGGTACGCGTATCAAAATGAAATGTAGAGAAGTGAGAACTGCAGAATAACGGAGAGAGTCGGTTCCGCCGGCCTCGAGCGCCGTCGCGAGGCAGCGAAATGGAAGATGGGTCGTCGGTGAGCGATCGGGCCAGACTGAGGCGGCAGCGCTTTGGCGCCGGCTAGGTATTGGATGCAGATGTCGCTGGTGTCGATGTATTTGAACTGCTGTTTTTTACACGAATATTAAAATTAATGTCAGATGTCTCCAAAGATCTGTAAAATGGGGACATGTTCGGAAAAATCCAGACGTCTGGTAACATTAAACGTTATAGGTATTCTAATAATGTTGTGTTGTTTTATTGATACAAATTATTTATTTACGTTACAGGTCTCCCTGGAGTACAAGATCCTACAAACTTTACTGTGGCTCCGCCTACCGCTGGAAAATATACAAAATTAGAGATCATTTCTATTACCAAACAATCTTTAAGTATGCATATACTTCCATCCACTAGTAAGAAAACGTTTTCTTGTTCGCAGTGCCCGTATACGAGCAAACAAAAAGTATACCTACGGATACACATGCTTTCACATACTGGGGCGAAACTATTTTCATGTTCACTGTGCGATTATGCATGCAATCGAAAAGGAGACATTAAAAGACATGGACTAACGCATACTGGAGAGAAACAATTTTTTTGTTCACAGTGTATTTATTCATGTAGTCGAAAAGGTGATCTCAAGAGACATGTGCTTACACATACTGGAGAGAAATTATTTTCGTGTTCACAGTGTAATTATTCGTGCAACGAAAAATCTGACTTAAAAAAACATGGATTTACGCACACTGGAGAGAAACTATTTTCGTGTTCACAGTGCAATTATTCGTGTATTCAGAAAGTGTCCATGAGAATACATGCGCTTTCACATTCTGAGGAGAAGCTCTTTTCATGTTCACAGTGCAATTATTCATGTAATCGAAAAGGAGACATAAAACGACATGGGCTAACACACAGTAGAGAGAAACTCTTTTCGTGTTCACAGTGTCATTATTCTAGCAATCGAAAATCAGATTTCAAAAGACATGTGCGAACGCACTCTGGTGAGAAAATATTCTCGTGTTCACAATGTAATTATTCTTGCATTCAAAAATCACACTTGACAAGACACGTGCTTACGCACTCTGGAGAAAAAGTTCTTTAATTTTCACAATGCAGTTATTCATGCAATCAGAAAGTAACTCGTATACCGTGCAATTATTGATTCAATGTATAATCAAAGGTAAATATAAATTTTAAGTACGCTGCCAAGCAGACATTGCAAATCTCGAGTGCCAATATTATTCTTAATTAGGTATGTGCCAAGACATCAGAACTTATTATTTATATATTAAGATATTTATATGTTTATATAAGACAAAAATAAATGAAACTCTAAACCAACCCCTAATCTGAGAAATTTGTATACCTCAAGGGACAGTTTTGGCCCCACTTCTTTTTATAATTTATGTTAATGATATTTTCAAACTAAAATTGAAGGGAAAATTATATCATACGCCGATGACACTGCTGTCATTGTGAACACTACAAAGAAACATGCAAATAACGTCATAAACAGACTCCAATTCTGGTTTAGTTAATAGTAATATTCTTTCTTTAAACTTAGAAGAAACCTATTACGTTCCCTTTTCAATCAAAAGTCTTAAAACACCACTCAATGTAAAAATTACTATCCATAACGACAACTGCAACAAAATTAACGACTCACGTACAATTTTAAACCCTAAACCAGAAATCAAATATCTCGGTGTAATTACTGATCAACATCAATCATTAGCGAATTGGTGAAGAGAATAAGAAAATGTTTTTATATATTCATAAGACTACGAAACATTTGATGTATAAATAACTTTAAAAAGGTATATTTTGTTATTGTTCACTCACTACTTCAGGATGGAACAATTGGGTGGGGGCATACAATAATATAACGGACTCGGTTAAAACAATGTAGAGTATAATCATTAAAGTAATATTAAAAAAATATCAAGATTTTCAACACAAAATAAATTAAATGAACACTTCAAAAGCACAAAATTAGATAAAAAACAATATAATAAATTAGCTAGTCTCTTTTTTGGAGTGGTAAGTAATAAGAAATATGTAATTTTAATTTTGTCGAATACTCAAGTAACTCGCATATTAAAAAAATTGAAAATAATAAAAAAAAATGATGTTACTGTGTATTTTCGTGCTTAATTAAAATAATTTGCTTTTAAAATAAATTTGTATATTATGTTAAATAGATATTATGATTACTTTATGTGTTGATTGAACATTATTTGTAGATAGGTACATGTCTATGTATAGTAGCCTTACGTTCCTTATTTGGGTTACACGTGGAATACGTTTTGAATGTTTTTAGAGGTTCTTCTATGTCAGAAACATTTTATTTTAACGTCATACTATTTGGATTTCACAATGGATTTATCCAAATATTGACAAGTCTAATTGCTTTATAATCATCTAAATGGCAGATGGATCTGGCTTACCTTGATCTAAGTCCTGGGTTGGACGACAATTTTCACCTCCACTTGACTCGCACTTTTGTAGTGATGAACAGGGATATCACTGTACTTCCGAATGGTGTAGAACACCGCTTCTTCGTGGTCCGGATTTTTACATATGTCGACAATTTTGATTCACAAGAAAAGTCTCTTGGCAGTTCCGCGTCGAAATTCAATCTTGTTCCACGTCTGTAGAACCTTAAGTTAGTAGTGGGCCAAAAAAAGACAGCTATAAAGGTTTATTGGAAAGACGGAATGCGTGGGAAGTACTCGACTTGTTTCAACAACATATTATCATTATTTTATACTTTGTTTTTTATTTTCAATATTTTCTTAATACTTGTATAATTATTTTATATTATTATGTTTTCTCTTGTCACTGGGATGACAACTGCCATCAGTGGTGCTCCGAATACTGGTCAGATCGTTTTTCTTTTGTTTTGGTCTTTTCTCTATTTCAGGGGCGTGTCCCATCTCTCCCTCGACCCCCCGACACCTCCGTTGAATTCCAATCAATCCATGTTTGAAATTCAAATTTTGATATTCGCTTTTATGGTATGCGTCCACTTTGATAATTAATATTGTTCTCACTAAATTGTCCAGAGTTCTGAAAGAACGTCTGGATCGAGCTGCATACCACACTCGAATGACTCATGCAAAGAATATGTATAAATGTCCATATGGACATCTGTGACACTAATGCAAACTATTGGGTCTGGCACTAATGAGTTTTAATCGTACTAAATCATTATGTAGGTGTTGGCAAAGAAATTTCCCTTCAAAAATTCAAGTTAATAACTTTTTTAGTTTATGACCTTTGGGTGACAGATAAACGTGATTCGCATGCACTGTCTTCGGGTAATGCGCGATTAAATAAAGGAATAGTTTTCACCTTGATATACCTGAACGGTAATCTGTGTCGCGAGCCGACTTTGATTCGGACCGACCTATCATTATTCGCCATCTGCAGACACTTTGTTTTCTTGGAAGTGCATTTCGCGAGAACCCACGTCACACGAGGACCTTTTCTACCGTCATTGGAGAGCTGTCCTTTGTTTCCTAGGCCATTCATCGGGAATATTTATCTCTTCCGCAATTGCGAGGGATGACCACACGTGTGACGCAATATGTTATGGAGTCAATCGGTTGCCTTTTGTCCGAGAAGAGATCGTTCCGAGAAACATCGCGCCCGGGAGCAGCCTAGTAACAATGTACCGCCAGTAAATTAGGGGGTCGACAATAAAACAATGACCGCACAGAAAAAAAAGGTAACCATTAAGAAGCGGGTGCGTTTTTCTGCCCGAGAATAATTGACTCCGGGGTGATAAAGCATCTTTTGTTGCATGCGGGCCAGTACCCATGTGCGGAAGGGCCACCGTGAGCGACGACTGACCATCGCGTCTTTTCTCCGTAGGGGTAGGCAGAGAAAATAGGACGCGTACGGTCGCAATGCGAACCAATATAACTATAATGTAATTATAACCGATAACCATAATGTTATTGTAACTGGGCAGGTGAGGAAAATATGTAAAACGATGTAATAAAGCTGAAATAAAGAAATGCCATATGTACTAATTATAAAAGTCTCGAGAGGCAATAAAAAAGGAATAAAATGATTAGCTCTTAATTAGGATCTTGAATGTGAAATGTTTTTATACTGATTGTATTTTATACTGATTGATGTACTTAGAGGTAATTAGAGATAGTGATAATTCTGGTAAACTTAATGTGAAAAATGTATAGAATATAAGTTACTAATGGTTTATATATGTTTGCGACAATTTAAATGAACAGTGTATTATCGGATTTTTATGTGATAAGGCAGGACTATAATTAATTACGAAAAAAGTGAGCGGGGCCGAAATTAGGCCTACAAGCGAGGGTGTAGCGGAGATGTCAACGGATGGACCAATGAGGCGTCGCCAATCCTGTGAGGACGGACCGACCCCGAGCGAGAAATACGCCCTCATCACAGTTTTTTTAAAAGGGCCAGGACGCCATTTTAAAAGACAGTTGAACTAGGCGGTTGAAACCGAAGAGTCGAGGAGAGTGGTTGAAGTTGTGAACCCGGGAGTGGAGAGTTGGAGGGGGGGAGTTGTGAAGGACAGTAGACGGCGAACAGTTGAACTAGGCAGTTGAGATCGAAGAGTCGAGGAGAGTAGTTGAAGTTGTGAACCCGGGAGTGGAGAGTCAGAGGGGGGAGTTGAACTAGAGAGTTGTAATCGAAGAGTCGAGGAGAGTAGTTGAAGTTGTGAACCCGGGAGTGGAGAGTCGGAGGGGAGAGTTGAACTGGAGAGTTGACAGTAGACAGTTAAGATGGAGAGTTGAGAGCGCACAGTTGAACTGGAGAATGGCAGTTGTGAACCCGGAGCCGTACACGAGGTCCAGGAGGACGAGAGGAACGAGGTTCGGAAGGAAGTTGTAAACCCAGAGCAGCGAGTCAGACATGAAGTCGGGAGGACGAGGGAAACGAGGTCCGGAAGGGAGTTGTAGAAAGGAAGTCGAAGGCCAGTCATAAGGAAGTCGAAAGCACGCAGCTACAAAACGAGGTCCGGAGGAAGGAACCGTCAAAGAGACGTCAAGGCAAAACACAGTTGGGACCGAAGTCGACGGAGGAAGCACCCACGGTTCATCGCAACCCACCCAGGAGCAGCCGCCCAGACCGGTTCGCAGTCCTACAGAGCAGACAGCGGACAGCGGACAGCCGCGCATGCCGGATACCAGCGGTATCACTACGCCGGCCGGAAACAAGATTCCGGAAGAACGTCGCCGAGCAACCCGAGGTAGAATAAGCTATAGATTAAGTTAGTTATAAGTATTTCCACCTGCCCGTAAATGTAAACATGTGCTTAATAAATGTATAATGTACATCTTCGCGTGTTCATATTCACCTGTATCCTTATCTGCAACCATGGTAATGACGGCGTGATATCTGATGGATGATCCGCGAAGCGGATATTCCATTAGAGTGCGGGGATCGTACTAACGAGCGATCAGGAGCATGATATGAATCATTACTCCTAGACGAATCCCGACTCGAACCGAATGGCCCACCAAATCGTGGCCCCGGTTGTATCAACCTTTGTACTTCCTAATACGTAGTCATTATTTAATAGTTCCCATCATATTTATGCTTTCATTATAAATAACCATCTGTCTATCGTACGAATTTTATTTGAACATTGAATATATTGAAATATTCAGCTCAGAGGAGATTGTCATACACTGGTTCCACCAATATGTCACTAATAATACTTGGATATAGGCAACAATAAGATAGACAATCTGTATTTTTTTAATTTATAAGACCAACTTACAACAACAAAATAGATGCTATATGGTTTCACTATACTGATCACTGTGGCCAGATATGATATGCATGTAAAGATTAAGAACGAGACATAAGCTATTCACCACTTTTTTTTGCAATTTATGATAGGGCGATTTATATACACCTTGTCGGGCTAGATACTTGTAGGTAATTTTGATAGAAAAATAGTTCTTCTATCGAAAATAATGTTTTTCAATCAATAGAAATAATTTTATATTTTCGTAACAAAAATATATAAAATTACATCTATTGTAGAAAATGGGAATTTTATGATGTATAATGAATGAATAATGCATATGATAATCGATCACGGTGGGCCTAGCGTTAAGTAGAATAAGAAATAAATAAAAACTAAATTAACTAGGAATAATCAAATGATATATGTAACTAGATATAACATTTTGTAAGTAGCGTAAGAAATAAATAAATAACTAAATTTAACTAAAGTGTAAATAATTAGAGAATAAGATTAATTATAGTCGGCGGTAAGACGAAGGAGGAGTCAGTTCGGGTTCGGATCGGGCGTGGCATCCAAAAGAAGCGAGTGGACCAATGGGATGGTGACCCGTCCCATGACGGGAAGAGGGCGGATCGGCAGTTGGGAGACATCCCACTGTTGGGGTGTATAAATGGCCTACGCACGGCCCGAGGAGCAGTTGGGAAAAAAAAAAGAGAGTTGAAGAAAAATAGTGGTAAACGGCGAGAGTTGCCGAAACGAGGCCCGGTGGAATCAGTGGTACAGACAGTCGGAAAGAGATGCAAGAGTGGTAAACGGGGAGAGTTGCCGAAACGAGGCCCGGAGGAGTGAGCCGAACACGAGGTCTGAGAGGATCGAAGTCGCAGACGGAAGTCGTAAAGTCGAAGAGATCAGTCAGTCGAAGAGTCGTAAACTCAGTCGTAAAGTCGTAAAGTTCAGTGAAAAAAAAAAAGGAGAGTTGGAGAAAAAGAGTGGTAAACTGAAAGAGTTACCGAAACGCATCAGAAGCACGCAGAAGCAGTTCACCGCATATTACCCAGGAGCAGCCACCCCGCCCGTCCCGAGCAACCGGTCGGATAGCCTGTCACCGGAGCACCCGTGGACCTAGCAGGTAGCCGTCCACGCCGGCTGACCACGAGATCACTTCGCCGGCCAGAAGATCTAAGAAAACCGCAAGATGACCCGAGGTAGAATTAGTCTTAGAATAAGATAGTTATAAGTATTTGTGTATGAAATAAATGCATAGTTTGTGTATCATCGTGTGTTCATATTCACCTGCCTCACTCTTCCTATAACCATGGTACTGATGAAGCGTGATACCTGACGGATGAGTCGCGAAGCGAACTTCCTTTAGAGAGCGGGGTATGGCTCTTGTGTGTCCCCTGTTTTTTTTCCCCGGGGTATCACACGGCGTCCCCATTCTATCTAAATTAACTAAATTAAAACTAACTAAATTTTTCGAAAAATCTAAGGATCTTGTATTTTTATTTTCGATAGAAAAATAGTTCTTCTATCGAAAATAATGTTTTTCAATCAATAGAAATAATTTTAAATTTTCGTAACAAAAATATATAAAATTACATCTATTGTTAAAATGGGAATTTGGTTAAACAATAAAGATGTCAAGCTTGTTTTAAAATATATATTATGCGAAATATGCTAATTCTAGAATAACAGTAAAAATAGGGAAAGAAAATTGACAATGGATTACAAAATATAAATTATAAAACAAGATAAAAATGTGGTAATACAAAGATAAAGAACTTGCAACAAAGTTTGACCAATTCGTACAATCTGCGGGTGGTGAATTATTATTTAACAAACTTACGATAAGGGAGGTAAAATGACTAAGAAATTTTTGTGTGGTGGCTACAAGACGATGATCTTTTCGAATTATTCGATATTGCAGCTCTAAATGCTAATATTCTTTGGGTCCAAAAATATCCAGAGTGATGAACAAACAAGTCTTGTCACCGTAAAACTTTTATTAAGGCTTAGAATTGTCTAAACTCAATGTTTTGATCAGAAAAAACCGTGGTAAAATTAAAAATAGCGCGATACGCAATGGATACATTTATATAGTTTTGTTGCACATATCAAGGACACTGTGAAATCATTTGAAATTTTAAAAATGCCTTCTTATTAAACAAACAACTACACTGAGAACATGAAAGTAATTTCTCTGCGGTATCGATCAGAATGACTTTTAAAGTTTTGTTTTCGATTACACGAATAATAGAAATTGTGAACGTAAAAACAATTACTGTGCAGTATGTATCAGAACATGTTTAACAAAGTCTCCTTTTCGTCTGCACCAAAAAGGGCACTGAGAACATTAAAATAGTTTATTTCTAATGTGCGTAAGCATATGACTTTTTAAAGCTCCTTTTCGATAGCATGAATATATGCACTGTGAACAGGAAAATAATTTCTCAGCAGTATGGATCAGCACATGTCTATTTAAGTCTCCGTTCCGAATATAAGAACGATTACACTGAGAACATGAAAATGGTTTCTCTCCAGTGTGCGTAAGCACATGACTTTTTAGAGCTCCTTTCCAATTGCACTTATAATTGCACTGTGAACATGAATAGAGTTTCTCCCCAGAATGTGTAAGGAAATGAGATTTCAACATTGCTTTCCGATTGCACGAATAATTACACTGAGAACATTGAAATAGTTTCTTTTCAATGTGCGTAAGCATATGAATTTTTAAAGTTCCTTTACGATTGCACGAATAATTACACTGAGAACATTGAAATAGTTTCTCTTCAGTGTGCGTAAGTAGATGACTTTTTAAGGAACTTTTCCAAATGCACGAATAATTGCACTGTGAACATGAATAGAATTTCACCTCAGAATGTGAAAATACATGATATTTTAAGGTTCGCTTTTGATTGCATGAATAACTACACTTTGAACATTGAAATACTTTCTCACGATTGTGTTTAAGTACATGATAATTTAAGTTTTCAATTCGTTGGCACGAAAAATTACACTGTGAACATGAAAATAGTTTCTCCTCAGTGTGCTTAAGCAGATGACTTTTTAGAGCTCCTTTACAATTGCACGAATAATTGCACTGTGAACATGAATACAGTTTATCTCCAGAATTTGAGAAAACGTGACATTTTAAGTTTTCTTTTCGATTACACGAATAATTACACTGAGAACATTGAAATAGTTTCCCTGCAGTGTGCGTAAGCACATGTATTTTAAAGTATCCTTTTCGATTGCACGAATAATCACACTGAGAACATTGAAATATTTTCTCTCCAGTGTGCGTAAGCACATGAATTTTTAAGGCACTTTTCCAATTGCACGAATAATTACACTGTGAACATTTAAAGAGTTTCTCTCCAGTATGCCTAAGCACATGAATTTTTAAGGATCCTTTCCGATTGCACGAAAAATTGCACTGTGAACATGAAAATAGTTTTTCTCCAGTATGTGAAAGAACATGAATTCTTAAGGATGCCTTTCGATTGCTCATGTACGGGCACTGCGAACATAAAAATGCTTTCTTACCAGTGAAAGGAAATGTACACCTTGTTAAGGATACTGTGGCAATACAAATGTTATTCAATTTTGGTTCCATTCCCGAGGTGAGTGGGAGCACAGTTGGGATTGCAGGATCTTGTACTCCCGAGAGACCTGTAATGTGAACAAGTTAACAGTTAAGAACAGTTCTGTGTTATACAAAATGTAAGGTACACAACGTAAAACTGTTGTGTAGTTTAGAAATCCAGAATCTAAGTTACACAACAATTCAAAAAAGAGTGCAATGAAATTATTGTGATCTAATATAATCGTTGTCACCACACAACATAATTTTAATGTTTATCATATACACAGTTTCCTCCTGGAACATATATGGCTAATGTAACTAATAATTTTAAAACATATTTTTTAGGAATCGCGGAAAAGATCAATGAAAGTATTCCAACTGTAAATTTAAGCATTGTTGAAAACATAGAAGAGATACACAATGAACTAGTATTCAAACAAGCTACACAACATGATGTTAAAGCAACCTAAGTCGAATAAAATCCAACGAATTACAATGAAGGCATTGGAGAACACTTCTTAAGAATAATAAATTAATCCATCAATGTAGGAGCGTTGTCTCAATCGTAGAAGGTATGCATGGTAATTCTAATAATGATGAACTCAAAATCACAAACCGTGAGTCAATCACTGATATCTTTGAGTCGCACACACTATCAACGATTAATATCATTGTTTTATTTTATTTATATTATGGCGTGGAACCGTGATTTGGCGCACATGCATATGAAAAGAAAATATTCATGATAAACGGCGTTATAATTCGTGATAAGCGCCATCTAGTAGATTCTATCAAAACGTTTTTCACATTCAACCGGAAATGCTGAGAATTTGACCCGAATAATAAAATCTTTTTTTTTTTTAATGGGTTTTCTTTCTCTTTGTGATGGTATTAAAAAATTGATATACATTAATAATTGTGATAACTGTCACCTTTATAATTGTGGGTATTCATGTACGTGTGATGAGTGGGGGCGGGGGGAGTGTCCAACATTGCCCCCCGCTTTTTTCATACAACTTGATATTTCTCGAAAAAATAATAAGGAAGGATATATTTTTTTAATGACAAGAGACAGTAACATGATCCGCAGAATTGGATTTTTGAAAACAAAAATAGGAAAAATACAATAAAAAAGTAAAAATTAGATTTTTTTTATTTGGGCAAAATTACCTGCAATTTTAGCCAACTTTGCCCACTTCTTCTTTTCATCGAAATACGCCCTTTACGGACCTATAAATAATATATATTGTAATTTTCCAGGAAAAGACTAAGTTGTAAATAAATACGGAAGTTTAATTAACAATACGTAAGCCAAAAAACGATTGGGCAATGTTACCAAACCATCTCCGCCTTTTTTCATACTAGCGGCTTCAACAGATTAGGGCTGCCACCAAACAATACTACGAACTGCAGAACAATAAAATAGCAACAATATGTCGATTCTACGAAAATATTGAATGAACGAATACAATATTAATTTGTAAATGAGTAGGTGGTAACTATAATAAATAATTTCGTACAACTAAGCTAAGCTAAGCAGGTAGGTAATAAATAACATATTGTAATACTTCACATTTTCATACATGTATTTCACAAAAATCAATAACATATGTTTTATGTATTTTGCTTAATATATAAGAATTGTCGAAGGAACTTTGTATTTACTTTCATTCCACTTTGACAATATCAATTAGATACACTCGAGACTCATTAACTTGAGGCCAGTAGAATATGTTTTTTTTTCGCATAAAACTTATAGATACCATTTTATCAATATTTTTATATATTCGAGAACCCAACTTTCTTCTACTCTTCCTTGCCCGGATGCGAGGTTTATTTTTACTGGCATTTTGCGATCTGACAAATAATAAATGTGAACTAATGAAAAAAACTGAGAGTAGATTTATTAATATATCTATTGCGTGTTAATAAAAATCACGGTCTTGTGATGTTTTAATTAAACAAGGTTGAAAAAACACCTATTTAGCTCAATAAAAAAATGTATTAAATAAAGTTACGAGTGATAACCCTGCGACATGTTTTGTGGTGGGCAAAGTTGACGCCGAGCAGACTGAATATTGACTCGTAACATTGCCCAGCGTCATTTCTAAGGATTAAAAATAAATAATTCTAATAAAACTATTCTAGAAATATTCTGTTAATACCAGTTTAAAAATATATATAAAATTTACACGCTTGAATTTTTCCATTGAGCAATTTTCGACCAAATTGTGAAACGCAAAATTGGCACCACAAAACGACACCCCGTCTGCACAAGCTTTAACAGGCGACTGACTCACATTAGAAACAAAGCTGATTTGTAATATTGCCAAAATAATGTTGAATTTTCTGCTACAGGCGAAATATTGTTACCATAATCAATACATTTTTTAATATTTCAAGTTGAACTTAAATCTTCCCTTATGGGCAAAGATACCCCTAGAGGCAAAGTTGGCGCTTTTGACGGTATATAAGAGGGCGTCACTGTGGA
Organism: Eubasilissa regina; assembly: GCA_022840565.1. Taxonomy (NCBI): domain Eukaryota; kingdom Metazoa; phylum Arthropoda; class Insecta; order Trichoptera; family Phryganeidae; genus Eubasilissa; species Eubasilissa regina. Next base: position 1,728,716 of record JAINEB010000026.1, read on the forward strand.
ACGGGGCTCTTATCCCATCATTCTTTCCATTGTACTATACTGCAATAATATATTGGCATAAATAGTGTTGATACAACTATATCGAGTTTCATTAAAACTTCACTCGTGAGTACGATGAGATGTATAACCCAAGGGAATCTGTGATAGGACTTCCAAAGTCTCTATAATTATATATATATGTTCTATACGCAAATGAAGTTTAAATAATATAAGTAAAAACGCTCAAAATTATGTTTTTTTATTTATTTCATGTATTGTGATAAAGTGCGGCGCATGCGTATTAATAATGAAACTATGGTCACAGTCACAGTGTTCAATCACTGATATTATCGAATATCAATCACATGTGAGTCAAGACTGACATTTTTTCTTGGCACTAAATTCCAATACCAAACATTAAAAGTACAAATAATTGTCAAGGATTTAGGCCTGTGAACACACACTACCTAAATATGAACAAATTCTTAAATACATCATAAAAGAACAAAGTGGTTTTAGAAACAATCGGTCATGTGAAATGGCTCTCAATCTTATCCTGGAAGATTGAAAAAATGATTCTGATAAGACTAAATATATAATTGCAGTTTTCCTGGATTTTAAGGAAGCTTTTGAAACCACTGACAATTTTTATAAAATAAAATAACACCGTTGAAATAAATTCAGGTACACCTGAGCAATAGACACAAGACTACTTAACTACTAGGAGTACCACAAGGTCAGTTCTTGGACCTATGCTTTTCATTATCATTAAATAATACAGCAATAAGGCTGAAGAAATAAAGTTAAAACTAAACGTATACAAAACAAAATTCACGAACATTGGAAATAAAATAATACCAATGACATCAGCAATTATCACAGATGATGAAAGTCTGAAGGAAGTGACTGAAATGAAATATTTAAGTGTCATAGAAGATTGTAAATCGAGTTTATCGCAAAATACAAATTGAAAGCTAAATATTTAGAGTAAATTCGTGCCATTAAAGCCATTTAGCTAATAAAAACATTTATTCTAACTGTTATTTACGGTAACACAGGTTGACAGCGTGGCTGCGTTCGGGTATTATATGTCACGGTATGATAAATGGTATATTCCTCACATCAACTACTGCAGCAGCATTTAGTTTTTGGCTAATGAAGGACAAATGCAACAATGGTCAGTGTTGCGAAATAAAGCTTTGATAATAATACTCAGAAATAAATAATATACTCAGATCAGTGCAATGGCGATGACGACTTTTAAGCAGAAAATATATTTTAACGTAATGATATTTATTTATAAACTCCGCACTAAGAAAATATCGGCAGAATTTCTACGAAAAATGGTTCAAATCAACATGAACACGAACATTATATGAAAGGGGAGGATAGACTGAGATTACTATTCAGGAAGAAGGCTAAATCTCAGATGATGTACAGTGCTATAAAGATTTTTAATAAAATGCCAGAAAACATAAGAAAGGAGAAGAAACTACATACGTACGTACATACATACATACATAAGTAAAAATAAACGATTTTGATTTATCTTGTTTATATTAGAGCATTTATAAAAATACTTGTGCAAGCAATATATTAAAAATAAATAAATTAATAAAAATATTAAGGCTTGGTTAGATGTTCAGAAATTGACGAACATTTATTCTTCTTAACGTTATCTGATGACATCCAACATTAATTTTAATTAAATAACCAAATCAAACCTAAAAATAGAACTATACTTACTTACTTACCATCACGCCGTTTCCCCGTGAGGGTAGGCAGAGAGGATAGAGCTCCACACTCTTCTGTCCTGACATACAATTCTCGCCTCATCCATACATCTTGTCATACAAGCACGCCGATTGTTGAGGCTTCTAACAGAACCATCCTCCATTATCTGGTTTACCTGGTCGTGCCAAGTCTTCCGCGGACGTCCTCTATTTCTGGTTCCATCAACACTTGCGTCATATATCTTTCTTACCATTCTCTCCTCATTCATCCTTTCCATATGACCAAACCACCTAAGTGATCCTTTCTTAATCTTACTCACTATACTAACATCAGCTTTACATTCTTTTCTTATTTCTTCATTCTTTACTCTGTCATAAATAGATTTGCCACAAATAAGTCTAAGTGATCTCATTTCCACTGCATTCAGTGTACTTTCGTTCCTTTTCTGCCAGCTCGAGTCCTCACTTCCATACATCAGTGTCGGTACCAGGAATTAGAATTATAATAAATTTACCAAACCAAACATTGCCTTAATAAAACTGTGATCATGTATCGTATTCGGCATTTTAACCCCTTGTATTTTTGGTCTATATTAAATGTGATATGGTGTTTTTACGAATGAAGCGAAAGAAAGATCTACTTTCTATGGCATTAAATGTCAAATGTACCGTGCCAATTCGAAATTTAAACGTTTAATGACTTTTTTAATACTTGCGCACGCCTTCATTTGATGTCCTATCAGGGCATTCAACTATGCCGGGGGAAAAAATAAACAAAATCGGAGCAATTGGTAATATTATAAATAATAACCAAAGAGACAACCTGCACAATATCTGGTAAATCTAAAGACAAGCATTTACTTACCGTTGTACTGGTCAGCCTTCCTGGAGTACTCCGAGCACTCCTGCTTTATGTCGGGGAGCGATATCTCTATATCGGAGTAGGGCACTCCACCGCCTTCTCCTTCATTACCGCTCTCGGCTGGAGACCCTGGCTCAGACTTGATGGGAAGAGCATCTTGGTCAGCACGGTGCATGGCTCTAGAATGCTCCAGCGAGCACGCGACACCATAGATAAGAGATGGTGGGGACTACGCCAAATGACGCTTGTCAATAGACTAGAATAATCCATAGACTATATTAATATTTCTACATCGACGATACTTATGCAGGGCATAGTATTACAAAGACAATTAACTATCATACTAAAAGTATTAACCATAGATAAGTATTAACTATCATACAAAACCTATATAGTGTTGCAGAGGTGGTCCCATATAAAGTATTATTTTGTATAATCACTAAGTAAATTAATATTTTTTATTATCAATTTAATATAACAATATGTGCAGTACAAATTTTTTTCTCAATTATTAAACATTCGAATTTAGAATACAAATAAAATAAAAATGTTTTTGGGTTTTAACGATCGTTTAGAATCTTATGTGTGTAGTTTTATGGGCTAATCTGCCGTGTATTCAAAGAACAAATAAAATGATTATCACAAAATAATTATATTGTAAAATAACCTTATTGGCCTGAATATAACAAAATCAAAAACTTAAAAAGAGTTACATTCGCGTTATATGGGAGATCTATAACTTAGATCTAATAGGTTTTTTTTTCTCAAAGTAATGGGTAAAAAATTTCAGAATCATATCATATTCGAGCCAATACGGTACATGAAAAATATATACATACATATAAAATGTATTAATTCAGTTTATTCTATGCAAATTCCACAATTCTACAAATATGTATAATATTTTTACATTTTGCATGAATACTGCTTGTTGTCAGTTTTCTTTGCCATTCTTTCTGACTTAGATTGACAAGAATTGGCGGATTTAACATATTTTTAATATATTTTTTTAACTGTTCCTGTTAGTGGGCGCGCACTCCACCAATGTATCACGCGCCCACTCCATTGGTATGAATTGTCAAGATGATGAGAGAAATATATTAATTAGCTCTTTAAGAACATTGTTATCTAATAATATTGGTTATTGAAGCAGACTAACAATATGTATTTGTTGCTCTTCTTCAAGTTTCTAAACATCCACCTTAAGTAATGAACCACCAGATATGTTGTTGATGAAAGAAATAGGAAAAAAAGGAACAAACCCAGCTATATTGAAAAATGACGTATATTGAATAAAAATTCTAAATTCACTACAATCAATTTTTCATACAAAAATAAATTAATATATCTAAGTCTCCTTGATACGTGTAACAAAATTATATAAATGTATCCATTGCGTATCACATTATTTTTAATTTTACCACTATTTTTTCTGATAAAAATAATAGGTTTAGACAATTCTAAGTCAATTGCCTAATAAAAGTTTTAAGGTGACTAGGCTTGTTTGTTCTTCACTCTGGATATTTTTGGACCTAAAGAATATTAGTATTTAGAGCTGCAATATCGAATAATTCGAAAAGACCATCGTCTTGTAGCCACCGCACAAATATTTCTTAGTCATTTTATCTCCCTTATCGTTATTTTGTTAAATAATAATTGACCACCTGCAGATTGTACGAATTGGTCAAACTTTGTTGCAAGTTCTTTATCTTTGTATTACCACATTTTTATCTTGTCTTATTATTTATATTTTGTAATCCATTGTCAGTTTTGTTTCCCAATTCTTTCTGTTATTCTAGAATTAGCATATTTCGCATAATATATATTTTTAAACAAGCTTGACATCTTTATTGTTTAACACAAATTCCCATTTTCTACAATAGATGTAATTTTATATATTTTTGTTACGAAAATTTAAAATTATTTCTATTGATTGAAAAACATTATTTTCGATAGAAGAACTATTTTTCTATCGAAATTAAAAATATACGAGAGTGATATGCCTAAGCCCGAAGTGACGCGAAATTATCACATTTATTAGCCGAATATATGAAAGCTGGAAATCACATCTCGCAAGTACATGCAGATCGCCGACGGCAGGCCCATATAAACGAGATCGGACGTCTCTCAACAAAAAAAAACCGAGCGATTCGTTCAAAAGTGAGTTGCGACCGTAATGACCTCCAGCCCACGGGTTGTGCAATGAACGAAAAACGACGGGGGCTGAAAATTACGGGATTATGAAGGTTTCCTGAGAAGCGATAGCAGATCTCTAAGGACGCGCATTGTTTCGGGGAGACGCACCCTGCCGACAAATAGAACCGAAGGTTGCAGGACTATTAAAGCTGGACCCGTTGTACCGGCGAGAATAGGAAATGCACCGTTACGTGCCCGTTAGCTAGCGTTCAGGGTCGAGACGTGACGAGAACAAAAGACGCAGTTCCTTTGTGCAATCTGCTCGAAATGTAAATGAAAATTGCAAGAAATAACATTCCCGGCAATTCAGACTTTAGTTTAATCATTAGAATATAATAAATAATATGTTTTGACGCGTGAATATGATTTTGAAGCGATGAGTACGAATCTAAATTGCTTAAAGAATATGACAATCGATCACGGTGGGCTTAGTATTAATTAGGATACTAATAATTAAATGATATATGTAACTAGATATTAGATTCTGTAAAATAGCGTAAGAAATGAATAATGAATACGATGATTGATCACGGTGGGCCTAGTGTTAAGTAGAATAAGAATAATTAAATGAGATATGTAACTAGATATAAGATTCTGTAAGTAGCGTAAGAAATGAATAAATAACTAAATTGACTAAAGTGTAAATAATTAGAATATAAGATTAATTATGGTCAGCGATAAGACGAAGGAGGAGTCAGTTTGGGTTTGGATCGGGCGTGGCCTCCAGAAGAAGCAAATGGACCAATGGGATAGTGGCCCGTCCCATGACGGGAAGAGGGCAGATTGGCAGATGGGAGACACCCCACTGTTGAGATATAAAAATGGCCTACACACTGCCCGGAGTGCAGTCGAACAGTCGAAAAGATCAATCAGTCGAAAAGTCGCTCAGTCAAAAAGTCGTGAAGTCAGTCGAAAAGAGAGTGGTAAACAGGGAGAGTTGCCGAAACGAGGCCCGGAGCAGTGAGTCGGACACGAGGTCTGGGAGGAGCGAAGTCGTAGAAAAGAAGTTGTAACCGAGAGTTGTCAAAACGAGGTCCAGAGGAGTGAGTCGGAGACGAGGTCTGGGAGACGGAGCTACACGGAGAGAAGTTACCGAAACGCAGCCGAAAGCATACAGGAGCAGTTCACCGCATTTTGTCCAGGAGCAGACGCCCCGCCTGTTCTGAGCAACCAGCCTGATAGCCTGTCGCTGGAGCAGCCGTGGAGCCAGCAGGTAGCCGCCCACGCCGGGTGATCACTATATCACTTCGCCGGCCAGAAGACCCGAAGAAAATCACAAGATGACCCGAGGTAGAATTAGTCTTAGATTAAGATAGTTATAAGTATTTGTGTTATCAATAAATGTATAGTTTGTGCATCATCGTGTGTTCATATTCACCTGCCTCACTCTTCCTATAACCATGGTACTGATAAAAGCGTGATACCTGACGGATGAGTCGCGAAGCGAACTTCCATTAGAGTGCGGGGTATCGTTCCCGTGAGCGATCAGGAGCTGATACGATCCATCTCTCTCCTCCCCCCTCTTGTGTGTGCCTTTTCCCCGGGGGTATCAATCTAACACAAGGTGTTAAAAATCCAAGCCTTACAGTGTGATTTTGTACCCTGCTTAAGTAGAAATATGAATATAGTCTATGGACTTCTCTAGTCTATTGACAAGCGTCATTTGACGTAAAACCCACTCGTGTCGCGTGGTGATTCTAGAGCCATGCACCGTGCTGACTCAGATGCTGCTGCCGTCAAGCTTGAGCCAGGGTCTCCAGCCGAAAGAGACGATGAAGGAGAAGGCGGCGGAATGCTCTACTCCGAAATAGAGATATCGATCCCTGACATTAAGCAGGAGTGTTTGGAGTACTCCAGGAAGGCGGACCAGCACAACGGTACGGAGATCCTTTAGGTTTAGCAAATATTGTCCCGGATGTGTCCTTTATTAAAAATGACCCTTTTCCGTAATGTAATCTGTGGACGTCCGACAAGAATTTTCGCATCTGACGGTGATTCTCCGGAATTATGACAAAAATGGCAGAAAGCACACCTGCTCTCAAGTGGGGTCTATTCTAGATTGTGGTGTTCTATTCTATAAACGACCGTTTTCAAAATTATACAAATTGAGTTATATAATACGCACTAAATGTCGAAGAAATCGCTTCAACTGATTCTTTAAATACTTTGACATTTTATATATTTGGAGATTGTGTGAGGAAAGGTATGTTGACTCCAGATCAGGAGGATTTGAAGATGATGTTGTGAATAGGATGTAATTTGTGTGAGAGTATTTATGCCCCGATAGTCAGCCAAATACTCTCCTTTCCTTTGTATCGTAAAGTACATTGCGGTTCGCATTTGTATATATTTGAGGATGTATGTCGATGACAGGTGGCAGGTTATAAAAAAGTAAAATACATAGCGATTTATAGAGCTGTCGCTCGGGTGGCGTTGATAGGTAGTCTGATCTTGATTTAGTCCATCCGGTTGCTACTGGTCTCGTTAGTATTATTACATGCCGTCGGTACTTAACGCCTTTATGGCTGGTACAACTTCTTGTGCGCGAAGGATTAGAATGCAGGCGCCCTTCACACATATTTATTGATTTTTAATACGCTTGGTACATCAAATTATTTAATACAATGGCCACCTTAAGTTGTTTTGTCACGGTTAAATTTTTTTATTTTTATTTCGTTAGAATTTATTAGTTATTCTAAATGCTGTTTTAATTAGCCTATTATATAATTTAGAAGCCTACTAGAATGGGAAAACAATTTTAGGAAATATAATGATAAATAGAAATATATGGGTCAGATATATTAAAGTAGATTTACACATATTTTTATTTTACACATACTTTTCGAAAAATGCCAGATAAATATTAAAATTCTTGTTGGATGTCACAAGACTTCCTTAAAAAGAAGAAATGTTCGTGAAAATCCACTTATTTAATCAGGTTTTTAAGGTAGAATACTTAAAAAATTAAATAATGTTGCGACATGACAATGATTAGGTTTAAGCGCAACATGTTTCATCACTCTTTTTAGATTCGTTGTGTACTTTAGATTCTGGTTTTATAAGGTACACAACAGTTTAAAGTTATGTATCTTACATTTTATATAACACAGAGTTGTTTTTAACTGTTAACTTGTTCACCTTACAGGTCTCTCGGCAGTACAAGATCCTACGGTGAAAGCTGGTGAGAAACAATTTTTATGTTCACAGTGCACTTATTCGTGCAATCGGAGAGGTGACTTAAATAGGCATGTGCTTACGCACTCTGGAAAGAAATTATTTTCATGTTCTCAGTGTAATTATTCGTGCAATCGGAAAGGAAACTTATATAGGCATGTGCTTTCACATTCTGAGGTGAAACTTTATTCATGTTCACAGTGCAATTATGCTAGTAATCGGAAAGGAGACTTAAATAAACATGTGCTGATCCATACTGCAAAAAAATTATTTTCATGTTCACAGTGCAATTATTCGTCCCATTGGAGAGGAGACTTAAATAGGCATGTGCTTTCACATTTTGAAAAGAAACTCTATTCATGTTCACAGTGCAAATATGCTAGCAATCGGAAAGGAGACCTAAAGAAACATGTGCTGATCCATACTCCAGAGAAGTTATTTTCATGTTCACAGTGCAATTATTCGTGCAATCGGTTAGGAGACTTAAAAAGTCATATGCTTACACACACTGTAAAGAAACAATTTCAATGTTCTCAGTGTAATTATTCGTGCAATCAGAAAAGATCGTTAAAATTTCATGTGCTTTCACATTCTGGAGAAAAATTGTATTCATGTTCACAGTGTAATTATTCGTGCATTTTGAAAAGTTCCTTAAAAAGTCATGCACTTACGCATACTGTAGAGAAACTATTTCAATGTTCTCAGTGTAATTATTCGTGCAAACGTAATGCAACTTTAAAACGTCATGTGCTTACGCATTCTGGAAAGAAACTTTTTCATTGTTCTCAGTGTAATTATTCTTGCAATCGGAAAGGATCGTTAAATTCTCATTTGCTTTCACATTCTGGTGAGAAACTCTATTCTTGTTCACAGTGCAATTATTCGTGCAATTGGAAATCATCCCTAAAAACTCATATGCTCATGCACACTGGAGAGAAACCATTTTCATGTTCTCAGTGTGATTGTTCTTACAATCGGAAAGGAGAATTAAGTAGGCATGTGCTGATACATAATGCAGAGAAATTATTTTCTTGTTCACAGTGTAATTATTCGTGCAATCGGAAAGGACACTTAAAAAGTCATATGCTTACGCATACTGAAGAAAAACTATTTCAATGTTCTCAGTGCCTTTATTCATGCAATCGAAAAGGAAACTTTATTAAACATGTGCTGATACATAATGCACAGTAATTATCTTAATGATCGAGTGTAATTATTCACCCTGGTCAGAAATAATATCAATGTTCTCAGTGTATTTTTTTGTATAATCAGAAAGGGTTGTTTAAATCTCATATGTTTTCACATTCTGTGTAGAAGGTGCAATTATTCGTACCTGGTTAGGAAGAAAGGAAAAGAGCCCTAAAAGTGTGTTTGCGCGAACTGGAGAGAAACCAGTTTTTTGTTCCTAGTGTAATTATAATGCAATCGTAAAAGATACTTAAATAGACACATGCTGATCCGTACTGTAGATAAATTTATTTCATGTTCCTAGTGTAAATATTCATGTAATCGTAAAGGAAGCCTATGAAGTCATGTGGTCTCACATTCTGGAGAGAAACTACATTATTTTTCACAGTGCAATTAGAAACAAAACTTAAAAACTCATGTGCTTACGCATACTGGAGAGAAACTATTTTCGTGTTCTAAGTGTAATTATTTGTGTAATCAGAAAATATCTTTAATATGACAACTGCGGAGAAACTCCTATTTTATTAAAATTTATTGTTGTTTTCTTGTTATTGAGATGTTCAACTCTATATTACACCAAGATTTAAGATCTCGAACTCTCGGAATCTCGGAAGGTTTTATCGAACGCCGTCCGGTACGGAGGTGACACTGCGAGCACAGTATACCTACATCAACGCCGCGCAACTGCGGCATCATGGACGACATATTTAACACCTTACGGACCGACGTAGAAAATATCACAAGCATATCAAAAACATAAACCAAAGGTCAAAAAGACTTAAGGTACAACGCAATTGAAAAACGTGTCTCGAATTTGGAAGAAGCTTTAAATAAAAGAGAAATATATCAACAACAGCTAATAATAGAACTACAGAAAAAAATAGTATCAAAAGAAAAATTAAAGTCATGTCTTCAAGACCAAATAATAAATCTGCAAACAACTCTCATTAATAAAAATATGGACTATATAAAAAAAATTGAAAAATTTTTGAAATGAATGAGTGAAAGTGAAACATAACTTATGCGAATATAACAAAAGAAAGAACTACAATATCACTAATTCCCGAACCACAATTTCCGTCCGTTTTCAATGCTAGCTGTCACCCGAAAAGACCGTTGCCCGGAATCCTCTCCCCGCGCGTCTGTGTTGCCAACATGAGAATGTTAATTCGTACACATCTCGCGCGCTGTTGGTACCAGATATAACGTTATAATATATATATATATATATTATTTTTTCCCTCTCTAATGTTAGTAAGAATTTTGATTTAGATTCGTCTCTTTCTTTATGTGTGCTTGTAGCATTCTCTTCGTACCCGCTCTATGGGTTACAGTGTTTGGGTAAAGAATATCAATGGGATGGAGGCGTGTGGGATCCGACGGTGGGTGGAAGTAATCTAATGATTGATAAATATCCCTAATCTTGATGGTGGGACAGTTAAGTTAAGTGTTCGATGATTATATTCGATGTCGACAAACCTAGGGCTCTTGGTAGCTTGACGGAGCAATTTGTTCTCTAGACACTCTAAATAGCAAACATATCAAGTTAGTTTCACAATTATACTCGAATGCGAAATTGTATCAAATGCCTTGGTAAGATCAAGGAATAGATGTTATTAAACTGTTTTACAAATAAAATGAACATAGGTAAGGTAAAATTTAAAATAGAATTAAGGATGAGGATTTGTACCTACCCATGACGTGTGTACAATTAAATTCATAATTACACATACCTTTTTTTTTGTGTTTCTGTCGTTCAGTCTGTCATTCCTCAGCGCCCATTGCTGGCTGTTTTGAATGCACGTCAGAGAGAGGTGACATAGCCTGTCTCGGATGACAATATCACAAGTGCATATCAATTGGCACCCACAATACAGCCATGCACCCCTCGATAAAGTCCCACACAACAAAACTTGGGTTGGTTTGAATAAACAATATAGTCTAGAAGTATAAACGTCCTTCATTATATTGCACTTCCTCATCTTTTATATATCGCTATTGGATTTGAATCTGTATATATATACATGGTAAAAGAAGAGATATGTAAATGCCATTGCCAGTAAGAAAAAAATATGTCTTCAGTTGCATATTTTTCACTTAACAATACCGTTTTAGGTCTATTTTTTCTAAATGTATATTTCTTCGCTATGGGCTAACAAACTCTGTATATTCAGTAGATTATGTTATTAAGTAAGCGTATAATGCGATGAAGGTTTTCATCGAAAGGCAAGATGACATTAAAAATGAGGAGAAATCACAGATTCAAAATTAAACTAAGACCAAAGGAGGCCAACCATGCTATGATATTCCGCCACTCGCCACCCTAGATAGGGATGCCTTCCAGCTGTTATTTTCAATGATTTTCCTATATTTTTGATACCCTGTTCCAGGATTATAATGGTATTTATTTCACTGAGCCGACATTGATTGACCTTACCCTTAAAGTTGAGTCATATCACATGGCATTGAGCAGATCTGTAGGAGTGATCACCATGAACCATGGTTTAATGATGGCTTCAATCTGTTTCCTCTTGTCGCTTAAATTTCGACATGAAACGAGAACTTTCAGCATTGACCACACATTTTCAATATGATTTAGATCGCGGCTGGTTTTCTGGCCAAGGTAAGACAATGCTACATCCTGCTGAAAGATGCACCGCTGGTGGCCACCATGGAACAAATTAACAGTGGGCAGGAACTCTAGCTCCAAGACGATTCGTCGATAATTTAATATCATGAATCAAAACACAGAAAGGGTAAAACAGTAGTAATGTACTCCCTTGCAACATTAACATTTTAATAGGGATAAAACATTACAACCGCGAAGGGCCTCTCGGCTATAACCATGCACCCAACTTGATCGGTGATCCGTCATTGTTAGTTATTGAAGAATAAAAATGAGGATAATATTTTTGTAAAGTCCACATCGGTAGCATCGCGTAGTGGGAGGATTTTTATTTTCATTGGGAAAACCTCCTCCCACGCACAGGAGCGGGGAATCCTTTCTAATAAAATGGTTACTAATGATTGTTGCTTAATAGAATAACTATTTATTTAAAATGATATTTTATTAAAACGTAGCTTTACTGCGCATGTAAGGTAGGGGTATGGAAGGAATTGTTTAGGTCTTTATTGAGAAACTCTTTTCCACGTCGCGCTCCTAACCGGAATAGTTCGTCACCCAACTGTATTTAATTTGGTTGCGAGACTGCTGCACCTCTATAAACAATGTGATATTAATAAAACTCAGTTGTGCATGTAGTACAATATTTGGTTTATTAAATGAAATGTAAACACTCATATGTCAAGAAATGATATGATAAAGTTATTCAAAATATTAGAAAATAATTATCACTAGATACTAGAAATCGCTAAATCAATTCAGTAGAATTAAGTCTTTTTGTAACACATATGCAACCATTAATGATGACGTCATCATTCGTTGCCAATGCACATCTGGATGAAGACCTCCCCGTGACTGTCACTTTCTTCGCTCTTCCGCCAACCTTCGCCGAACCACTCCTAATGCTCCAGTAATTTAGTAAGCGATAATTGCAATGGGTAAACTCGTCAGTGCTTACTTCATCGATTATTATTATTTTTATATTTTTTATTTTTAGAGAAACAAACATTGTAACAATAATAACATAAGATATAAAAAACACCAGTATAGTTTCTTCAGATTTAAATAACTAGAACATAATAAACTAAAAATAAGTACACTAAACAAACTAATAAATAAAAAGTCTTGTACATTAAAATAAACTAAAAATAGTATAAATGCTAATTTTCTGGAATAAGGTTTCAACCCTGATCACTATATCACTAGACGTGCCTTAAACTTGGTGCTCTATAGAGTTGGAGATCTCAACAGTAGAATACATTACACATGATAAGGAGACTTGAAGATCTACAGAACAATGCTCACACTAAGCTGGAAGGACAGTCACAAGGGAATGTGTCATGGCTCGGATGAAAAAAGGATAATAAGTATTTAAAACAATCAAAATGAAGTATAAGATCTTGCATCTCATAATGCAGGAAAAGATTTACTGAAAGTCAGGGCCCCGGAAGAAGACGAATATCATGGATGAAGAACACAAGGTAATGTTTCTCTCTTCAGAGACACTCAAGTTCGTTCTGCGCTCCTCTCATTTTATACATAAAATCTTATTCGAGAATCTGTTGTGATATTTTTCACATGACCCTTCTACGAGCGATAGGTCCCGTATTGGTCCTTCGCATTCGCCGCCTGGTTGGCATTATTTTAATTCTAAAAGGAAACCCTGCTACGCCGTGCTACAGCGCTGCACGGCTGCCAGACAAGACACCCCTCACTATCCTCCGGCAATAGATGTCTTTATTATTCATTCAATATACAAGTGTACACAAAACAATACATTTTCACAGATCAGTGAACAAATACATACGACTAATATAGATACTGTTTCCGGTCTCGCCGAGGCCGGCACAATCCTCCCGGGGCTGGGGGTGGCGGAAAGCAGAGGGGCAGAAATAGAAAAACGTACTCTCTAACGAGGGGCAAGACAAAAAATAGGCGTCAATTCGTACCTCAAACGTTGTCAGAAGACATCATCCACGTAGCAATGAGTTGTCTCCAGTGTGCGTAAGCACATGATTTAATAACGACCCTTTGTGAGTGCACGAATATGTACACTTGGAACAAGAAAATGGGGTCTCTTCAATGTGCCTAAGCACGTGCTTTTTTAACGACTCTTTTCGATTGCACGAATAATTACACTGGGAACATGAAAATATTTTTACTCCAGTGTGTGTAAGCAGATGACTTTTTAAGTTTCCTTTCTGAGAGCACGAATAATTGCACTGTGCACACGAATACGGTTTTTCTCCAGTGTGCGTAAGCATATGACTTATTAACGATCCTTTGCGATTGAACGAATAATTACACTTGGAACAATAAAACAGATCATTTCGAGTGTGCGTAAGCAAATGCCTTCTTAACAATATTTTCTCATTGCACGAATAATTACACTTGGAACATGAAAAGAGTTTATCTGCAGTGTGTTTAAGCATGTGACTTTTTAACGAGCCTTTCTGATTGCACGAATAATTACACTTGGAACAGGAAAATAATTTCTCTGGAGCGTGCCTGAGCATATGACTTTTTAAATATCTTTTCTGATTGCAGGAATAATTACACTTGGAACATGAAAAGAGTTTATCTGCAATGTGTCTAAGCTCATGTGTTTTTAACGAGGCTTTTCGACTGCACGAATAATTACACTTGGAGCATGAAAATATTTTTACTGCATTGTGCGTAAGCAGATGACTTTTTAAGTTTTCTTTCTGATAGCACGAATAATTGCACTGCGTACATGAATATGGTTTTTCTCCAGTGTGCGTAAGCACATGTCTTTTTAGGTGGTGTTTTAGATTGGTCGTAAAATTGCACTGGGAACATGAAAATATTTTAACTGCATTGTGCGTAAGCAGATGATTTTTTAAGTTTTCTTTCTGATAGCACGAATAATTGCACTGTTCACATGAATGAGGTTTTTCTGCAGAGTGCGTAAGCACATGTCTTTTTAGGTGGTGTTTCCGATTGGTCGTATAATTGCACTGGGAACATGAAAATAGTTTCTCTCCAGTATGTGAAACTATATGAATTCTTATGGATGCTTTTACATTGCTCGTGTACGGGCACTGCGTACAGGAATATGTTTTCTTACCAGTGGAAGGAAATGCACACCTTCTTAAGGATTCCTTGGCAATGAAAAATATATTCAATTTTTGTTCCTTTACAGATGTAGGTGGAGGCACAGTTGGGATTGCAGGATCTTGTACTGCCAAGAGACCTGTAATGTGAACAAGTTAACGGTTATCTATAATTCTGTGTTATATAAAATGTATATAACATCTAACCTTTATCACCGCAATCATAATATAAATGTTTACCATATTCAGGGTTGGTAACCCTGGTAACATCTGGTTAGATGTTCGAATTTTTACGAACATTTCGTTTTCTTAAAGCCATCTAGTGATATTCAATATGGAAAAATCTAATATGATGTGTAAATCTACATCAATTAAAAAAAAATTGATTTCTTACAATATGTTCGCCATATGTTACTAATGATCGCCACACAGGAGTTAAGTGCACACTGCAAAGCGGTACTTGCAGCGCAACTCCCACCAGCCATAGAGACTTTGAGTACCGACGGCATGTAATAAAACACACGCGGCCAGCAGCGCTCGGATACAGTTCGCCCGAGTGGCAGCTCTAGAAATCGTCTCCGATCTGGCACACTTCCTAGTGGTAACTTTAACCTTTATACAAGTAACTTTAATAAATCCAATGCATCCACAAGCAGTTTCTGTTCTTGTAACCTATCCTCCTACCTCGCACCCCTCAGGACAGGGTGAATTTCTGCCAGACTGCGACCGAGTTCTGCGACTGCAACACGTACATTTGACGTCTATCCTCCCCTTTTAGGGGTGCATGATACCGGAGCCAACCTATGATGGTATTAAGATTAATGGCTGAATGTAATAATTGTGCCATAACTGCAGTAACCGTAAAATATAGTAAAAAAAAAATAAATTAAGATTTTGTAAAATATTACACGCGTTGCTTTGTTGATTGGAATCGAAATGGGAGTAAACAATTCTCCAATCATTCCGGCATAGAGTGGGAAGCTTTGGGGTGTCCATCATACCACCTGTCACACATTCATAGACATCTATGCTCATATATTTCGACACAAATACGAGCCACAAAACATACCGCGATAAAAAAGAATTTAGGGTATTTGTGTGAACTTTTGCGCATACAATACATACATTACAGCATCATCTCAAATCCTTCTTATATAACCTAACCTTACCCCCATAAACAAACATTCTTCAAATACCTAAGATGTCATAAATATTCAAAGTGAGTGAGTTGAAGCGACTTCAGCATTGTGTACATTATTTCATAATTAAATTATAGAATAGAACATCGCAACCAAGAATAGACCCCACTTGAGAGCAGGAGTGCTATCCGCAATTTTTCATATTTTCGTAGAATCACCGAACAGATGCCGAAATTTCTGCTGGACGATCACGAATTACATTATGGACTGTTAATAAAGGACAAGTCCGGCACAATGTCTAGTAAATCTAAAGAAAATCATCTCCTTACCGCTGTGCTGGTTCGCCTTCTTGGAGTACTCCAAGCACTCCTGTTTTATGTCGGGGATCGATATATCTATATCAAAGTAGGGCACTCCGCCGCCTTCCCCTTCATCGCCTGGAGACACTGGCTCAGGCTTAATGGCAGGAGCATCTGGGTCAGCACGGTGCATGGCTCTAGAATGTTCCAGCGAGCACGCCACACGAGGTGGAGATCAAATTGCAATTGTCCATAGACAAGAGTAGTCCATAGACTATCATTAATACCAAATCGATGAGACTTACGCAGGGTACCCAGACAGGGAGGAGTGATGGGGCCTAGTGTAGTTAATGCTATGACCTTTAAACAAAAAATGTATTTGTAGTAGCTCATATGACTTACTATTTGTACTCTCTTTATCTGGTACGGCTATTAAGAGCATTTTTTATATTACCCACGAGAGTATGTACTTTCAAATTAAATTTAGAGTCCATTGTTTGATCACAGTTAGATCCGGTTGATGAAGGAGGATACCTCTCCTTCAGTCCAGACAATTATAAGGAATTAGAAGAGATGTTTTTCCGGTCAAACCTTTATGGCTCCTTTTAAAAATAACATATATACATAAGGCGACATAAATTCCATTCCAATTGCATCTTTTGATTTGCATTTTCATAATACTTTGTTGCTTTTAAAAATATGGATTATTGTATGATCCGTAATAGGAGAGTCTAGCAGATTAACATGTAACTCGAATACATGTGTTATCACAAGATCTATTAATGTAGGCCCTTGTCTGAGTTACTCTTGTAGATTATTGAATCATTTGCTCCATTCTATATTGTTAAAGCTTTTTATATACATGTCGTAAGCTGTACTTGACTCGAATTTCTGCAAAAAAATCTAAATGAAATGCGCATCTCGTAATATTCCAATAACAATTATTTTCATATTAAACATATTTTAATATATGGTAGGATTCTGTCAGAAAAATATTCAATTTCGCATTATTTCTCAAAATATATAATTAAGGACAGCTTATTTCAATGTACTGACTGCACGCGCCTGCTCATAAATGTTTTTCATGTTAATATCTCCTACAATAATATTAGTTCTGCTTTCTCTCATATTTAGTGACCACCAGTTTTCAAAATATGGTAAGAATTTACGTGAATTACTAGCGTATATGGCATTTATAAATCCTTCCTTAATTTTAATTGCCATGTTCTAAGCAATGTTCTCATGTTATTATATGGACTGTATCTTACCTTTAATTGACTGATACAAAAATGTATTTTTCATCGAAGTTCCTGATGGAATCTCGATAGTTATAGTACAAAGAAAAATGTTAATATTGATATGACCAAAGGTAGCCAACAATGCCATGACATTCCGCCACACGCCACTATAGCTAGATAGGGAGACCTTCCAGCTATTATTTTCACTGATTTTCCTATATGTTTTGATACCCTGCTCCAGCATTTATTGCATTGAGCCTTCATTAATTGACCTTACCCTTAAAGTTGAGTCATCACATTACGTTGAGCAGATCTTCAGGATTTAGATCGGGACTGGTTTTATGGCTGAACTTTTCCAAACCTGCTGAAAGCACCGCTCGTGGGCAGCTTCAAACAAATCAACGGTCGGCAGTAACTTGAGATCCAAGATGATTCGTCGATAATTTAATGCTATGAATAAAAACACAATAAAAAAAGGGTTGGACAGTACAAATGTACTCTCTTGCAACATTAACATTTTAATAGGAGTAAGGGCCTCTCGGCTATAATCACGCACTTAATTTAATCGGTGATCTGCAATTATTTTGAAAGATTTATTAGTTATTTAAGAATAAAAAATGAGGATAATATTGGTGGACAACCGTGGCATGGCATAGTGGGAGGATTTAATATTTTTTTGGGAAAACCTCTTTCCATGCACAGGCCTACGCGAGGTCCGGTGGACCGGGCGATCGCTTCTAATAGGTCGCCCATATAAATATAATCCTCGTCATAATGAAGATCTCTGACTCACTTTCTTCTGTATTCTGTCAATCTCCGCCGTACCACTCCTGATGAATGAATAATTGCGATGGGTTGACTGGTCAATGTTTTCTAGGACGTTTATTTTACTAGTCTCCTGGAATGGGGCTCGAACCTTGATCACTATATAACTACACATGTCTTAACCACTAGGTCTTAAAACTTGGTGTGATTTAGAGTTCAAGATCTCAACAACAAAATACGTTAACAGTTTACGTTATAAATGTTACGAATGAAGATATCATAGATAAGAGTAGTCAATAGACTATTTCACACAATATTTTGAGTACGTCCAAATCTTTGTAGGAACTAATTACTGGGTTTTATCCCGTGGGGGATTGTCATCAAGATTAACATGTCTCACAGAGACGAAGCTATTATTTTTATATGAGAAGTATGGAAGTCTTGGGCATTACAGGGCTTACGACCTGTCATCGGCTGGCTTAAGTGATCCTGGTCTAAATATACTGGCTTAAGTGATACTGGTTTAAAAATATGAAGTTAAAAATTGAAAAATATTGCATTTTCAGACGTATTCTAGTATATGTTAATAATTCGAATTTCCTATACACACTTCGAGGATATTGCCCCTACTTCAAAAATAAGTCTCAGCTTCAGCGACATCTATACTATTGCATGAGAAAGAATATCAAATTTAAAAAAAAAAAACTTAATAGATGGCGACAGCATAATTGGTAATAAATAAGTGAAATGTTCCATCTTGATTTAATATATACAACTTCCAAAAATTTGATAGATATGGTAGCGTGGGTAAATAGGTGAACGTTACATTGTGTAAAGTGATCACTTAAGCCAGCCAATGACAGGTTGTAAGCCCTGTAATGCCTAAGACTTCCATACTTCTTATATAAAAATAATAGCTTCGCATCTGTGAGACATTTTAATCTTGATAAACTATTTCATTATTACTACATCGTTGAGACCTACGCAGTGTACCTTGAGATGAAAGAGCGGCTGGCGATGGAGCTGTGTTATTAGTATATACTCGCGTAATATAATATGTATATTTTCATTTACACAACTAAACTTTGCACTACACACACTTTGGGTTATTGTCATTCCTACTAGTAGTGACAATAACCCAACATATGTGTAGTACAAAGTATAGTTGTGAAAATTAAAATATCCATATTACATATTTTGTTAAAACATTGTAAAAATATTATAATAAAATATTACCTTTTCATTTTTCCATATTGAGTAACTATGTTCTTGTATGTGCAATGCTCGTCACGAGTCTGTGCCTGGAACCTACTCGGAAGTAGTCTGCAGACCCATGCGTTCGTCTTGATCATTAATATGTGAATCTCTCCAGTTATATATATGAGGTATGCATTGTGTCCAAGCAGGTCTTCTATCCATTGGACCCTTTGAAGATATTCAAATTATGATCGACTCGAGATTGTGTCAGAAGGTTATGATGCTCCGAGACAGAAGCTCCTGACCTCTTCTTGTCTCACGCGTGTCAGTTGAGTGTCGCAGTGTAGGGTGGCTGTTGTAACAAGAGCAGGGTATATAAAAATAGCACTTGTAAGGTTTCGTTACAATATAATTAAATGCGCGGGTGAACTTTGGAGTGGCTCGCTAGAGATGCGGTTGAATGGCGATGTTGGTGATAGGACGGCCTGCAGAGAAGTGATGTTAGTTGCTTGAGCAGTATCAGTCTCAGTCTCAGTTTATTTGTGTCTACTTATTGGTCGCTCTGTTTCGGGCCCTAATGGTTGATAGGCGAGTCCTTACACGGCCATATCTATGGGCGCATGTAGTCTCTTCTTGCACTCTTGTGAGAACTTACTCACTTGTCTTATACTTGTTCTGGTCCAGCTAATTTTTCCTTCTTGGAATGCTTCCAACATATTTCTCCCTCTCTTGTTAATTCAGGTTCTGCTTACAAGAAGCGCTGCGCCCCAGATGTAGGTTTTGATTAATTTTTGAACTGTTTGGATGTCATTCGAAGATGCGATAAAGCTTTTTTTGCAACTGCTATTCTCCTTTGTTAATCCATTCTCCGGCATTATGGTCTGTTTTACTTTCTAGGTATTTGTAGTTTTCTTTAGTAGTTTTCGTCGTGCCAAGTCTTCTGCGGACATCCTCTATTTCTTGTGGCATCAACATTTGCTTCATATATTCTTCTTATCATTCTCTCCTCATTCATCCGTTCCGTATAACCAAACCACGTAAGTGATTCATTCTTAATCTTACTCGTTATACTATCATCAGCTTTACATTCTTTCCTTATTTCTTCTTCTTTACTCTGTCATAAATAGATCTGCCACATCTAAGTGATCTCATTTCCACTGCATTCAGCCTACTTTCGTTCCTCTTCTGCTAGCTCCAGGCCTCACTTCAATACATCAGTGTCGGAACCAGGACTCCATTGTGTATCATTAGTCTTGCCTCAGTTAACAAGTTCCATCCAAAGTCTTGTCTTGCTTTCCTCGTTCTCGAATACCATCACTTTCCACTTGTTGATATTCATAATAAGGTCGCATTCCTTGCATACATCGTACATTCTACTCACTAACCTCTGTAGTTTTTGTTCATTATTTGCCATTAGTACTGCATCACCGCCGTATAATAAACAACACACAATCAAATCGCTTATTTTTGCTCCAACATTTCAAAATTAAGAAATCTAAACATCACATAGCTTAGAAAAATGAATATAAACATTTTTATTAAAATTACAAACATAAACAAGGAAAAAATCACAATATATCGGAAAAAAGTAAAAAAGGTAAATGCGGGAATTAAATATTGAAATAAAGCATAATGTATAAATTGGAGTACAAGGATAATAAATATTATATAATAGCTCAAGAAAATATATAAATTTTTGAAATTAACAGAGATAACTTTAAATTTTAAAATAAAAACTTAAAGAAGACATAAAATTAAGTAGCGCGCACTGACAAGAGTAAAGAGAGGTAAGACGTGACTGAAACACACTGTAGGGTATAGCGAAGAGATCTATGTCATCCATATACATACGTTATGTTCGCCATTACCTAATAAGAGCAATTAACTTATAAATGGTAATGATTGTCTGTGAAAAAACATAATTTTCTCAACTTTTACTCTCTTACTATACTTTGTTGCTTCATTTTTTTTTGCGCGTTGCATTCTTTAAGATATTTAGGATTACAATAAATACCAGATCAATATTTAATAAATAGTTCTAAAAATAAGATTTTTGGGCTTATGTTGTGCTCCGTTCCGGAATGGGAGTGATAACAGACTTAATATCCACTCCCTTCCCAACCAAATACTCCACGATTGGGAGGTGTTCGGCTTTGGCTGCAGTGTGCAGTGCAGAATTGTTGTCGTTGTTTACAGAGTTAATATCCACTCCCTTCTTGATGAAATACTCCATGACCTCAAGATGTCCCTGTTCGGCTGCTAAGTGTAGTACTGTATTCTTATCTTTGTCCACAGAGTTAATATTCACTCTCTTCCCAACCAAATACTTTACAACTGGGAGGTGTCCGGCTTTGGTTGCACTGTGCAGTGCAGTATAGCCGTCGGTGTTTACAGAGTTTGCATCGACTCCCTTCATGATTAAATATTCCACGACCTTAAGATGTCCATGTGCGACTGCCGAGTGCAGTACTGTATTCTTGTATCTGTCCACAGAGTTAATATCCACTCCCTTTTCTACCAACAATTTCACCATTGGGAAGTGTCCGAGTTCGGCTGCACTGTGCAGTACGGTATTGCCGTAGTAGTTAACAGTCCTAATATTCGCTCCCTTCTCAATTAAATACTTTACTACCGGGAGATGGCCCCCTTCGACTGCGTTATACAGTGCGTTATGGCCTCCCTTGGCTACATCATCAATATTCACTCCATTCTCAACTAAATGCTGCACCACTATGAGTCGTCCCTTCTCAGCTGCTGTGTGTAGTGCAGTATAGCCAAACTGGTCCACAGAATTTATATTCAAACCATTTTCAATTAAATATTCCACAACCTTGAGATGTCCTTTTCCGGCTGCATCGTGCAGTGCGGTCCGACTACTCTCACTTGTACAGTTGATGGGCATACCGTGATTTACCAAATGCTGTACGATATCCAAGTGGCCAACTTTAGCAGCGCAATGTAACGGCGTATCACCTCGGCTGTTGTAGGACTTTTCAATTCCAGAAATATTGTAGTTACATACAATTTTAATAATTTCTATTTGGCTATTTGTATCGAGAGCAGCAATGTGTAAAGCGGTGTTTTCATCAGAGTTACGTGCAAATAGTATATAATGTCGCTCAATATCATTTTCTAATTCACCATATAACTTCTTAATGTCTATTCTTCTGCGTTCCTGTACAGCTGCCAGGAAGGGAGGCACATCTTCTGTTATTATTTTCTGGGTCCTACTGAATGCAGTTTTTGTTTCTATATTAGTTCCCTTTACTATATATTCAAAGAGTAATCTTATAGGAGCACCTTTTATATAAGTTGCTAGCAGAAGTTCTAGTTTAATTTCATATGGACAATTATCAATACTTTCCATACGTTTCTCCATTATTTTAGTATAATTTTTATTTACGGGATCATATTCTGCTAACATGGATGCGAGACAGAGCGCCGTGTTGTCTATTCTGTTGTGAGCCGCTACGAAGCTGATCAAACCGTGCTGGGCTGGTCCTGACTTCAAGCCGCTGATCAGAAAGTCTAGGATTCCATTATTCTTTTCAACGACAGCTAAATGAAGTGCCGTTTGGTGGTTTTGATTATATAATAAATGTGCTTTTTCTTTCCAAATTTTTCCAATTTGTTCAGACGTCGGATGTTTCAGGAGGAAATGATTAATAAACATTCTGATGATATTATGAGGGTCTCGCAGAAAGATATCTGTTAGCAATAATTTGATTGTGGGCGCCCAGCCGGGCCAGTGAGCTTTCTCATTGAGCCAGTGGACAATTAGCTCGGCACAAAAGTACTCAGCCAGCGTGCGGTGGATGAACTCGATGTTTTCACTTCCGTCGCCGGCCGACTGGACCAGCCCGATTCTGCACAGCTCAGCTCCTCCCAGTTCACTTTTGAAGTTCTCGTAGTGTTCTTCTGCATAATCGGGAAACAGGGTGCGAAGGCCCAGCATCCAGTGAGCTTGTGTAATATTACTGATGAACATCTTATGAACGTCAGAGCTCATTTCGCCATCCAATCCGGTTTTGCGCTTAAAGTATATATCATGCTTCATAATAATAAATTTCTCATATAAAATGGACGCACTCTCCATTTTGAAGGCATTTCCGATGTCAGTTTGTGCTTGAATACAATCCTTAACCTGTTGCTGGAACACCTCTGCCAACATCCGCATCTGTAAGGGCACCCCCATGAAGCTCTGGACGTCTTTACCGAGATTCTCTTTAGCCTCGGTGTGTAAAGCCTGCGCACAAGCCTCGAGCTTGTTCTGCTTCTCATCTCCCCAGCCCTCCATCTTCAGAGGCAGGTATAAGCGCCAGGTACTCACCAGGTACTCCCACTGTTGTTGTTCTTCGATCTTTTCAAAAGTTACAGCAAACGTGGAAAGAGCATCCTCCAATAAATTTCTCTCATGCAGCCAAGTAGTCACCCAGACTCGCGCTGTGGTCTCTTCAATCAAATAAGATAATAGTTTTAAAATCTCATTTTTTGTGTTAATTTTTGAGGAATAATTATTTTTTAGTTCATCAAAGCCGTCGAACATGAAATAAATTTGTCGAGAATGCTTGTGATGCAGACAGAAATGCATCAATCCAGCAAGCCAGATATCGCGGCTAAGGATTACCTCCAGTAGGAACTCACATCGCTGTTTCGGTTCATCGGGTAGATCCTCAATGGGAATTTTAAAATTTTTTAAATCTACCCAAATGACCCAGCTTGATTTTAATAGTAGTGACATGCTCGCCAGGCTAGTCGACATCCCCATGCCGGGTTCATCCGCGATAACGAGTACCTTTTGGCTAGTCTCGCACAGGTCTCTCTCACCTTTCGAAGTGCCGGCGCCGGTGGTCACGTGCAGGCGCAGGGCGTCCAAGGAGCCCCGCGAGCGTTGCCACAGAAACCGAGCGCTGTTGACTTCTCTCTGTACTATGTGGACGGACTTGTTGGGATTTTCCCTCACAATGTCATCCGCTTCCTCAGCTGTGACCGCCGTTTTAATGTTTTCTCTGTTTATAAATATGTCTTTTGTCCTTTCAGGCAACAAGCAGAGCAGGGATTGTTTGTCTGTCTCATTTTGGAAGACCAACAATGATTCGTCAATATCGGTTTCTTGCGCAAATGTTTTAAAGTTAAAAATAATTCGTTGATTGAATTCCCTTTCCATATAATTCTGCAGTGGTAAATTAGTCGGAAGCGTGTTCTTCACCCGTATGGTGTATTGCCGATCCGTTACGATACTTTTAAATGTTTGGCTGTCTATAATAGTGTTAATGAATGATAGAAAGCTGGTTAAATTCTGCATTCCCGCATAATCCGCCCAGCTTAGTTCTTCTCCATCGACGATTAACATCTTTCTTTCGAAGAGATCTTTTTGAGACTCTCCTGTGAGATCAGTTAACCCTACACTTTTACAGGGTGCGATCTCTCCTCTTGGTATATCTAATGGTGCCAACAAACTTTTATAATCTATTAGTGGAGGTAGAATATAAATTAGTTTTTTGTTAATGTCATTCTCAATTCTTTTTAAAAATCGTCTTCAGTTCTGATTCACGTCTCCTGGGGTCGCGCAGTCCATAACCATCAAACTTTCAGAGTGATATTCTGATTTGTACAAACTATCAACGTTTATAGTCCATTCCAAATATTCAATGTGTTTTAAATCCATAAAGCTTTGATTATCCTCCGACAAGTATTTTTGTTGAAGCTGCTCCTCGTACCGCACACGAGCGAGTATGTCGCGCAGCCTGGCAACTTCAATCTGACTATCTTCAGTATTAATTTGTAAGATGCGGGCGTCACTAGATTCTAAAAATGCTTTGAGTCCGATGGTGTCTCTGAAATGAAAATGGCATTCTGGCAAAGTTTTTAAATAGTTTTGGGTCGCCATCCGGTATATCAATGCACCGGCCCTGGGTACTTGCTTGCTCTGTAGTTCCACCGCCTCCGTGAACTCCGCATCGAACCACCGCATCAACAGCTCGGTGTGCCGGATCACCGCCCGCAGTTCCGACTCAGACGGGCAGGTCACGGTGCGACTTTTATTGTCTATTTTAAATTCTGAGAATAAATTCCCCGTTCTGAGGTTGTGATCTTGTACAAACTTATCAATAATATCAGTCGTTAAAGTCTCGAGTTTGAGAGCAGACCACATCTTAAGCAAATACAACCCCGTCTCGGAGAAAGTTCTCAGATTACAGGAATTAGCTTCTACTTTTTTTGTTTCGCATCGAGGCTCTTTTTTAAATGATGACCACCATTCAGAGTCTGGGGTGCAGCCCTTACTGAAGAGCTCCTCGTACTCTGCGTTGCTCACGGGCCAGTCCAGAACTTCGTGGATTTCTTTGCTATCTTTAAAGGCCTCTACAAAGTTTTTTATTGGGTGGACGCTTTTAGTATATAATAATTGATACTCTAGATCACTAATATTTGATATTTTAAAACAAACTTTGTAAATCGTCCCCACGTGGGACCTGGCAGTGTTAACTTTGTTGGGTGGCGCTAAATAATTGGTAACGTCCAGGTCATCAGAGAACACCGTCCTCCCGTATCTACAGTATCCATCGGCAATAATTTTATTCAACATTTTTCCGCAGCCCGGACTGTCGAAAGTTACGGCGTGCACGTGGCGGTTGTGCTGGCGGTCTCGGACCTTGACGAAGCGGTTACCACTAACCTCTACGTACTTGAGGGTGAAGGCGGTGACCTGCGCCAGCCAGCCGCCTAATGAGTGACCTGTGACTGACAGCTGTAGAGGTACACCACTCTTTTTGCATTCTTGACGCAACGCCCTCATAATTCGGTCGGAAAATGTGACGGCTGAATTCATTTGCGATGTGTAGTTATTAGCGACCACACCTTTAAGGTCTGTCCAAAGAGCTCCTAAATTAGTAATCTCCGTCCCCCTGTGGGCGATGACCACCTGCTGCAGCGAGGGGTTGCAGTAGGCGGCCCCAAAGTAGCCATTTCCTAAGTTTTTGTTAGAGTAAACGGTGAGAATTTTCCACCCTGCGGGTAAGTGTCCACTTTCCCCTCCGTCGCTGTACACGGCTTCGGCCAGCTGCGCCAGGACGAGTGGACTCGGGAACGGTTCCATTTCCAGAATATTTTTATCTCGGTTCATATCTTGGCTCAGTACTTCCTTAAAACTCCCGCTGTTAAAGCTCATACTCAGATCCACTTCCATTGTGCAGAAGATGGGCAGAGAATTTTCGGTAAAAGGTGGCGAAGATTCTACTGCGCTGATTTACTGTATAAGGAGAGTCGTTAGTTCTGTTGCGGTGGTGCCTTCGGTACCGTCACCGATGCACTCTTCGGGCGGGACCTGCGACGAAAGCACAAAATAACGCTAATATAAATTGGGTGTCAAATATTGGATCTCGCTGCATTACCCTAGAGCTAAATGACTACTATCCAGGCAACCTAACTATTCTAGAATTTTTACTTTTTTCTCGTGCACATAAAGAGCATTTCTTGCAAATCACATATTACCTATATTAAACACACCATTTATTTTATTGAATTAAAAATCAACTGACAATGAGAATAAATAAAGAAAACACATTAAAAAGTTGGACCACGTCAACTGAAAAGCTATACATTAAAAAAATACACATTCAAAATTAATTTAATGGTACCGACACTGATGTATGGAAGTGTGGAGTGAAGGCTGGGGCTGGCAGAAAAGGAACAAAAGTAGACTGAATGAGATCACTTAGATCTGGCAGATCTATTTATGACAGAGTAAAGAATGAAGAAATAAGGAAAGAATGTAAAGCTGAGGTTAGTATAGTGAGTAAGATTAAAAAAGGATCACTTAGGTGGTTCGGTCATGTGGAACGGATGAATGAGGAGAGAATGGCAAGAAAGATATATGATGCAAGTGTTGATGGCACCAGAAATAGAGGACGTCCACGGAAGACTTGGCACGACCAGGTAAACCAGACAATGGAGGATGGTTCTGTTAGAAGCCTCAACAATCGGCGAGCTTGTATGAGAAGATGTATGAATGTGGATGAGGCGAGAATTGTGTGTCAGGACAGAAGAGTGTGGCGCTCTATCCTCTCTGCCTACCCCCATGGGGAAACGGTGTGATGGTAAGTAAGTAAAAATGAATTTCGAAGGGTGTCGTTCTTCATTCATGAATGATCTTGTCGTACTGAGCTGTCTGCACTGAGAACACTTTTCAAAATACAGTGTGAAATGGAGAATGAGATTATCGTCCACCCCGCCGGCAGACCGCTTCCACCAGCTGTTGCACCTATCGTCACAATCTTTCGTCATCTCCTAGCAACTAAGTGTCGAAGAAAATTGGAGAATTTCTGAAAACAAAGAAGCTAGGAGCGGTCATCTCGGTGTCAAGGAAAAAAAATTGTTTTGACTAGCAGTTTCCATTAGAAATTATTGCTTTGAAGTTCATTTCATTCCCCGCATTCATCCTCTCATCGATATCTAAGCCTTGACATTACTATCATACGTCGCGAATACGCAAACTCATCTGCTTGTTCCGAGCATTTGTCACCTTCCAGTTGTTCACATCGTGTCTTACTTTTCTCCTTCTCAAACAGCATCACTTTAAACGTTACGCTATAGCACCTACCTGCCGATAGGGTGCTTTGAGTAGCCGTTTTGGAGCAATAGCAACGCTACACCGCTGGAGAGAATTTTGTCTAAAACATTTCCGGTAACGGACGGGGAGAGCGGGTAGATGTCTCGTGTAATAAACTCTCACAAAATGTGACTGAATTTAAAAGGAAGGGTGAAAATAATTGGTATCTGTGTTACGCTATGCCATGTTATATAAGTGTTTATTATATTTGTGTTTCGCTGAATGTACAATCCCTTCCTCGATTGACCTCCAAGGAACATCGTCATCACATATTTAGGTCATATCTCATCACGAAGGATTACTCATGAACCTGAGTACTATTTGGTTCCCATCTGCTCAACCTGATCTTCACAATATGGAGAAATAATATTTCTATACTTCATCATGGACTTAGCCAATAAGTGGGAAGGAGTTATTAAGTAGGATTCGATACGGTGACTGAAACTATCATAAACCCAATATAAAGTCTGGGATGCTCCTGGAGAGCAGAACTCATTGAGTTTTGCTGTTGTAAAATTTATTTCCAAGTTTAATAATTTCCCTGAGGACGAAATTTATAATTTTCGTTCACACATCTATGTTGAGTAATTTAATAGTTGCTGTAGTTCTGATGAAGCTAATTCGTTCTAATCCTTTGTTGACGTGTTGTTGTTTGTAATTACTTTGTTAATATGTGTAATATTTTGTCGACTTTAACATTTGTTTTCTTATGGATGGGAGACCGTATGGTGAATTCTGTACATCAGACCCACGTGTCTCGTGCTCTACCTCGGGTGAACAGGTGGACGTCACGTCGTGCACGTCACAATACATAATTCCCACTTGTATATATTTATAATCCAAATTTCGGTATTTTCTCTGTTTAACTTAATATTTTAATTTTCCGCTCTTGTTGGAACACCTTTATTAGGTTGATGCATAATTATCCGCGCTTTTGAGCATTGTCGTGGTGGAAAACGGTTTGGTTTTATTTGCGCTGTCTTTTCAGCTGAATGGCAGCACAGAGGCCAGGTACGCGGCGCTGTTGATGTATAAACATTATTTTCTATGGCCTCAAATGTCAAATGTACCGTTAAAATGCGAAACTCTAAAGTATAATAACTATTTTAATACTTGCGAGCGCCTTGATTAGATTAATTGCTAATTGAATTGGCACTCAACTATGATGGGAAAAAATTGAACCAAATGGGGGCAATTGGTAATATTGCGATGATATTTCACTGTCAGTAATGGATTAAAAATAGATTCCACTTGAGAACTACCAAACAGATGAGAATATTCCTACCAGACGTCCCCGGGTTACGTTACGAATTAGGGACACGTCCAGGAAAATTACAAGTAAATCTATTGAATGCATGTCCTTACCGCTGTGCTGGTCCGCCTTCCTGGAGTACTCCGAGCACTCCTGCTTTATGTCGGGGAACGATATTTCTATATCGGGTAGGGCACTCCACCGCCGTCTCCATAGATAAGAGATATAGATAAGAGAGCCGTCTCCTTCGAAACACGTCAAATGACATTTGTCAATAAACAAGAGTGGTCCATAGATTATTTTATTATTACAACATCTACGAGACCTACTCAGGGTACCTAGAGAGTGAGATGCCTCAGCGCGAAGTGACGCGAAGTTGATATGCCTAAGCCCGAAGTGACGCGAAGTTATCACATTTATTAGCCGAATATATGAAATAAAGTAAAGGCTGAAAATCACATCTCGCAAACGCATGCAGGTCGCCGACGGCAGACCCATATAAACGGGACCGGACGTCCCTCAACAAAAAAGAACCTAGCGGTTCGTTCAAAATGCGAGTTGCAACCGTAGTGACCTTCAGCCCACGTGTTATGCAATGAACGGAAAATGACGAGGGCTGAAAATAACGGGATTATTAAGGTTTCCTGAGAAACAATAGCAGATCTCTAAGGGCGCGCATTGTTTCGAGGAGACGCATCCTACCGAAGGATATAACCGAAGGTCGTAGGGCCATTAAAGCTGGACCCATTGTACTGGCGAGAATAAGAAATGTACCGTTACGTGTCCGTTAGCGAGGGTTCAGGGTCGAGACGTGACTAGAACAAAAGACGCAGTTTCTTTGTGCAATCTGCTCCTTTAATGCAACGTTGGACGAACCACATGGCTCGAAACGTAATGCAAGGCTCGAAAATTGAAAGAAATAACATTCCCGCCAATTCAGACTAGTTTAATCACTAGAGTATAGTAAATAATAATTAACGTGAACATGATTTTGAGGCGATGAGTACGAATCTAAATTGTTTAACGAGTATGACAATCGATCACGGTGGGCTTAGTATGAAGTAGGATACTAGTACTTAAATGGTATATGTAACTAGATATAAGGTTCTGTTAAGTACAAATAAGAAATTTAAATAAATGTAATAATAACGTAATTATAACTGGGCAGGTGAGAAAATTATGTAAAAAGTATAAGTGTATGTGAGGCGAAAAACCAATCACGAAACTATGTAATAAAGCTGGAATAAAGAAATCCCATATGTACTAATTATAAAGGTCTCAGAGGCAATAAGAAAGAATAAAATGATTAGCTCTTAATTAGGATCTTGAATGCGAAATGTTTTTATACTGATCGTATTCTATACTGATTGATGTACTTAGAGGTAATTAGAGATAGTGATAATTCTGATGATCTTAATGTGAAAAATGTATAGAATATAAGTTAGTAATAGTTTATATATGGTTGTGGACAATTTGAATGAACAGTGTATTATTGGATTTTTATGTGATAAGGCAGGACTATAATTAATTACGAAGAAAGTGGGCGGGGCCGAAATTAGGTCTACAAGCGAGGGTGTAGCGGAGATGTCAACGGATGGACCAATGAGGCGTCGCCAATCCTGTGAGGACGGACCGACCCCGAGCGAAAAATACGCCCTCACCACAGTTTCTTTAAAAGGGCCAGGACGCCATTTCAAGTAGACAGTCCAAAGTACGCAGTTGACAGTAAACAGTTGACAGCAGACAGTTGACAGCGGACAGTTGAAAGTACAAAGTTGAAATCAACAGTTGAACCCGGGAGTGGAGAGTCGGAGGGATGGAGTTAAAGTCGGAGAGTTGAAGTGGAGAGTTGAGGCCGAAGGGTCGAAGAGAGGAGTTGAAGCTGTGAACCCGGGAGCGGAGAGTCGGAGAGATGGAGTTGAAGTGGACAGTTGAAGTCGGACAGTCGAAGAGAGGAGTCGAAACAGTCGAACACAGTTGAAGTCGAAGAGTCGAAGAGAGGAGGTGAAGTTGGGAACCCGGAGTAGACGGTCGACGGGATGAGTTATAAGAGAAAACAAGGAAGTTGTAAACCCAGAGTGGTGAGTCGGACATGAGGTCCGGGAGAACGAGAGAAACGAGGTCCGGAAGGGAGTGGTAGGAAGGAAGTCGAAGGCCAGTCGAGAAGAAGTCAGAAGCACGCAGTTATAAAACAAGGTCCGGAGGAGTGAATCGTCAAGGAGACGTCAAGGCAATCACAGTTGGGATTGAAATCGACGGAGGAAGCAGCCACGGTTCATCGCAACCCACCCAGGAGCAGCCGCCCAGACCGGCTCGCAGTCAGCGGATAGCCGCCCACGCCAGGTGCCAGCGGCATCACTACGCCGGCCGGAAACAAGATTCCGGAGGAACGTCGCCGAGCAACCCGAGGTAGAATAAGCTTTAGATTAAGTTAGTTATAAGTATTTCCACCTGCCCGTAAATATAAACATGTGTTTAATAAATGTATAATATGCATCTTCGCGTGTTCATATTCACCTGTACCCTTATCTATAACCATGGTAATAATAATAAGAGTGATATCTGATGGATGGTTCGCGAGGCGAATATCCCATCAGAGTGCGGGGTATCGTTCTGACGAGCGATCAGGAGCATGGTATGAATCGTGACTCCTAGACGAACCCCGACTCGAACCGAATGGCGCACAAAGTCGTGGCCCCGGTTGTATCAAAGTCATCAGATTTATCAGCCCCCGATTAGATTAGAACCCCGACTTGAATCAATAGGAAGGAACGGCCTAGAACGATGGTGTTGTATTTTATGATTTTAGTGTGTAATGTGCAAAATTTTAGGTTGACAAAAAAGTAATGTAAATAATATAATTGTAGAAGAAATATGAATACTAACCGCACCATTGCTCTTCTATCAAATCGTCTGGCTGAACCATAAGAGTACCGATCGCAATCAGTGTTAAATGTGCTGCAAAATAAAGAGAATCCCAGTGACCATCCTCACGTGTGAAGTGAAAGAATACATTCTCATGTCATTATTTGTTTTCTTTATATATGTTATTGATTATGTTCTATGTGAAGGGAAATCTTTGACGTAAAACTGTTCTGTTATTTGCCAAACGTTAACAATTGTAATATATAATGTACCAACCTATATGTAACAAAGATAAATAAAGAATATTCTTAGCGCATCATAAATACTTTAACTTTCTTTCTTTTACTTACTCTTTTTGAGTTGATTTAGTATTGGTGTACGAAATGAGGTAACTGTGGGAGTTTCTCTCAGAGCCGTTCCAAGTTACAGAATGGAATGCGCCAGGGCCTGTATGTGGAGAAAAAATACTAGGCGAAATTGTTCTAGGAAGTCGTAAGTTCTCGATAATACAACGCCAATGACCAGAGACGAGGATGACACGGCTGAACTACTCTGCAGAGTAGAAGTATAGGGTAATCGTAAGAACTGTCATTTTTATATGAGTGTGTGTATGTGCGTGTCAGATGAGTGGTGGGGGTCATGGGATATGAGAGGCCGTGATTGGAAGAACGGGTCTCTTTTCCTATCGTTCCGTCGTAGTAGAATAAGTAATATCAGAGTTATATTATTGTACCTTACTCTAAATATATTATTGTAATAAACTAGTGTTGTTATACGTATCGTGCCGAGTTACACTACAAGCAACTTGAGTGTACAGTAAGAGAAAATAACCTAAGGGAATCTGTAATAGGCCTACTGGTGTAGTCCAATTGGAAAGACACTACAGTAATAAACTAGGACTAGAAATAAATTTGTGGCGGCTCGCGCGCATCGTCCAGATGTTCCTCGTTGTGTCATTTCTTGGTTTTACACCATCCCACGTGTACAAAGTGGAAACGTTCGAGGAAGGCCGGACTGCGCCGCCCGGCGGGCATGACATACGTGCACCAATATCCGCAGCAGAGGAGACGGTCGGCGAAACACTCACCTTTCACTAACCGTGCATTGTTTTTACATAACCTTTACGTATTCTGTGTTGTTTCTTGCTCTCGGTGGCTTCTCCCCGATGAGAAGAAACATGTTCGGATAAAAATGCTTTTCACCCGAACACCAACCAACCTTCCCACAAATTAAAACCAAACAAAAGTCCTCATCGTCGATCGATTCGAAACTCTAACTAGGAACAATTCCCTAAGGGTCTACGAAGAGTTTGACGAGTTTAAATACCAAGGTCCTCTCATTTCTAAATAAGGAGGATTCATATTTTCATATTTTAAGTTATATACGCTCAAAAAGAATTGATTTGTATTGGTTTAATTTAATTTGCAAAGATTTAAAGAAGCATCATATAATTATAAATAATATAAATTATACTAAAAATTAATAAAAATATGAAATTTCATCGTCTTTTCAATCTATTCATAAATCTACTCCAATCGATTACTTTGTAGATGGACCACTCTGCCGCTGAAAGGCTCAATTCATAAATCGCTGTTTTGCTCTCGGAGAATGACTGAAACAGATCTAAAAGAACCGTTATTTTGAAGTATATATGTCACATGACATAAAGGCTTATTAAGGACTTTGTAACAATTAGTAATGAAGATAATACTCAGTGAAAATGATTCATTTAAAGGATTATTACAATTAAATAGGCATAATAGGAGGATAACCATCCTATGATATTAGATAGGGATGCCTTCCAGCTGTTATTTTCACTGATTTTCCTATATTTTTGATACCCTGTTGCAGGATTATAAGAAACAGGTTCATAATGGTATTTATTTCACTGAGCCCACATTGATTGACCTTACCCTAGAAGTTGAGTCATATCACATGGCATTGAGCAGATCTGTAGGAGTGATCACCATGAACCATTTCGACATGAAACGAGAACTTACAGCATTGATCACACATTTTAAATGAAGGGTATAAGTTGATATAACGTGCGTTTTTTGTCCTTGCCCAATCAATATATTACTGCAGCATTGGTCACTGAGAAGGTGGCGGGGGTGTAAATGAATAGGCAATCATTTTATACATATTTACAGTTTACTATACATTACTAAAAGAAAAACCTTAGGTCGAGTTCTTAATCTAATTATGGTCAACTTAATTATAATCTTAACTTAATCTTAAATCTACTTACATTATTCCGTCGGATAATGCTGTGGGCTACATCCGTAATGCGACTTTTTTTTAAGTGCGTAAGCAAATGCCTTTTTAGCAATAAGTTCTTATTGCACGAAGCATTAAATGGCTTTATCTCAAGAGTGCGTAAGAACATGCATTTTTAAATGTATTTTCCTAATGCAAGAATAATTACACTTGGAACAGGAAAAGGTTTTTTTTTGAGAGTGTGTAAGCAAATGCATTTTTAACAATCCTTTCTGATTGCATGAATAATTACACTTGGTACATGAAATGGGTTTATCTCCAGTGTGCGTAAGAACATGCCTTTTTAAGCTTCCTTTCCTATTGCAAGAATAACGACACTGAGAACATGAAAATGGCTTCCCTTCAGTGTGCGTAAGCATATGAATTTTTAAGGAGTATTTGCGATTGCACAAATAATTACACTTGTAACATGAAAAGGGTTTTTTTTTTAAGTGCGTAAGCAAATGTCTTTTTAACAATAATTTCTGATTACACGAATAATTACACTTGGAGCATGAAATGGGTTTATCTCCAGTGTGCGTAAGAATATGCATTTTTAAGCATCCTTTCCTTTTACTAGAATAATGACACTGAGAACATGAAAATGGTTTCTCTACAGTGTGCGTAAGCACATGAAGTTTTAACGAGACTTTACTCTTACAAGAATAATCACATTTGGAACATGAAAAGGGTTTCTCTCGAGTGTGCGTAAGCAAATGCCTTTTTAACGAATCTTTATATTTGCACGAATAATTACACTCGGAACATGAAAATAATTTTACTCCAGTGTGCGAAAGCAGATGCTTTTTTAAGTTTGCTTTCCGATTGAACGTATAATTGCACTGAGCACATGAAAATCGTTTCTCTCCAGTATGTGAAAGTATATGAATTCTTAAGGATATTTTTCCATTAGTCATGTACGGGCACTGCGAACAAGAAAATGCTTTCTTACCAGTGGAAGGAAATGCACGCCTTCTTAAGGATTCTTTGGCAATCAAAATTATATTCAAATTTGGTTGCTTTACCGAGGCTTGTGCTTCTAAGACACCTGAAATGTGAACAAGTTAACGATTAACTACAATTCTGTGTTATGCAAAATGTAATGTATACAACATTTGATCTTTATCACCACAGTCATAATATATAATTATACCATATTAATATATAAACCATATTCAGGATTGGTAACCCTGGTAACATCTGGTTAGACGATCGTAATAAATAGAGTACTCCTTTGAAGTTTGATTAGCTCTTTTATTAGTTTCTGCATGGTGCGATGTGTGAATGTGAACAAATGCAAATAGGCTTGAGTGTATGCGTGAGATGGACAGTTCCGGCTGGAAGCGGTAGCGCAGCAATGGCAGCACTGGCAACACTAGTTCAGGCCTCCGCCATCAGTTTTCAGTCTTCACACACTTGTAGCGGTGGTAGTATGTTTTTTTTTGACCAGTTGAATCTTTTGATTCGGAAGAAAACAATAAGAGTAACTGAAGGCCAAGAGTCATCTCTTTTCAGCTTTCACCATTAGTTTCTTCTCATTAGCCATGATTTTCTTCTACTTCCAGTGCCCCGACTTTCAGCAGTCTTTGGCTGCATTGTGAGGTGCAAGATCTCACGCTTCTCCGGATGTCTCATTACATGTCCGAGAGATTAAAGTATTTGGATTTTTATTATTTTAATTACTTCTTTTTCTTTATTCATCTGAACCATAACAACTTCATTCGCAACTATATGTAGATCTACACCTCAAAGGCTTCAAGTCGCCTTATCGTTTCTTCGGTGAGTGTCTATGGTTCCATTCCTTAAAATAAAATCGAGAACACACTTCATCTGACGAAATCGTGACTGCAGAACATGCAGATAAAGGTTGCATCTTTTTATTAAACTTTACTTTTGTGTTTGCACCACTATAATGTCAAAATGATATGCATATTTTGTAATAAAATATACGTACATGAAAGTTGTTTTACTATGTTGTGTAATCATTCTACAATATAATATCATACAAGTATTTATAACTGTATTTTTATTAGTGAGCAAAAAGTTCTTTGTCTTTTCGCATCGAATCAATGCATTACCATCAGTGACCCTATGAACCCGGCTATTATTGTTTTCATTACAGTTTGTTTTTATAGGCGAAACCTCAATTTGAAGTTGCGGCCGTTATACAGTTCGACAGGGTTTTCAAAGTCGCGTAAATAACACCGAATTGCCGTGGGCCTGTCCATCTTATTCATATAATCGACGTACTCCTCAAAATTGTCATTCGGAACATCAATGTTCTCAATAATTAAAGAAAAAGTCGTCAAAAATATCGACATCAACAAAAAATAAGGTAGCCCGAGATCACCTTTCTTTAACTGTCAAATAAAAGGTGTGCGATTTCCTTTAATTTTGCATAGGTGTGACTGAAATGAAATTCCATACAAGTTTTCAAGGTGAGCTTTGACTTTAACGTGTGATGTTATACCTTTGTCGAGCGCAGACTTTGTGCAACTCTGAATAGAAATAACTTGTTTATGGAATTTTAAAGGAAAGCTCAGGCTTAACCGACGCATTCTGAATACAGGCCTTAGATTTGTTCAACAATCCCCTTAGTGAAGTCTACCTTCGGTTTCTACATAGTAACAGAAGTTCTAGATGTAATCTGTTCAGTTGAGAGTTTATACACCAAAGTGCAATCAGTGTTAAATACATATAAAGAAAATGGAATAATTTCAAGGGGCCAAATTGATGGATTTAATAAAGAGGTAGCAAAGTTTTATATAACATTGACAGAGTATTTGAAACAATGGACAATACCATTAAAAACATATTCCGTGTTTTCCTGGATGAGCTTGGAAAAAATACCAATAAATAACAGGTGAATATTTCAATTGATAATTAAAATAGTGTTAATTTTCTTATGAAATTTAAATTAAAAATGAAGTAGAAGCTACATGCCAGCCCACGCGAGACTAATTTTCCCCGATTTGACTTCCAAGAAATCTGGCATCCCTGTCATACATAACCTAACCTAACCTACACAGTCTTAAAATACCTGAGATGTCATAAGTACTCAAAGATGAGTTGAAGCGACTTCAACATTGTGCACATATTAAATAACTCAATTTGCATAATTCAGTAACAGAATAGAACATCACAACCAAGAATAGACCCAACTTGACAGCAGCTTTTCAACTTTTTCATATTTTCGCAAAATCACAGATACCTAAATTCCTACTGGACGTTCCCAGATTACATTACGAATTAGGACACTTAAATAAAGAAAATGTCTGGTAAAGCTAAAGAAAACCATTTCCTTACCGCTGTGCTGGTCGGCCTTCCTGGAGTACTCCGAGCACTCCTGCTTTATGTCGGGGAGCGATATATCTATATCAGAGTAGGGCACTCCACCGCCTTCTTCTTCTTCTCCGCTCTCGGCTGGAGACCCTGGCTCAGGCTTGATATCAGGTGCATCTGGGTCAGTGCGGTACATGGTTCTAGAATAACTTGCGAGTACGCGACACAAGGCTTAGTCACGGTGAGCTGGTGAGACACGTCAAATGACATTTGTCCATAGACATGAGAGGTCTATAGACTATTTCATTATTAGTACATCGGCGAGACCTACGGAGGGTTCCTAGGTAGAGATTAAGGAACAGCCTAGAACGATGGTGTTGTATTTTATGATTTTAGTGTGTAATGTGCAAAATCTTACCATTTGACAAAAAAGTAATGTAAATAATATAATTGTAGAAGAAATATGAAAACTAACCGCACCAAAGCTCGCCTAGTACCGATCGCAAATAGTATGTTCGTGAGAGAACAAAAGAATTTGTTGTGCCAAGAATATTTGATGAGCTAAATACAGAGTTATTACATATGTTGCAAGGGAAGGAGAACCCCAGTGACCATCCTCACGTGTGAATTGAAAGAACACATTTTCATACCATTATTCGTTTTCATTATTTATGTTATATTTTATTTTTTTTAAGATTATGTTATGTATGAAGGGAAATCCTTGCCGTAAACCTGTTCTGCTGTTTGGAAAATGTTAAAAATTATAATATACGATAGCTGGAAATAATCGCAGAGCGAGATATTACCAGTATGTGGGGCCACAATAATGAGAATTCAGAGCATCTGAAGGATAGTAATCATTTCTTAACCCCCCCAATCAGGTTCATTATCAATTGCATCCTGTTTTTATTTATAAGGATAATATTTAATGGTACACTAAACACAAATGGCAATGTCTACTATAACACAGTATATTACAATTTAATAATACGCTGTATTGTACTACGAATCAAAAAGATAAAATATTATTATCATAATTATCGGGTACATTCGTTTACATTGTAAACTGAGCCATGTGATTCGTCAAACATCGTGCTATCAAATCAAACAATGGAACTGCTCATTTGTCTTCATCACGTCTGTTCTTCGCGACCCTGGATGATAGCTAACGGTTACCTCCCTAGATGCTGGGGAAATCGTTTGTCTCGACGGTACAACGGGTCAAAACTTTAATAGTTCTCCGACCTTTGGTTTATTTGTCGGCAGGATGCGTCCTTGTGAAATAATGCGCGCCGTTACAGTTTACGATTGCTTCTCGAAAAACCATTGTCGAATTCCTGTTACCTCTAGTATTCTGTCTTAATGTATTTTTCGCAACACTTGGGCTGGAGGTTAGTATATCACCATCGTTCCAGGCCGTTCCTTCCTCCCTACATATGTACCCTGCGCAGGTCTCGTCGATGTAGCAATAATGAAATAGACCACCCTTGTCTATGGACAAATGTCATTTGACGTGTCTCACCAGCTCACCGTGACGTGGGCCTGTGTCGTGTACTCGCGAGTGATTCTAGAACCATGTACTGCACTGACCCAGATGCTCCTGCCATCAAGCCTGAGCCAGGCTTTCCAGCCGAGAGCGGTGAAGAAGGCGAAGACGGTGGAGTGCCTTACTCCGATATAGATATATCGCTCCCCGACATAAAGCAGGAGTGCTCGGAGTATTCCAGGAAGGCCGACCAGCACAGTGGTAAGGAGATGGTTTTCTTTAGGTTTACCAGACATTGTCCTTTTTGAAGTGTCCTAATTCGTAATGTAATCCGGGGACGTCCAGCAGGAATTTTGGCAACTGTTTCATAATTCTATGAAAATATGATAAAATTGCAGAAAACACAGCTGTTTTCAAGTGGCGTCAATTCTTGATTGTGATGTTCTATTTCATAACTGAATTGTGCAATTTTACTTATATAATATGTGAGAAATGATGAATTCGCTCAACTCACTCACTTTCAATACTTATGACATCTTAGGTATTTGAAGACTGTTTGAATATGGTGGTGAGGTTAGGTTATGTATGAAGGTTTTGAAGATGATGTTGTATTGCATGCTCAGAAATTCACCCAAATATGATCACAAACGTTGTTTTTTTTCGCCAATTGTGGCTCGTATTTGTGTCGAAATATATGAGCACGTGTGTGAATGTGACTGTGTGGCAGGCGGTATTTCTTTTTCCCTATTATACGGCACAATTATTAAATTCAGTCATTAGCACCATTGGCTCCGGTATCATCGCACCAGAGCCATCCTGTAAGGCAGTCAGAGACACTATGGAAGTCATGCGCCCCCAAAAGAGGAGGGTAGACGTCACGTTTATGTGTTACAGTCGCAGAACTGCCCGAATTTATCCGGTTCAGAGGTGCGCTAGACAGAGCCGGCAGTAGGTTACAAGAACAGAAACTGCTTGTGAATGCATTGAATTTATGAAAGTTACTTGTATAATGGTTGAAGTTACTACTAGGAGGTGTGCCAGCTACGATTGGAGACGATTTCTAGACCTGCCACTCGGGCGTGGTGCATCCGAGTGCTGCTGGCCGCGTTTGTTTTATTACATGCCGTTGGTACTCAACGTTCTTATGGGCTGGTGGGAGTTGTACTGCAAGTACTGCCTTGCAGGGTGAGTTTAGAGTGTAACAATATTTATATTAATTTGTTGAACATATTGTAGGAATTTCAGATCTTTCATAATTGACGTAGACTATATTATTTTTCTCGTATTGAATGTCACCAGTTGTTTTTAAGAAGAAGAAATGTTCGTAAAAATCCGTACGTCTAATCAGATGTTACCATGATTGCTAACTCTAAAAATGGTAAACATTTATATTTTGATTGTGGTGATAAAGATTAAATGTTATATAAATTTACTTGTTCACGTTACAGGTCTCTTGGAAGTACTAGATCCTGCGATTCCAACTGTGCCTCCACCTACCTTGGTAAAGGAACCAAAATTGAACATCATTTTTATTACCAAAGATTCCTTAAGAAGGCGTGCGTTTCCTTCCTCTGGTAATAAAGAATTTTCCTGTTCGCAGTGCCCGTATATGGGCAATGTAAAAGCATCCATACAAATACATACTGGAGCGAAACTATTTTCATGTTGCCAGTGCAATTATACGACCAGTCGAAGACACCACCTAACAAGACATGTGCTTACGCACACTGGAGAGAAACCATATTCATGTTCCAAGTGTAATTATTCGTGCAATCAGAAAGCAACATTAAAAAGTCATCTTCTTACGCACACTAAAGTGAAACTATTTTCATGTTCCCAGTGTAATTATTCATGCAATGCGAAAAGAGAATTGATGTGTCATGTGTTTTCCCATTCTGGCGAGAAACTCTATTCATGTTCCCAGTGCAATTATTCATGTAATCAGAAAGGATCGTTAAAAAGTCATCTGCTCACGCACACTGGAGAGAAACCATTCAAATGTTCCGAGTGTATGTATTCGTCTAATCAGAAAAGATTGTTAACAAGTCATGAGCTTACGCATACTGGAAAGAAACTATTTTCGTGTTCCCAGTGTTATTATTCGTGCAATCAGAAAGGATCGTTAAAAAGTCATATGCTTACGCATACTGGCGAGAAACCTTTTAAATGTTCCAAATGTAATTATTCGTGCAATCAGAAAAGATTGCTAAAAATTCATGTGCTTACGCACACTGGCGAGAAACTATTTTTTTGTTCCGAGTGCAATTATTCGAGCAATCGAAAAGACCACCTAAAAAGTCATGTGCTTACGCACACTAGAGAGAAACCATTTTCATGTTCCAAGTGTAATTATTCGTGCAATCAGAAAAGATTGTTAAAAAGTCATGTGCTTAAACATACTGGCGAGAAACCATTTTCATGTTCCAAGTGCAATTATTCGAGCAATCGAAAAGACCACCTAAAATATCATGTATTTACGCACATTGGAAAATAAATATATTCATGTACACAGTGCAATTATTTGTGGTATCAGAAAA
This sequence comes from Eubasilissa regina, assembly GCA_022840565.1. Taxonomy (NCBI): domain Eukaryota; kingdom Metazoa; phylum Arthropoda; class Insecta; order Trichoptera; family Phryganeidae; genus Eubasilissa; species Eubasilissa regina. The sequence goes on from JAINEB010000026.1 coordinate 1,770,469, forward strand.
GATCGTTAATAAGTCATCTGCTTAGGCACACTGTAGGTAAACTATATTCATGTTCCCAGTGTAATTATTCGTGCAATCAGAAAGGATTGATAATTAGTCATGTGTTTTCGCACACTGGTTAGAAACTATTTTCATGTTGCAAGTGTATATATTCGTGTAATCATACAAAATCTTTAAAAAGTCGTATGCTTACGCACTCTGAAGATAAATTATTTTTTTATTTACAGTGCAACTATTCATGTAATTGGGAATCATGCTTAAAGAGACACGTGTTTAAGCACATTGGAGAAAAATTATTGTAATGCTTTTAGTGCACCTATTCTTGCAATCAGAAAGTATCTTTAAAAATGTGCGTGCGCACATTGGAGGAAAACTATTTGTGTATTTAGAAAAGAGGCTTAATATTAAGCATTAAGGGAGAAACTCTATTCATGTTTACAGTGTTATTATTTGTGCAATAGGAAAGAAAACCATGCTTACGCAAATTGCGAATACAGTATGATGAAGAGGGTGCATTAATTGGGTTTGGATTAGCGAGGTGCAAAAGTCAATACTTTATAATCGTGTTTTATACATTTAATGTCCGTTAGCTATCATCACGTTGGTTAGTATACCCCGGAAGCGCTCTATAGTCGACTGGCTAATGTTTTGCCTTGGGTTCTTCATCCATGACGTTCTTCCTCTCTTAGTGTTCTTTACTGCATTATGACGTGCAAGATCTCCAATTTTCTAGTTGTGTTTGTTTACATATTTTGTTGATATTGACATTTTTAACTTTATATGGCACCAACATTTAATACCTAGTGGTTTAGACACTTGTCCAGTGATGTAGTGATCGGGGTTGTAACCTTAATTTAGGAGATTAGCATAATTAACGATCTAGTAAACACTCCTGAGTCTACTCATCGCAATCATCGTTTACTAAATTACCAGGACACCAGGAGTGGTGCAGTAGTTATGTATAAATCTGTATTTGAGACGTTATTTAAACCGTGATTGTGATTAATTGTAACTGACGGTTTGCACCAGAGAGTTGGAGCTCAGCACCAACTCTCTGGTGCAAGCGGAAGCGCCTACAAAATAGCTACATATACAACAATGGGCGTGACTGAAGTAGTTATTATGTAATATTTATATTTTGTGTGTATATATGTGTGAACTTTATACTTTTTATTAACGTTTTAAAATTTTTATTTTATTTTTTATTAATTAATATTTTCTTGTTTTTCTTTTTCAAAGCATTATATTTATATAGTTTCATGTTCTCGGGACAATTCAATTGATTTAAGTCTTTTAGCATTCTATTAAACAGTTGAGGTCCAAAATATTTGTAGTTCCTTTGACCGAATGTGGTATGTGCTGTCGGGGTCTGTGGGTTATTTGTATTTGTCCGTGCGGAGATTATGTTTTGAGTTGTTTTAAAATGTGTCTGTTTGTATTTATATATGCATTTGAGAGTAGTATTAGCGTACATCTGTATAATATCAAAGACATGAAATTTATTAAAAATTTCATCAGTGCTCGTTGTGATCGGGGATTTGAGGATAACTTTTAATATAATTTTCTGAGCTACTATTATTGGATTAATTGCAGACACAGTCGCTCCACCCCGAGCAATTATACCATGCTCTATGATTGATTGACATATAGCGTAGTACACCATTTCAAGATGTTTTATATTAAGAAAATTTCTAATATTTCTAAAAAAATATATTGTTTTTTTAATTTTATTTGTAACGAGTTGTGAATGATGATTCCATTTGAGATAAGGACTGTAATTTGTTACTGTAAAAGAGTTCGCTCGTGACGACAATTGGTTAGGGCAGGGTAAATGTGCTGACTGTGTGTTCTTGGACATATTCAAATATTTTAAATATGAATTAAATATCCAACTGTGCTACAGCGACGATATTTTTAGCGACAAATTATCGAAACTATATGTTATCTTATTACATTTAATCGTTCCATTATTTGAAAGAGCGATCTACCTTATTTCTACGGAATCTCAAATACCTTTGAGTAATCTGATAGCGGACGCCAGAATTATCAATTCATTTTTATTAAATTTTGGACACGTTGATACAACTTTATTATTAGGAGAACATCATATTCAGAACAGACGCTCTGTGATATTTTATATATTAATTAGAAAGATATACATTAAATTAGTATTTAAAGTATCACAGATGTATTTTCTGAATAATTACAACTTCACAATAAGAATGTGTTCTCTTAATATTCAAATATCGCTAATGATTAATAAGCTTTTAAAATAATTAAAATGAATATCTCAGACATCTGATGAAACATCTGGAGAAGTGTAAGATAATGCAGGGAAGTATTGCTGGAAGAATGAGAACTTCTTGGCTGAAGAACCTGGGCCAATGGTGAGTCATCGCTGTCCCAGCACCGATTTATGAGCAAAGGCTACCAATCACGAAATGGCTGCCAACAATGACCATACACTATTCGTACAGCTCGGGAAAAAAGACATTTATTTAGTAAAACAGAAATAAATCAATTGCACACAATAGAAATTGAAAGAATAGGTCATCGGATCCCCCGGAACGATAACCTATTAAGAAATGAAAAGAATCTCGGAGATATCTGGGGATTTATTAAGGTGTGGGTCTCCTGCTGGGGGTTGCCGGTATGGACGATACGGCTCTCCCTCGCACCTCTTGCGACCTGAACAGGGTGAGTAAATGTGACGTTTAGCATCCCCATCTGGGGGTGCAGGACTTCTATAGCTTCTTTCTGGCTGCCTTCTGAATTGAATATGATAACGAGTCTCACGTCAGATTGTGCAGGTGTGGCTCTGGTACGAGGATGCCGGAGTATTAGGATGTTAATAACTGAATGTAATAGGAAAAAGTTTATATGAAAGAAAGCAATGTCATCCACAGGGATCATATAACAATTATTTTCTCTCTCTCGCGTGATTGATAGCCACTATCAGCGTCTGGCTCAGATTGCTGGTCAGCGGCGTGCAGCACCGGCTCGGCGGTGACCTACCCTACCAGCGGAGGAGATACCAGGTTCCGGGTAGGGTTCCGGGTCAAGAGCCAGATTGTCTTTGTCTAGCGATGCTCAACCTTGGAGGATCCATAATGGAAATCGTTGCTATTTTGTTCTTGACTAACCAATCAAACCAAAGCTTGTAATTCTTAATAATAAATTCTTTTACTAATAACTCACTAGTCCTACAACTCTCCCACTCCACATATTTTTATTATATTTTTATTTTATTCTTACTTTTTTATTCATATTTGATTTATCTTTTTATTCCAAACAACACCACAACAGCACGAAAAAAAAAACTGGCTACTTTAACACAGACTTTAGTCTAGCAAAGTAGCCAGGACAACGCTGTATATATCAGAGGTATTATGTATGTTTATTATGTATCCACCTCTGTTAGTACAAAAATATGAATGTCAAAATATATATAAATAAATAAATAAATCTACTGTAAAGGATGTTTTTTTAGAGGTTTGCTTTTTGTATTGGCAACACTTTTTCCAGCGATAGCTGACAGCTGTTTTTTGCTCAGTTTGGTTTGTCATTTCACCATGAATAGATTAAAGCCAGAATAACGCTTGCCAAATTGTGCAAATTTATTTCGTAAATCGTTGTTCAGTTTGCGAAACTCACCGTGCGCTGCGTATTTAGAATAACCGTGGATCGTTTGATATCTAATTGATCGCAGAGACTATGTACAGTGGGCACCGAAGAAGCTGTTAGGCCAGAAGGTTACAGTGAATGAAGAGCGTTATAGATCCATGATTACTCACTTTTTTGTTTCCCAATCATGCTCGAATAAGGCGTAATCAATTTTGACTACTTTTTAGAGCAGCTGGGACCGTATATCGGCAATAACGCGACAAATGTTTGCTTCTAAGTCATCTATCGTCTCTGGTTTATCGACGTAGACTAGCCACTTCACATATCCCCACTGAAAATAATTCAAAGATATTAAATCACCCGATCTTGGAGGCCAATTCACAGGTCCATTGCGCGCTCATAGAATCTTTCCTTCAATGAATAGATTGTGGCGCGCGCTGTGCGGCGTGTTGCGCCATCTTGCCTCTAATGCCATTCAATTGGGGAACGAAACAGTCAGTAATCATGGCTCTCCATTGCCTGTAACGTTCTGGCCTAACAGCTGCTTCGGAGCGCACTGTGCGACGTCTCTGCTGATGCGTATTATCAATTAGATACCAAACGATCCACGGTTATTCGAATTACTCGCTCAGATGGACAACTATGACCGTAAAAAAGATGTAGCGCGCGGTAAGTTTCGCGAACTGAACCACAATTTTCGAAATAAATTTGTAAGCGTTGTTCCAGCGTAAGTCTTTTCATGGTGAAATGGCAAAACAAACTGAGCACAAATCAACTGACAGCTGTCAAATCGGCTGTCGATGGAAAAAGTGTTGATAATTCGAAAAACAAACCTATGAAAAAACTTGATTTAAATTTATATCTATATTTCTAGACCGACCTATTGCAAATGATACAGAGAAAACACTGCATACTGTACACTGTATAGGGAGATGGATTGGGAACACATGAAATGTTCAATGTATTGAACTCATAAATACATAAATTACGAGAGAATCACTATTTGTATTAGTTTGATTTTAATTTTGAACTGGTCGTGGTAGACGAACCTCGCCTTGAGAACGACTGCTCCATAGACTGAACAGCTTGTCAGATACGTGGACGATTCACTAAAAATAGGAACGCAGATTCGCTTATACATACTTAACATTATTTTGATATCAAGCTGAGTATTCTCCGCGGTGATTTTAATTAAAAAAAATATTGCTTTATCTTATAAAACGTATACTTCCTAGATACTTTTAAGATCCGTATCTACAGAACAAGACGCGATGAGATAATATTTTAAATTCAATCTCAAGGGACCACCAGAAAAAATTGAATTATCGAAAAATTCGAATTAAGAAAAAAGTAATTAGGGTTGTTAAGAAAACACAAGTACTAAATATTTATTCAAAATTGCATATTTGTGAGATTGTCAAAACATCATAAAGTAATAATAAAACGTAAACAAATTAAAAATAAACTGTGGAGTGTAAGTGAGGTGCAAGGCAGGCTCACGCACTCGTGTCAGGTGCGCGCGCAGTGCCAAGGTTTGCATCGGCAGAGAGCGGTATCGCCGCGGAAAGAATGAACAAGATCTGAGATAGAGCTAATTAGGTTGCCCGTTTTGTGGCAGTGTTGTATTTATAATATAAGTCTTGACGAACTTGAATATAGTGTTGTATCCATAAACAAAACAGTACTCACTTTTTGAACAATATAGTTTTATTAGTCAAAATATGGAAGGGGGGGGGGAGGATACGTCATAGGGGTGACACGTTGTGCGTCGTCGGTGTTTGATATTCGTGAATTTTGTCGACGCTATCTTCGAAATAAACAAAACACTGTTATGAAACGAAATACACTAGACCAACAAAAATGTTCGAATTAATAATAAATTCGAATTAACATAGTTCAGATGTTCTACTGTATTGTGTACTAATTATGTACATACATCCACGCGAAAATAATTCAGTTCTCATATTAACGTATTATCATATATATATACCATAATATTTATTCAGTTTTATCTGACGCTGGGGAGATTCAAAATCACTCAACTGACGAACGACAATAACATTTGACGTTTGATGAGCGCGAAGTGAGGCGAATGGTCCAGCTTCTAGATGAAAGCTTAGACATATTTCAATGTTTCATTAAGATGGTGGCCAAAAACTAACTAACTAATATATAAATAAATATACCTATATTTTTGATAGAATCGGCGTTAATTTGATATAGTTTCATCATAACGAATGGATATAAATGAAACAATGTTATAACTCTATTTGAGTTTATTCGCACTACTTGAGTTTCGAGAGAAACGGTAACTCTCATCGACTGAAGTATTAAAAGTATCATCTCGAAATTCGAGTAGTGATAATAAACTCGAATAGAGTTATAACACTGTTTAATTTATATCCAGCCATAAATATACCTGTTTCAAGTAGCAGAAGCAATCGGCTATCGCTTCGTGGCGAGGCTTCCGAATCTACAGGGGCGGGTCAAAGATTCCCGGACCTTCGGACTTGTTCAACTCTCTCGCACGATTGGTTAGTGGACTCGCTCTCAACTCATGTGGCAGACTGCTTTCAAGTTCAGTGACAGACCTCCTTCTCCAGGTTATGTATCAGACTCCTCTGGTTCACATCCTATGACTAATTCACGTTTCTGTTAACAGGTCCTCGACCGATTGTAAGCTTTTTTCATAAGGAAATGCAGGAGGGGGAGGGGGAACCCACTCTTCCATGTCGGTCCCACTCATCAAAGCGAATAAAAATACGTGAGTTAAATTCAATTACATATTAAAGTGTAGCAGCCGGAATTCAAATCCACCGCCATCTCAGTCGGCATCGATGCTAGCGACAGCGTTGCTGGTTGCTGCCACGAGCCTGGCTCAGAATTCACCGCTAGGCCCGCTCTCTAGTTTCAGCGTTCTACAGCGGCGGTCTCGCCGGCCCCGGGGCGCCGGCGAGACAGCCAAATTGCTTCACATTATTTCATTTCGTAATATACACGCACTTTCTACATCATTTCATTTTGTCTTTCTTGCTTTTACCATACTGTCATAATAAAATCTCAACACGCGCCAAACAAACATCTATCTTTCATTTAACCACCGACATAACCCCCAAATTGGTGACGCCCGACGTGATTTAAATCGACACGTGGGGAACAACGGTGGTTGAAACACGCGACAGACTATATTAAACAATTTGTGAAGTGATTTTTAATTGTGACTTAACATCGAAAAGTGTGTCAAGCAAACTTTATATGGGCGACAAGACCCGCACACGTGTCTGCAAATGTAACATGGACTAAAAGGACAATCAATACTGGCTGGGTCATTAGGCCATGCATTTCAACGTTCGTTTCATTCACACCAACGCCGACTCACCGAGCGTTTTTCACGGAGACAGTGCCGACGCACCGCGTGCTGATTCTGCAACTGAAGCATCCATTACATCACGTGTTTGGTCCGCACGATGTACGATCTTCAGATGCAACGCTGACTCACATGTGTGCAACCGCGGGGAGCTACACGTTATGTGCCCACGATTCATCGGGTAGCGACGTGTCTACGAGCCCAGCGACCGCTCAAGCCGGCATGCCTTGCGCCCACGACGCATCGGGCGGCGACATGTCGGGCGCTCATCAACAATACAAACTCCAACCTGCCTTTGCGTCCACGATTCACCGGACGGCGACAGGTTGGTCATCCAGGCATCCAGGGGGTTCCAACTCATTCGCTCCGCCTGGCCCTGGTCATTAACTTCAAGAAATGCAGTCATCAAAACTGAAGTCCCACGCCAGTGCAAATTGTCCCATCGTCCATGCTGTGGCAGCGAAATCATCTTGACCACACAGGCTTAACGCGACCTTCGCCCTGCGACTAGGTCACTGGAGGGGGAGTGCTGTAGCGACCAGAATTCAAATCCACCGCCATCTCAGTCGGCATCGACGCTAGCGACAGCGTTGCCGGTTGCTGCCTCAAGCCTGGCTCAGAATTCACCGCTAGGCGCTCTCTCTAGTTTCAGCGTTCTACAATGGCAGTCTTGCCGGTTCGCGAGAGCCGGCGAGACAGCCAAATTGCTTCATATTATTTCATTTCGTAATATACACGCACCTTCTACATCATTTCATTTTTTACATTTATTCATTCCATTTTGTCTTTCTTGTTTTTACCATACTGTCATAATAAAATCTCAACACGCGCAAACAAACATCTATCTTTCATTTAACCACCGACATAACCCCCAAAAAAGTATAAGCAAAACGAAAAAGGAAAAGATATGTAATGTAGTTATTAGCAATTAAGATTTAAAATTTAGACCTTTAAATGCCGTCCTTATTCATAAAAAATTATAGAACATGGTTTTACATACAGATGGAAAATTAAAGTGCAGTAATTCAAGGCGGACACTCAGGGATCCATTCACCAAAAGAGGGACAGTGGACGAGACACAGAATGGATTGAGTCACACTTACACGGACAGACTAATGGAGTAGCAAAACACAAGGTATGGAGAGTGAGAGATAGGCGCGTAGGTGGAGTCCCACTCACCTGAGGGGCCCCAACAAGTCACTCATACCCAAATAAATGCTTTATATAAGCAAGATTCGTCCCATTAGTAATTAGATCATTTTTAAAGCGCCCGCGGTGACGGTGTCTGCACCGGATGGTTTGTTCGCCTTCTCAGGGCTAGAGATGCTTTAGTGGTCCATTTTCCTACAGCCATCAGCTCCATTAAATAGCATCAATTACATTAGCAATCAATTAGTGGTGAGTATCTATTCCTTCCGTATCTGAATTCTTCCGGAGTTTATGCTAGTACGCAATACTATGTAATCATCTACCAAAGTATGAACCGGTAGCATTCAATGTTCTGAAGAGAAATGTTCGTGTTCACAGAAGGAAAATATGAAATAACGTGCGGCTACGACACGGTATCCCTGCTCAGCGAGCGCTAGTTTCGATGATACTGGAATGCGAACCGGGCGGCACGTGGTAAATTCAATGAATGCCTAGACTGTAAAACTCGACGGGGGCAAAGGTTCCTCCTGGTGCGTTCAGGTTCTTGACGCCTATTATGAAATATCTGGCAATGGCAGTCTATCCTCCCGACGTTGCTAATATCTCAATCGTCAGTGCTAGAGGACATTAAAAAAAACGAATTAGTTGACAAGTATTAAGTAATATGATCTCAAAAAAATTCACGAAGCGAAGCCGTCAGCCTTCCTAGGCGAGGGATAGTCCGGTTGGTTGACCACGGACGACTGGTCCAGCAGCAGGTTGTCGGTGGTCCTATGCTGTGATGCGATGCCCTCTCGGATGATCTTGATGATGATGAACAATATGCTGCCAGCGGGTAGTGGCAGAATATCAAAAACAGATGTTCAAAATAATTATTGTCGGGCTATGGTACCTGTGTACTATGCATCAAGTCACTTGGCCAAAGTCCACTATCAATGTTTAAAGTTAAATGTATTTGGAACACGTACCAAAAAAGTCATGTATGTTTGAATAAACTCACAGTAGAATATTAAGTATAGTTAAAAATCTATATTATGTAAAAAAGAAGAAAATTATTCAATTGAAGCGGACCAAACTTTTTTTACACAAATGTAGAACTATCATATTTAGTATCTAGCAAACCAAAGGTTGAATTATTATTATTGAGGCGTAACTGCACACAAAGACAATCGAAAAGAAAATATCCCAGTAAAACAGCCGCTCAGAAGTAAACATCTCAAAGTCACTTAACACTTACAACCCGGTGGGTCAAAATAAAACACGTCCGGCTGTGGTGGGTCATTTTAGACTCACCTCAAGTAAAAGGTTTTTCAACCGTTTTGTGGGAGATTTTTTATTGATATTTCATTTTAAATGTGATTTAATGAAATGGCATGATGTGACGTAATGTTTCTGCTAAAAATAAAAATATATTACAAATAATGTACATATTTTCACGCACCAACAGGCGCCCTACACAAACAAAATACAAACATCCACTGAACACGTGGTCTTGTCGAAGGAACCCGAGCAGATAGTGTCATAAAACTTACAGATAGGCGCAACGCCCCTCAAATAATTATATTACTGACATTGTCTAGGGGCCGCCAGACGAAAATAAGTCAAAACAAATACATGGACGCATACCTGGTATCCTTTGTCTTCCCGCTCAAAATGTTGATAATATATTTTTCGACGTAAGCGCTGACATTCAATCCGACTGTCGTAGGTTAGTTTTTAAGTGTTTTTCACATTTTTATCTATAACTCATTTGAATCTCGTCCGATAACATTTATTTGTATCTCAAATTATTTGAAAATATTTAGTAAAAATTAGCTAGAAGGAAAACAGTATTAAATGAATATTTGTAAAGTAATTCATATTTATACAAATACCCGGGTCAAATCTGACCCACCAACTCAGAGTAAGTGATACAGCAATGGTATTCAGCACGAAATATTTTGACAGCTCGAACAAAATATTTGTAAGCAGTGAGACGGATGTCAGATACGATTATACACTGTGATATCTATGGTACGTGCGAATTCGCGTGAAAGATTGGTACGATGGGCGTGCGAAAGAGATAAATGGAGTTACGCCGCAGTGAGCGAGCGGGCTCTCTCTGCTGCCGAAATCCGAGTTATAACAAATGGACGCCATTATAAAGAACATTCTCGAAGTCTTTCTAGATTTATATGCACCTTACTATTGTGAACTTTTCTCTATAGTGCGTACTGTGCCGAAATATGATTACATCATTTATTGCTACAATAATACGGGGGCGCCTTATCCCATCTATCAAAACGTGTTCAGTACTTTCTACGAAGCGCGTCAGCCTTGGTTCGCGCCCACCTCGTATATTTTCATGGGTAACGGATGTACTTGCCTTTCTGTTGATGCTACCTGAAATCCATGATGTCTTACTGGATAAACACCTTCCATCCGGCTCCGTTACTTCCCTTGTCTGGCCTATTGTGCAGGTCATCTCCGCTCCAACATCAGATTTTATTATATAAAAATTCTGTCTTTTGAGAGCATATTAGCTCCAGTGAGTGAACACCAACCCACGAGGCGCCAATAGCTATCACCGAACACTTCCAACTACCTTCTTATTTATCAATTAACTTTAGTATTTAATTAAAGAAATCTAAAGTTGCCGACTAATCGTAGATACTTACAGGTTTCTTTAAGAACTAAATTACTTGTAAATGTATCATTTTAAAAAGTGTAACATATAATAATGCACCATCCAATCCAGGTTTGGATCCCGGTAGCGCAACAACAATATTTTTCGATAAAATTGATTTTATATGCGTATCTTCACAATTAATACATTTAATTAGTATTTTGCATATGATTTGATATCCACAGCCCTATATTGATAAGATTAATCTCTCTTACTCCCCGCACAACTAGACACAGCGGATTAATATGTGAGATTAAGATAACCATTTGTGTAATACGACAATGTAAGGGGAATTAGCACTTACTATATGTCTCTATATTTAACTGAATCAGGACTATTAAATATTTGGGGGTTAGGTCGGTGGTTAAATGAAAGATATGTGATTGGCGCGTGTTGAGATATTATTATGACAGTATGGTAAAAACAAGAAAGACAAAATGAAATGATGTAGAAGGTGCGTGTATATTACGAAATGAAATAATGTGAAGCAATTTGGCTGTCTCGCCGGCGCTCTCGGGCCGACGAGACCGCCGCTGTAGAACGCTGAAACTAGAGAGAGCGCCTAGCGGTGAATTCTGAGCCAGGCTTGTGGCAGCAACCGGCAACGCTGTCGCTAGCGTCGATGCCGACTGAGATGGCGGTGGATTTGAATTCCGGTCGCTACAAATATGTTACTAAAAAAATAATTTTGACATGTGTAAACATTTTGATAATATACAAAGTGTGTGTTGGTGAACCGAACTGTTAATAAATACTCCATTACATACATTAAGGTTGTATGTTGAAGTCATTTAAACTATGATTGACTCGAGATTGTGTTGAGAAGGTTAAGATGCTGTGAGACAGAAGATCATAACCTCTTCTTGTCTCACGCATATTGGTTGTGTGCACCAGTGCAGGGTGTCGGTTGTAACCCGAGCAGGGTATATAAATAAAAGAGCACTTACAAGGTTTCTGCTACAAGGTGCTGGAGATGGTATTGAGTAGCGATGCTGGCGTTAGGACGGCCTGCGGAGAAGTACTCGCTAGTTGCTTGACAGTAACCGTATCTGGTGCATAATGTTTATTTGCTGGTCTTACCCGGCGATGTCTACGGGCGCGTGTAGGGTCACCACACGAGCATTCAGCTCACTCCTTCTTTTTATCAAGAATCCATAAATCTACGAAGTCAGGTAACTTCTGATCACCATCTGCTACTTCTTCATCATGACTTTTGGAAATTTTATAGCACTGTAAGCTGAGGGTTAATAAAACTCAATTGTGTAGTATAAATTTCGGTTTATTAAACAAAATATAAATGATCATACTGTAATTAACGACACGATTTATTTATTCAGAATATAAAAAATAAAAGTTAGAAATTAAAATTCGCTATGTATCACGTATGCAAGCATGAATGTTGACGTCATAATCCTCGTCATCAGCCGTTGCTAATGCACCACTGAATGAAGACCTCCCCGTGACTCTTGTCACTATATTTTGTATTCCGCCAATTTTCGCCGTGCTAGTCACTGTTGATAGATCGTTTATTATGCTAGTCTCTAGTAATGGGGGTCGAATGCCGATGGCTATAACACAACGTCTTAAATCTTTGTACGATACAGAGTTAAAAATCCCAATTACAATAAGATACGTTAACAATTTTAGTTTGAAATGATAATACGACTTGAAGTATTTAAGACGTGGATTTAGAGAGGAATTCTCAAAATTAGCTGGATGGATAGAGTACGAATGAAGACTTGTGGTTCAGATGAATAAAGAAAAATAGGTATTTAAAACAATAAAAATCTGAAAACCTCAATATCTCGGACATAATGAGACATCCAGAGTATTTCAGATATTGCATCTTATAATGCATTGAAAGATTACTGGAAGACCTTTCGCTCCGCGTCACTCTCCAAATGTATAATTTGTAAATTGTAAGCAATTGTCACACTGTTCTAAAAACGTGTTATTCTCGTCACCACCGCATCCAACCACAACACAGGACGCATCTGGTAGATCATCATCAGAGCCGGCAAGCCGTTTAATAGGAAAATAAAAATACAACACATATCCACAAACAAAAATAAAAACTTTAATATCTCGGCATGTGAAAGTGAACCTCGTGATGCAGGGAAAGGTTACTGAGAGCCGGGTCATGGAAGAAGGACAACGTCCTGGATGAAAAATATTTTGGCAAGTCTATTATAGAGCTTATCCGGGCCGCAGTGAACAATGTGGTGATACCCAACGTCTGTACAATGGATAGTGTATGAAAAGAAGTAGAACAGTTAACAATAGAATATGTAGATTTTAATAAAATAGCACATTACTTCTTAAGTTTCCGTTCGGAGTGCACAAATAATTGCACTGTGAACATGAATAAAGTTTCTCTACAGAATGTCAATGCACATGAAATTTAAAAAATTATTTGTGTAAGTTGAAACAATAACACAAGGAACATGAAAATAATTATTGGACAGTGTGGACACGCACATGTTTTTTTTTGTCTTCTTCACGGTAGCATAAATAATTGCACTGTGAACATGAAAATCGTTTTACTCCAATTTGTGAAAACGAATGACTTTTTAACGATCCATTCTGATTATACAAATAATTACACTGGGAATATAAAAATAGTTTCTCTACAGTGTGCTTAACACTACCCAAACCATGGTGTAATATGGAAGGAAGGACACGTTGTATACGACTTAATGAATGCTCTAAATTATGTTATAAATAATTTTTACAAAATTGAATCCTCAATATTTAGAATAAATTCGTGGCATTAAAGCTATTTAAGTAAAAAAATAAAAACATTTTTTCTAACTGTTATTTACAGTAACACGAGTTGACAGCATGGCTGGGTTCTGGTATTTTATGTCATGGTATGGTAAATGTTAAGTACGTGAATTTTTAACGATTCCTTTTAATTGCACAAATAAATACACAGTGAACATGAAATTAGTTCCAATCCAGTGTGCCTAAGTACGTCTTTTATCGATTCTTTTTGATTGCACTACGAACATGAAAATAGTTTCTCTCCGGTGTGAGTAAGTATATGGCGTTCTAATGATCCTTTCCGATTGCACGAATAATTGCACTGGGAACATGAAAATAGTTTCAATCCAGTGTGCGTAAGTACATGGCTTTTTAATAATACTTTTCGATTGGAAGAATAATTGCACTGGGAACATGCAAATGGTTTCAATCCAGTGTGCTTAAATGTATGGCGTTTTAACGACTCTTTCCAATAGAACGAATATTTGCATTGGGCACATAAAAATGGTTTCGATCCAGTGTGCGTGAGTACATGACTTTTCAATGATGCTTTGTGATTGCACGAAAAATTGCACTGGGAACATGAAAATAATTTTTCGGCATTGTGGATCAGCACATGTTTATTTAAGTCTCCTTTATAATTGCACTGGGAACAAAATAAATGCGTAGAATAATGTCGAGTGTGCCTAAGCGTATGTCTTTTAAAACTTTCTTTTCTATTGAACAAATAATTGCACTGTGAACATGTAAATGGTTTCTCTCCTGTGTGTGAAAACGCATGCGTTTTTAAAGATCCTTTACGATTGCACGAATAAGTACACTGGGAACATGAAGATAGTTTCTCTCCAGTATGTGAAGCTATATGAGTTCTTAAGGTTGATTTTCGATTGCTCATGTACGGGCACTGTGAACGTGAAAATGCTTTCTTACCAGTGGAAGGAAATGTACGCCTTAAAGATTCTTTGACATTAAAAATGTTGTTCGCTTTTGGTTCCTTTCCCGAAGTAGGTGGAGGCACAGTTGGGGTTGCAGTATCTTGTACTTCCAAGAGACCTGTAATGTGAATAAGTTAACACTTACTGCCCGGTGAGTCAAAACAAAACACGTCCGTCGGTAGTTGGTCATTTTAGACCCATCACAAATTTTAGATTGTGTTACTTTTTTGGGAGATTTTTTTATATATTATTTTTAATATGTTTTAATGCAATGGTATGGTGCTGTAATCGTTCTACTAAAATATTAATTATTCTATAAAAAATATTACGAATAATGTACGTATTCGTGCGCATCAACAAACGCCCTATTCAGACCAAATACAAATATCCACTGAACACGTGATCTTCTCGTCAGCTCGAGTACCTGCTGGTGTGTCAGTGGTTATAAACATTTTACTTTCTCTGACTTAAAATGTATTATTTGTTATGAAAGAATTATTAACGATTATTTTCAATTGTGCAAGTAATAGCACTCTGAACATGAAAATAATTCCTGCACAGTGTGAACATGCACATGTTTTTGTTAATCTTCTTAACGGTAACACAAATAATTGCACTGTGAACATGAAAATGGTTTCTCTCCAGTGTTGGTAAGCACATGACTTTTTAGGTTTCCTTTTTCTATTGCTCGTGTATGTGCACTGTGAACATGTAAATGGTTTCACTCCTATGTGAAAGCGAATGTCTTTAAAACGATCCTTTGTAATTGCACGAATAAATGCGCTAGGAACATGAAAATAGTTTCAATCCAGTGAAAGTATATGAAGTTCTAATGATCCTTTCCGAATGCATGAATAATAGCACTGGGAACGTGAAAATGGTTTAAATCCAATGTGCGTAAGTACATGGGGTTTTAACGACTCTTTCCATAATAGCACGAATAATTGCATTACGGAGATAAATATGGTTTTAATCAAGTGTGCCTAAGTACATGGCTTTTTAATGATCCTTTTTGATTGCACGAAAAATTGCAATGGGAACATGTAAATAATTTTTGTGCATTGTGGATCAACGCATGTTTATTTAAATCTCATTTGTAATTGCACGAATAATTGCAATGGGGACATGAAAATAGTTTCAATCCGGTGTGCCTAAGTACATGGCTTTTTAATAATACTTCTCGATAGCACGAATAATTGCACTGGGAACATGAAAATGGTTTCAAACCAGTGTGCGTAAGTATATGGCGTTTTAACGACTCTTTCCGATAGCACGAATAACTGCATTGGGGACATAAAAATGGTTTCGATCTAGTGTGCGTGAGTACATGACTTTTTAACGATCCTTTGTGATTGCACGAAAAATTGCACTGGGAACATGAAAATAATTTTTCGGCATTGTGGATCAACGTATGTTTATTTAAGTCTCCTTTAATATTGCACGAATAATTGCACTGTGAACATAAGAACTGTTTAGTATAAAGTCGAGTGTGCGTAAGCATATGTCTTTTGAGACTTCCTTTTCTATTGAACGTATAACTGCACTGTGAACATGAAAGTGGTTTCTCTCCAGTGTGTGAAAGCGTATGAGTTTTTAATGATGCTTTCCGATTGCACGAATAAGTACACTGGGAACATGAAAATGGTTTCTCTCCGGTGTGCTTAAGCTCATGGATTTTTAACGTTCCCTTTTGAATGCACGAATAATTGCACTGTGAACATGAAAATAGTTTCTCTCCAGTATGTGAAACTATATGAGTTCTTAAGGATGATTTTCGATGGCTTGTATACGGGCACTGTGAACATGAAAATGCTTTGTTACCAGTGGAAGGAAACGTACGCCTTAAGGATTCTTTGGCATTAAAAATGTTATTAAACTTTTGTTCCTTTCCCGAGGTAGGTGGAGGTACAGTTGGAGTTGCAGGATCTTGTACTTCCAAGAGACCTGTAATGTGAATAAGTTAACACTTACTGCCCGGTGGGTCAAAACAAAACATGCCCAGCGGTGGTGGATCATTTTAGACCCACCCCAAATATTCGATTAATTTACTGGTTTTTGGAACAAGTTTTATAAGCATATTTTTCTAAAATCATTTAATGAAATGGCGTGTAGTGCTATAATCGTTCTACTAAAAAATTATATATTTTATAAAAAATATTACGAATTATATATGTATTCTTGCGCATCAACAAACGCCCTATTCGGACAAATATAAACTCAACACGTGATCTTCACGTAGACTCGGCTACCTGCTGGTGTGTCAGTGGTTATAAACATTTTACCTTTTCGGAATTAAACTGTATTATTTGTTATTTAATAAATATTATACCTATGTATATACATTAAGAAACTCCTTAAAATATGGTTGTTAACTAGACATAAACTTAGTGCCCCGATTGATATATGTATATATTATTAAAAGAATAAAAATAGCTAAAAGTGCTTATAGGAAACATTTTACCAATAAGTACTTCCTAATTATTATTTATTTTTTACATACTACTATTTTTTACACATAAACAGAATGAAAATAATTTGACTAAAATATTTATGGAAGAGAAAAAAAATATTAATAAAGTATTAAAAAATGACTTCCTTTTTATATGAAATGCAATCAATAATATTATAACCAGAAGCAAATGTAAAAATAAGTAAAACAATGGACAACTTTTTTTCAAAATAGATATATATATAATGATGATTGTGTTCAGTGAATTCCGGTCAGTAGATTGTTTGTTATTATCGAAATATAAATAATAGTTGATATAATTTAAAAGAAGAGTAGTCAAAATAATCCGCATTTAATTATTTTTTAGCCATAAAGCATTTTTAAACATTTATAAGTACAATTCAAAAGCAACAACAATATTGGAAATCCAATCGCATGGTCACCAGGTAGGGTCATAAAATGTCATATTTTATTGATTACTTTTTCTGGGGGACCAGACGAAAATAAATCAATGAAAATAACAATAAAAGTGTGTACAATAATTGGACTGGATTACAATACACGGACACATACACGGTATCCTTTGTGTATCCTCTATATCTCCTCTCCAACGTATGAAAGGAAAGTAGTAATGGCAGCAAAAAAATATGTTCTAAATCTAAATCTCACAATATATGAGAGAGGCAATCCAATAAAAGCGACTGTCTTAGGTCAGATTTTGTGCATTTTTTAAACATTTTTTATCAAAAATTCATTGGAATCTCGTCCGATAATACTGTGTCTGTTATTATTAAGAGATGTATATAATAGGTAAGCTAGAAGGAAAACAGCACTAAACGAACAATTATTGAGTAATTCATATTTCTAAAAACCTCAATTATCACACATTCTTCAAATATCTAAGATGTCACATGTGTTCAGAGAATCAGTTGAAGCGACTTCTTCGACATTTAGTACACATTATATAAATTAATTTGCATAATCTATGTCTTATGGAATTGAAATGTAATTACAATCAAATAACCAAACCTCACCGAACCCAAAAATAGAATTGTAATTTTAATTAAATAACCAAACCTAGAACCTTGCCTGAATGAAAATGCGACGAGGTACCTTATTTGGCAATTAAATCCCTTGTATTTTTATCTATTCAGGGGCTGGGCGCTTCATACAAAATAAAGAGCTTCTACAGATCTCGCTACTGCAGCACTGTTCCGCCCGACATTCGTTAGTCAAACATTGACACCACCACTAAATAAACACAATAAGTAATGTTTCAATGTTGGCTATTCTGAAATTCCAGTCTTTTTTCACAGATGTCGCGCAAACAGAAATCTTTCAGTGAATGGTTTAAGTCTCGAATAAAATAACAAAAAAATATCTTTAAACATTTTATTAGAGGCTGCGATATCCGAGACAATGACGTAGTTTTCCGAAATAGTATGTCGGTATAACAGTTTTCTGAAATAATATGTTGATATTTCCATACCTATCTTCATAACTTCATACAGTTGGAAATTTTGAACTCACTGTGACGTAGCGCTATTCAGATTTTTAAAAATATTTTGAAAGTGTCATTTTTATTTTTTATGTACATATTATTAAAATATCTACAACATTCTACTGACAATATTTTAGAACATATTTCAACTGTCGTTTTCGTGTCGTATATAGTTTTTGAAGTGTTATTAGTTATTGTTTTCAGAAGAGTGGAATATAAAATCCCCAGGTAACTGTATTTAAAAGTAATTTCTCAAAGTGGTGTATTTGCGACAAATATTTTAACAAAATGTGGAATTTAAAAGGTTACGTATACACTGTGTGCCGACAATAGACCAGATAATACTTTGTATAACACTGTTTTCCATTCTACAACACATAAAGTGATTATTATGTATCATTACTTAATTCAAAATCTAATCCATCCACCCTAATATTCCAACTCACTGACAAAGTAATTATTTCCTACGGACCTATAGTGATAAAAGCTAAACTCTATTTTTACATTTTTCATATCCTAATGGTAAATCATTTAGTAGGATACGTAGTATTATTATGGATAATTAATAATTATATAATATTTAAATTCTTCAAGCATTTAGTTTGCAAAGACTGGAAAAAGAAAGACCTACAGTATTTAAATAATTAACATGTCATATATACACTGTTTAATGAAGACATTATTACCACTGACGTATCCATCCAACCTTCATTCATATTTATACGCCGCCGGCTCTTGTGGAATCCCAAGATCCGAAAGGTTAGTTTATTTAAATATTTTTCATTTTATATTCATACCCAGTTATAATTGCTCTATTCCATTGGTTCGCCCATTTCGTTTAGTACAAAAACAATATTTCTGTAAACAATTAAGTGATTAAATTCCATGTAATTTTTAAAGTTTTATGTAATCAGTGATATATTAAAAATAGTTGTAGTTTACAGGATAGTTTTAATAAATTCTACTCTAGATGTAATAAAATAGTATATTTATTATTTAGGTTTTCATCATACATGGAAAAGATATATTGTTGATATATATTGTAGACTTCCGATTGTCTGGGATAGACGGTGAGATAAGTTTCGGTTAATCCTAAACTATTGAAAGAATATATTAAATATTACAATAATAATACGATATTAAAAAGTTACAAAAATCTCGCAAAATCACGCCTACTGTTCGAAGTCTCGCAAACTTTGTTTTTACGTGGTGCAAATGCCGGCCGGGATATTCAGGGTTGTCAAATAACTTTCATCAAAAATATTTTGTTACCCAATTATTATTTCAAAAGTCAACATAAAAGAATATGGAATCAGTTAAAGAGATAAAAAATAAGTTAAAAATGATTGTTTTTTTTACCCTTTGCTGGTTTTTGACGAATTCATCGAATATTTCATATCATCATTTTTCAGCGAGAATTTTGTCATCCTGCTGCTCGAAGTAATCGAGACGCAATTCCGCATAAAATTAGCCGACAAGGCGGTTGATTTTTTCTGAAGAAATCAACTAACCTACATCTCTGTCATAATTATGTTGCATGTTATGGGTATGTGGGTAGTATGTATGCTTACTTAGAATGAACACAAATGAATTACAGTAATAATGTCCGCCTAAATTCGCAAACATCAAATTCATTATTTTTAATTCCGACTACACCACATGAAATTAACACAGTTATACAGGGATTAAAAACTAATAGTGCTCCAGGTAAAGATGGTATTTCAATCAAGCTTGTAAAAGAAATTAAGATACACTTAACCGAACCACTTGCATTTATTACTAACCTGAGTTTACAAACTGGAGTCTTTCCAACCATGCTAAAAGATTCGTTGCTATGCCCAATTTATAAAAGCGGAAACCTGAAGCTGACAAGAGTCAAAATTATTCGACATCTGGGAGTACTGATCGATGATCATCTTAACTGGAAAGAACACATATCGAACCTAGCAAAACGCATAAGAAAACTAATTTACTTTTTTAAAGGAATACGATGTATAGTTGATTACAAACTCTTGAGATCGGTGTACTTTTGCACTGTGCTACTCCTTAATTAATTATGCTATTTTAGTTTGGGGAGGAGCAGCAAAAACAATATTGGAGTCGGCTAAAAAAGCACGGAAAACAATTCTCAAGGTAATAATTGGTCGTCCCTTTAGATATCCATCAGATCTTATATTTAAAGAGTACAATGTCCTTGATATAAGACAAATCTTTATGTTGAGACTCGTTCAATATTTCCATACTAACAACAACTCTCCTCAAGCAATAAATCATGGACACAACACTAGACAAACAACAAACATCTACACACCAGTTCCGAGAGCAACAACGACATTTTATCAAAGATTTTACATGTTCCTAGCTCTGAAACTATACAATACACTCAGTACCAACTGGAAATCGTACAATTTCTATAAGATTACACAAATATGGACCCAATATATGATTCAATCAGGTAGAGATGAATCAGAAGCATGGATATCCAACAATATAATATAATTTATACAATTCTTTTACTAATAATTCACTAGTCCTTCAACACTCCCACTCCATATATATTTATTTTATTTTTACTTTTTTATTCATATTTGAATTCTCTTTTCATTCCAAATAACACCACAACAGCTCGAAAAAAAACTGGCTACTTTAACACAGACTTTAGTCTAGCAAAGTAGCCAGGACAACGCTGTATATATCAGAGGTGAAGTCTACTCCATCCCACACAATAAACTATGTATTATGTATGTTTATTATGTATCCACCTCTGTTAGTACAAAAATATGGATGTCAAAATATATATAAATAAATAAATAAATTATGTTACAGGTTTTATTTTGCATAGTTATGTTGCTTTCTGCATTTGTCAATTCGTCGCAAATTCGTAAAACTATTTTTTGCTAGTTTCTTTAAATTCGAAAAATGCTTCCATCACTTCCAATCCAGTTTAGTAGATCTTTTAAATTTGCTCCGTCATAAAATCTTTGATTTCTATAAGTATATTTCTATAAATTATAAGTATTTTGTAAGACTAAAAATATGTTACCTAAAATGTAAACATTCTTAGGTTTTCAGGGCCGTTCCGAATCTATTGTGCGCAGTTTCTAGGCTACTCTGCTATGTATATCTGACCTTTCTGGCCGACGTTTCGAATCCCATTGCAGGGTCCATCATCAGACTGATGTCTTGTCCATCAGACTGATGAACCCTGCAATCCAAAATTCGTCAAGCAGAAAGGTCAGATATACATGGCAGATTAGCTCAGAAAACTGTACACAGAAGGTACTTAAAATGTGTTTTCAATAAATAAATAAAAACTTGGTTTTAAATAGTAGTTGAAGCCTGAAAACATGGGAGTAAATGCAATATATTAGTTAAAATTGTCTGTTTATATAAATACAAAGCGTTTTAAAACCATTAAAAAATGTCTTGCAAATTATTCATTTTTAACATTTTCTTAATTTGTAAATACAGATTTGTCTACGTTATCTTGGCTTTCAGATTATTAGAAAATATATTTATCTATTTCGTGTATGAAAGAATTTCCAATAATAAGGCAATTTTGTGGAACACTTACAATGATTTAATGGTCGCTTCTTACAATGCCTGTATTTTCGTAACGATAGCAAATAATATCAAGTTTATTAGTTTTACTTTAGTGTAAAGGTCCAATCTAATTTATGGTTTTAAAAAAAATCTGGTTCAATGATGGCAAACCTTTTGGCTCGGCGTGTCAAAAATTCGGAAAATCTAACTTAATATTGCTGGCGTGTCCCTCCCCCCCCTCCCAATATATTTATACGTATGTATTTTTAAATTTAAATTGAACTGGAAAAAAATATGTAAAATATGTTCTTTGATAACTCTGATATTAGTGAACACTAGCATGTTGCTCAAAACGCTATAACGTGTCACTGATCTAGTGTATAATTTCTGATATAAATGAATAATAAATACCCACATTTTCGTAAAAAACGCGAAAAGTTGAATCAGTATTGAAACGCTCCCTTAAACCATTTAACTACCCAGAAAACGTTGAATCACCCGGTAATATTAATTCGTCATAAAAATATTTTGCTTTACCCGCGCAAATTAAATAACTGTGGCACCCCTAACAACAAATGCTGACGCCATCGCAATTTGACGTGCGACTAAATTGTGCGACAACTCATAAAACACAAACATAAACAAAATACCTAGGACCCAAAAGATCCGCGTCCTCAGAGCTCTTCCATTAGGGAACATAGCTTGGCAGCCTACCGTCAGTTAGAAGGTACTTTGTAAAAAGGTTTACATATTAACACGGTACACGTATTCAAATCTGAAGGTGCCAATATATTTTTTTATATTACATATGTACAATAGATTCTCATATTTTATTTTCCCGTTTCCTAAAATTGTCCTAATTATATTAGATTAATTGAACCGCGCGGAAGTGCAATAAATATCATACATCGCTAAAATGAGGATTATTATCAGTATTTTTATAAATTTTTTCGGTAAATTGTGTAATATGAGTTCATTACTTGCTTTGTTCACTAATTTGTTAATTATAAATATAATAATAATATAATTATCTAAAATATGTATTCATAATATTATATTCTTATTTAAATTTGTTTAGTTACTTTAACATTGCATTTTCCTTTTTCGTTTTCAGTATAATGAATAATTACATTAAATGGTTAATTTAACTAATTTTAGTGATAATTCAGAGGTTTTTGTAATAGACACCAAAGTATTGTATTGAATGGCAAATGTTTTAATATAAATATTATAATACTAATAGATTCATTTGTGGGACTTTTATCTGTGCGGCACACGCACGAAACACCACGGTATATAAAATTATATATTTATTGTCTTTTGTCGCATCTTCACAAAATCGCTATTACTTCCAAATCGAGATCATACGCCTTTCAGCTTCATTACAAGATATCGATAGCACATTTTCTTCGTTCCTTCGATTTTCGTGTTTTCGTGTTTCTTCGATCATAGAGTTGCGCATATTCGGTGGAATATTAAACTCCTTCATTCATATTCTTTGTTGGTAGTTAGATCAATCGTATTTAATTTAAAACTCATCAAAATATTTTGCCAATATGAATAGTTTTGGCTAATGAATTTTCGATTTTTTATGAACTTCACATTAATTTTTCCAGTAATGACTGTTGTAATAACAACCTTTTTTAGATTTAATCCAATCTCCGTCTGGGAGATTTGTTTATTGGATATTCTTTGACAAAAACAGTACACACAATTATTGTATACAGAATCGCAGAATGCAACAGCCATGTTCACTTTTCACAATTTTCCAGCGTTTGCTATGTGTTTGAAATCGCTTCACATATTTCATTAGAACAAACGATCAATTTCATATATAAAAGTATTAGCCTTGAAAAAATATTTTTAATTAAAGAACGCAATAATTTAGACAGCCAAATTACATTACAAGTTCATTACAATTACAAGTTCAACACCGACAATTTTGGGTTTCAATTAAATTTAATAAAAAATTTCAAAAGAAATACCTACTCACGTATTTTTTAAATGTATTTTGTCCGTGAAATTGTATCGTTTCATGTCCCGAGGAAACATAATAAAATAAAATGGAAACAATGCTGTCGCCCTTTGCCGATTTTGTGCATCATAGTTCTGTGTCATTTGGCCCATTAATATTTTCTAAACATATGTAACTATGCTGGATGAACTTATCGGATTGTTTTAGTATAATTCAGAGAAACGGACTTTCAAAGTGCTATTATATTTCTTTTTTAGTAATTTTAATACTTATATTAGAACTAATATGTATATTCCGCCGCCCTTAGGCACTCGCCTTACCTGCCTATGCCCGCGGGACGTCAATGTATATACTGAGCATGTACACATACATATACACGGCGAACGAGTGGGCGCGTTTATGCCAGTAGTCCACTCGCTGAAACTCCTCGGGCGAGGCGTTTGCCGAGGTGCCGAGATCCGAGTGGTACAAAGTACACTCTCCGAGGCTCCTTACCTCGCCTCGCCGCGTCCGCGTACCCCACCACTGGTAACCGATACCAATGATGCTATGGGCTCGGTTGGCGGGGGGGTGTGCGGAGAGAGGTAAATACGTAAATATGAGCGCGGCCCGCGTGGAACTGTTCATTTCGAAGGATGGTGCGCGCATGGTGCGCGCGCGTTGGCAAGCGATAAGTAAATCACATTGCTCGTAGATATTATTTGCACTTCCCGATGCAACGCACGCAACAACGCAACACGGAAGGGTGACAAGATAATGTCGCCGACAGACGTGATTACTATACAAGCACTGGTCGTAGCGCATACTTCGCATCTGTCTCGCATCGCATGTATCTTTTATGTATGCTCATCGCTCAGTTGGTTGACGAATGTGCAGTATTCGAATAATAACAATAATTAAAACAACTAACGGGATCTTTTTTAAAAATCATTAACATTACTGCTGCATTACATCATTACAAGGTTGCTTTATTACTCGAATCGAAATTATTGGTAAAAATTAATCAAATATATATTATGACATTTGATCGAAATTCTTCGATTAAATAGCAGACGTATTTAGACGATTAAATAGTAGAAGAATTTAAGTTGCACACAAAAGTTATTTTTCAGTTTAAATTTTATGATATATTTTGACTGGAATTAACACATCCTCTGCGGTGGTGGGTCAGATCTGACCAGGGTGTTTGTAAAAATATGAATTACGCTATAAATATTCGTTTAATGCTGTTTTCCTTCTAGCTAATCTTTTATTAAATATTTACAAATAATGTGAGATACAAATAAATGTTATGGGACGAGATTCAAATGAGTTATTGATAAAAATGTGAAAAAACGGTCAAAAACTGACCAAAGATAGTAGCTTTTACAGGATTGAATCTCAGAGCTTACGCCGAAACATATATTGTCAACATTTTGAGGACATTTTTTACGGCGGGTAGATAAAGGATACTAGGTATGCGTCCATGTATTTGTTTTGACTTATTTTCATCTGGCTACCCCTAGACAATGTCAGTAATATAACTATTTGAGGGGCGTTGCGCCTACCTGTAAGTTTTATGACACTACCTGGTTGGGTTTTCAATGTTATTGTTGCTAATTATAAGTGACAAAAGGTAGTTCCGACATAGTTTAGAAGCGGGTCAGCCATAGGGCAATTGCTATTTATATTTTTGACAATTATATTCTAACAATAACAAACAATTTAATTTATTTAACAATCTAACCGGAATTCACAAAACACAATCAATATTATGTCTATTTTGAGTATAAGTTGTTTATTGTTATACTTATTTTTTTAAATGATGTCAATTACACTTGCTTTTGCTTATAATATTGTTGATTGCGTTTCGTGTAAAAAGGGTGCAATTTTTATAATATATTTATTTCACTTCTATAAATATTTTGTTTAAATTATTTTCGTTCGGTTTACGTGTTAAAAATACTAATATATATATATAAAAAAAAAAAAACATTTTAATTGTTTATAATCACTGTTACACACCAGCAGGTAGAAACAATCCCCAACGACGAGAAGATCATATGCTCAGTAGATGTTTGTATTTTGGCTTTGTAGGGTGTCTGTTAATGTGTGAGAATACATACATTATTTGTAATAATTTTAATTTTTAACTTTAATTTTTTAGCAGAAACATTATGGAACACCATGCCATTTCATTAAATCATATTTAAAATGAAATATCTATAAAAAATCCCCCGCAAAACGGTTGAAAAACCGAAAACTTGAGGTGGGTCTAAAATGACCCACCACCGTCGGACATGTTTTGTTTTAACCCATCGGGCAGTAAGTGTTAAATAAAGCCTGAATATTATATAAACATTGCACTTCTTTGTGTTGTCTCACTAATAAATATTATTTGACTTATCTTTCTATGTTTTAATTAATCATACGCTTTTTTAAGTTTTTCCTATATGTTTTTTTCTATTATTTTTAGAAATTATATCATGTCACAGAAATGCTGTGTTCGTGTAATATGGCTGGGCCTTTCCATATTTTCCCTGTATATGAGGAAGACGTTTTTAAAGAATGGCTGCGTCATATTGCAAGCCGCATATTCACTGGATTAAAGGATGAACAAATTTATAAACATTGTCTCATATGTGACAAACATTTTTCACATTTCAACAGGGACTAGACAATAAAAAGATTATGAATATATCCTGTATCTTGGGCGTTGTAATCCCGTCTACTCTCACTTTCATTATTATTTATCACTTATCATTAAAGTTTTTAAAACCATTGTATTAAAAAATGTATTTACCAAATTTGAAATATGAAATTCATTATATTAATTTTATCTTTGAAAATTAATTTCAACATATTCCTTCAAACATTAATAATTATATATTTTTCAACACAATTGTTAGTTATCTGTGATACTGATTTATGTTAGTAATAAAAAAGTTATTTTTATATAAAAAAAATGGTTTATTAGAATTTCAATTGAAATCATTACATTTTCATTCTTAATGAATAAAGTCACAAAACAAAACAGTATATTTTCTGCATTATTTATGTATTATAAATATCGTTTTTTCTGAATTTGGTTCAGAAAGTTCATGAAATATCAACCAAATAATAAAATAATATTTTTTTACGGAGTTTAATGGAGAAATAACAAAAGAAAATAGTTTTTGGTATTATCTCCCACCTGCCAATCAAATAATACAAGCAAATGCTGAGTTAGGTGGCACTACATGATTCAGTTACAGTCTTAAAGGTTTGTATATTTTTCAATACAAAACACAATCTTTACTTATCTGTGGGTATTATTACTGATTTATATTAGTAACCAAATAGCTATTTTTTATAGTAACCACAAAGTTATTAATAAAATTTGTTTATTAGAATTTAAATTAATATCATAAAATTTTCGTATTTAATCAAAAAAATCATAACCACAAAACAGCATGTATTGCATCTGCATTATTTGTGTATTGAAATAATTACTGTGACACTGAATCTTTTCCATTTCTATGTTAACCTTAATATTAAAATAAATAATAGCCAATCCTCAATTTCCAGAAACAGTAGAATTGATTAGAAAAATACATGATCCCACTACTCCACTAGAAGAAAGTGTGGATGATACTACGCCGAGCTGTAGCTACAGTAATCTAAAAGGTTATTATATATTTATTGACCATATACTCTAGCGAAGTAGTTTTTAGTTACCTGTATTATTACTATATTTGTAATTCTAAAGTTACAGATTAAATAATACATTTTTAAGGTGGACACAATATTATTGTGAAGTTACATTTTCAGAACATAATTCTGTGGTATTTTTAATACTAATTAAATGAATCAAAAAAAAATATACAAAAATAATCAATTTATCGAAAAAATATTTAGTTGCTACCGGTGTTTTAATCCCGCAACTTCCTACATATTTTTTCAGTAAATAGATTTTTTCTGTATATCTTTCAAGTTAATTAATTTAATTTTTATTAAATAGTATACATTCATTTTAAAACATGGACATAATGTTTAAAAAACATTAAATGTTCTTTATAATAATTCTTTGAGATCGTGGACACAAATCAGTATACGTACATATCATTTTTCAGCATTATTTGTGACCTGCATTATCTAAGCAAACTGCAAAATTTCAGAGACCATTATTTTTTTTAGCACCAATGTTAACAATTTTGTATTCCTTAAGTGACATTTCTGTTAAAAAATTATCAGCTCCCTCTAAACTATAATTTATCAGGTAGATATGTGGCACCGTTATATTTTATGATATTGAACTGTCAAAAGTGATAATAAAATAATTGCCGAAAGATGACTGTAATTGTTATTATGTAATATGTAAAGATATTATTTTTAAATTCTTTATTCTTGTAACACAATTTTTATCCTAAGCATTAATGAATTTCTGGACCAAATCGGTTATGAAATTGTTCAAATGAATAAATATCGTAGAATAATATTTTTTTATTGCTTAACAACAATTTTATTATACAATGAATATTAATAATACGCATTGAGGTAAAAAACAGAATTTCATCTTAATTTACCATCATGCCATTTCTCCACAGAAGTACGCAGAGAGAATCAAATAACACACTTCTGTACTACAATTACTTTATCCACTTATGCATGCACACCTAGGTATAGAAGCATTATCACTCTTAACAGGATTGTTCTCTAATATGACTTGGTTGAGCTAATTCGTCTATTTCTCCTGCCTCCAAGACTCACATTATATGTTTAATGTACTATTTTCTCCTCACTCAGGGTTATGCAGATATTCATGAAAAAAAATACTAAACCTGTGAGACTAGATTAAAAATAACTTTCATGTTTACAATAAATAATTATTAAAGAAACGAAAACATTACAAACATATATTTGGGCATTAAAATATGACAGATGATTGACCATCGATAAATTATATATACAGTTAATGTCTGCCATGACACTGGTCGCGTTCGTTGCGGATGATTTGCTGCTGTTTCATGTTGAAATTTTAAAGGCCTAAAAAAAGAATTTTTAGAGGATCCTCTAAATATGTTATAGAATATGTAATATAAGAGTTCAATTCATCGTATTACTGAAATAAAAAAAAATTAGAAGCCGATAAAATAATTGAAATATGGAATGGTGGTAGTATCTTTTTCATTTAGGTCTAATTAATTATTAAAGTATTGTTTATATTGGTCCCTTTATATTAAATTAAATAACAAGCAATTCTCAATTTTCAGAAACTGTAGAATTAATTCATCTGTCTCCGATTGATATTCTTACACCTGCGAAACGAGTACAGCAAGCAAGAAAAGGTTTGAATTTATAATAAAATTTATTTAATTATTTGAACAAATCTTATTTTCTTCTTTTACTTAGGCAATCTACCTGTGATTTGTGGCATTAATCAAGTAAAAATTACATTTTATAGAACAAATACAATATTATTATAGAATAGGAATATTACAAGTCAATAAATACCATTATCGTTAAAAAATTTGGATATTATAGAGATCAAATGTGGCGAATTGAGAAAAAGATGACATATGTTAGCCGAGAGCTGAAATTTACTATTAACGATATCACTGTAAAAAAAATTGTGATCCGTGATGGACAAGCAAGAAAAGACGTAGTCAAGGGTCAGAACTTATTTTAACAGAATCAAAAACACTGTTACTTACTCTGACTTACTGAACTTAAAAATACTTATCAACCCTTTGTTCAAATAAATCTATACTTTCTCGCACTTCATTTTTTGACCTATCAAATCTCTGTCCCGGAGGCTAACTTTTTATTTGACCTAATCTAAACTTTCATACAAGTCCTTTGTTCTTTCAAAGTTCTTTGTGTCAGGAGCCTAATCATTTGTTGCAATTAATGTAAACATCCCACATCCTACGTTTTTTAAGATTATTTTTGATGCATATTAATTAAAACATTCCCACATGTTCTTTATCCTATTGCACCTCTTTGTCCCGTAAACATTACCTTTATATTGTGAATATCTAATTTGATAAGCTACCAGATATGAAAGCTGCAAGTATATGACAAGTATGGTACATGTGATTGAATCAATACCGTGTATCAGTACCAACTAATTTAGCACCACACCATTTCTCTACCAGGAGTGGGTAAAGTGCAGGCGCAGAGTGGATAGTATTCTTTCAGTACTACTGAGACTTGAAGCCTACTTCTAAGATTAAACATTCTATATTTTCTTATTTATTTCATAATTAGAATAATTGGTAATATTTCTGTTTTTATTGATTTTCGAATGATAAAAATTGTTCATTCTAATATATTAATAAATATAAAGGATCAATCAGTAATACCACATTTATTAATCTTTTGTTTCTGATAATATATATTTGATTTAATATTTTTTTGTGTATGTGTATTTTTTGTTTAATGTGGATCTTAAAGATATATGTATATGGCACTCTCCGCCTGAAAACCTGCAATGTTTAAATTTGTTATTATTTAACATATCTCTTGTATTTATTTTGTAAACAATACATAATTTCAACAAATAAACCATTCAATATGCTTGATTAAAATAGTCTCCCATTAATTTGAGTTTTGACTCTTGTCCCTGTTACAAGTGAGGAGAACATTGACTTAATTCTATTTATCATAGTTTCGAAATAGTATAAATATTCATGCGACATATTCTGTGTATGCATCTCAATAATAAACAGCTAAAACAACTAATGACGTTGCAGATTTTTGTGTGACCTGTCCAAGATTCAAACATTTAATAAGTTCAGTTTTATACTACCGTAAAGTTTTTGGTTATAAATTCACAAAATTTTGTTAATTAATTGAAGATCTTTATAAGTATACATTTAGTATTCAGTTAAATATTTGTTTCCACTCTGAAAGGTGTATAAATAAATAAATAACATAGTTTTAATTTTTTTTTATCCAAATAATTATTGATTACTATTTGGTTATAAAATGTGAATTTTATTTAAAACTTCATAACTATACAATTTTACTATTTACATGAATTCATTTTTCATAAATTAAAAAACTTTAAATGTTGACTATTTAATTATAATACTATTTGTGGATGGATTATTTAATTTAATCATTAATACATTTAATTTTATGATCTATTTCAGATAAACTAAACTACAATCGAGAGATGCTCAGCATGTGGCCTGCAGGCTTGACTTCTGAAAAAACTGTTCATTTGATGCATCAAATTTGGAAGAGTGATAAAAGAAAAGTAAAAAGGAAGGGTGAAAGCAGCTGAGGTTGCTAGACTTTATTACCACAAATTCTTGAATGAAACAACTTCTTTTATTCACTGTCAGATTAAGAAACAAAAAAATATTTATGTGGTCGTAGATACACTAAAGATAACAAAATTTTTTAGGTTTAGCTTTATCTAAATATAGCAATAGATGCTATCGATTTTTATCAAAAATATATGCATTGCCGAGTCGAAAAACAATGAATACTTTATTAAAAAAGTTTCCTTTTAGGTCGGGTATAAATATACATATTTTAAAAAATATAGAAATAATGATAAAAGAAATGAAATTGCAAGAAAAAGTTTGTTCTAATGTACAAAAGTAGTTCAGATTATATTGAAGGTTTACAAGATCTCGGAGATGGCTTGCGAAGACCAGTTTTTGCAAATCATGCATGTGTTTTCATGTTAAGAGGACTTAAGACTAAATGAAAGCAGCCACTTGGATTTTTATTTTGCCAAGGCACAATAAAATCACGTTATCGAGTTGTAGTTTTTAAAAAAATTATTGAACTAGTTTTATCAAGTGTTTTAGAATTAGTAGGTATGGTGTGTGTTCAAGCTTCTATTAATGTTTCTATTATTAATATGCTTATGCTTAAAAGAGAAACCCAAGAAAATTATAATCTCTTAAACATAGAAAATAGTCTTGTTGGTTTTGAGTTACATGGTAGGGAAATTGTCTGTTTTTTTGATACTCCACACTTACTAAAGAGTATCAGAAACAATATGCTGACAAAAATGTTATATTTAAACTGGAAGATATGGGAAAGATTGCCAAGTGGGAGCATATTGTTCAGGCATATAATTATGACCGCATGTTGGGTGACAATATACAAACTTTTCCCAGAATAACATTTGGTTTCTTATAAATAAAACAAAACGTGAGCGTGCATTTTAAATTGTTTTAAAAATCAAACGTATAATACCTGTTTGCTTTTTATTTGAGCACAATATAAAAAGTACTTGTGTCAATTCTATGTTATATTATGTCGATATATGTAAAGTAATATTTGATAAAGTCACTTTATATTTAGAAACTAAAAAAATATTTAAACCAAAATTAATCAACCACGCCACTCTATATTTATTTAAAATAAAATTATTTAATAAAAATCTTTCAGTTCATAATAGAGATTGTGTTGGTGCAAATTAATTATAAGACCCTATTAAAATGAATATAATACATTATATTCTCTAAATATTTCTTCTTCTTTCTCATTAAAGAATATTTTTTATTCCAAAAAAATAATGTGTAATAAAGAAAAATAAATATTGATTCAATATAGTATTGTCAAAGTTATTTACTATTACTACTATTAATCAAAAAAATTCTTTTCTGCGTGCATAATCTATTGTGAACACATCACCCATCGGGATATTTTGTCGACTTGAGATCGATTCATAATTATTTATTTTTTGTGACATTATCAATAAAGCCTGTTTAATTTTCTGGTACATATTATGTAGTCGAATGAAAAATTATTTTTACATTTTAAATAATACTTCAAAATGTTCAACATTTAAAAAATGTAATGTCGTCCCAGTTAATCTGCAATCCGAATGTCTACTGTATTGATTAAGTGGTACTGATTTAACATTTTTTAATTTCCTTTCGTTTTTCTATTTTTTTTTCAAAGACTGCGTCAACATAGCCACTTCTGTATTCTGTCTAGTGGTAAAATATTTAAGGTGGACGTCTCCTAACTTTGGTAGCAATATAAATCAACAATCAAATGGGGTTGATCTTTTTCAATGTCGATGTAGCCAGATAAATAATGAAATTGCTAAATAATAATTGTTATTAAAGAACTAAGTAATCTTCACAATTTTCCCCGATAGAGTGGGCAGATAAAATATTGGTTATTAAGAGCAATTTAAATGATATATAAAAGATATAGGATTCACATTGCGTATAGTTCACATTATATTTTATGGTAGGACAAACCGAAACTGATAGATACATAATTATAAATTTGTTCAACAAATATTTTATTGTATTAATTGTGTTGATCCAATTATAAATGGAAGATGTTTTTTGGAAAATAATCAAGAAACCTCTTAAACTTGAAAAGGACTTATACCCACTTCTCCGTAGGTCCTTAGGCATGCCCCCGCAGTTCAGTGGCAACAATGACTTTCATCTTCGTGATTTTATGTTTAAATATTTTTTAATCTGTTAAGGTAACTGAGAAAAGTCATGGCTTTTTTACGCGGTAATAATATGTTTTAATTAAGTGTTCCCATTTGGCAGATTTCACAATATAATACTTGTGATGCTAAATGAATATGTTCAAAAATAGTGTGTTTATTGCGTCTTCATGGTATGCTCAATTCTGAGCCCTCATGAAATATCTGCAACTCGGTGCACAATTTATTTATTTAGCATATTGTTTCTTATACTCGTGGATCGTCACATAAGATAATTTCCCTATCAAACAAGTCTAAATCTACAATTCTGTTTTCAACATTTAAGTGAGAATATTTTTGGGTTTCTTTATGAAGAATATTAATTGCAGAAATATTAGCGAAACTTTGGTCTGTTAACCTGACTATTAACTCTAGACCGCTTGCTAAAACTTAATCTTAATCTCTTCTTTCAATTATTGTTCTTAACACCACAACTAAATCACATAATTTGATGGTGCTTAGACAAAAAATAAGCATTGTAGGTTGCTTTCGTTTTGTGTTGAAACCCCTCACATAAAAACAATAAGGTTTTCTTAAACTTAAAGCAAAATATGGTTTTCTTAAACTGTCCCCGAGATCTTCAAAACCCTCAATAAGATCATAATTATTTTATACAATAAACTGGGCGCTATAGAAATTTAATCAAAAGGTAATACACAATTATATCTTGTAATAGCTTTTTTTTGTTAATATTTCAATATTTAAAAAAATAATAATTCAGAATATCCTTTTGAATGATCCTTCTTTTCTAATGTACCAAAGGTTTTTAGTTTTCAACTAATTTTGAAGATTTCGATTTTTTTTTTAATATGCATAATTAAACTTAAGTAGACCAAAAACTTTATCATCTTCTGAATATCTATGAACCTTTTTTCCTCCCTATTTGTCAACATTTTCCCTAATGTTAAAATTGTACATTTTAAAATTATTGTTTAAATATTGTTAGCCATTTGAGCAGTGAGGAGATGCACTCTGCATTATCCTTTCTTTTGATCATTTATTTTGTGCAGTAATAATACTTTGCCATTAGCACTCTTATCGTTCCAAAAGCGTATTTAAATATAATCTCTTATTTTTTGTTATTTTTAATTGTGCAACTACTCTTAATCAATTAAATTAAATTCAATTCAATGTAAATTGCAACCATAGCCTTACATATTTTTCAAGAAAAGTGCAGTTCTGGCTCTACGAAATAGAAAGAAATTACGCCAAAGAACTTTTAAAAGTCCAAACTTGAGATTAAAACTGCTACAACAGTACCTATATATTATTTTTTATACATTGAACATTGTATTTGCTTTGTTTTAAAATGTATTTATCTAATCTAATTGCATCTTGTTTAACTCTTTATATATATATATTTTTTTTGTACATGGAACATTGCACTTTGTTTACTACTATACCGGAAAAGCACTGTCTACTATATTACAGTAAAATACTAGTGTGCAGGCAGGGTACCCAAATATATGTCTTAATTTGCTGAAATATTTATCTGATTATAACAATATAACATACTGTACTATGAATCAAAAATAAATAATTATTATAAATAATATTTTTAATTTGCATGAACTTAATGTAAAATAAATATCAAATCAAGATATTTTTATCAAATCAAGATATTTTCTGTTATTATTTATTTACTATAATAATAAAATAGTTTCCATTTGTTTTTGAATCTAGAGAGTTTTGTGAATGTGGTTATATAGGTATTAAAATATTTATTTTCTGCAGTAATAATTTTTTTCCATTTATACTTTTATCGTTCCATATGCGTATTGATATATAATCTCTTATTTTTTATTAATTTTAAACTACTCTCAACTAATAAAATAATATTTGCATAAACATAATGTAAAATAAATATAAAATCAGGATTTATTTTCAATGTTATTATATTCGATAATATAATTTCTGTATGTATAATAGTAAAATACTTTCCATTTGTTTTTTAATCTAGAAAATAGTTTTGTGAATACATATAATTAAAATATTTGTTTTGTCAGTAATAACTTTTTGCCATTTATACTCTTATTCAAAAAGTATATGTATTAATATATAATCTCTTATTTTTTAATATTAAAAAAATAATAATTGTGAAATACTCTTAACCAATGAAATGTGTAATATTTTTTAATTGCAAGAATATAATGTAAAATATCAAGATAAGACTTACTGCCATATAATTTTTTTTTTTAAATACAACATATTTTTGTTTTAAAGTTGCATTTTTCAGAACATAGTTTTGTGGTATTTCAATACAAATTAAATGAATCAACTAGAAAGATATACAGAAAAAATCTTATCAAAAAATGTTTAGTTGCTGCCGAGATTCGAACCTGGATCTCTTCCTATCTGGGGTAGAGTTGATTTTTTCGATACATAGATTTTTTCTGTATATCTTATCTTTATAGTCAATTAATTTAATTTGTATATAATTTTTATTTGGTTATTGAATTTACTAATTAATTATTACCATAAGCAAATATAACTTTAAGTTTGTTTTTAATTGCTGCTAATTTTGATCTAATATGATTAGGCATTTGAGCAGTGAGAAGATGCACTATATATTATCATTTAAATTCTTTGTATTTCTTTTATTAAATTAATTTATAAATTTTTCTTATCATTTCAATCATGTTTGCGATTTATGTTGAAATCGAACATTTCTATTTTCTAATTTCTTATTGTAACACAAGCATACTAATTTATAATATATTATGTTTTGTGTGAAAAACTTTCACAGTACTACTATTACCAGTTAAACAATATTTTCTAATTGCACAAAAATAATCTTATAATATATGTACTAATTTTACAATCAATTCATGCATTACAATGTAACTTCTGTTCATTTTTAAATAATTTCTATTTGATTTTTTAGTCTGTTTATATACCAAATAATTGTTAACGCATTTTACATGCAGAATAAATTTTCTGTTGCCATTTTATTTTCTGTCATGTGTTATAAAGTTGTATTTTATTAAATAAATATTTTTTTTAACAGCTAATCTTCTTTTTATTCTATAACACATTTTCATTTTCAGGGTACAAAATATTAAAATATATATTTAAAATTGGCGCCAATTCCACGTACCCCCTCCACTTATTTTAGTTCTCCCAGATCACACGACTGCGCGGTTTTCAATTTCGTAAAGCCATAGATAAATTAGGTCGAAGCGAGCCATCTATCTTATCTATGTATCTATTGTAAACGTAATTTGGTGTTATCTATGAATGAAGCCGCTGAAACATCTATTTTCTATGGACTTCAATGTCAAATGTACCGTGAAAATGCGAAACTTTTAAGTGTATAAAACTTTAATAATACGCGCCGGAGAAAAAAATCAACAAAATCGGAGCAATTTGAGATATTGTAAATAATAGTCAATTATGCATCAGCCTAATTCAATTATTCATTGTTTTATCGTAGCTAATAAGTTACTTAACAATGGGGAGGAGCATATAAAATTTCAATATAGAAATTATAAATAACTCAAAAAACGATAATAAAAATAATTCTAAAAATAACGACTATTTAAGTATACAATTTTTCACAGATTTGAAAGTACAAGAATAATAGATATATAGAAAAAAATTCAATAAGCTAAATTTTTGAAATTAAAAATTATTTAAATATTAGAAGCTAATCCCGATTTGCAAGATTTAGATACCAAATTGATCTTCCCAAAATCACTATATTTATCAAGGCATCAAATTTTTTAACAATCTCTCCATCACAATTAGAAAAATTACAGACTACTATAAATTTGTATCTGAAGTAAAAAAATATGTACACAGACTAACTGAAACATAAATTCTCGTATATACTCCTTTTCTACACACGAGTCTTACTCTTATAGAGAAGAAATAAATGTTCAAAGAAATGATATATATATGCCCTGCTAATTATTTTTAAAATATATTATAATAAATTCAGGGCATCTGTGCGTAGTTTAAGTTTTTCTTGTACATCGACACATATCTTCAAATATTTCGACACAAATACGAACTGCAATATAAAAAAAATAATAACGGTAACAAAAAAGAACACAAATAAAACAAAATCAGAGAACTTGGTGCTACTAATATATAATATCAAAAATATTAATGAAAGTCTCACCGGCGTGCTGGTCCGCCTTCTTGGAGTACTCCGAGGCCTCCTGTTTTATGTCGGGGAGCGATATCTCTACATCAAAGTAGGACACTCCACCGCCTTCTTCTTCACGGTCGCTCACAGCTGGAGACCCTGGCTCAGGCTTGACGGTTGGAGCATCTGGATCAGTACGGTACACGGTTGTAGAATCACACGGGGCACGCGACACGAGGTAGAGTTACTCCGAATGGCGTTGGACCATAGACTCATTAAATTAAATGTATGAAGTTGACAGATCGGATTTTATTATGATGGTAATTTTAGATAAGAACTTCTCTTAATTATTTTTATAGAGCGACCCCGCATTTCGGAAATATTTCGCTCATTTTGGTAATATTGTATTCTAATAGAAGGAGACAGGTGAATATTTAAAACACAAATCAATTGTTTATTTCTAACGACATATATATCTAGAAATGGGTAGGTAGAAATCTTATAATTACTTAATCGGAATCCATTTCGGAATCAAATCAAATATGTAACTGTACACCTTTTAAAAACCAGGAGTGAGATAATTTATTTCGGATTAAAGATCCAAATTTCAAAATTTTACAAACCGCAATTTTACAAAATGTCAACAGTTGCCGGCAAATTCCTTGATCGGTGCATGCAGCAAGGGGTTTGGCTGGATCCTTGTAATCATTCCTGGGTTGGGTGACAGATGTTAGCGGCACGCTCAGATAGAGTCGCTGGATTCACTATCCGGAATCGTCTCGTGCCGGCCTTGTAGCCAGCATAACTAGGAGCCTCTCGTGTAACGTTGGCGATCTTAGTTATACCTGCCGCCAGCGTTCCATTAGTCCGTATTGTGACGGTGTAGTGAAGCTCCGTTTGTAATTCGCCCTCTTGTATCGATCGTTGGTAATGGTCGGCTAAGCTTACCAGAGCGAGGTCGAGGCAATTTCATTGAATTGTGTAGCCATTGAATAGCCCCGGTAATTCAAATAACTGTGTCATTTCCTGAAATTCGGGCAGCGTTCATTTCTGAAATTAACTTAAAGCAGCGGTGACAGAGGTGTTTCTAAGCATGATATTCCACACGTATCAACGTCTAATTCATATGTGATCCTGATGAATGAATGTGGAGTGGGACATTTTACCAAAGTACAGGGGTTGCTCTTGCGAGGGCATAATTAATAAAAATCCACCATTTTATCAATGTTAATACGCTGCGTTTAAGAAGACAGGTAAAACTTATTTCACAGTATAATAATAGCCTTGTTAAAATTTCTGTATCCTCTCGAATTTCAGCATTGTAAGGACTTTTACGTAGGACCTACCAATGGATAATTTATACTAATTTATCTATGGCTAAGTGTTGTCTATGGAGAACCCGCTTTTTTTTCACAGCATCTTGAACTTTTTACAAGTTACTAGAACCATGGATCGTGTTACCCCAGATGTTCCTGTTATCAAGCTTGAGCCAGGGTCTCCAGCTGAGAGCGGCGATAGAGGAGCAGGCGATGAAGCGCCCTACACTGATATAGACATATCGTATCCTGACATCAAGCAGGAGTGCTCCGAGTACTCCAGGATGACCGACCAGCGCGCTGGTGAGGAGTTCATGCCCCTCGATTACCAACTCGCAGTTTCTTAAGGAATTATTTATTGAGAACAGCGGCTGTTTATTTGAATTTAGATATAATGTATTAGTTAACTATGTATATATATACAAAACCAATATGCAACAATAGAGTAATGTTCTGCCTTTAAGAATAAAGATCTAGAATGATGGAGGTGGCTGTCGACATTTATATAAAAACATGATTAAGATCTATAATAACACAATGATGTTTTATAAAAAATGTTACATATATTTATTTATTAGGAGAACACATTATTTGTGAAGTTGTAATTATTCAGAACATAGCGCTGTGATATTTTAAATACTAATTAAATGTATTAATTAGATATAATTAAATATATATATAAGATATAAACGCTTGCTTTTTGGTTGAATTAAATAATGCATGCGTAGCTGTTGATTTGTTATATACTATTGCCTTTTTTAATGTTGGTACTCGTCTTATGTATTATAACGATTATTATTTTATTTAATCTCGGTTATATTTTTCCCTTTCACCCCGGGTGACTGAGCCCACAAGGCATTATCCAGGACAAGTGTCCCCCCCCTCTAATACCTTCATCAGTACAGTTTTGACTATTATGCAGCTGGTCTAGTATGGTAGTCTCTGAAATAATGTTATGCTGTGACAACATTTCAATTTAGCCTGCGTTTTATTTTTATAGAACTGTGAAATTGCATATTATATTCAATGAAATCAACATGATAATGTCATTAGTGGTTCCGGATATGACAAAAATATTGAAGAGTATTAATTATTTAATTCTCATATATAATTTATTTAAATTGCAGATATTTTGAGAATACAAGATTATATTTCGGCAGCCTCAGTTGGGTCCCCGACCGCCCCTGCAGCGCAGTCAGCACTGGTGACCGTTTTCTCCGAAATACAACCCTCAAGTTTGCGCCCGTTTACTTCCGCCGGTAAGAAAGCGTATTCCTGTGCACAGTGCCCGTACACGTGCAAACGCAAAGCGTCCTTACAAGTTCACGTGTTAATACATACTGGTGAGAAACTGTTTTCGTGTTCACAGTGTAATTATTCGTGCAATCTTAAATCAAGTCTAAAAAGGCATAAGCTTACGCATTCTGGAGAGAAACTGTTTTCGTGTTCACAGTGCAATTATTCATGCCATCAAAAATCAAATCTAAAAAGTCACGAATTTACGCATACTGGTGAACAACCCTTTTCTTGTTCGCAGTGTAATTATTCATGCAATCAAAAATCAAGTCTAAAAAGTCACCAGCTTACGCATTCTGGAGAGAAACTTTTTTCTTGTTCACTGTGCAATTATTCGTGCAATCTTAAATCTAATCTTAAAAGGCATCAGCTTACGCATTCTGGAAAGAAATTATTTTCATGTGCCCATTGCTCGTACACATGTAATAGGAAAGCTTCCTTTAAAGTTCACGTGTTAATACATACTGGGAAGAAACTGTTTTCGTGTTCATAGTGTAATTATTCATTCAGTGATAAATCAAATCTGAAAAGTCATCAGCTTACGCATTCTGGAAAGAAATTTTTTTCTTGTTCCTAGTGCAATTATGTAAACTTAATTATTTTAGTATTTTGATTTCATTGTTTTGATGTTGGTATGTATAAATTAGAACCCGACTTGCTAGGAATTACTACAATACACACAACGCTGTTATTCATCCTTAATTATAGTCACAAATATTTGTTAAGCCTACCCAGAACATGTGAAATCCTGAAGGGTTCATTTTAATACTGTCCCAATGTTTATACTATATAGTTTATTCATGAGATATTATTTTTTACGACGCTGAAAGATTTAAGTCAATCGAATTAAAACGTAGAACATTATAAATCTATAGTAATTATTTTCAAAAATTTGTTTGCTTTTATACATACATATTATAAATTATATATAAAGTTTATTTACTATGTAAGAAGTAAATGTTCATTTCTGTATGATAATTTAAACTAATTTAATTGTACTGATACGTGTGGAATATTATGTGCTAAGAAACACCGCCGTCGCCGCTGCTTTAAGTTCATTTCAGAAATGACCGCTGCCCGAATTCCAAGAAATGACCCAGTGGAGGATTACGCGCCTTCCCCCAGTGATAACGCTGTTGCCAAGAGTCAATTCTGGACAGTGAATCCAGCGACTCTGCTCGAGAGTGCCTAGCTGAGCTAGCTATCATCGCCGCCAACCCACGATCTTCGTGCCACGGTCTGAATAGACTACTTAGATTAATATCCGACTTCCATTACCAATCGAGTCCGCCGCGGCCCACTTAGGATACTTTTCCCGCCGGATGCACTACTATACTGAAGAGACCATTTTCAGGGCCATCCAGCCGCTGCCTTCATCGCCCGCGCTGCTCTTTGCCGCCCGCAAGACTCCGCCATTCACGGCGTCGAGCGCGGCTGTCGCCGCATCATAATATGAGATTATTTTTTCTAAAGACTTTTTTAATTATATTTTACTGAGCACTCTTGATACCCTCGTATCAGTACGATTACTTGTAAACTATGCCCGTCTCAACACAGAATTTTGTAGTGAGACGGGTGCAGTCTAAATTCATGTCTTATACCATCGCAGTATGCAGTTTATTATAAATAAAATAAATAAATCATATACTATTAATATTGCTTATAAAACCCAACCAAAGTTTTATGAGTTGATATGTATCTACGAAGTAGTAATAAGATAGATGTACAATGTTATTCGTCACTCCGCGCCCTGTCGATACAGATCGGCACACGCCGCTGGACGTAACGCCCGCGCCGTTTGATCATGTGTGATGAATTCTACATTATTTTGATATATTTATCCATATTTCATTTTAAATACTCAATACTTGGTGTGAAAAAATGATGACTATTTTACAGCTATTTATCCATTTAAAAAGCTTAAAATTTTCTAGCACAGTAAGATGAAGGTTAATAATACTCGGTTGTGTGGTACAAAGATCAATTTATTGAACACAAATTGCAATTAAAGATTCAGAATATTAAAAATAAAAGCTAGATATTAGAAATTGATAAAATATTAAGCCATTTTGTGACACATGTCACATAACGTCATAATCCGTGAAATAAGCCATTACCAATGCATCACTGAAAGAAGACCTTCCCGTGACTGTCACTTTCTACTATATTCCGCCAATCTTCGCCGTACCAGTCAGTGTTTACAAGAACGTTTATTATGCTGGTCTCCTGGAATGGAGCTCGAATCCCGATCACCATATCACTTGACGGTTGTATTAACTACTAGGTTATAAATCTCGGTGTGTTGTAGAGTTGAATATCTCAATGACAATAAAATTCATTTGAAATGTAGATTTATAGAAGAATGCTCCAGAAAAGCTGGATAGATAGAGTTATGAGTGAAGATGTTGTAGTAAGGATGAATAAAGAAAAATAGGTATTTAAAATAATCAAAATCTCGGATGTGTAGAAAGTTATCCAGAGTATTTAAGATTTTGCACTTCAAAATTTAGGGAAAAATTACTGGAAGTCGGAGCCTTGGAAGAAGGAAAACGTCATAGCTGAAGAACCTAAGGCAAGTGAAGCCTTAAGCAGCCTCATTATATCGCACAGGAATTTTTCCGCTGAGCAGGCAACGTATTGATTGACGCGATAGGATATGTGTTGATAGTTGTATAGTGTAGATAATTGAGTAGCTTGTTGGTGTAGTAATCAAAACGTTGGCCTAGTGATCTAGTAGTCGGGGGTTCGCACCTCGTTCCAGGACACCAGCAAGTTAGTCCTATTTTCATAGCACAAGCATTTAGCTTAGTTTGAAAATAGTAAGAATATTGATGTGACATGTATTCCGTGTAACCATCTCTATTTAAAAAAAAAAAAAGAAAGATACTTTGGTCAGTCTACTATAGAGATTTCCTGGGACGCAGTGAACACATTGATGATAGCTAACGTCTGTTGAATTGAAACTGCATGAGAAACAGAAGAAGAACACTAAACAAAATAAATATGTCAAAAATCAAGATCCTTTGACTATGGCCTTCATCACGTTTTCCTTCCCAACATCTTCATTTTCTCTGTGTGTGTAAGACTATGACTTTTTAAATTTCCTTTGTGATTGCACGAATAATTGCACT
The DNA here is from genome assembly GCA_022840565.1 of Eubasilissa regina. NCBI lineage: Eukaryota > Metazoa > Arthropoda > Insecta > Trichoptera > Phryganeidae > Eubasilissa > Eubasilissa regina. Next base: position 1,813,712 of record JAINEB010000026.1, read on the forward strand.
GTGAACATGAAAATAATTTCTTGGCAGTGTGGCTCAGCACATGATATTTTAAGGACGCTTTATGATTGCATGAATAATTGCACTGTGAACATAATAATTGTTTCTCTCCAGTATGCGTGAGCGCATGACTTTTTAACGATCCTTTCTGATTGCACAAATAATTACACTGGGAACATGAATATAGTTTCTCACCGGTGTGCTTAAGCACATGACTTTTATACGATCCTCTATGATTACATGAATAATTGCACTGTGAACATGAAAATAGTTTCTCTCCAGTATGTAGATGAATTCTTAAGGATGCTTTTCGATTGCTGATATAAGGGCACTGAGAACATGAAAATGCTTTCTTACCAGTGGAAGGAAACGTACGCCATTTTAAAGATTCTTTGACATTATAAATATTATTCAATGTTGGTTCCTTTTTGGTGTTAGGTAGAGGCACAGTTGGGAATGCGGGATTATGTACTTCCAAGAGACCTGTAATATAATCAAGTAATATAATACATAACAGTTTTGTAAGGTACATAACGCAAATCTTTTATGTACCTCAGAAATCCAGAATGCACACAACAATTCTAAAAAGAATCTGAGATTTGTTGTAATTTAAAAGAGTTGCTGTGACTACACAACATAATTTGAATGTTTACTATATTTATGGTTGATCACCCTGGTAATATCTGGTTAGAATGAATATTTCTTCCTCTTAAAGCCGTCTGATAACATCCTACTGAAATTTAAATATCTCTCCAGTAGTTTTCTGAAAATATGAAAAAAAAAAAATATATGTGTGATAATGTACATCAATAGTTAGGACCCATAACCGACGGAATGTAACAATACATACGCGACCAGCAGTACTCGGACGGGCCAAATCACGTCGACGTCATGCGAGCAACAGCTCTAGAAATCGCTTCCGATCTCAGTTCAGAAACTACTAGCAGTAACTTCTACATTCATACAAGTAATTTAAATAAATTCAGCGCATCCGTGTGTAGTTTATGTTTTTGTAACCTGCCGCCTGTCACACACTCACATCGACATACATCCTCAAATATTCCGACACAAATATACTCCGTGATGCAACAGAACACGAGGGTATTTGGCTGTATATTGATGCATCCAATACCTCACACCAATCACATCATATTTACAACATCATTTTTAAATCCTTCTGATCTGGAGTCAACATACATATCCTTACACAATCGATTATCTATAATCATGCGTCCTCCAAATATCTAAAATGGCATATGTATTCAGAGAATCAGTTGAAGCGACTTCTTCGACATTTAGTACACATTATATAAATTATTTTCAGAACACATTCTTATTGTGAAGTTGTAATTATTCAGGACATACTCGTAGGTCTGTGATATTTTAAATATGAATTAAATATATTAATTAGAAAGATATACATATAAAATCAATTTTATCCCGGTTAGGAAAGATATCCAGGTTCAAATCCCGGTGGCGCAGCAATAATATTTTTCGATTAAATTGATTTTATATGTATATCTTTCTAATTAATATATTTAATTCATATTTTAAATTATTTTGTATAATTTTAACAACAGTCGGATATGGAACAGAACATCACAAACAAGAATAGATCCCACTTAAGACCAGCTGCTTTGTTTTCATATTTTAGCGTTATCACAGGATTCTTGTTCTGGTGTAACATTACGAATAAGGAACATTTAAAAAAGGACACATTCGGAACAATGTCTGCGGAATAAACTGAAAATAATCTTACTGCTGTGCTGGTTGGCCTTCCTGGAGTACTCCGAGCACTCCTGCTTTATGTCGGGGAGAGATATATCTATATCATAGTACTGCACTCCACCGCCTTCTCCTTCATCGCAGCCCTCGGCTGGAGACTCTGGCTCAGGCTTGATGGCAGGAGCACGGTACATGGTTCTAGAATCTCTAAGCGCACGCAAATCGCGGTAGTGGCACATCAAATGTCACTTGTCCATAAGTCTATAGTTAATCAATTAATAATATCATAATAATAGCAAATAAATTAATAATATCGAATGTTAATATTCATTAACATTTGATATTATTTTTCATCTCATGTAGGTATAGTAGTACCTAGAGAGGAAGGAGTGGCAGTTAGCGATGGAGCTGTTGCACCTCGACGCGGAATGACAGAAGACTATCATATTGTTTAAATTAAGTAAATAATAAGAATGTAGATTTCACTTTTCCCATCTAATACAAACCAGCTTAGAGCGTTATGATTTCATAAAAATAATATTACATAAATCCATTAAATTAAAACATAGTATTACATACAGTTGGAAAATTAAGGTGCAGTTGCTCAAAGCAGACTCAGGGATCCATTATTAAAAAAACATTCCCAAAAGAGGGACAGTGGACGAGACACAAAATGCGTTGAGTCTCACTTGTAAGGACAGACTAACAGAGTTGCAAAAAATACGAGCTTTGAAGACCGTTTTCTCTGACATTAAACCTTCAAGTGTGCGCTCGCTTACTTTCGCTGGTAAGAAAGCGTTTTCATGTGCGCAGTGGCCGTTCACAAGCAATCGCGAAAATTCCTTTAGAGTTCATGTGTTAAAACATACTGGGTTGAAACGGTTTTTGTGTTCACAGTGCAGTTATTGGAGCAGTTATAAATCAAATCTAAAAAGGCATGCGCTTACCCATTCTGAAGAGAAATTATTTTCGTGTGCGCAGTGCTCATACACATCCAATTTGAAAGCTCCCTTAAAAGTTCACGTGTTAATACACACTGGGGAGAAACTGTATTCGTGTCCACTGTGTAAGTATTCGTCATATCAAAAAGCAGGTTTAAAAAATCATGAGCTTAAGCATTCTACAAAGAAATTATTTTCATGTTTAAAGTGCACTTATTATGTACGAAGAAAAAATTTTCATGTTCCGAGTGCAATTTTTAGAGCTTACGCATTCTATAGATAAACTTTTTTTGTGTTCACAATGCAATTATTCGTGCTACCAGAAATCATGTTTAACATAATCTTACGCATTCTAAAGATAAACTATTTACATCTTCACAGTTTGTTCAATGTAAAAATAAATCTAAAAAATGACGAGCTTTTTTCATTCTAGAGAGAAATTATTTTCGTGTGCGCAGTGATCGTACGCATGCAATCGGAAAGCTTCCTTAAGAATTCACGTGTTAAAACGTACTGGGGAGATACTGTTTTCGTGTTATTCGTGCTATCAAAAATCAGATATGAAAATACATCAGTTTGCGCCTAATGAAGAAAAACTTTTTTCTTGTTCACAGTGCAATTATTCATGCAATTATAAATCAAATTTAACAAAGCATAAGCTTTCGCATTCTACAACAAAGTTATTTTCTGTTTAAAGTTCAGTTTTGCTATCAAAAATCAATTCTAAAAACTCACAAGCTAACGCATTCTAGAAAGAATCTGTTTTTTGTTCACAGTGTAATTATTCGTGCCTTACAAAATCAAATCTAAAAAGACACGAGCTTACGCATTCTACAAAGAAACTTTTTTTTTCCTGAACAGGCAAATTTGTATAAAATTTAAGCATTTATGCCGCCAATATTCATTAGAGTCCAAATATCAATGAATAAGAAAAACTTGTAAGCACACCCGGTACGTCTGTAGTTTAAAGAGACACTGACCCCCGAAGAGCTCGGAGCTCGATGCTTGCGACTAAGTGGTAAAATTGGGGGAGGCGATAAGGCGCATTTGTCGTAAATTTTGTGACAGCGCGCCCTCTGGAAGGTTAATTTTCCGGCTGTCTGAGTCACGAAAACACAATGTTAATTTTACATTTTATTATTTGTATTCTTAATATTGTCCTCGTGTAAATATTTTTTATTTTTAGGTGTTTTATTGTTTTATTTTTACGTCAGTAGCATTTTACACGCACGAAGATGCCGCCCAGCTTGAATGTTTCATCTGCGCATTGTGTGCATGCTCGTACATCGCACACTGATCCCGCTCCTTCTCATTTTGCCATTAAACGTTGGATTGGCCGCTCAGCAGACGCAATTGGCGGCTAAAGATTGTACGCAATTTTCGTGATCCGTTACTTTTATTTATTCACAATATTGTTTACACGGTAGCTGTCAAGTATCAACTTCCATAAAGCATCGTCAAACAAACTGCTGCAATTTCACATCGGCGACCTCATGTTGGAACATCTTTAATATGTATTTTTTTCTTATTTATTGAATAGTGTGAATTTATGAAATGAAAAGGGCGATGTTTGCCATAAATGCTATGTTAAAATAAAATAATTTTATTGGCTAATACAATATTTTTTTACTATTTTCTTAATCCACTTTATGTACAATATTCAGCACGCGCTGAACGCAACCGGCAGCACGCGGAAGGTGTCTCCAATAAGTAAGCCCGCCGGGGATCGTTCCCCGACCTGGACCGGCAGTCAAACGGTACAATATTTAAAGAAATGTAAATATACATTTTTGCATTATGTACCTTGCTGGTCCAAGCCCTGTTCTCCCCTTCTCTTCCATGGAAACAAGCATTTTCACGAAGACATGTTCTAGAATAGGGCCCTGACTGTGTACAAGGAAACAACGAATTGTATTAGCTGTGCGGATAAAATATCTCAGTCATTTAGAAGTGACAATATTGCAATGTTCAGTCCGAGAAAAAAAATCCCATTTGGTTCACCCGTTTGCTGTCACCAATAAATTATAGATCAGATAGTTATGTCTATTTATCTAATGTTACTTTTAGACGGATCTCTAGGGTGGGCCATCTTAAAACAGGAGGTCATTAACGAACAGTCAGTGTTTATTTTACAATATATGAAGTATAAAGTAATGTTAACATATAATACTAGTTTTTACGCGTTTTTATACTTCGATAGGTAGGCCTGGAATTTTTTTTAAATATGTGCATTCTATTCGTGTAGATATATTTTACGGCGTTGATAAAAACGTTTTTTGTCTATTATTTTTCGGATTTTGGTTGTGATAAAGTGTCATTGGCTGGCTAGCAGAGTTAAGAAGCTACAATACTGCAAGGAGAGCGACCATTGGCGTCTACCAGCCCAGTTTCACAAAGGATGGTGATTTACATGGATTGAATGAAGGTATTTAACATTAACAATAGAAAACCCAGGACTAACTACCTTAGATTTTCAACTAACGTTTCGCCCATATATATTTTGACGAAATAGTAAAAAAATCACAGAGGTCTAGGGTTACGAAACATTAAAAAAACTCAAACATGATATGTAATATTGCTGATTCAATGTTCCGCACTCTGATCTCTAATGCAAGGCTCCACACAAGTACCAGATCGTTAAGGAAGAATGAAACATTATGACTAAATCAACATAGTATAATAAATATATATAATATTAAAATTATAGACAACAGCATAATATTAGAACTAGAAGTCTGCACTTCCTGCTCTGATTATTCAGCTCGGGGCTGGAAACAGTATGCCGGTCAGGCGCAGAGCCTCTGCCGTTGATCTGCGACGGCCGGTACAGTCCGGCGCTGGGTAGTGCGTAGATGAATTTTTATCCTCTTTATAGCGCCTCTAAGAATAGTTCTTATGAATAGTATCCTGTAAAAGGTTTCTTCCCATCACAACGGTCATTTACAAATAATCATACAGCTTCCAGAGCTACTTTTTTAAATACACACTTTTCATAACGGTGCACTATGAAAGTGGTTTCTCTCCAGTGTGCGTAAGCATATGACGTTTTAGGTTTCCTTTCTGATGGCACGAATAATTGCACTGAGGACATGAAAATATTTTCTCTCCAGTGTGAATCAGCATATGACGTTTAAAGTCTCCTTTCCGTTTGAACGAATAATTGCACTGTGAACATGAAAATAGTTTCTCTCCAGTATGGATAAGCACGTGGTATTTTAGGTTTCCTTTCTGATTGGACGAATAATTGCACTGTGAACATAAGTAAAGTTTCTTTCCAGTGTGGAGAAGCACATGACGGTTTAGGTTTCCTTTCTGATTGGACGAATATTTGCACTGTGGACAAGAATAGAGTTTCTCTCCGGTGTGGAGAAGCACATGACTTTTTAGGTTTACTTTATAATTGGACGAATAATTGCACTGCGAACATGAAAATAATTTCTTTCCAGTGTGGATCAGCATATGACGGTTTAGGCTTCCTTTGTGATTGCACGAATAATTACATTGTGAACATGAGTAGAGTTTTACTAAAATGTTTTTCAATGATGGTTGCTTTCTCGAAGTTGGTGGAGGCACAGTTTGGATAGTAGGATCTTGCACTACCAAGAGACCTGTAATGTGAACAGATTAACAGTTAAGAACGAGTTAAGTTAACATAATGTAAAACTGTTGTGTACCTCAGAAATTTTTTTGAAACTTTTTGTAAATCTACATAAATAATTATGACTCATAATAGACTAATTCCAATTTTCGATGAGATTTAAATTTCCTACAATGTTCAATATACAAATATAAAATTTGTTTCCCTACTCGAGTAAGCTTTTAAATTATATAAAAGGCTTATAGAAGCAATAACTGGAATAACAAAGAAATTTTTCAGAATAGAGAATTTTTTTTTGTTTTTTTAAACGTGTCAAGATAACTTTGGTTGACCTATTCATTAAATGTATTATATGTACTGAGTGTACAATCAATTTATATCTGTGAAGAGCTAACGCCTGCACTCTAATTATCCCCGTACAGAGGCTGAGTGCACCCAACAAGGCGGTACTTGCAGCGCAACTCCTACCAGCCATAAAGACATTGAGTACCGATGGCATGTAACAATACAAACACAGCCAGCAGCACTCGGACAGGTCAAATAACGATCACTCTACTTATCAACGTCACCCGAGTCAAACCGCTTTCAAATTAAGTTCAGATACCTTGCAGTAACTTATATAAATAATTTTGGATAATTTGTATAGCCCTATTTATGTAAAAACTTTCACCTAAAAGGCACTTTACCTTTATACAAGTAATTTTAATAAATTCAGAGCATCCGCATGTAGTTTTTGTTATTGTAACCTGTCGCCTGTCACACACTCAAATCGATGCACACCCTCAAATATATCGACACAAATACGATCCGCAATATACTCCGTGATACAAAAGAACATGTTGGTATTTTCCTAAAAATTGGGGCAACCAAACCTCACATAAATCACATCGTCTTCAAATCATTCTGATCTGGCGTCAACATACATATTCTCACCCAATCGATCATCCATAATCACGCATTCTCTAAATATCTAAAAGGGCAAAAGTCTTCAGAGAATCGGTTGAAGTGACATCTACATTTAGTACACATTATATAATTAAATTTGTATAATTTTGAAAACAGACGCTTATGGAATAGAACACTACAACCAAGAACAAACCTAACATAACCTAAAAATAAAATTGTAATTTTAATTAAATAATCTAACAACAGAACCCAACATAAATGAAAATGTGACGAGGTAGCGTATTCGGCAATTTGATCTCTTGTATTTTTGAATATATACAGTGATGCCTCGCAGAACGGACTTTCTATTCGTTCATTACGCGACTCACACAACGAACCTCGCATCACAAAACGAACCTCGCATCACACAACGAACCTCGCATCACACAACGAACCTCGCATCACACAACGGACTGCATCGTATTTCATCTTGCCGCTCGAATGCACCTGTGTATCACGAAGTCGCCCGATCTTTCAAGATCGCACGCGGCCGATGCACGAACTTGCACGAACATACATCAACGCGCGGCAGTCGTTCTTCTCTGCGCTTATCTCACGCACGTGCTTGTTTTAATAAATGTATTTTGAGTGCCTATATTATGGCTTCTAAAAAAAGCAGGAAGGTGATTTCTGTTGAAATAAAACAAGAAATAACTAGGAGTGAATGTGGGGTGAAACAGTGCGAACTGGTCAAAGAGTTTGGTCTCACCAAGACCACTATCTGCACTATTTTGGCTAAGAAGGATGCCATCAAGTCAACCATGGTGACCAAGGGAGTGTCAAAGCTTTTCCATGAAAACCATAGGACTTTAATCTACGAGTAAATGGAAAGGCTGTTGCTGATTTGGATTAAGGACAGGCAGGTGAAAGGTGATATCTCTACCCAAGATATCATCTGTCATAAAGCCAAAGTCATCTATGACGATCAAATGGGGAGAAGATCAGAAGTTTACCAACACTCACTATCCAAACTCAGCTGAGGCCAACAGTATCAACGATCTCCACAATGACACCCTTGCCCGTTTTTTCCAGCAGATGTTGAAGAAGAAAGAGAAACAGACAACCTCTGAAAGGATTTTCAAAAAGCCAGCAGCCAAGAAGCAAATGATGGAACAAGAGGATTTGAACCTGCAAGCCTCGGTAGACTCTTCTAAATCTGAGTCTGACTAAAAATAAATAATGTGAGTATCTTTTTTATGTTACAGTGCAATAGTTTATGCTACAGAACGACTTAAATTTTTTAACATGTATTGTAATGGTAAAACGCGTTTCACATAACGAACTTGCTCCTGTACGTACCTACGTTATGCGTATATATATACGTAATTTCGTGTTAACTACCTATGAAGAAGCTGAATGGTTCTCAAATGCACCGTTAAAATTCTAAACTTTAAAATATAAGAAGTTTGTTACTTGCAAACGCCTTAGTTTACTTTCATTTATATAATCTATCAACAATGAAAGGAATCTCGGACGTTTCCGGGCGTTTATTAAGGTGTAGGTCTCCCGCTGGGGATTGTCGGGATGGGCAATGCCTGAAAGAGCAGAGGCTAGAGAGACCTAACGGAGCATTCTACTGGCTCTCTCTCGCACTCTTGCGACCTGGACATTGTGAATTTCTGCCGGACTGTGACTGAGTTCTGCGACTGAAACACATAAATGTGACGTCTACCCTCCGTGTGTGATTTCTATAGCTTCTTTCTGGCTGCCTTTTGAAATTAATGTGACAAGTCCCTCATATTGTACAGGTATGGTTCTGGTACGACGATACCGGAGCCAACCTATGATGGCGTTATGATGATATGACTGAATGTAATAAAATAAATAAAATATATGTAATTATGACGAATCGAAACGAGAGTAAGCGACTGTCAAAACGATTCGGGATTGGGTGTAAACAAATTTTAAAAAACTATCAACTATGCCAGGTGAAAAAAATGAACAAAATCATTGAAAATAATACCCCAAGGGACACTTAATAATATAGGTACACGTCCGGGACAATATTTGGTCAACCTAAAGATAAGCAACCCTTTACCGCTGTGCTGGTCGGCCTTCCTGGAGTACTCAGAGCACTCCTGCTTTATGTCTGGGAGCGATATATCAATGTCATAGTACGGCACTCCACCGCCTTCTCCATCGTCGTCACTCTCGGCCGGAGACCTAGGCTCAGGTTTGATGGCTGAAGCATCTGGGTCAGCACGGTGCATGGTTTTAGAATGTCCCAGCGAACACGCGACACGTGGTAGAGATACGTCAAAAGGCACTTGTTCATAGACAATATTAGTCTATAGACAATTTATCATTATTTATTAATACATCGAAGGACATCTAGACAGCGTACATGATACCTCAATAAAATTTCGTCCTGTATGCAAGCTGCGAACCCTATTAAAATACGGTGTAGTTATTATTAATATTTTGATTTTTTAACATAATTTTTATGAAGATATAGATGTTTCCCACGTACGATGCTATTTTTTTACACGGGAAAGATGGAAGTCTTGTGCATTACAAGGCTTACAATCTATCGTCGGCTGGCTTTAGTGATCAATTTACACCTATTTCCACATGCTACCACATATCAAATTTTTGTAAGTTGTATATTTGTATATTTGTATATTTGTATATATATATATATATATATATATATATATATATATATATATAGACATCTTTGCTATTACATGAGAATGAATGTCAAATTTAATAAAAATCCATAGATGGCGCCAACATAGCTGGTAATAAATAATTGAAATGTTTCAATATAATTACATATACACAACTTAAAAAAATTTTGATAGATGTGATAGCATAGGTAAATAGGTGAACGTTACATTGTGTAAAGTGACCACTTAAGTTAGCCGATGACAGAGTGTAAGTCGTGTAATGCCTAAGACTTCCATACTTCGCATGTAAAAATAATAGCTTCATCTCTGTGAGACATTTACATTTGATGACAATCCTCCAGGGGATAAAATCCTGTTAAAATTCGTTCCTGCAAAGATTTGGACATATTTTCAAAATAATTTATTATTTTTTATGCTTTGCTTCGTGATTCATTCATCAAGATCACAATTTTATTTTTACTATGATCATAAGAATTTAGATACACGGAAAACACATTAATTATATATTTATTAACTACTACGGGCAGACGTACAATCTAAAATCTACCCTAGACTAGTTTATATTACCCTTATGAATCCACGAAGGCCCTGTTAGCTGGGCGGCTTCGCCCCGATTTATAATGTACTTCTCCTAGAAAAAAATATCTGAACACCCGCAGACAGATAACTAGCTCACTTACTAGTTATTGCGTAATTCCTAAGGCTGCGGTCAACCGTCACTCATCCGGAAGGCTAGGACCAGTTTAATGTAAAAAAATTAACGATTTCTGCATCACTATATAATATCTCTAGTGTTCAGCACAGCCACAAGCCCGCGGGGGCCGCGACAAATCGGGGTCCAAAAAATAGGACGTCACGGGAGGCATCTAATGCAAATAGAGAAACTTCCCGCCCGTCACTCCGGACCACTGAGATCCCGACGCCTCTGCGTGCAGCGGGCCGCCGAAGAGAGGGGAAAGCCGGGCCGCGGACGAGGCCACGCCCCGGCGCCAGCCGAAATTTGACTACTACATTTTTGTAGAATAACTTACGTTAAAAAAAAAATGTATAATTTGAATGATATAATAAAGAGAGTTTGTGGAGGGCGATCGCCCGGAGATAATATTATGCACCTTAAAAATCGTTCAGATGGTTAAAATGGATTTTTAAAGTTTAAGGTGCATTAATAAATTCCCCGGGCCATCGCCCGCAGTAAAAACTACCAGGCATCGCGAGGCAGACCATTTATTGTAATAAAAAATACTCGCGATGTCTGGGAAATGTTTGTCTGCATTATTATAAGAGAAATCGCGGACGAAACTGAGTTCTGCCGCCCCATATGGGACGGCGGAAAAAATGGCACAAGTTGCGGAGTTTGGCCGCCAGGTGGTGTCGGCGCTGGACCGAATCGGGGTGGTGCGGAGAATGTCTTCGCCCCCTGATTGGTCCCAGCATCCTGAGGGAGCCGTAAGCTCCCAGGAGATGAATCTCCAAGATAAATAAACGGTCCAGCGGTTGCAAAATCATTTGCCTCGCTTTCGCCTGCACCGCTGGACTCTCTCAAGATATAGTGTTTTATTCATCTCTCGACCTTGCTTTCACCTGGACTTTCTTCCCCTTGGATTCGATCTTTGGCTTTCTCACTTGGACTGACTTTTACGACTCTGCGACTACACTGGACACGATTTTGGACCCCCTGGACCACTGCACACAGCTGCGTTCGGCGTTCGAGCGACAGTGCGGACCGCACCGAACCACCCCCTTCAGATTGATACAGTCTTGTTCCTGTACTGAAAATCTAGCTTGAATGAATTATTTTGTTTGTTTGAGTTTGGCGCGACATATCACTAATCATGGTTGTAAACATTAATCTTTAAATACTTGCTTTCCAAGACTCCGTGATGTAAGTCCTACCGAAGAATTTCTAATGATTATTTGTCTATGGTTCGCTTACGTCTATGTTCAGTTGCCATTTGACAATCACTATTATCCTCTGTGTGTTGTGTTGGCTGCAAGGTACTCAATAGAGCCATGGACCGCGATGCCCCAGTTGATGCTTCGGCCGTAAAGCCTGATCCAGGGTCTGCAGCCGAGATCGGCGGTAAAATTCCGAACATTGATATAGACATATCGTATCGTGACATCAAGCAAGAGTGCCCTGAGTACTCGAGAATGTCCGACCAGTGCACCGGTGAGTAGTCGGTCCATCTTGATGAGTAAAAATGGTGTGACGCCCGCGCGCCTTGAGAAGGTTTATCTAATATTCCTTAACAACCTCAAATATATTTTTTTGCGTTAATAGTATTTCGTTTGCCAGATAATAATCTGTCTATATTCAATGGCTTTAATTCATAGATAACGTACGCTAGTCTTTTTTGTATTATTGTCAACATTTGGAAAAATATTCTGTACATTGACAATCTTTAAAATGCACGAAATTTTAGTTTATATTATTCGGAAATTCGGTGCTGGCAGAGCAGTACACCTGGAGGCCAGCCCGCGGTGACATAGACCCGAGTCTGGAGGCAGGTGGCTCTCCAGCTCTAGTATATCGGATTATTGTTTCTGGTTTCAGAATTGGGTTTCAGTAATGAAGACTGGAGAAGTGCTAAAGTATGGGGTGTGCAGCCAGGGTAGGGTATCCAGCCGAGAGCGGCGAGGGAGCAGGGGGTGAAGTTTCCTACACTGATATAGACATATCGTATCCTGACATCAAGCAAGAGTGCTCCGAGTACTCGAGGATGGCCGACCAGCTTTCTGGTGAGATTCCCCTCGTTTACCAACAGCAACTGTTGATTTGAATTCAAATATAATGTATCAGTAGCTATATATATATATATATATATATATATATATATATATATATATATATATATATATATATATATATATATATATATATATATATATATATATATATATATATATATATATATATATTTAGGGGTGAATAACCCTATTGCTATATATCGGCATTCTTTGTATATATATATATATATATATATATATACATACAAAGAAAGCCGATATATAGCAATAGGGTTATTCACCCCTAAAAAGAAAGATTTAGAATGAATCTATCGACACTAAAAACATGCAAGATCTATAATAACACAATGTGAAATTTAATAACTCAATTATATATAATGTTTTGATCTAAAAATTGCGTGCGTAGATTTTAATTTCTTACATACTATTGAATTTTTTCATTGTAGGTACTCGTCTTTGTTCTCATTAGTATTGTACGGGGAAATATTTTTAATGTAAGTTTATTTTTTCTTACTTACCGCCGTTTCCCCGCGGGGGTAGGCATAAAGGATAGAGCGCCACACTTTTCTGTCCTGACATAATTCTCGCTTCATCCACATTCATACACCTTCTCATACAAACTTGACGTTTATTGAGGCTTCTAACAGGACCATCCTGAAGTATCTGGTTTACCGAGTCTTCCGAGGACGTCTTCTACTCCTGGTGCCATCATAATTTGCGTCATATATTTTTCTCACCATTCTCTCCTTATACATCCGTTCCATATGACCAAACCATCTAAGTGATCATCTTACTCACTATACTAAGATCAGCTTTACTGTTTCTCCCTATTTCTTTATTCTTTACTCTTTCATAAATGGATCTGCCACATATACGCCTAAGTGTTCTCATTTCTAATGCATTCAGTCTACTTTCGTTCGTATTTTGCTAGTTCCAGCCCTCACTTCCATATATCAATGTCGGTACCAGGAGTCTTGTGAACCGCCTAGTCTTGCCTCAGTTGACAAGTTCCTATTCCAAGCGTCGTTCACTTTATTCCCTGCAGTCACCCTCCTTTCTCTGTTTTTCCGTTTCTATCGAACATACTTCCCAAATACACAAATACATCTACTTGTTCCTAATATTCATTACCTACAAGTATTCAGCACGTTGTCTTGCTTTCGTCCTTCTCGAATACCGTCACTTTTGACTTGGTGACATTCACAATAAGGTCATTTTCCTTGCATACATCGTACATTCTAGACTGTAATTCTTGTTCATTATTCGCCATTAATACTGCATCATCGACGTACAATAAACAGCATACAATTAAATCGCCCATTTTTGCTCCTACATTCATATAATCCAGTTCTTTCACACAATCATCCATCTAAAAAATGAACAGCATAGGACACATTACACAACCTTGCTTGACACCCGCTGTAATGTCAAACCATGGTGTGAATGATCCATTGATTTTTACACAAGTCAAATTTAAAAAAAATAACAAGATATTAAAAGTAATAATATTATTGTTTTATATTTATATTTAATACTGACGAATGTATCGTAATCTCGTATAAAATTGTATTTGTACTATTTGAATCATATTGGGAAGCAGGTTCGAATGCTACGCAACAAATTTGAAGTTTTAATGATTTCATTGAATTCTGTAATATATACTGTTTCAGACAACAAATTTGTTAAAAATCAAACCAAAGCTATCTAAAATGATTTAATAGACCGCAATTTCATTAAAATTATTTTAACAAGATGAGCATATTTATTTATTTATGGAATTTAATATTTAATACAGTACCTTGTACCGTTGTATAACAATGTATTAAAAAAATAATAACCTTGTAATGATGTGACAAAAATATTAAGTGTATAATAAAATTTATTTACTTTGCAGATATTTTGTGAATAAATTATTGTATTTCGGCAGACTCAGCTGCGTCTCCGCCCGCCTCTGCAGCGCACCCAGCACTGGAGAACGTTTTATCCGCCATAGAACCCTTAAGTGGGCGCCCGCTTACTTCCACTCATGCGTGCAGTGCCCGTATACTTGCAACAGCACTTCTTCTTTAAGAGTTCACTTGTTAAAACATACTGGCGAGAAAGTGTTTTCTTGTTTACAGTGTAATTATTCGTGCGCTCTAAAATCAAGTCTAAAAAGGCACGAGCTTACGCATTCTAGAGAGAAATCATTTTCGTGTTCACAGTGCAATTATTCGTGCATTTATAAAGCAGGTCTAAAAAGGCATGCGCTTACGCATTCGCGAGAGAAATTATTTTCGTGTGGGCAGTGTTTGTACACATGCAATCACAAAGCTTACTTAAGATCGCACGTGTTAATACATACTAAGGAGAAACAATTTTCGTGTGATCAATGCATTTACTCGTGCAATCGTAAATCAAGTCTGAAGAAGCATGTGCTTACGCATTCCAGGGAGAAACTGTTTTCGTGTTCATATTGCAATTATTCGTGTAATCAAAAATCAAGATTAATAAGCCACAACCTTACACATTCTGGAGAGAAAATGTTTTCGTGTTCACAGTGCAATTATTCGTGCAATCATAAATCAAGTCTAAAAAGTCACGAGCTTACGCATTCTGGAGAGAAATTATTTTCGTGTTCGCAATGCAATTATTCGTGCATTTATAAAACAAATCTAAAAAGGCATGAGCTTACGCACTCTATAGAGAAATCATTTTTGTGCGGGCAGTGTTCGTACACATGCAGTCGCAAAGCTTCCTTTAGATCGCACATGTTAATACATACTGAGGAGAAACTGTTTTCGTGTTCTCAATGTATTTATTCGTGCAATCGAAAATCAAATCTAAAACGTCACCATCTTACGCATTTTGAAGAAAAATTATTTTCATGTGCGCAGTGCTCGTACACGTGCAATCGGAAATCTTACTTAAGAGTTCACGTGTTAATACATACTGGAGAGAAACTATTTTCGTGTTCGCAGTGCAATTATTCGTGCAACAGAAATTTTAGTCTAAAAACTCACGAACTTACGCACCATGGAGACAAACTTTTTTCTTATTCACAGTGAATTTTTTTGTGCTATCGTAAATCAAGTCTAAAAATATAGAAGCTTATTCACTCTGGAGTGATACTGATTTAATGTTTACAGTGCAATTTAAAATAAAATTTGAAAAGGCACGAGCTTATGCATTCTAGAGTGAAGACTATTTTAGTGTTTATTATGAATCAATTCTAAAAAGTCATCGGCTTACGCATTTCGGAGAAAAGTTATTTTCGTGTGCGCAGTGCTCGTACACATGCAGTCGAAAAGCTTATTTCTAAAACTAGCTAAGTGCAATTATTCATGCAATAGAAGGTTTAGTCTTAGATGACGAATATAGAGGTTCCACTCTAGATGCAAATTTAATCATAACGAAGTACAAGAAAAATTTGAAATTTCATATTCCAGATCATTTACGACGCAGAAAATGTTTGATGAATAGAACTTGAAAATGTTAATAATTACCACAGTGAATAGAGACGTTTAAAAAGCAACTAACTGTGTAGTCATCCATCGCGTCATATTTTGACGTTTTGTCGAATGTTCAATAATCTACCTCGAGTGTGATTTTCACACGCATGTGAAAATAACGAACGCTGCTTGTAAAAAAGAGATGTAATCTTGCTCCGATACGATCTAATGAACGGAATGGAACTATGGAAATGTGTCAATAACATGGGTCGCGGCCGATTCGAAAGACGCCCCAAAAATTTGTTGTACGAATCTGGAACACTGATGATATTTTTTATCTGTATGGCGAATCGGGTTAAAAAAAAAACCTGATCATGCTGGAATAAACACATTATTATTATTTTTAATAACATAATTCTTCGAGCAATGAATAGTTCACTAAAAAGTATACTTCGAACATTTATTTCTCAGTCATCGTTAAATCTCAGGTACATTACCATTCACCGTCACTACGGAGCAGTAAGAGTGTAACGGCAGAGATTGGGGGAAGACTGTCGAGTGACAGAGTCTTGGGGAGGTCTTTAACCAGCAGTGCATTGACAACAGCTGTTGACGTCATCATCAATGTTTACATATGTGTTTCAAAAAGGCTTAATTCTACTGAATTGATTTCGCGAATCTTATGTCTAGTTTTATATTCTGAATAAATAAATTATATTAATAGCAATATGATTATTTAAATTTCGTTTAATAAACGGAACCTAGTACAGCACTACCGAGTTTTAGTGATGTCACGATTGTAGTTCCTAGAAATGCAGTCTCTCTTATTAACCGATGCATATGACAACTAAATGAAATACAGTCAGTCATACGAATCATCCGGCGAGGAGATGGCCGTTAGAGGTTGGTTTCCCAATGAAGATTTAAACGAACACTCCTTTCCCACCACTTTGTCAAATCGGTAAACGCGTCGTAAGCTATTATAATAACCGTAAAATTTATCTTACAATATTCATGAACCCGCAACCATCTGCGGTGCTGAACTGATCGGTGGTGACCGTGAACTGCACTCTTCTCGCTGCCGCCTTCCAGATAGCATCTCCGGGAAACGCTCCTCTGTGTACACTTGTGAGTCGCAGTTTGGCTAAGCGAAAAATTTCATGGTTTAAGTTACATACACTCTCAAGAAGAATTGTCATGTATTGGCCTAATTAAATATGCAGAGAAATATAGAATCATTATCTAATTATAATGTCGTTAATTTTTTCGTTTCAGTTCGTTTAAAAAGAAATATCGTTCAGTTAAGGTTTTCGGTTCAGCTCGTAGTTAAATATTAGCAAGTTAATGTGAATTCACCCAGATCGTTCATACATAAGGTCTCTTTATAAGGTTTTTCGCTCTATGGTAGCTTAAGGTGATCACATACATAATATTTGGTAGCGAGTGAGGTGCACCGCGGAATAAAGAGCGAATTTTAATGTATTGTAGTTAAAATGCGGACAAAACATATTTTTTTATTCATGCTTCGTTGACTTTCTCTAGGTTTGACAACTTTTCACTGGGCCCTGCTTTTAGGAACAAAACTATGACAACAGTATAGAAAGAATCTGCTAGTTTGTTTTATTCTACAAGTTATTTTTATAGGTATGGGTGTATTTACTCTCGCTCTTTCAATCGCGAACTTTTGATAGTCAATCTGTAATGTGTTCATTCATATTTTCATCATATTAAATCATGTTTATTTAAGATAGATAATATATTTTATCATTTAGGTAACTTACCACTATTGGCAATTTATTAATAACTTCACCAGATAAGGTACGAAATTGAAGCATTGTCTTGGAAGAGGTCCAACTATTATACATATATTTATTTTGCTGAGTGTGGCGGACGCGGAAACCCAAAAATCATACCAGGGCAGCGAGCTCTTTGAATTAATAATAAAGTTGCTATATTGAAAGCAATACAATACATAACATAAAAGAAGACAGAAGAATAAACCTCAATATGTCACGCGTACACATGGCTGTATAAACAAATCGTATTTCGCCTCACCCGGTACAGATCGGCACTTGCCGCCGGACATAATGCTCGTTTTGTTAGATTACGTATGATGAATCCTCCGTTATATTATTATATTTATAAATATTGAATAGGTGATACGTTTAATCCTATAAATGCAATAGTTCCCGTGTTCAGCGAAATACGGGCGGTCAGTCTTCTAGATCGTTATGCAGCCCTGGCAACTTGTTTCTTTACATGGAACGGTTCTGAGAGAAACTCCCTCAGCTGCCTCGCGTAGTTCACAAGGATATAATCAACTCAAAATAGTAAAAGTATTTATGCTGTGTGACGATATGTATTAACAACACGCAGCCCATAGCTTTCGGCCGATCCTTCCTCTTTAAGTACACTGCGTAGGTCTCCTCGACATAGTAATAATTAAATAGTTTATGGACGACTCTTGTCTATGACACACGCCATTTGACGTCGTGTCGCGTACTCGCTGAGAGATTCTTGAACAATGCACCGTGCCAACCTAAATGCTCCTACCATCAAGCCGGACCCAGGGTTTCCAGCCGAAAGCGGTGATGAAGGAGAAGGCGGTGGAGTGACCTACTACGATATAGAAATATCGCTCCCCGACATAAAACAAGAATGCTCGGAGTACTCCAGGAAAGTGGACCATCACAGCGGTAAGAACATGCTTTCCTTTAGATTTACTCGAAATTTTCCCGGACTTGTCCTTTTCTAAGTGTCCCTAATCCGTAATGTAACTTGGGGACGTCTGGTAGAAATATTAGCATCTGTCCGGTAGTTCTCAAGTGGAATCTATTCTTCATCCTGGTCTTCTATTCAATACCTGACAGTGGAATAACTTAACATCGTCACCGATTGCTCCGATTTGGTTCTTTGCCCTGATTACATAAATTAAATCAAATAAAGGACCTCGCAATTATTAAAAAAGTTATTACATATTAATGTTTTATTTTTTCACAGTACATTTGACATTTGAGGCCATAGAAAAAATATTTTTATACGTGAACAGCGCCGCGTACCTGGCCTCGCTATACTGCCATTCAGCTGAAAAAACCGCGCAAATAAATCAAAACCGTTTTCCACCACGACGATGCTCAAAACAATGGATAATTACCCACAACAAGAGCGGAAAATTAAAATATGAAGTAAAACATTTTTTTTAAAATACTGAAATCTTGATTATAAAGTAGACACATGGGAATTATCTATCGAACAACACATCTGATAAATGCCCTCTTCAGCCTCGCTGCCACATCTGCGTTCTTTTGACGATAATTTCAATCACGGTTTGGCATAACTGTGATTGGATTTCTGTGATACAGCTGCTAATCTCCTCCTTCAAGGCTTGGGTGGTCGTGGGCTGTTGGCATCAACTATTGACTTGAAAAAACCCAAGAGATACAAGTGCAAAGGCGTTAAATGTGATAACGTGATAATGCGTGGAAAGTAGCACCGTCCTGTTGGATCCACATTTCTTCGATATCCGCACCATCCATTAAATGTTTCTTGAAATGTTCACTTCCCGGACTCTCAGCCACATTCTACCGAACAGCCGTGATATTTTCTGCTGAACGACCTGGACGAACACGTGTCGATGGTCTGACATCAGCAGTTGACCCAGTCTCCTAGAATTTTTTTATTATTCTCTTCACAATTGATGCACTTGAAACATTTTGATTACTAAAAGTCGGACGCAATTTGCGAATCGTGGCAGTGAAACATTCACCATTTTTTAAATAATTTTTAACAATAAGAATGCGTGGTTGTGTCGAATAGGGATCCATTTTTAATAATGGCGAACCCTCTTCCATTGAACTGTCATAATGGTTTGACTGCCAAACAACAAAACAACAGCGAAAATGACTTTAAATTTAAATCTTTCGCGCTTGTTGAGACACCTTTAAATAGGTTGAATTTACTGTGAGGTGCGCGAACTGAGATTGGAAGCGATTTCTAGAGGTGTTGCCCCGGAGACGTCGATAGGTAGACTGTTTTTGACTTGGCCCATCCGAGTGCTGCTGGCTGCGTTTGTATTGTTACATGTCGTTGGGTGCGTTCAGCTTCGCTGTGCGGTGACGATGAGTGTAGGCGTTTATTTTTTGAGTATATTGTAGATGTCATCGAAAATTGGAAATAGTCGGTTATAGGTCACGATTAATGATGTAGATTTACACACATCATCTTTATATTAGTTTCTCAAAATTTTTGTAAAATTACCTGACAGATATTAAAATTTCTGTTGGATGTCACCAGACGCTTTTAAGAACAAGAAACGTTCGTGAAAATCTAAACATCTAACCAGTTACCAACCCTAAATATAGAGAACATCCTAATTATGTTGTGTGGTGACAACGATTAGTTTAAAACACGACAAACCTGTTTCATCGCAGAATCTTTTTCGAATTATTGTGTATTGTGTGTATAAAACACTATTCTTAAATGTTAACTTGTTTATATTGCAGGTTTATCAGGAGAACAAGATCCTACAATACCAACTGTGCCTCCACCTACTTCGGAAAAGGAACAAAAATCGGATAACATTTTCTATGATAAACTATTTTCATGTTCACAGTGCAATTATTCGTGCAATCAAAATACATCGTTAAAAAGGCATATGCTTACGCACACTGGAGAAAAACCATTTTCATGTTTACATTGCAATTATTTAACTAATAGTAAATCAAGTTTAAAGAGACACTTCCTTACGCATACTGGAGAGAAACAATTTTCATGTTCTCAGTGCAGTTATTCGTCCAATCATAATGGAAACTTAAAAAATCACCTTCTTTTGCATTCTGGGGAGAAACTCTATACATGTTCACAGTGTGATTATTCGTGCAATCAAAAAGGATCGTTAAAATGTCACATGCTTACGCACACTGGGGAGAAACTATTTTCATGTTTACAGTGCAATTATTCATGCAATTGGAGATCAAGCTTAAAGAGACATCTACTTACGCACACTGGAGATAAACTATTTTCATGTTCCCAGTGTGATTATTCGTGCAGACATAAAACATCGCTAGATAGTCATGTGCTTACGCATACTGGAGAGAAACTATTTTCTTGTTCTCAGTGCAGTTATTCGTGCAATCATAAAGGAAACTTAAAAATTCATCTGCTTTTGCATTTTGGGGAGAAACTCAATTCATGTTCACAGTGTGATTATTCGTGCAATCAAAAAGGATCTTTAAAACGTCATATGCTTATGCACACTGGGAAGAAACCGTTTTCATGTTTACAGTGCAATTATTCAACTAATTGGAAATCAAGCTTAAAGAGACACGTACTTATGCACAATGAAGCGAAACTATTTTCTTGTTCACAGTGCAATTATTCGTGCAATCAAAAAGGAAACTTAAAAAACCATCTGCTTTTGCATTCTGGGGAGAAACTTTATTCATGTTCACAGTGTGATTATTCGTGCAATCAGAAAGGAAAATTCAAAAGTCATACGCTTACGCACATTGAGAGTAAAGTACGATGAAGAGGGGATGGACGGGGTTTTAACGACCGAGGTACTTAAGTCAATAATGAATATTTAAGTATGGTGTTATTTGACTGCCGGTCCAGGTCGGGGAACGGTGGGCTTGCTTGATGAAGAAAATCGTTATATATATATATATTTAATTTAAATTTACATATATATTATATACTGTTCTTGTTTTTCATTTGCCCTGTCCATTTACCATATGTATTACGTATTTAATCGATATTGACATTTAAATCTATATAGCACCAACAATTAAGACCTAGTGGTTTACACACTACGGGGCAGTACGAGTTGTACAGCGAAGACTGAGGGAAGACCGGAGTCTCGGGGAGATCTTCATATGTGCTATATACGTTACTAAATGGTTTAATTCTACTGAATGGATTTAGGAAATCTGATGTTTTGTTTGAATTTTTTAAAATTCTGAATTATTTAATGAGACCATTTGTTGCAATGTGATTATTTAAATTTTGTTTAATAAATCAACCTTGTGCTACACAGTTGAGTTTTACTGATGTCACGACTGTATCATCTTTTTAAATAAGTTATTTTTATGTTAAACAACATTACTATCTTTGAAGTTATAACCGAGAGGTCTCGTAACTAGTTTTGTCACCTTTTATACTTTATTTAGTGACTTAATTCTATTACATAGTTAATGTATGAAGAGTGTATATTTTCTGTTAATACAAACTGTTTGCATATTTTTATTATCTTATTTTTATTCATGATTTACAAATGACTCAAGGATTAATTTTGGAGTCCATGTCGCTGCCTATCATCTTTGTTCGGATGTGGCCATCAGCGGTGTTTTAATAGTTTGGAATATTGCAATGTTGCTGTAAGGTGATTAAAATTAATATGGATATATGCGGGTATTGCAATGTGGTTATTTATATTTTGTTTAATATGCCAAAATTAGTACCACACAACTGAGTTTCATTGTCACAATTCTAGTTTCTAGAGGTGCAGCCTCTCTCGTCAACATTTGTAAATGACAACTAAATTAAATACAAGCGGATAATGAATTATCCGACAAGGTGGGGGCCGTTAAAGGAAGATTTGAACAAACACCCCTTTCCCACCACGACCCCCACCGAATCGTTATGTGCGAAATAAGGCCACATTGAAAAAATAATAAATTGTTGGTGTATTAAACGACAATCAAACCATTCAAATCAATGGCGAATTATCGATCAGGTTACACGGGCTATAAGCTCAGAGGCCTTTACTTTTCTAGCATCGTATACATGGACGACCTATTGGAAGAGATTACCCGCTCTCCGGTCCACTGGAGCCAACAGAAGACATTTGTACAATCTAAATTAAAAATCCTCATACTACGTCACTATTTTTCGCTTTACTAAAATATTATCCTAATTTTTGTTCTTAACCTTTCATCTCCGATGATGTAATCTGGGTTAACATTGCCTCTAATGATGTGAATATCTCTGTAAATATACTAAATACACAGTTCCTGTTTTATGTATTCCTCCGTTATATATTTATGTATTGGATAAAATAATTACAATACACAAGTATTTACCAGGCGCAACAATAAAAAATTTCTAAGAACCTGACGTGAATTTGTCAATACGTTTGGTGTAGTGCGGGTAGCGCGGGGACGGGGAGCCAGATATCAGCCGTCACTGTAGTGGGGGAGTGTGCGGCGGCCGAGTCAGACGTGTCTTATGCGTCTTCATGCTTTAGTTCGTGATGACTAATCTTTTTCTCATGTTTAGCACTTTTACACAATAATAATATTTATGGTAGTTTTGATCATGATATAAATATATCAATTCCTTCATCGACTAGCTCGAAGGTGGCCACCAGCGGCGCACCTTCCAGCAGGCTGCAGCAGTGTCCTGCCTTGGCCGGGAAACCAACGGGCCACCTATACTGAACTACAGATACAGTTTTCAAATGTTTGTCAATCGAGTCCGCGAACTAAACACATTGAACTAAGAAGCGGGAAGTACTGAGGAGCGATTGAACCGACCGAGGACACGAGGCCACAACTGAAAAACGGTGGTTTAGTTCCATCTATCTAAGGTCGTGGTTGTATCGTCGCGGACTATCCATCAGTATCATTATGATATTTGAGAGGGTAATACAATTGTAAGTGGATGACAAATATTCTGTTAACGGTCAGACATTGTGCTATTTGAAGAGTAACCAACGCGCCACTACAGTCTCTCGGTAGATTGGAGTAAAGTTCTCTCACGCTATTATTAACTAGCTCCACTCACTCGTTAAGGAATTGCTCTGAAATGGAAATAATTTCTTTGAGTTGGGAACATTCGTTCAAAGTTATTACTGCTTTTTCCAATATAATAATAATTACAATTTTCCGTTACATGTTTATTTATTATTTTTAGGACAACATAACAGGTAGGTAATATTATATATTTACAAATAAGGTAATAAAATAATATCGAAAAATCAACCTACTACGGCTTGTATCTTGGAACAGGGTATATTATTAAATGAAGTAATATTATTAGTTTTTAGAATTAATGTAATTGTATTATCGGGTTACTTGTTAATTGTAATTTTATTAAAAATAATTGAACATTGTGCTGTATTGGAATACATAATTTTAGTAAAAAATCTATTGGAAGACTAGCACGCACTCATATTGCTAGCATAATATTTGAAATACGTCATCACTAATAAAACTCTAAAACTTTGGCGTTCGTATATCTTTTTTTCATCGAATTGTAATAATCCTTTAAATATTTTATTTGAATTCATTGCTAATTGTTACAAGGGTACACTCAAGTTGCTTGTAGTGAAACTCGGCACGATACGTGCAACGATACTTGTTTATTACAATAATATATTTATAGTATGGTACAATAATATAACTCAGATATTGTTTATTTCTACTGTGAAGGAACGACGGGAAAATAGACCCGTTCTTCCAATCACGGCCTCTTATATCCTTGACCCCCACCACTCATCTGACACACACATATAAATGTGACTGTTCTCACAATTACCTCCTACTTCTACTCTGCAGAGTAGCTCAGCCCCGGCATCCTCGTCTCTGGCTATTGGAACTTACGGCTTCCTAGAACAGTTCCGCCTAGTTTTTGTCTCCATTTACGAAAACTATTATACAGGCCCAGGCGCATTCCATTCTGCTACTTGGAATGATTCTGAGAGAAACTGCCGCAGTCACCTTATTTTGTTCACCAAAATTATATCTACTCAAAACAGTAAAAGTAATGTCCAAAGAATATTCTTTATTTATCTCTCGTACATACAGGTAGGTGTACCATATATTATAATTTTTAACATTTGCCAAACAGCTGAACAGGTTTACGGCAAGGATTTCCCTTCATACAGAACATATCTACAAAAAAGTAAATACAACATATGTAATGAAAACGAT
This sequence comes from Eubasilissa regina, assembly GCA_022840565.1. NCBI lineage: Eukaryota > Metazoa > Arthropoda > Insecta > Trichoptera > Phryganeidae > Eubasilissa > Eubasilissa regina. Next base: position 1,838,657 of record JAINEB010000026.1, read on the forward strand.
TAATGGAAATATAATGCGTTCTTTCACTTCCCACGTGAGGATGGTCACTGGGGTTCTCCTTACCTTGCAACATATTTAATAACTCTATATTTAGCTCATCAAATATTCTTGGCACAACACATTCTCTTGTTCTCTCAATGAATACAATATTTGCGATCGGTACTAGGCGAGCTATGGCGCGGTTAGTATTCATATTTCTTCTACAATTATATTATTTACATTACTTTTTTGTCAAATGGTAAGATTTTGCACATTACACACTAAAATCATAAAATACAACACCATCGTTCTAGGCCGTTCCTTCGTCTCTACCTAGGTACCCTGCGTAGGTCTCGTCTATGTACTAATAATGAAATAGTCTATAGACCTCTCATGTCTATGGACAAATGTCATTTGACGTGTCTCACCAGCTCACCGTGACGTAGCCTTGTGTCGCGGACTCGCGAATTCTATATTCTAGAACCATGTATCGCACTGATCCAGATGCACCTGACATCAAGCCTGAGCCAGGGTCTCCAGCCGACAGCGGCGAAGAAGGAGAAGGCGGTGGAGTGCCCTACTCCGATATAGATATATCGCTCCCCGACATAAAGCAGGAGTGCTCGGAGTACTCCAGGAAGGCTGACCAGCACAGCGGTAAGGAGATGGTTTTCTTTAGGTTTACCAGACATTTTTTTTATTTAAGTGTCCTAATTCGTAATATAATCTGGGAACGTCCAGCAGGAATTTTGGCATCTGTGATTCTGCAGAAATATGAAAAAGCTGCTCTCAAGTGGGGTCTATGCTTGGTTGTGATGTTCTATTCTGAAACTGAATTATGCAAATGGACTTATATAATATGTGCACAATCTTGAAGTCGTTTCAACTCATCTTTCAGTACTTATTTTATCTTAGGTATTTGAAGACTGTTTGAGTATGGAGGTTAGGTTAGGTTATGTGTGACAGGGTTGCCAGATTTCTTAGAAGTCAAATCGGAAAAAATTATTCTCGCTCGGCTGGCATGTAGCTTCTACTTCATTTTTAATTTAAATTTCATAAGAAAATAAAATCGACGACTTTTGACATTAATTGTTTATTAATTGGAACAAGAACAGTAAACAATAAACGAAAATATGAACATAGGAATAAAAACTATTTTAATTATCAATTGAAATATTCACCTGTTATTTATTGGTATTTTTTCCAAGCTCATCCAGGAAAACACGGAATATGTTTTTAATGGTATTGTCAATTGTTTCAAATACTCTGTCAATGTTATATAAAACTTTGCTACCTCTTTATTAAATCTATCAATTTGTCCCCTTGAAATTATTCCATTTTCTTTATATGTATTTAACATTGATTGCACTTTGGTGTATATACTCTCAACTGAACAGATTACACCTAGAACTTCTGTTACTATGTAGAAACCGAAGGTAGACTTCACTAAGGGGATTGTTGAACAAATCTAATAGGGTCTTTTTCTTCAGACAAAAACATGCCTTTAGAGCTTCAAATAATTTTAAAGTTGGTTCTATTATCGGTAATAACGATAACCACCTCATTTTTATATGTAAAAGTAATTTTTTATACTCATAGAAATATTTATATTTACAAAATCTTAGAAGTCTTTTAGACTTTCGGTTCTGACACAATGTCACACGATAGTTGGTCAGCTGCAGTTTGTAGCGTATTATGTGAAATGTGAGCAGAGTATCCTATTCCTTCAATGTATGCTCCAATTTCTATTGTCAATTTACTGTGCACATTACTATTTCCATTTCTCTGTCGTCCGCCAAAATTACCATTAGCATTGTCGCCCCCAGATCCAGTAGTGAACCCCACTAAAGCATTCATAATAAAACTGTTGACACTGTCACGGGTAGTCAATTGTAGCAGTCAGTCGTATGCGTTACGCCGAAGATAGCTGAAAAGAGAAGACTTTTGGCTTTCAATTACTCTTATAGTTTTCTTCCGAATCAAAAGATACAACTGCTCAAAAAAACCATACGACCACCACGATAAGTGTGTGAAGATTGAAAACTGAAGGCGGAGGCCTGAACCAGTGTTACCAGTGCCGCCAGTGCTGCGCTACCGCCTCCAGCCGGAACTGTCCATCTCACGCATACACTCAAGCCTATTTGCATTTGTTCATATTCACACGTCGACACCATGCAGAAACTAATAAAAGAGCGAGTCAAATGTCAAAGGAGTGCATTATTTATTACGATCGTCTAACCAGATGTTACCAGGGTTACCAATCCTGTATATAGTTTATATATTAATATGGTATAATAATATATTATGATTGTGGTGATAAAGATCAAATGTTATATACATTACATTTTGTGTAACACAGAATTGTGGTTAAGCGTTAACTTGTTCACATTTCAGGTCTCGTGGAAGCACAAGATCCTGCAGTCTCAACTGTGCCTCCACCTACCTCGGTAAAGCAACCAAAATTGAATATAATTTTGATTACCAAAGAATCCTTAAGAAGGCGTGCGTTTCCTTCCACTGGTAAGAAAGCATTTTCCTGTTCGCAGTGCCCGTATACGACCAATGGAAAAATATCCTTAAGAATTCATATACTTTCACATACTGGAGAGAAACGATTTTCATGTTCTCAGTGCAAGTATTCGTGTTATCGAAAATCCCGCCTAAAAAGTCATGTGCTTGAACACACTGGAGAGAAACCATATTCATGTACACAGTGCAATTATTCGTGTAAACAGAAAGGAATCTTAAAAAGTCATCTGCTTACTCACACTGGAGTAAAATTATTTTCATGTTCCCAGTGTAATTATTCGTGCAATCGCAAATACTCGTTAAAAAGTCATTTGATTACACACACTGGGGAAAAACCATATTCATGTACACAGTGCAATTATTCGTGTAAACAGAAACGAAACTTAAAAAGTCATCTGCTTACGCACACTGGAGTAAAATTATTTTCATGTTCCCAGTGTAATTTTTCGTGCAATCGCAAATACTCGTTAAAAAATCATTTGATTACACACACTGGGGAAAAACCATATTCATGTACACAGTGCAATTATTCGTGTATACAAAAACGAAACTTAAAAAGTCATCTGCTTACGCACACTGGAGTAAAATTATTTTCATGTTCCCAGTGTAATTATTCTTGCAGTTGTAAAAGCTCGTTAAAAATTCATGTGCTTACACACACTGGAGAGAAACCATATTCATGTACACAGTGCAATTATTCGTGTAAACAGAAAGGAATCTTAAAAAGTCATCTGCTTACTCACACTGGAGTAAAATTATTTTCATGTTCCCAGTGTAATTTTTCGTGCAATCGCAAATACTCGTTAAAAAGTCATTTGATTACACACACTGGAGAAAAACCATATTCATGTACACAGTGCAATTATTCGTGTATACAGAAACGATACTTAAAAAGTCATCTGCTTACGCACACTGGAGTAAAATTATTTTCATGTTCCCAGTGTAATTATTCGTGCAGTTGTAAAAGCTCTTTAAAAATTCATGTGCTTACACACACTGGAGAGAAACCATATTCATGTACACAGTGCAATTATTCGTGTAAACAGAAAGGAATCTTAAAAAGTCATCTGCTTACTCACACTGGAGTAAAATTATTTTCATGTTCCCAGTGTAATTTTTCGTGCAATCGCAAATACTCGTTAAAAAGTCATTTGATTACACACACTGGAGAAAAACCATATTCATGTACACAGTGCAATTATTCGTGTAAACAGAAACGAAACTTAAAAAGTCATCTGCTTACGCACACTGGAGTAAAATTATTTTCATGTTCCCAGTGTAATTTTTCGTGCAATCGCAAATACTCGTTAAAAAGTCATTTGATTACACACACTGGGGAAAAACCATATTCATGTACACAGTGCAATTATTCGTGTAAAGAGAAACGAAACTTAAAAAGTCATCTGCTTACGCATGCTGGAGTAAAATTATTTTCATGTTCCCAGTGTAATTATTCGTGCAGTTGGAAAAGTTCGTTAAAAATTCATGTGCTTACACACACTGGAGAGAAACCATATTCATGTACACAGTGTAATTATTCGTGTAAACAGAAAGGAAACTTAAAAAGTCATCTGCTTACGCACACTGGAGTAAAATTATTTTCATGTTCCCAGTGTAATTTTTCGTGCAATCGCAAATACTCGTTAAAAAGTCATTTGATTACACACACTGGGGAAAAACCATATTCATGTACACAGTGCAATTATTCGTGTAAACAGAAACGAAACTTAAAAAGTCATCTGCTTACGCACACTGGAGTAAAATTATTTTCATGTTCCCAGTGTAATTATTCGTGCAGTTGGAAAAACTCGTTAAAAATTCATGTACTTGCACACACTGGAGAGAAACCATATTCATGTACACGGTGTAATTTTTCGTGCAATAGCAAATACTCGTTAAAAAGTCATTTGATTACACACACTGGAGAGAAACCATATTCATGTACACTGTGTAATTTTTCGTGCAATAGCAAATACTCGTTAAAAAGTCATTTGATTACACACACTGGGGAAAAACCATATTCATGTTCCCAGTGTAATTATTCGTGCAGTCGGAAAAACTCGCTAAAAATTCATGTGCTTACACACACTGGAGAGAAACCATTTTCATGTACACTGTGTAATTTTTCGTGTAATAGCAAATACTCGTTAAAAAGTCATTTGATTACACACACTGGGGAAAAACCATATTCATGTACACAGTGCAATTATTCGTGTAAACAGAAAGGAAACTTAAAAAGTCATCTGCTTACGCATACTGGAGTAAAATTATTTTCATGTTCCCAGTGTAATTATTCGTGCAGTCGGAAAAGCTCGTTAAAAATTCATGTGCTTACACACACTGGAGAGAAACCATATTCATGTACACTGTGTAATTTTTCGTGCAATCGCAAATACTCGTTAAAAAGTCATTTGATTACACACACTGGGGAAAAACCATATTCATGTACACAGTGCAATTATTCGTGTAAACAGAAAGGAAACTTAAAAAGTCATCTGCTTACGCACACTGGAGTAAAATTATTTTCATGTTCCCAGTGTAACTATTCGTGCAGTTTGAAAAGCTCGTTAAAAATTCATGTGCTTGCACACACTGGAGAGAAATCATATTCATGTACATGGTGTAATTTTTCGTGCAATAGCAAATACTCGTTAAAAAGTCATTTGATTACACACACATGAGAGAAACCATATTCATGTACACTGTGTAATTTTTCGTGCAATAGCAAATACTCGTTAAAAAGTCATTTGATTACACACACTGGGGAAAAACCATATTCATGTTCCCAGTGTAATTTTTCGTGCAGTCGGAAAAGCTCGTTAAAAATGCATGTACTTACACACACTGGAAAGAAACTATATTCATGTACACGGTGTAATTTTTCGTGCAATCGCAATGACTCGTTAAAAAGTCATTTGATGATACACACTGGGGAAAAACCATATTCATGTACACAGTGCAATTTTTCGTGCAATCGTAAAAACTCTTTAAAAAACATATGCTTACACACACTGTCGAGAAACCATATTCATGTACACAGTGCAACTATTCTTGCACAGATAAAAGAAACTTCAAAAGGCCTCTGCTTACGCACACTGGAATAAAATTATTTTCATGTTCCAAGTGTAATTTTTCGTGTAATCGCAAACTCTCGTTAAAAAATCATATGCTTTCGCACACTGGAGGGAAACAATTTTCTTGTTCTTAGTGTAATTATTCTTGCATTTGGAGAGGAAACTTAAAAAAGCATTTTCTCTCACACACCGGAGATAAACAATTTTTATGTACCCAATGTAGTTATTCGTGCAATCATAAATCAATGTTAAATAGTCATATGTTTGTGCACACTGGCGAGAAACCCTTTTCATGTTCTCAGTGTAATTATTCTTGCATTTGGAGAGGAAACCTAAAAAGGCATGTTCTTTCGCACACTGCAGTTATAAGATTTTCATGTACCCAATATGGTTATTCGTGCAATCATAAAGAAATGTTAAAAAGTCATTTACTTATGCACACTCGAGAGAAACCCTTTTCATGTTCCAAGTGTGATTATTCTTGTAAACGCAAAGGCTCGTTAAAAAGTCATTTGCTTACTCACACTCTAGAGAAACCATTTTCATGTTCTCAGTGTAGTTATTCTTGCAATAAGAAAGGTTACTTAAAAAGGCATTTTCTTTCACACACTGGAGAAAAACATTTTTCATGTTCCATGTGTAGTTATTCGTGCAATCAGAAAGAAATGTTAAAAAGGCATTTACTTACGCACTCTCAAAAAAAACTTTTTTCATGTTCCGAGTGTAATTATTCGTGTAATCGTAAAAGCTCGTTAGTAAGTCATTTGCTTACGCATACTGTAGAGAAACCATTTTCATGTTCTCAGTGTAATTATTCATGTAAAAAAAAAGCATTTTCTCTCGCACACCGGAGATAAACAATTTTTATGTACCCAATGTAGTTATTCGTGCAATCATAAATCAATGTTAAATAGTCATATGTTTGTGCACACTGGAGAGAAACCCTTTTCATGTTCTCAGTGTAATTATTCTTGCAATAAGAAAGATTACTTAAAAAGGCACGTTCTTTCGCACTCTGAAGATAAACACATTTTATGTTCTATGTGTAATTATTCGTGCAATCAGAAAGAATTGTTAAAACGGCATTTGCTTACGCACATTAAAAAAAAACCCTTTTCATGTTCTTCGTGTAATTATTCGTGTAATAGTAAAGGCTCGTTGAAACGTCATGTGCTTACGCACACTGGAGACACTTCATTGCTACGTGGATGATGTCTTCCGGCAATGGTGTTAGAGCTACGAATCGACGCCAATTGTTTGTCTTGCCTTTCGTTTGAGAATGCTTTCTTGTATTTCTGCCCCTGTTTTCTCTGCCACCCTTGGCCGAGGGGGAATTGTGGGACTAGGAATAGTATTTATATTAGTCGTATGTATATCTGAGGAAATTATTGTGGTTTTGTGTACACTTTTTTATTGAATGGATAACAAAGACATCTTTTGCGGGAAAGGTGTATTGTCTGACAGGCATGCAGCGCCATCCTGTTCCCCCTGTAGCATGTCGGTGGGGCAGGGTAGCCTTTTAGAATTAAAATAATATTATCGCTCGTAGAAGGGTAACTCGATAAATATCACGACAGATTAATGAGGAAGATTTAAGGTATAAAATGGGAGGAGCGCAGAACAAACTTGAGTATCTCGGAAGATACAGACATTCTAAACTATTATCTCATGTTCTTGATCCATGATGTTCAACTTCTTCCGGAGCCAGTAATTTCAGAAAATTTTTTCCTGCATTGTGAGGTGCAAGATCTCATACTTTTCCGAGATTTTTATTATTTTAAATACTTGTGAGTTAATCCGAGTTAAAGAAAGATTTGAAAACGAAAACAGTTGTAAAATCGAACACGAGAGTTGAAATCAGACAGTTGGAACAGAGTTGAACACGGGAGACGTTATCAGGACGGGCGGGCATCGACACGCATGAAGAAGTGTCGGCAATGGTAGCCGACCACTACCATAGCGAGGGCGACGGAGGCCCGCCACCATCGTAGGGCGTAGCCCCGACAACATCAAGGGTGCGAGCGACGGCAATCGTACCCCGCTCGTCCACTTCCTTAACATCCCGGATGTAGCCCCCAGCAGTGTCCGACGGAGTAATTTAGGTAGATTTAAGATTAAGTTAAGATTATAAATTACTAGACCATAAATTAGATTAAGATCTCGACCTATGGTTTTTCTTTTAGTAATGTATAGTAAACTGTAAATATGTATATAATGATCGGCTATTCACTAACACCCCCGCCACCTTCTCAGTGACCAACGCTGCAGTAATATATTGATTGCGCAAGGACAAAAAGCGCACGTTATATCAACTTCTTACCCTTTATTCATCCGAGCCATGACACATTCCCTTGTGACTGTCCTTCCAGCTTAGTGTGAACATTGTTCTGTAGATCTTCAAGTCTCCTTATCATGTGTAATGTATTCTACTGTTGAGATCTCCAACTCTATAGAGCACCAAGTTTACTATTATACTATTTTAGTTTATTCTGTATATTTTACTGTACAAGTCTTTTTGATTATTAGTTTGTTTAGTGTACTAATTTTAAGTTTATTATGTACCAGTTATTTAAATCTGAAGAAACTATACTGGTGTTTTTTATAGATTATGTTATTATTGTTACTCTGTTTGTTTCTCTAAAAATAAAAATAAATAAAGTAAAATAATATTCGATGTAGTAAGCACCGATGAGTTTACCCATCGCAATTATCATTTACTAAATTACTGTAGCATTAGGAGTGGTTCGGCCAAGATTGGCGGAAGAGCGAAGAAAATGACAGAGTCACGGGGAGGTCTTCATCCAGATGTGCATTGGCAATGGATGATGGCGTCAACATTAATGCTTGCATATGTGTTACAAAAAGGCTTAATTCTACCGAATTGATTTTTGCGATTTCTAGTATCTAGTGATAATTTTTTTTTTATATTGTGTATAACTTTATCACATCATTTCTTGACATATGAGTCTTAACATTTAATTTAATAAACAAAACATTGTACTACATGCACAAGTGAGTTTTATTAATATCACATTGTTTATAGAGGTGCAGTCCCGCAAATAAATTAAATACAGTCGGGTGACGAACTATTCCGGTTAGGAGCGCGACGCGGAAGAAGAGTTTCTCATTAAAGATCGAAACCATTCCTTCCATGCACAGTAAAGCTACGTTTTAATAAAATATCATTTAAAATAAATAGTTATTATATTAAAGAACAATCATTAGTAACCATCTTATTAGAAGGCATTGCCCGCTCCTGTGCGTGGGAGGAGGTTTACCCAATGAAAATATAAAATCCTCCCACTACGCGGTGCTACTGATGTGGACTTAACAAAAATATTTTCCTCATTTTTATTCTTCAATAACTAACAATGACGGATCACCGATCAAGTTGGTTATAGCCGAGAGGCCCTTCGCGGTTGTATTCTTGTATACCTATTGAAATGTTAATGTTGCAAGGGAGTACATTCCTACTGTTTAATCATTTCTTTTATTTTTGTGGTGTTTTTATTTATGATGTTAGATTATCGACGAATCATCTTGGAGCTCGAGTTCCTGCCCACCGTTGATTCGTTAGAAGGTGTCCACCAGCGGTGCATCTTCCAGCAGGGTGTAGCATTGTTCTAACATCGCCAGAAAACCAGCCGCGATCTAAATCATATTGAAAATGTGGTCAACAAAAACTTCCATCGCATTATACCTACTCCATTGATTTCTGAGATTTAGCCTTCTTCCTGAATGGCAGTCTTCCCTTGTTTGATGTTCGTGCTAATATTGTAATACAAACAGACACATTTTAAAACAACACAAAACATAATTTCCACACGGTCAAATACAAATAACCTTCAAACCCAAAGAGCACATACTACATTTGGTCAAAGGAACTACAAATATTTTGGACCTAAACTGTATAATAGAATGCTAAAAGACTTGAATCAATTGAATTGTCACAAAAACATGAAACTTTATATTAGAACTTGGATTCGTAATATAGGTAGAGCCAGTATCGGTGCACTCACCCAAACATATTGACTCATACCTAATTAATTATTGCTACAAAGTGATCCAAAAATTAAGTCCACCTTAAAATTGTTCTTCATATACACCTTTTATATATTAATAAATCTTTCTACTTGTAATTTTAACCAATTGAACAATTGCTTGTAAACTATGCCCGTCTCGACACAGAATTTCTCTAGTGAGACGGGCACAGTCCAAACAAATTTTTATATGTATTATATAGTTACAAATAAACAAATAACAAGATATCTCATAGAGACGAAGTTATTCTTTGTTAGGTATATTTAATGAAAAATATAATAAAAAATAGCTTCGTCTCATTGAGATATCTGTTATTTGTTTAATTAAGTACCTTTGTAAGTAAAACTGCAGTAGTCGTGTGCCCTTGGACATATTCAAATATTGCTAATAACATACTGATAACACATAGTATTCTAGTATAAAGTGTTAAAAACATTTTACAGATAAAGAATATTGCTTTAAATATTTTTTTAAAAAAGCCGATTCTCATTGTGATGACATATATGCTGTTTCAGGAAAAATGAATCATCAAATTTGGGCCATAGATGGCGATGGTGTAGTGGTTCTCGAAACTAGTGCACATATTATTACCATGATGTGGAGATTGATGGGTGAGAATGGAGAACGTTATATTTATATTAAGTGATGACTTAAGTCAGCCGAAGACAGGTCGTAAGCTCTGTAATTACCCAACACTTTCATTTATTTTCCATTAAATATTTTAGTTATCTTTTTAAAATTAGTTATAACAAATGTAAAAAAGATAACATTAAGGGATCGTATGGAAACACTCGCTTTCTGGATGCGATCAAAAATGCGTCTAAACGGGAACGTACATTTCATATACTGAAAACTGGTGTCTGGTGGAAGTCGGGACTTTGGAAAAAGGAGAACGTCATGGCAACGTCACAGTGCGTATATCGCGGCTTTCGAGCGCCACATTTCAAGAGAGTGTTTCTGAAGTCTGACAATTCATGTTTCAGCATCGTATTGATAGATCGGTCTAGAGATCTAATGAGTCATGTGTTGGTCGATGTTGTAATATTCCTATTCCGCACAGAATTCCTACAAAATATATAAAAATTGAATAATACAATATTTCTAAGTTATGTAATGAAATTAATATTTAGTATTTAAATAATTATACTTGTATTTAAAACGAGCTAACTATGGCCATTAATTTATTTATTTTGGAAGATATTTGGATAAACAATAAAAAAACGCCAACAATATCAAAATACAGAAAGCAGATATTTGAAATGTCAAAAAAATCCCATTAAGATCTCGAAACAATGCGCCCCCTTACAGATTTGTTATCGCATCTCAAGAAACCTTCATATTCCCGCTATTGTCATCCCCCCGTTTTAACGTGCATTGCACAACACTTGAGCTGGAGCCGCAAGGTTTGCTAGGGCCTGCCGTCAGCGACCTGCGTGTACTTGCGAGACGCGATTTCCTGCCTTTATTTTATTTCGTTTTTACGGCTAATAATGTGATAACTTCGCGTCACTTCGCGCCGAGGCATATCAATCTAGGTGGTACCCTACGTAGGTTCTATCGAAGTAGTATTAATAAAATAGTCTATGGACAGGCGTCATTTAACGCGTTTCTCTACCTCGTGTCGTTTGCTTGTTGGAAGGGTCGAGGACCATGTACAGTGTTGACCCAAGTGTTCCTGCCATCGCACCTGAGCCAGGGTCGTCAGCCGAAAGCGGCGATGAAGGAGAGGGCGGTGAAGTAGGTACCCTAATCTGATATAGATATATCGCTCCCCGACATGAAGCAGGAGTGCTCTGAGTACTCCAGGAAAGCCGACCAGCACGGCGGTAAGTCTACCAGACATTTTGGCTACTACCGTCAAATGCGCCAACTTTGCCTCGCGGTGTATCTTTGCCCATAAGGAAAGATTTAAGTTCAACTTGAAATATTAAAAAAAGTATTGAATATGGTAACAATATTTCGCCTGTAGTAGAAAATTCAACATTATTTTGGCAATATTACAAATCAGCTTTGTTTCTAATGTGAGTCAGTCGCCTGTTAAAGCTTGTGCAGACGGGGTGTCGTTTTGTGATGCCAATTTTGCGTTTCACAATTTGGTCGAAAACTGCTCAATGGAAAAATTCAAGGGAATAAATTTTACATATATTATTAAACTGGTATTAACAGAATATTTCTAGAATAGTTGCATTAGAATTATTTATTTTAAAACCTTAGAAATGACGCTCGGCAATGTTACGAGTCAATATTCAGTCTGCTCGGCGTCAACTTTGCCCACCACAAAACATGTCGCAGGGTTATCACTCGTAACTATATTTAATACATTTTTCTATTGAGCTAAATAGGTGTTTTTGTCAACCTTGTTTAATAAAAATACCCATAGATAAGGCTAAAGGGAAGCCGAGCAAGTGCATCTATCATATACCGAAACAGTATCGATAACTCGTGCATCTATCATATACCTACTAATAAATTGTGAATTTAGCGAAGTCTAGCACAGGCTACTCGGTGTTTCCAATACCTCGTATCGTTATAGGAGCGTCTACGATATTAATATTGAGGCGCTTATTGGCACAATTTGAGAAATACACTGTTTTTATTAATTATGTATTCTTAAATATTATACAATAGCGGCCGTAAAATATGATAGAATTAATATTGCGTAAGACAATGATTTCGGGACTGCGGATAGAAGGACTTAGGAGTCCGTGTATCGAATGACCATGGTTTGTAGTGGAAATATGGAAGATAAGAGAAAGGCACTTACTTGCTGTCCTGCCGATCTGGATACTGGTTCCATTGTTTAAACTCCTCTTCCACCAGGAACAAAGGCGACGCAGAATTATGTAATACACTGTTGACACTCGCATGCAGGAATTATTTGTTTATAATTAGCGGGATTTAATATATATTTATAAATTAATATCAGCGGTAGTGAAGCGGATTTACAGCGATGGCAGAATGCCGTGTTCAGTTCTAAATGCACACTGAGCTCGTTCGGGTGTTGATTGCAGCGATATCTTCTTTCTCCCTCGTGCCTAGGGAATAGGTTAGGAAAAAGAAAAGGAGCGGATATACTTTTGATAATCTTACACAGTGTATGTGCGAGAATACATTAAACGGCGCCAACAGAAGTAATAAAATAATCCCGTATGACAAAATAATATTTGTGACTAGATATAAGATTCTGATAAGTAGTGTAAGGAATATAATAGGAGTGGATAATTATAGTTAGCTATAAGACAGAGGAGGTGACAAGTGGGATGTTAGTTGCTCGCCGATGCCGGGCGGGGGCAGGTCGACAGATTGGAGACACTCCATTTTAAAGAGAATAAAGAGTCTACGCACGGCCCGGAACCACAAAGTCGGAAAGTAGTCAAACATCGAGAGTAGGGAGTAGTTATGAACATCGGAAGTCAGGAGCAGTAAAATCGATCAGAAATCTATAAATCTCAGTAATTAAGAAGCGGAACGACAGGCGAATACCGGAAGTCGAAAGGTAACAACTGACAAAGTTAACGATTAGTCATAATAAAAGAACCAGAGAGCCAAGTCAGTTCGGAAGCAGCCGCCCAGTCAGCTACAGGAGTGGCCCCGAGCACCAGTCGGTAGTCGACCGCCCTGGCCGCTGCAGTCTCAGCCTGGGCTAAGCAGTCCGACGTCAGCGAGAGCAGACATTTGCATCGCACCACCGCATTCACAGATGAAGACATCGAATACCGCCGATAATAAATTAATAAAAGGTAGAATAATTATTAGTCTATTTTAGAGTTAATAATATTGTGCATCTGCCTACTCATACAGATAATAAATATCCAGTTAATGTGTTCCATGTTTTCTCTGTTCTCCACCTGTTCAATATTCGATAATCATGGCGTATCATGTGAACGCGTTATCCTGGAGAATGAAACGCAAAGCGGGGCATTTGACCAGAGTGCGGGGGTTGCTCTAGCATGAAGGAACTAAGAGCATTATCATCGATTAATATAAATTATTAATAAACAACCTACCGTTTTGTCAGACATAATACATCCAACCCAATCAGACGGATGCGCGTCGCATAAATCCAAGCTGCATTCTTACAATCCCCATAGTCTAAATAAGATGTAATTTGAAAATAGTCTATGGACCTTTCTAGTCTATGAACAGGCACCATTTGATGTAACTCTGACGCGGGTCGCGTGCTCGCTGGGAGGTTCTAGAGCCATGCACCGAGCTGTCCCAGATGCTCCTGCCATCAAGCCTGAGCCACGGTCTCCAGCCGACAGCTGCGATGAAGGAGAAGGCGGTGGAGTGCCCTACTCCGATATAGAGATATCGCTCCCCGACATAAAGCAGGAGTGCTCGGAGTACTCCAGGAAGGCGGCCCAGCACAGCGGTAAGGATATGCTTTTCTTTAATTTTACCAGATATTCTCACGGCCGTGCCCTTCATTAATTGGTAACGTAATCTAATCCGACAAAAATTTTAGCATCATCCGGTGGTTCTGCTGAAATATGTTTAAGTGCAGAGAGCACAGCTGCTCTCGAGTGAGATCTATTCTTAGTTGTGGTGTCTTATTCCATAACCGAATATTTCCAAAATGATGCAAATTGAGTTATATAATATGTAGGCTATAACGCTTAGTCCCGGCCGAGCTCCTCCGCACCGCGCGGCTCTGTGTCGCGGACGACAGTTTGACAGACGCTGATCACCTGCAATGTCATTATGTTTTACTAAACTGATGCAGCAGCGCGTGATTTATTTGCCTAGTTTAGTTCAGCTTTTGCCTAACCTAACCCTTGTAAAATTGTGTTTAAAATGCCGAAAAGAAACAGCAAATTTACGAATGAACTGTAAAACTAATAAACTTTGTGGTGAGGACGGTGGCACCTATGCTGCGCAGGGCGGGCGAGCGGGCATTCAAGATCGGGTATTTATTCAATCATCTTCATCTATTAAAACATCAGATGATTCCATTCAAGATGATTTAGCTATTGGGGCCAAAGAGGCCAAATTTGCATTTCACACAGCTATGCTTGGTGAGCGCTTCAAAGCTTCTGACTGTTCGTCCAAATTGATTTTAAAATTCTTTGAACCAGAGTTTGGTGCTGCGTGAACCAAGTGCGAAGCGATAATTGTCCCGGTTTAGAGCTTCATAATTATGGTAAGCCTAATAATATGTACCGAATGTCTCTGAATACATCTTGATATTAGGAGAATGTATGATTATGGAGGTTAGCGATGATGGAAGATCGATCGCTGATGATATACAGTTTGGTTCCAGATCAGGATGATTTGAAGATGATGTGATTTGTGTGAGGTATTGGATGCCTCAATATTCAGCTAAATACCTTCGTGATCTTTCGTATCACGGAGTATATTTCGGCTCGTATTTGTGTCTACATATTTGAGGATGTTGTCTGGCAGGTGGCAGGCCACAAGAAAGTGACATTATTAAAGTTGCCTGTATAAAGGCATGAGTTACTGCTAGGTGCCCGTACTTAGGTTGGAAGCTGTCTAGAGCTGTTCCTTGGGCGACGTCGATAGGTAGACTTATCGTGATATGGCCCGACCGTGTTCTGCTGGCTGCGTTTTTTATTGTTACATGCCGTCGGTACTTAACGTCTTTATAGCTAGATATTTATGGATTTTGAAATACGCTCGGTACATATAATCATTTAATAATTATGCCAACTAAAGTTTTCTTGGTACGGTGAAAAATTTTTTTCGCATATTTTGTTAGTCATTCCAAATTATGTTTTTATCGTTTTTTTTATATAATTTCTAAGTAAACTGGAATGAGGATACAATTTTTATATTTATTTTTGAACATTGTGAGAGTAAAGACCGGCGTTCTATCATCCCCGCGGGTTAGTCAGGGCAGAACATAAGAACGCAGATACGCATACTAACCATGATCTGTCACATACTGCCTTCGTCCTAAACTGGGAAAATTTGTTTTTGATATCTGGGAAAGATAAATGAAAAGATGTTTTCAGTTAAAAAATGAAATCTAATTTATAATTAAAATGAAATGATATAGTTGGCGCAGCATGATATCTAGATACCAAGAGGTTGTTACAGAAAACTAAATTTAACCTTCAAAGCCAGCCCCACAGTCCCTTGCAAATAATAAAGAAATACAATCGTACAAATACCATTGATAATTAGTTACTCAGCGTGACGACAATGCGCTCCTGCGAGGAATCCACGTTCAGTTACACGTCAATTTGCCAGGATCCTCAAGTGGCATGATTTTCTAGCCTGGCGTATCCGTAGCCTTCACATCCATCGATCGGAACGTCATTTCTAATATTTATTCGACGTTTGAGACTTGCTCAGCGTCCTCCCTTCAGGCCTGCAGCACCATAATAGATTAACTACGCGAGCGTCGCACCCTCACAAATCTTCCTTATAATGAACGAAGGAAATTCTGATTTCTGCAAATACAGTTATCATGCAAAATAAACCAAAACAACACGACAATCATTGTATGTTTACCCTTCGTTCATCTTGATAACAGTTCCATGTTGTCGCCTTTACAATGCGGCAGCAGAATTTCAACTTTGTCAAGAAACCCGTCACAAGCGAACGCTTCTCGCCTAATTCATAGAAGTACCGAAGTGAAGTATCCGCGGATCCAAAACGTCATTGACAAAAATGTGTCCCGTGCTAATTTACCAGACGGGGTGATTTAGACTGTGACATTGGTTTTGTATAGTCACAACATATTTTGTAGCAAATTTGAATGTCATTGAAAATTGGAAATAGTCGGTTATGGGTCAAAATTATATAAGTAGATTTACACATATTAGTTTTCGCATATTTTTGGAAAATACCGGACAGATACTGAAATTTCTGTTGGATGTCACACTAGACGTCTTTAAGAAGAAAAAATGCTAATGAAAATTCAAACATCTAACCAGGTTTCCGGGGTGACCAACCCCAAATATGTTAAATATTCCAATTATGTTGAGTTGTGACAACGATTAGATTATAGCACAACAAAACTGTTTCGTCGCAAACACTTTTTAGAATTGTTGTACCTTAGATTCTCGAAACTGTTCATAACTGTTAACTTGTTCACGTTCCAGGTCTCTTGGGAGTACAAGATCCTTCAATCCCAACTGATGAGAAACTGTTTTCATGTTCACAGTGCAATTATTCTTGTAATCGGAAAGGAGACTTAAATAGACATGTTCTGATCCACACTGCAGTGAATTGTTTTTCATGTTCCCAGTGTAATTATTCATGCAAACGTAAAGATGTCTTAAATACACATGAGTTGATACACACTGTAGAGAAATTGTTTTCTTGTTCCCAGTGTAGTTATTCTTGCAATCGGAAAGTAGAGATAACTAGGCACATGCTTACGCACTCTGGAGAGAAACTTTTTTCATGTTCTCAATGTAATTATTCGTGCAATCAGAAAAGATCATTAAAATGTCACGTGTCTTCACATTCTGGGAAGAAACTCTATTCATGTACACAGTGCAATTATTCGTGCAATTGGAAAGAAAACTTAAAAAGGCATGTGCTTACGCACACTGGAGAGAAACTAATTTCATGTTCTCAGTGTAATTATTTTTGCAATCGGAAAGGAGACTTTAATAAACATATGCTGAGCCACAATGGAGAGAAATTATTTTCATGTTCACAGTGTAATTATTTGTGCAATCGAAAAGGATACCTAAAAAGTCATATGCTTACGCACACTGGAGAGAAACTATTTCAATGTTCTCTGTGTAATTTTTCGTGCAATCAGAAAAGATCATTAAAATGTCACGCGCTTACACATTCTGGGGAGAAACTGTATTCATGTTCACAGTGTAATTATTCGTGCATTTGGAAAAGTTCCCTAAAAAGTCATCTACTTACGCACATTAGAAAGAAACTATTTCAATGTTCTCAGTGTAATTATTCATATAATCACAAAAGGTACTTAAAACGTCATGTGCTTACGCACTCTTTAGGTATTAAATAGTATTCAGAATGCGAGTGTTGCGACAAGATCCCCTGTCTTTTGAATCTGAGAAACATAAGATTTATATTAGATTTAAAAAAATTAATAATTTAATTAAGTTAACTCTCCTTATTTATTGGACTAAATAGGTATAAGGCGTCCCAAACACCCAACGTGTTGTAATTATTTATTTTATCTAATTTTAACCTGGACATTTACTACAACTTAAGAATAATTATTTATATAAATTATATATATATTATTGCATCCCATTTCTCTCTTTTCCCCACCCTTTTCACTTTATACGTTCAGTGTAAAAATATTATCATTTTTTAAATATTTACTGTTAATGTTAATTTTTATTTTAGTCTAAAATACATTTTGTTTGTATGTTATCTTCTATAGTTTATAATGTACTATTCATTAGTTACTATGATACTCTCCTTTGTTAAATTCTGAAGAAAGAAACTACACTTGTATTATATATTTGTATATGTATATCATGTCGGTTATTATTATTGTACTGTTTTTAAAATAGAATTAAGTTTGCATTAGGGTGTGTACTTGCCTATGATGTGTGGGGAATTAAATACATAATTATATATATATATATATATATATATATATATATACATATGTTTTTTTGTGTTTCTGTCATTCAGTCTGTCCTTCCTCGCTAGCTGCGTTTTTAAATGCACGTCAGTAAGAGGTATCATAGCCTCTCGGATGGCAATATCACAAGTGATATCAATTGACACCAGGGGCTGGGCGCTTCATACAAAATAAAAACAAAATGGCCGCGCCGAATCAGAGCTTCTACAGATCTCGCTGCTGCAGCACTGTTCCGCCCGACATTCGTTAGTCAAACATTGATACCACCACTGAATAAACACAAATAATGTTTCAATGTTGGCTATACCGAAATTCCAGTCTTGTTTCATACAGCAATCTTTCAGTGAATGGTTTAAGTCTCGAATAAAATAACAAAATAATGTCTTTAAAGATTTTACTAGAGGCTGCGATATCCGATACAATGACGTGTTTTCCGAAATAATATGTCGGTATAACAGTTTTCTGAAATAATATGTTGATATTTCCATACCTATCTTCATAACTTCACACAGTTGGTAATTTGGAACTCCCTGTGACGTAGCGCTATTCAGATTTTTAAAAATATTTTAAAAGTGTCATTTTTATTCTTTATGTACATGTTATTAAAATATCTACAATATTTTAGTGTTATTAGTTATTGTTTTCAGAAGAGTGGAATATAAAATCCCCAGGTAACTGTATTTAAAAGTAAGTTCTCAAAGTGGTGTATTTGCGACAGATATTTTAACAAAATGTGGAATTTAAAAGGTTGCGCATACACTGTGTGCCGACAATAGACCAGATAATACTTTGTATAACACTGTTTTCCATTCTACAATACAATGTGTCATTACTTAATTCAAAACCTAATCCATCCACCCTATTATTCCAACTCACTGACAAACAATTATTTCCTACGGACCTATAGTGATAAAAGGTAAACTCCATTTTTACATTTTTCATATCCTAATGGTAAATCATTTAGTAGGATACGTAGTATTGTTATGGATAATTATTAATTATATAATATTTAAATTCTTCAAGCATTTAGTTTGCAAAGTCTGGAAAAAGAAAGACCTACAGTATTTAAATAATTAATACTAGCATGCCCGCACAGCTACCGCACGGTAGCAGACGTATCCTGCAGAGACGCAATACTCTGTTTTCAAACTCACCCAACAAAAAAAGAACACTTCTCGGTATCCCAGAATTGGAAGAAACAGAGCCGACGTACATAGCCAACAACCTAAGGGGTGGTGGAGAAATTTTGCAGGAGCTACACAGACTCACCCCGTGCACCTAAAAAAAATACAAATATTCTCGGTACCCCAGAATTGTAAAATATAGACCCGACGTACACAACTAACAACCCAAAAGGGTCAAAGGCCTGTTGATCTTTGAGAAGCGTTAGGTTAGATTACTAACAACGTAAAAAAAAACACCACTATTCTCGGCATCCTAAAATTGTAAAAAACAGAGCTGACATATACAACCATCAACCCATCTCTCCAGATTTTAATAAAAACAAACATTTTGTTAATACTCATTGATAAAACCATAAAAAGTGATTTAACAGGAAAAGAAGAAGAAAAATAAAAGAGAAGAATAATAATCCATCACTCTTCGAGCTTGTATGAGAAGATGTATGAATGTGGTTGAGGCGAGAATTATGTGTCAGGACAAAAGAGTGTGGCGCTCTATCCTCTCTGCCTACCCCGGAAACGGCGTGATGGTAAGTAAGTTACAGGTTTATCTATCACCAGAACTGTTCAATTTAAATATTGAATAACAGACGCGTAAAAGAACAAACTCCTTCGACCGGTCTGTAGTAAGACAGGCGTATTTAAGTCACGTGTACAACTGTGAAATTATAATTAATTCAATTACGCTTTTAAAAAATCATCATTGTGTCATTCTAGACATAACCTATAAAAATCCAAAAAAACGTACAGAAAATTTTTCTAAGTATAATGTATGATTTCACCATAATTAACCAAATTCCGGAGTGAAATCATCAATTTTATCTTGTGCGGAAAAATATAAAATATCTATGACTATTGTAAGCTGCGAAATCTGGATGTCGATACCGGACATAAAAAAACGCGCGAAAATCAATAGCTGTTTATTACAATGCCATTTGAAACGTCAAAAAAAATTGAGTGAAAATTACGCACTGCGATAATTTCATGGCCTTTCGACATCATACTGCCATCTATGGTTTTTGTCTTGTTCTTCAGAAATAATCAACAAAAATGGCCGATCTAGAGGTGACCAATTTTGTTTTAAATCGATGTCTCTAATCTACCATGTAAGCGGCCATTAAATAATGTATTAACATTGATATGGATTTCTTCATCTTACTGCCATCTTTTGTCGTATTTTAAAAATAAACAACAATGGCTGCCTGGTATGTTTGTTAATTCCGCCATTTTCTGATCACGTGAACAAAATACACGCGAATAAAATGTAACATTTTTCAATTGTAACGTCCCTGTTGATTGATAAATATAACCACGAATACCCTTAGCTTCGTGTCTACGTGCTTGTAAATAATCAATTCATATTATTTACTAAACAAACTTTATTACAAAGTTGAGAAACATATTGTCACTTTTTTCAAATCCGCCATGTTTATGATCATGTGAACATATTTTTTGTTGGCTGTTTTACTTTGTAGACCAATTAAAGCGAAAGGAAGATTAAAAGAATAACAAGGCTACGTTCACTTCCGAAATATATACTATATGTAAACTTAAATACATCGCAAATGAAAACTCATATTGAAAATAGGCTTTGTTATTCATTCAGTTTTTCAATATGTATAAACGCTATTCTGTTCTATATATAGTAAAAAAGATATTTCAGAAGTAAAATTTTCTCAAACATTTTATTTTTTACCACATTATCGAAATAATAATACCGCATTTAAAAATAAATATATTGTGTCATTCTGGACACATTTGTAATTCCCGTGAATACTATTTAAACAAATTCACAGCATGAATCTATCTATATATATAAAATGTCTGTGCTTACATTATTTCAAATTTTGCGCGAAAAATTTATGTTTTGGAAATATACAGCGAAATAATGACAGTTAAAAAGCTTGAAACATGTGTTTACCACATATCTCAATGTAGAAGATGGCTGTTCTTTATAAACATTGATTCGGAAACAAAATGGTGTCCATAACACTTCTGTGGGATCACCATAAAAAAAATGTCTAGACCATCTATAAGAATATTAACATCACGAGTTTTTATTTTGGTGGAAACTCCGATTATACAGCATAGTGGTTATACACACTTATCAGTTCAATTTCACACTGTAAATGAGATGTACGTTCATAATATAATCTAAAAATATTTGGTTACATCCCAAAAGATTCGCTTGACATTTTCTAAACAATATAAAACTTCAAAAATTGCCGATAAAACAGCTAGCTTTTTTAACTCTATAAAAAATGGTTGCGTTGGGTTAATTATTCTTCAAGATATCAAGTTTTTTCTACGTTTAATTTGTATGTAGGTAGATCGATTTTTCAATTTTTTTTTTCGCGTTTTTAACATTTAATTGGTGCAATTGAAATGATGGAAGTTTACAAACACCAGAATAAATTCTAGGCTGTTGCTATCTAGCATTGGAATTTAACGATACTGCTCATCGGTAGCAATTGCCAAAAAATATTTAAATGATTTTAGCTCTTAAACTCGCAGAGTTATAAGCGAATGAAAAAATAGTTAGGCTTATTAAAAAGTTAAATTTTCAAAAAATCACCAAACTAAAAGAGTTGTAACAAATAGAGAAGAGGAAGAAGAATAAAAAGAAAAAGATGTAAAGACACAGTCAACCTTCAGACGTCTGAGAAAAATGTCAGAATGCGGATAGAACGCGTAATAATTGAGAAATTAACCAAAATTTGTGTGATCAAATCGGTGTGATGTATGAGAAGATATGTGAATGAGGCGTGAATTGTGTGTCAGGACAGAAGAGCATTGCGCCCTATCCTCTCTGCCTATCTTCGCGGAGAAACGGCGTGATGGTAAGTAATTAAGTAAGTAAGTAATTTACATTGATTTACTAAGAAAATTAAGTATTAAACGTCTAAAAACAAACTATGCGCCAGTTAAAAGACAATATAAAAACGCCAGAGTAACACCCATTGGAGACTAACAGGCGTTCTACATTTATATCCATTTAAATAACAAACGATATGTTTGAATGTGTTGATGGCACCAGAAATAGAGGACATCCGTGGAAGACTTGGCACGACCAGGTAAACCAGCTAATGGAGGATGGTTCTGTTAGAAGCCTAAACAATCGGCGAGCTTGTATGAGAAGATGTATGAATGTGAATGAGGCGAAAATTGTGTGTAAGGACAGAAGAGTATGACGCTCTATCCTTCTGCCTACCTCCGCGGGGAAACGGCGTGATGGTAAGTAAGTAAGCAGTTTGTACTGATTTACTTAGAAAATTAAGTAAATTAAAATCGCACTTAAACTAACCAATATAATAAAAAAAAACATTGTTCATATAAATACATTAATAGAGCTATAATAATATATAAACTCCTGTTGTATACTAAAACTAACGCCAATGCTATTTCAATTGCAGTCAACCAGGCGTCTCTTTAATATATACACATATCTCTTTAATTCAAATTATTAGCTGTGCGTTACACCGATTGCCAATCCACAGGCATATTATATTTATATCCAACACGATATGTTTAATAAGACTTGAATGACGCAAAACACTATTTTCAAAATATTCATACTATTTTGAATTTAAAAATAATAATAGGCAGCATTCCAATTATCTGCACTGTGCGGCGTACTATCCTCTACGTCGTTTGTGAAAATCAAAGAAGAAGGTGGTGATTTAAACGATGATAATGATGATGATGATGATGATTTTTATCGTGTAAATGATAATAAAAATAGCAAAAAAGTTTAAAAAACAAATTTCTACAGCCGGCCGGCCATGCAGAAAACATCGCGGAAAATTTTCAATTTGGAAATGCAATTTCTTATTTATATTAAATTTCTATATATTTAAAACGCATCTCGAGCGCTTCACTTCAAAAAATTGTTTACATAAAAAAAAAAATTTAAAATTATTTCATAAAAATTTTATCGTGTATTTTAACATTAAAAAATATTCTCCACCTTTTTGAGGAAACTAAATTATATTTATTAAGAAATATTAACGGTAGAAAATCTGAAAATACTATTTTGTTCAGTATATTGTAAAAACATGTTTGCCTTACTAATTTTTTTAAATATGAATCGATTATTGACTCAAACGGCATGTATAGTGACATCTATGTAAAAAAAATTGTAAAGAAAAAACCTAATACTTCGCGCCAAATTTAATTAGTCACTTTAAAAAATGTTTACATAAAAAAAAACATTTAAAATATTCCTCACCCTTTTGAGGAAAATAAATTATATTTATTAAGAAATATTAATAGTAGAAAATCTTAAAATAGTATTTTGTTCGGTAAATTGTAAAAACATATTTTCGTTACCAAAATTATTTAATACAAATCTATTTACTGAAACGGCATGTATAGTGACATCTGAGTTTCAAATTTGTAAAAAATGCACATATATATATCGCGGCAAATTAGTTATTAAATTTGATTTTTATTTATAACATTTATTAATATTCTGATCCATAAATTAAAAAAAGTAGTTTCCGTAAATAAAATAAAAGAATTTCTACCAAAAAATCGTTATACTCGGCGGTAAAAGATTGCCAATAAAATGCCTAGAGAAAAATGTACATGTCGAAAAACGTCAATGTACATATTTAAATAAAAATACTCTTTTTAATTCGGATTCGTCACATATTTCGCTTCACGGTGGTCAAATGAATCGTTACCTGTATTATTACAATATTTTTTTAATCCGCTTAATATCGCATAGAGTGTAGAGATAATTTTCAAATGTTTCATTTCCCATGTGAAAATAGACATTTTTGATTAAAATGAAATAATATTAATACATAATTTAATAAAAATACTATTTTTAATTCGTATCGGGTAAATATTATCCTTCAGTGTGCATGGACGTAAAGTTACCTCCATGATAACGATCTTTTTAATAGACCGCTCCATACCGCACAGTGTATAGAGATGGTTTTCAAATAAAAAAATTGTACATTTTCTCATGTGAAAATCGACATTTTTCATAAATCGCAAAGTTTGTCATCGTTTCGCCTGTCAAACGTGGAAAAAACCGCATTCATTTGTTTCCTCCAGCGGTCGTGAGATTTCACTTTTCGAAGTAAATTGTTTTTCACATTTTCGCATTTTCGGCGCATCAAGGTAAGTCCGTACGTTTTTCAAAAAAAAAAATACGCGTTTTTCACAATTTAAAGGTGAATTTTAAACGTTAAGAGTTTACAAATACGAAAATAAATTATAGTCCATTGTGATGTATGCACAGATGCAATAAAATTATATTTTAGTCGTAAACTAACAGAGAAAGGCTCAAAAATACGAAATTTCACTTAATCAGGCTTCACAAAAATATTAGAAGAAGAAAAATTATAAAAAAAGTGTGCAATGATACTACTCATCAGTGGCAATTGCCAAAAAATATTTAAATGATTTTAGCTCTCAAACTCGCAGAGTTATAAGCGAATGAAAAAAAAGTTAGGCAAATTAAAAAGTTAAATTTTCAAAAAATCACCAAACTAAGAGTTATAACAAATAGAGGAGAAGAAGAAGAAGAATGAAAAGAAAAAGATGTAAAGACACAGTTAACCTTCAGACGTCTGGGAAAAATATCAGAGTGCGGATAAAACGCCTAATAACTGAGAAATTAACCAAAACGTGTGTGACAAAGCCGGTTACATATAAACATCGCGAAATAGGCCTTAATTATTTTATTTAATATACATGATGATAAGGCAATTTTATAGCCACAGAAAGACTTTAGGTAGAACTCTACTTAAAATCAAAAGTTACGCAAACACTAAACCTTCGTCGTGGTGACACTCCAGTATGGCTACAAGCATATACACTACACGGCTGCCAAACCGGTACTGAGATCTAGAGCCAACAGGATGAAGGTAACGGGCGGGAAGGCGTGGCCGGGGTCGTGGTTGTCGAGTTCTGACAATTTTGTGACTGACGCATCGTCAAAATTACCAAGGTTTAGTTATCCCGGGTTAATATATATATATACCCGAGTGGCTTAATTTGTTATATTTATCTTTCGAGTTTATTAAAAATATTCCTAAATTATTGTTTGTGCAGAACGCTGGCCTGACATTTGAAGGAAGATTATTCCCGCACAACGACATTTTTTAAGTCCTGATGAAGCTTGAGCTAAGCGAAACCGGTCGACGTACAACAAATTTAGTGGTTCCATACAGTCATTGTTAATTTACTAATTATAATATTTGAATATGTCCAAGAATATACAATTACTGAATTTTCACCTACAAAGGAACTGTTTTTAAAAAACAAATAACAGATGTCTCATAAAGGCGAAGTTATTTTTTATTATATTTAATGGAAAATATATGGAAGTATTGGGTAATTACAGGACTTACGACTTATCTTCGGCTGACTTAAGTGATCACTTGATATAAATATAACGTTCATCAATCTCCACACCTATCAAATTTTTGAAAGCTGTATATGTGTTATTGTGTGCACTAGCTTCGAGTACCACTACACCATCGCCATCTATGAACCAAATTTAATTAAAACAGTTTTTTCTGAACAGAATAAACGTAATCACAATGAGAATTTGTTTTTTTTTAAATTATTTAAAGCAATATTCTTTATCTGTGAAATGTTTTGAACACATTATACTACAATGCGCCTGACAAATCAATATTTTTCAATTTTCTTATTTTGACCTGAATATTATTAGCCTCTCGGCTATAACCATGCACTTGATCGGTGATCCGTCATTGTTAGTTATTGAAGAATAAAAATGAGGATAATATTATTGTAAGGTCCACATCGGTAGCATCGCGTAGTGGGAGGATTTTTATTTTCATTGGGTAAACCTCCTCCCACGCACAGGAGCGGGCAATGCCTTCTAATGAGATGGTTACTAATAATTGTTGTTTAATATAATAACTATTTATTTAAAATGATATTTTATTAAAACATAGCTTTACTGCGCATGTAAGATAGGGGCGCGTCATGGAAGGAATGGTTTCGATCTTTATTGAGAAACTCTTCTTCCGCGTCGCGCTCCTAACCGGAATAGTTCGTCACCCAACTGTATTTAATTTAGTTGCGAGACTGCACCTTAACCTCTAGAAACAATGTGATATTAATAAAACTCAGTTGTGCATGTAGAACAATGTTCGGTTTATTAAATGAAATGTAAACACTCATATGTCAAGAAATGATATGATAAAGTTATTCAAAATATTAAAAAATAATTATCACTAGATACTAGAAATCGCTAAATCAAATCGGTAGAATTAAACCTTTTTATAACACATATACAAGCATTAATGTTGACGTCATCATCCGTTGCCAATGCACATCTGGATGAAAACCTCCCCGTGACTCTGTCACTTTCTATGCTCTTCCGCCAATCTTCGCCGTACCACTCCTAATGCTCCAGTAATTCAGCGATGGGTAAACTCGTCAGTGCTTACT
Organism: Eubasilissa regina; assembly: GCA_022840565.1. Classification (NCBI taxonomy): domain Eukaryota; kingdom Metazoa; phylum Arthropoda; class Insecta; order Trichoptera; family Phryganeidae; genus Eubasilissa; species Eubasilissa regina. The sequence continues at coordinate 1,865,452 of JAINEB010000026.1, forward strand.
ACATCGTTTATTATTATTTTTTTTTTTTTAAAGGAATAAACAGTGTAACAATAATAACATAATCTATAAGAAAACACCAGTATAGTTTCTTCAGATTTAAATAACTGGTACATAATAAACGTAAAAATAGTACACTAAACAAACTACTAAACAAAAGAAAAGTACATTAAAATAAACAGAATAAACTAAAAATAGCTAATTTTCTGGAATAAGGTTCCAACCCTGATCACTATATCACTAGACGTGCCTTAAACTTGGTGCTCTATAGAGTTGGAGATCTCAACAGTAGAATACATTACACATGATAAGGAGACTTGAAGATCTACAGAACAATGTTCACACTAAGCTGGAAGGACAGTCACAAGGGAATGTGTCATGGCTCGGATGAATAAAGGGTAAGAAGTTGATATAACGTGCGCTTTTTGTCCTTGCGCAATCAATATATTACTGCAGCGTTGGTCACTGAGAAGGTGGCGGGGGTGTTAGTGAATAGGCGATCATTATATAAATATTTACAGTTTACTATACCTTACTAAAAGAAAAACCTTAGGTCGAATTCTTAATCATCATCCACGTAGCAATGAAGTGTCTCCAGTGTGCGTAAGCACATGACGTTTCAACGAGCCTTTACTATTACACGAATAATTACACGAAGAACATGAAAAAGGTTTTTTTTTAATGTGCGTAATCAAATGCCTTTTTAACAATTCTTTATGATTGCACGAATAATTACACTCGGAACATTAAATGGGTTTATCTCCAGTGTGCGAAAGAACATGCCTTTTTAAGTTTTCTCTCCAAATGCAAGAATAATTACACTGAGAACATAAAAATGGTTTCTCTACAGTATGCGTAAGCACATGAGTTTTTAACGAGCTCTTGCGATTACACGAATACTTACACATGGAACATGAAAAGGGTTTTTCTTTAGCGTGCGAAAGCAAATGCTTTGTTAACAATCCTTTTTGATTGCACGAATAACTACACTTAGAACATGAAAATTGTTTATCTCCGGTGTGCGCAAGAACATGCCTTTTTAAATATCCTTTATTATTGCAAGAATAATTACAATGAGAACATGAAAATGGTTTGTCTACAGTGTGCGTAAGCAAATGACTTTTTAACGAGATTTTGCGTTTACACGAATAATTACACTTGGAACATGAAAAGGGTTTCTCTCGAGAGTGCGTAAGCAAATGCCTTTTTAACAATTCTTTATAATTGCACGAATGACTACATTTGGTACATGAAAATTGTTTATCTCCAGTGTGCGAAAGAACGTGCCTTTTTAAGTTTCCTTTCCAAATGCAAGAATAATTGCACTGAGGACATGAAAATGATTTTTCTCCAGTGTGTATAAGGACATGGGTTTTTAACGAGTATTTGTGATTACACGAAAAATTACACTTGGAACATGAAAATAATTTTATTCCAGTGTGCGTAAGCAGATGCCTTTTGAAGTTTCTTTTATCTTTGTAAGAATGATTGCACTGTGTACATGAATATGGTTTCCCTCCAAAGTGCGTACGCAGGTGCCTTTTTAAGTTTTCTTTCTGTTTGCACGAAAAATTGCACTGTGTACATGAATATGGTTTCTCGACAGTGTGTGTAAGCATATGACTTTTTAGAGAGTTTTTACGATTGCACGAAAAATTGCACTGTGTACATGAATATGGTTTTTCCCCAGTGTGTGTAATCAAATGACTTTTTAACGAGTCTTTGCGGTTGCACGAAAAATTACACCGTGTACATGAATATGGTTTCTCTCCAGTGTGTGTAAGCACATGAATTTTTAACGAGCTCTTCCGAATGCACGAATAATTACACTGGGAACATGTAAATAATTTTACTCCAGTGTGCGTAAGCAGATGACTTTTTAAGTTTCGTTTCTGTTTACACGAATAATTGCACTGTGTACATGAATATGGTTTTTCCCCAGTGTGTGTAATCATGACTTTTTAACGAGTATTTGCTATTGCACGAAAAATTACACAGTGTACATGAATATGGTTTCTCTCCAGTGTGTGTAAGCACATGAATTTTTAACGAGCTTTTCCGACTGCACGAAAAATTACACTGGGAACATGAAAATAATTTTACTCCAGTGTGCGTAAGCAGATGACTTTTTAAGTTTCCTTTCTGTTTACACGAATAATTGCACTGTGTACATGAATATGGTTTCTCTCCAGTGTGTTCAAGCACATGACTTTTTAGGCGGGATTTTTGATTACACGAATACTTGCACTGAGAACATGAAAATAGTTTCTCTCCAGTATGTGAAACTATATGAATTCTTAAGGATGTTTTTCCATTGGTCGTGTACGGGCACTGCGAACAGGAAAATGCTTTCTTACCAGTGGAAGGAAACGCACGCCTTCTTAAGGATTCTTTGGTAATCAAAATTATATTCAATTTTGGTTGCTTTACCGAGGTAGGTAGAGGCACAGTTGGGATTGCAGGATCTTGTGCTTCCACGAGACCTGAAATGTGAACAAATTACGCTTAACTAGAATTCTGTATTATACAAAATGTAATGTATATAACATTTGATCTTTATCACCACAATCATAACCATATTAATATATAAACCATATTCAGGATTGGTAACCCTGGTAACATCTGGTTAGACGATCGTAATAAATAGTGTACTCCTTTGACATTTGACTCGCTCTATTTAGTTTCTGCATGGTGTCGAAGTGTGAATGTGAACAAATGCAAATAGGCTTGAGTGTATGCGTGAGATGGACAGTTCCGGCTGGAAGCGGTGGCGCAACAGTGGCAGCACTGGCAACACTGGTTCAGGCCTCCGTCTTCAGTTTTCAATCTTCATATACTTGTGGTGGTCGTATGGTTTTTTTGAGCAGTTGTATCTTTTGATTCGGAAGAAAACTATAAGAGTAATTGAAAGCCAAGAGTCATCTCTTTTCAGCTTTCTTCAGCGTAACGGATACGACTGACTGCTACAATTTACTACCCGTGACAGTGTCAACAGTTTTATTATGAATGCTTTAGTGGGGTTCACTACTGGATCTGGGGGCGACAATGCTAATGGTAATTTTGGCGGACGACAGAGAAATGGAAATAGTAATGTGCACAGTAAATTGACAATAGAAATTGGAGCATACATTGAAGGAATAGGATACTCTGCTCACATTTCACATAATACGCTACAAACTGCAGCTGACCAACTATCGTGTGACATTGAGTCAGAACCGAAAGTCTAAAAGATTTCTATGATTTTGTAAATATAAAGATTTCTATGAGTATAAAAAATTACTTTTACATATAAAAATGAGGTGGTTATCGTTATTACCGATAATAGAACCAACTTCAAAATTATTTGAAGCTCTAAAGGCATGTTTCTGTCTGACGAAAAAGCACCAAAGACCCTGTTCAATTTTTTCAACAATCCCTTTAGTGAAGTCTACCTTCGGTTTCTACACAGTAACATAAGTTCTAGATGTAATCTGTTCAGTTGAGAGTATATACACCAAAGTGCAATCAATGTTAAATACATATAAAGAAAATGGAATAATTTCAAGGGGACAAATTGATGGATTTAATAAAGAGGTAGCAAAGTTTTATATAACATTGACAGAGTATTTGAAACAATGGACAATACCATTAAAAACATATTCCGTGTTTTCCTGGATGAGCTTGGAAAAATACCAATAAATAACAGGTGAATATTTCAATTGATAATTAAAATAGTTTTTATTCCTATGTTCATATTATCGTTTATTTTTTACTGTTCTTGTTCCAATTAATAAACAATTAATGTCAAAAGTTGTCGATTTTATTTTATTATGAAATTTAAATTAAAAATGAAGTAGAAGCTACATGCCAGCCCGAGCGAGAATATTTTTTTTCCGATTTGACTTCTAAAAAATCTGGCAACCCTGTCATACATAACTTAACCTAACCTCCATACTCAAACAGTCTTCAAATACCTAAGATATCATAAGTACTCAAAGATGAGTTGAAACGACTTCAACATTGTGCACATATTATATAACTCCATTTGCATAATTCAGTTACAGAATAGAACATCACAACCAAGCATAGACCCCACTTGAGAGCAGCTTTTTCATATTTCCGCAGAATCACAGATGCCTAAATTCCTGCTGGACGTTCCCAGATTACATTAAGAATTAAGACACTTAAATAAAGAAAATGTCTGGTAAACCTAAAGAAAACCATCTCCTTACCGCTGCGCTGGTCGGCCTTCCTGGAGTACTCCGAGCACTCCTGCTTTATGTCGGAGAGCGATATATCTATATCGGAGTAGGGCACTCCACCGCCTTCTTCTTCTTCTTCGCTCTCGGCTGGAGACCCTGGCTCAGGCTTGATGGCAGGAGCATCTGGGTCAGTGCGGTACATGGTTCTAGAATCACTCGCGAGTACGCGACACGAGGCCACGTCACGGTGAGCTGGTCATAGATAAGAGATATACTGCGAGTACGAGACACGAGAGGCACGGCAAATGGCGAGTAGCCATAGACAAGAGTAGTCCATAAACTATTTCATTATTCCTATATCGTCAAGACCTGCGCAGGGTACTTGGAAAGGAAGCAGCGACCGAATATATTTTCAGCACAGTTAAATAATTGTACTATTTTGAGTTTATTTAATATGATAATGAGGCAGCAGAGGAAGCTTCTCTCAGAGCCGTTCCAAATACAGCAAGGAGTGCACCGGGCCAATATAAACATCTGGCATACCAGTTTTAAATCGGAAAAATATCTTCACGAGCCGCTCTCGATCGGAGAAACTCCAGCGATATTTGAGAACGGACCAATAAGAAGCCGCGTTTAAAAGACGCACTGAATGGTTTCACACACGCATGCGGAGTTCTTTTACTAATATGGCGTTCAATAATTAATAAAAAAATAAGCGAAGTTAGTTGTACTAAAATGGGCAGTCGGATACCTGGGAAATGACTCACTGGTATAAAATAAAATAATTAACCTAATAATTTAAGGTATTTTGCCTTGTGAACCGTGTCTCGAGTATAAAATACATCATCTGAGAAAAGAATTAAGCTTGACCAGTCCAGGTGGCTATCAGCTTCGGAGAATTGTTCTTCTTCTGCTTCATTTTGCGACAACTGCTGCTCTGCCGAGCTGCCGCACCGCAGGAAGAAATAATAAACATTTCATAATTTCTATACCGTTCTGTTATTTTTAAAGGATGATTAGATTTGGTTCCCATTCAGATGTAGATTATTGTATTATAAACCATTCCGATGGATTCTATTATGTTTTTTTTAACGTTTTGTATATATATATATATATATATATATATAATATTAATTAATTAATTTAATTTTAATTTTATTAATTAATTAATATATAATATTATTGTATTGTACATATATATATATATATACAATACAATAATATTAGTTCTACTTTCTCTCATACTTAGTGACGACCAAACAAAACAAAATATGATAAGAATTTACTTGTACTTGTGAATGGTGAATACTGGAGTATATTGCATTTATAAATCCTCCTTTAATAATAATTGCCATGTTCCGAGCAATCTTCGAGTAGATTATATTATTTTGGTATTTATTTTTAAATTCTCACTAAACTAATCATAGATACAAGAAGAGTGCACTTATATATACATAAACAGGGAGATAGAATATAATAAAATTCATGTGAGAGAGACAGAATACATAGATAGTTAAATAGAACATCAAGGGAGACAGAATATAAAGTTATAATTGAAAGAGAGAGACAGAATACATTTTGAGATAAAAGGGACATTAAGGAGTGGGAAAGTACAGAGTTGATGGATACTATGCAAGTTTGAAAGGAAACATACCTAATATGGTGCTAATGGATACAATGATTTGATTATTAAGAATTGGCTTACCAATATCCTAAATTGTCCAACCGGAGGCCGAACCCGTTTTTATGGAGGATATTGACACCTGTGGTACCATCAAAAGAATGGTCTTTTTCAATAATATGATTAGAAAATTCTGAGAAACCATTTAAGATGTTCTTTGACCCGAATATTGGCATTACGAGCAGTTTTGCTTATCTAGAATGGCAAGTTAACCCTGCATTACTAAACCTATTTCATTGTCACGTGATTACTAAACCTTCGTAAATTTGACGACGCCGGTATATATTCTTTTTACAATTTGTAATTTTTAAAATTGAATAAAGAAATGCACAGTGTTACTGTTTTAAATTGTATAACTTATTAGATATGTGGTTTTACTATTAGTTATACAACAACAAAATTGTAATTTGTACTTGCAAGGTCTAGCGGGGAAAAATAAAACAATTCATGAAAGCGTTTTAGTTTATTTACAAATACGTTTCCTAAAACTACACTGTATAATGCATATAAAAATATATAGGGCAATTTTATAGCCACTAGAACGACATCAGGTAGAACTCTATACTTTTAGTCCTTTTTCTCTTTCTAGAGTTCAGAGAAGCGCTATTTTAACCTTTCTCTTCCTCATAATCCGCATCTGTGTCATCTTATCTTCAATATAACCTTTTTCAATATCGTCACCTTCCCTGTCATCGCTCTCCGAAAACAAAGTATCGTTATTTTGCGAATCGTTCAAATCTGAAAGTTCCTCGTCTAATAACTTGTTCTTCTCTTATAGTCTTATTCTTTCGTTTTCACGTTCTTCATCGGTAGCCATTATTTTTATGGGATAAATTAAAAACTAACACTATATACCGTACAACAAATTTAGTGGTTCCATACAGTCATTGTTATTTTACGTAATATAATATTTGAATAAGTCCAAGAATACACAATTACTGAATTTTCACCTACAAAGGCACTGTTTTGAAAAAACAAATAACAGATGTCTCATAAAGGCGAAGTTATTTTTTATTATATTAAATGGAAAATATATGGAAGTATTGTGTAATTACAGGACTTACGACCTATCTTCGGCTGGCTTACGTGATCACTTTATATAAATATAACGTTCATCCATCTCCATACCTACCAAATTTTAGAAAGCTGTATATGTGTTATTGTGTGCACTCGCCTCGAGTACCACTACACCATCGCCATCTATGAACCAAATTTAATAATACATATTTTTCTGAAACAGAATACACATCGTCACAATGAGAATCTGTTTTTTTTTAAATTATTTCTTTAAATTGCTTTCAATATTCTTTATCTGTGAAATGTTTTGAACACATTATACTACAATGCGCATGACAAATCAATATTTTTCAATTTTCTTATTTTGACCTGAATATTACTAGCCTCTCGGCTATAACCATGCACTTGATCGGTGATCCGTCATTGTTAGTTATTGAAGAATAAAAATGAGGATAATATGTTTGTAAAGTCCACATCGGTAGCATCGCGTAGTGGGAGGATTTTATATTTTCATTGGGTAAACCTCCTCCCACGCACAGGAGCGGGCAAAGCCTTCTAATAAGATGGTTACTAATAATTGTTGTTTAATATAATAACTATTTATTTAAAATGATATTTAATTAAAACGTAGCTTTACTGCGCATTTAAGGAAGGGGCGCCTCATGGAAGGAATGGTTTCGATCTTTATTGAGAAACTCTTCTTCCGCGTCGCGCTCCTAACCGGAATAGTTCGTCACCCGACTGTATTTAATTTAGTTGCGAGACTGCACCTTAACCTCTAGAAACAATGTGATATTAATAAAACTCAGTTGTGCATGTAGAACAATGTTCGGTTTATTAAATGAAATGTAAACACTCATATGTCAAGAAATGATATGATAAAGTTATTCAAAATATTAAAAAATAATTATCACTAGATACTAGAAATCGCTAAATCAATTCGGTAGAATTAAACCTTTTTATAACACATATACAAGCATTAATGTTGACGTCATCATCCGTTGCCAATTCACATCTGGATGAAGACCTCCCCGTGACTCTGTCACTTTCTTCGCTCCTCCGCCAATCTTCGCCGTACCACTCCTAATGCTCCAGTAATTCAGTAAATGATAATTGCGATGGGTAAACTCGTCAGTGCTTACTGCATCGATTATTTTATTTTTATTTTTAAAGGAATAAACAGAGTAACAATAATAACATAATCTATAAGAAAACACCAGTATAGTATATTCAGATTTAAATAACTGGTACATAATAAACTTAAAAATAGTAAACCAAACAAAGTAATAAACAAAAGACAAGTACATTAAAATAAACAGAATAAACTAAAAATAGCTAATTTTCTGGAATAAGGTTCCAACCCTGATCACTATATCACTAGACGTGTCTTAAACTTGGTGCTCTATAGAGTTGGAGATCTCAACAGTAGAATACATTACACATGATAAGGAGACTTGAAGATCTAAAGAACAATGCTCACACTAAGCTGGAAGGACAGTCACAAGGGAATGTGTCATGGCTCGGATGAATAAAGGGTAATAAGTTGATATAACGTGCGCTTTTTGTCCTTGCGCAATTAATATATTACTGCAGCGTTGGTCACTGAGAAGGTGGCGGGGGTGTTAGTAAATAGGCGATCATTATATACATATTTACAGTTTACTATACCTTACTAAAAGAAAAACCTTAGGTCGAGTTCTTAATCTAATTTATGGTCTAGTAATTTATAATCTTAAATCTACCTAAATTACTCCGTCGGACACTGCTAGGGGCTATATCCGGGATGTTAAGGAAGTGGACGAGCGGGGTACGATTGCCGTCGCTTGCACCCTTGATGCTGTCGGTGCTACGCCCTACGATGGTGGCGGGCCTCCGTCGCCCTCGCTATGGTAGTGGTCGGCTACCATTACCGACACTTCTTCATGCGTGTCGATGCCCGCCCGTCCTGATAACGTCTCCCGTGTTCACGACGTTAATTTTGGTAAATATACGTAGCACCATACAAGCTTCAGTTTTCTAAAGAAAAGTAAAGGAATATTGTCAGAAAATATAACTGTTCACCCTCAAAACACAAATCCAGTCAAAACAATATCAACATTTCAAATGTAAACACCATTTTAAATAAGATCACGTAGTAATGAATGTATTTTCCGATACAATATATTGATTCAATTGTCCACAAAATGCAGATCGCGATGTCAATATTTCGTATCAACGCATAGTTCCGACAAGTACTAGCGATCTCGAACACGTGGCGAGAGGACGATGATTCAACGCCGTGAAATTCTAATAAGTGGACGGCGTTGAGTTGCTTGGCAACCGTTTTAGCGTCATCAGCTTCATTGGCTTGGGGTTCGTTTAAATTGATTTACTTCGATTTTTCTGTTTTTATAATTATAAAAACATAGTTTTTTTCTTGCTTTAATTATTTGTACCATTTGAGGTAATTATTTTTTAAATTTATTGTCTTTTTAATCTGTTTTAGACGATTTTGGTAGTTTTTTTTTTTCACTAGGATTCTTTTTTTTGTTGTTTACCTTGGCAACCACCAACAACGGAATGGGCCCCATCTGACATATCCGATCCAAGAAAACGGAGAGATGCGCGTCCGGGTGATACGACATCATCGAAAAAACCCAGAGAGTCTGTAATGAATTCTTATAAATCAACTGACTGCGGTCCATACACAGTTCGTGTACAGAAAATTAGCGGAGATGACAAATCCTCATCCATACATCCCATACATTTCGGAAACTTTTTGTTTCGAAACAAAATTAAAAATATTTCTCCAGGGGGAGTCAAATCTCTTGGAAAATTTAAAGTGTCAGTTCAATTTAAAGACTACAAATCAGCGAATGAATTTTGCTACTCCTCTCTGACCATTAATCAGTACTCAGCAGTAATTCCGGCTTACCAGGTTACTCGCACGGGTCCGGTTAGGGGTATTCCAGTCGATATGTCAGATAATGACATCATCGAACAAATCAATGTTCCGGATCATTTCGGAAAACCATCTAAAGTCCGACGATTAAATTACAAAGACACAAAATCTGGCACTGTTCAGTGGCTTCCATCTCAATCAGTCGTGATAACATTTGAAGGGCAAAATCTTCCAAAGTATGTTTCCAAAGTAATATAATTCTCTTCCCGTAGAACAGTTTTTCCAACAATACAATGTTTCCGATGTGTGTGTTTCCGATCACACGAAAACTGCATGCAGATCCAATCCCCGCTGTTTTAAGTGCGGCGATGCACACCTGGGCGAAGAATGTCCCAAAATAAATATAATGCCTTCTCGCCTCAATTGTTCTGGTCAGCACAACGCCGCTAACATCATCTGTCCTGAATTTACCAGACAAAAAAATATTAAACATATTATGGCGTCTGAAAACCTTTCCTATTTTGAGGCATCAAAATCCTTTTCTCCTCCAAAATCTTCCTTTGCGGAAAAAACTTCTACGTCATCTCCGACTAAATTTTCTGAATTTCCTCTCTTCTCGCAAGTACTTGCGGAAAAAATAACCATGTCTCTATGAAACCATCTTCACAAAAGAAAACTAGTTTCACTTTCTGTACCCCAAAAACATATCAGCCTTCTTATCTATCAAATGACCAATCCACATTAAATTCTATCTATATTTCTCCCAATGGTAATTCCCAATCTAATGATAACTCCAATGGAGTTGCTTTCCTTTCAAATAATGATTCTCTTTCTTTTAATAATAATAATTCTTCTGATATTATTAAAACTTTATTAACTCTTTTAATTAATATTATATCTCAGAATAAAATACCGTCCAACGCTGCCGAAATAATTTCAAATATATCAAACTCTCTCCCAAATAATGGCAGTTCTTCTTCAGTGGAACGCGAGAAGCGCTGTTTCTAATCGAATTAATCTTCTTTATTTATTACAAAATTACTCAATTTCTATTGCTTCCATCTCAGAGACACGGTTTAAGCCGTCTCTCCGTTTTCACGTGAAAGGATATTCATGTGTTAGGTGTGATCGGTCAGATGGAGGAGGTTCTGCCATCCTAATCAAAAATGGTATCCCATTTCAAACAATTCCCGTTTCTCCTCCAGATCATAATGTACAAATATGTGCGATGCGTTATGACAATATTACAATAGTTTCCACGTACTGTAATCCATCTTCTGTTTTTAATCATAACTGGTGGAATAACTTTGTATCTTCTTTACCTTCACCGATCATTATAATGGGTGACTTCAATGCACATTCTACCGTTTGGGGTTGTTCTTCTGATGATAAATCTGGTAAACGAATAATAGATTTATTAGATTCTGCAAATTTATGTTTACTTAATGATGGTTCTCCCGCAAGAGTACCACTCCCCTCCCAAAATCCTAGTGCAGTTGACCTCTCCATCTGTTCTAGTAATGTAGCATCGTTGCTATCATGGGACGTTGTTCCCGATTGTCGTGGTAGCGATCACTTTCCAATAATTTTATCTTTTCAAACCCCTCAAGTCAGTAGAGCTACTCCGAGACCTAAATATCGACTGCAATCTAAAAAAGCTGACTTACTTAGCTACGCGATAGAACTTGACAGTGCTATGTCTTCTTCCTTTCATCCGTCAGATAATTGCATTCAGTCTTATAATAAAATGGTAGACATTCTTAAAAACATATCTCAAAAACATATCCCTTTTACTATTTCCAATTTACATAAACCTCATCCTGCCCCTTGGTGGGATCTCGATTGTACTCTCGCTGTAGGAAAAAGGAAAAAAGCCACTGAAATTTACTGTAAAAATATGAATTTACAAAATTATCTTGAATTCAAAAAAATCTCTGCTCAAACCAGACAGCTTCTAAGAAATAAAAAAAGGGCAGGATGGGCTTCATTTTGTGAGGCCTTATCTCCAGATACTACTTTAACCACTGTTTGGAAAATGATTCGAAGATATAGATCTTCATATAATCCTCCTATCCAACTTGCTCCCACTTCTTCTTGGTTGAATAACTTCATGGACAAATTAGCTCCCTCTTTTTGTCCATCAGATCGAGAACTCCCTCAGCCATCTAATCTCACTAATTCTCATCCTCTGGAAGGCCCCTTTGTTATTTCTGAATTAAAATTTGTTCTTCAAAATTTAAATGATTCTTCTCCTGGACCAGATGACATTCCGTATTCTTTAATAAAACTAGCTAATTTAAAATTCCATACAATAATCCTTAATATTTTCAATGAAATCTTTTCCACGGGTTTGATCCCTGACAGTTGGAAATCTCAATATATTATTCCAATTCTCAAACCAAATAAAGATCCATCAAATGGATCCTCATATCGTCCTATTGCTTTATCATCGTGTCTTTGTAAAATAATGGAGTATCTAATTAAAAATAGGTTAGACTGGTTTGTAGAACATAATCATCTACTTTCAAAATCACAATTCGGTTTTCGGAAAGGCAGAAGCACTCTGGATAATTCGTCTATTTTTACTGCGGATATAAATTTGTCATTTTCTAGAAAAGAATATTTAATGGCTGTTTTTTTAGATATCATCGGCGCATACGACAATATTCATATTCCAATACTTGTGGATAAACTGAAAAGATTATTATTTTTATAAAAAATCTTCTTTGCTGTAGAACCATCCACGAATTCGTGCAGGGATGTGTAGTCGGTACTAGAGTTGTATGGAAAGGTCTCGGACAAGGATCAGTCTTAAGTCCAATACTTTTTACTTTATATATATCAGATTTAGAAGCTGTTATTACTAAACACTCTAGAATTATTTCGTTTGCCGATGATATAACTATTTATATTTCAGAAAAAACAATTTCTTTGGCTTTAATTCAAATTGAGAAAGCCCTGAATGACTTAAGCTTATAACGGTTTGCGCTTGTGCCCAGAAAAGAGCAAAATTGTTGCTTTTTCCAAAAAAAAGATAACCCCAAATTTCATTGTACATTTCGAAAACCGACCCCTCGAAATAAGCTCGTCGGTAAAATTTCTCGGATTAAATTTCCAATCGTCTTTATCTTGGTTTAACCATATTTCTGAAATTTTATCGAAATGTAATAAAAACTTCAATGCTATCAAAGCAACAGCGGGAATTTGGTGGGGCTCTCATCCTACAGTTCTAAGATTAATGTACAATGCACTTGTCAGATCTCATCTTGATTACGCCTCTTTTCTTCTGGATCCATTGCCAAAGTACTTAGCAAAAAAACTTAATCAAATCCAATATAAATGTCTTAGGCTGATATCTGGATGCGTGAAATCGACACCGATTAACGTTCTTCAGGTAGAAAATGTCGAACCGCCTTTAGAAATAAGACGCCAACTTCAGTCTGACAAATTTTTTGTCAACCGTCTTAGTATGCTTTCTTATCCATTAACACCAAAGTTACAACTTTTGCATAGTTACTGTCGCGACAAACCCTTTTGGCGAAACAAAAAACATCCCTTACTCGTGACGAGTTACCATTCGTTATCTTACTACGCCCTAAAAATTTACCGAAGTCATTCAATTCCACTGTACCTGATTCCGTATGAAAGTATTATTTTAGAAAATAATATCTGCCTCGATTTGGGTTTAACAAAACAATTTTGTTCATCACAAAATGCTTCAATCGTTCGCAAAGAATTTAATCGGATAACTAACGAAAGATGGCCTGGATTTTCTTATATTTATACAGATGGTTCTAAAACTCAGTCTCCTGTTTCAGCTGGAGCAGCATTCCTTCGTGTTAACCCATATTCAACCGGAGTCTTTAAACTCCCAGATGATACGTCTAGTTTTGCTGCTGAATCGATAGCAATTCTTCAGTTTGTTGACTCACATGGGCTTGATAAAGTAACCATTTTTACAGATTCACTAAGTTGTCTTAAATTATTAATATCTTCTCCCTTTAAATCAAACCTGTCACATATTTTGGTCAAAATAAAATTTCTGCTTGTTTTTCAAAAATTGGAATATTATTTTAGCGCGGATTCCCAGTCATGTTGGTATAATTGGTAATGAAATCGCTGATTCTCTGGCAAAGGAAGCGTGCGGAGTAGGGAATCTTAAACATGATCGTCTAATTGCGTCAGATATGAGTACAGTTCTAAAAAGAAAAAGTCGGGAAACTTGGAGTTCTCAGTGGAATGAATCAAAATTAGTTAAAGGTACATTTTTTGGCCATATTCATCCAAATATTCTCTCTAAGCCATGGTATGTAGGTTCACTTTTAAGTAGGGATAAGATTGTAACTATATGTCGCCTAAGATCTAATCACTGTTGTTCTACAGCTTATCTCTTTAAAATTAATTGTAATAATTCACCGATATGCAAGTGCGGTATAGGTGTTGGAGATCTCAATCACATATTTTTTGAATGCCCAATAATGGTCGATAGGGAAAATTTAATAACAAATCTAATCAAACAATTTGCAACTTTGCCATTAAACATACAATCTGTCCTTTATTCACCAACAAATCATGTCATATTATCTTTATGTAAATATTTAAAACTTAATGTTATGAATCTTTAATAAATTTAAGTGTATTTTTAACTATATTTAAAATAATGTAAATATCAATAAATTTGATGTAATGTTTTGGTTGTTTCACAATGAGAGAAATGTGAACGTATAATTTATATACCCTCACAATTTTCTTGATTATCTTAATATAAGGGAATCTCTAATAATGATGATTATTTTGTTTAAGTTTTTATTTATTACTTCCTTTGGTGATTTTTATAATTTGTTAATATATTACAAATATACTTTATGTTCATTAATATTGTGAATGTATACTTTCATACATTCACAATATTGTCTCGATGTTAAAAATATTGTTATATTACAATTAAAAGAACTGTTTTTGTGCTTTTACCTTTGAAAATAGTAATGTTGTAAAGTTTTGTTAAAATAATTTTAGTTGTTTTTTACGGTTTTGGTCTGTCATGTTTGGTTATGTTGTATTGTTCAAATTAAGAGAAATGTGAAAGTATAATATATATTTACGCAATTTTCTTAATAAATTCAATTAATACTTTATATGAATTGAAATATTACATTGTTTTTTTATTTTAGTTATATATTTTTTAATCAATCCTTCACTTATACTTCAGTTATAATTGGTATATTTTTTACTTTCCAATATAAATGTTCTTCTTCTTACTATACTATGTAATGTATGTTAATGAATGTGTTAATTATTTTTCAAAAATCAAATACTGTTACTAATATTTATTAATAATATTACCATGGTTATTTATTTATGTTAATTGTTTATATATTTAAAAAATTGTATTATTTCATTTGTATATACTTGTAATGGCTAATTACGCCTAATTGGCGAAGGCCATAATAAAGAGAAAAAAAAAAAAAAAAAAACTGGACGGCGTTTCAAGATGTCTTCGTTTTTAAACTGATTTATATAAATAAATAACAATATTTCACTTGTCTAACGCAAGATGTCAGCAACAGTACGGATTGAACTAATTTTTGGTATATTTTCCTGCTCGATTTGCCGCGCTGTCACGTAGTACAGGACGAAATAAGTCGAAAACATCATATGATGCGCGTAGCGGGGATCGAGTTTTAACTGGCAAAATTCTAGAGAGAATAATAGTAAACAGACTAAACGCTCACGCGGAAGAAAAAGCTCTCATCCCTGACTTCCGACACGGCTTCCGAAGTAAGCACTCTACCCTCCATCAGCTCCTCCGCGTAGTCGAGCAAATCAATATCGGACTAAATCACCGACAATTCACGGCAGTCCTGTCGGTCGACGTCAGCAAAGCCTTATAATCTTGTAGAGTATGGCATAACGGCCTACTCTACAACGCAGATAAACTCGGTATCCCTCGGAGATACATACATCCGTTTAATAGCCAGCTTCCTTACCAATAGAAAGTTTAGGGTTAAGTTAGAAGGAATCCTATCGTCACTACGTCCATCACTAGCCGGAGTCCCGCAAGGCTCAATAATGTCCCCCCTGTTATTCCTACTCTTCTCGAGCGACATGCCCCCACCCCTAGACAGCAACACCACAGTAGCTCAATTTGCAGATGACACCGGCGTGTTAGCGTCATCAGTTAACGCAGTCCTCGCAGTCAAGCGCGTCCAAAGACAAGCCAGCCTCATAGAGGAATGGTGCTAAAAATGGCGAGTCGAGATCAACCCTCTAAAAAGTGCCGCCACCATATACTCGCATCGTACTACCAAGATCCAAAGTCGGAACATCAACATAAAGATGTTTGGACAAAAAATTCCATGGACCAGCGACATCAAATACCTCGTTGTCACGCTGGACTCCAAACTCATGTGGTGCAAACACATTCAAGATCGAAGAGGCGCTGCATCACGTGCACTCTGCGCCATGTACCCATTGATAGGCAAGCGTAGCAAACTTGCCTCCAGTAACAAGCTCCTACTTTACAAGGCCGTACTAAGGCCTATACTCCTCTACGCAGCCCCCGTCTGGGGCCACGCGGCCATAACACACATTAACGAACTTCAATCCTTCCGGAACAAGGTTCCCAGACTTGCTCTAAAAGCCCCAAAATGGACCAGGATAACACGACTTCATCACGAATCGGGCATTCCTCCCATAAGAGATTTCATAAAACATTTGTCGTTTTTGTGCTGACCTCCCAAAGCACCGTAACCCTACGATAAATTCAAATTACGATATCCATCTACCATCACGTATAAAACGCCCCAAATCAATTCTTTTATCTTCTGCCCCACCAGTTAGCAGCTAAATCTACGCATCAATTATTCCACTAAAAATAAAAATATAAGCCAAATTAAATAAATAATTCAGCCCATAGGGCAACATCACAACGGAAGAGCAAGAGACTCTGATGAGTCCAGTACTCTGTATTACAATAGAAAAAAGTAAGCATTTAGCTACCGATCTCGGATACCCCTCGCTGGCGCAGTATTTAGTACAGAAGGGAGGGGATATCGACTCGGCAGAGAGGTATCGCCGTACCGCACCGCACCGTGTGGCGCAGTATTAGGTAGAGAAGGGAGGTGATGTTAACTCGGCACATGAGAACAGCCGCACCGGACAGGAGGACCTCGCGGTGCAGTTTGAGAAGGAAGATCAAGAGGAAATTTATAAAATCATCTTAAATATAATTATATCTGCGAATCGGGCCAACGCCAAGGGCAGTCCTTGGAGCAAGATCTTTCTCTGTAATGGGGCAAGAATGAACGACTATACAAATTGAAGAATATACAGTAGTGAGAAGAGAAGTATCGTGTATAGTAAATGGTTTACCGGAGAATTAACTGAAATGACAAGAGAAAAATAGAATGCCCATAAAAAGTACAAAATAACAAATTACGAAATAGAGTATGTACTCTGTTTCGATAACGGCACTTACAACTTTGGTAAGACTGTAATAATACAATCGCAAACGATCTTTAAGTTCTCAGAAATTTAGAACAAAAAAGAATCAGGTATTCCTACTACAATGCAGCGCAATGGTCAGACGGCTGATAGCCCTCGAGGTATGGTTGATGTTTTCGCTGAAGCCTATAATAATACTGTTGCCGCTGATACGCCAATAGTATACACGGGATAATAATGACTACAGCTTCGTGGAACAAGATGTAGACAATAGGATTAAGCAACTCGCCATAAAAGAATTATTGTAACCTTAAAATTTTAAAATCTCGAGTTTTTTTTTCTGAAAATAATATTTTTTTGTTAAATTTTAAATGTCAAAATGTGTATAAATGATACTACCAACACTTGATAGCATGCAGAAGGTGTTGCCAGGGAATGGATGACATTGTTACTCACCTATTATTATCACATGAAGTTTTCTTGTTCTCGTCTTCTAGGAAGAATTATGTTACACGGAAGATGAAGGACACTCTTCTCTGAGCTCTGCTAGTGACAACACAGCTGGGAGACATCTTGTCTGAGATTGTTTTCTGATTATTGCTATTTTCGGATTTCAAATTAGTCCAGTTTACTTTGAATTTAGGAAGTTTTGGTTTTTTTTCCTAAAATCATCTCTCGTAAAGGATTATAGATGTTGTGTTTGTGCTAAAGAGCAATAATATCGATCGTGTTCATATTAAAGAGCTTTTTTTAATTTAATATCCTATTTAATAATAATATAATTTTTTTTTTTTGTGAATAAATTTTATTTTTAATTTTTCCCTTTTGAAAATTTAAATTTTTTTTTTTATTTCTTAGTGAATAATTAAGTTGAATAATCGAAGGGATTGCTTCCATATTTATCTCTGCTATTAGAGTGCATCTGTGCATAATTGAGAAGAGAAGGAGCCCCACAATTGTCAGTGGCGTTGTGTACAAAAGCTACATTTTTAAATTTTACATTTCAGTGACCTGGCGAACAGTAAAGAGGACAGAACATTGGATACAAGACTTCGGAGTCTTCTGCTGTTGCAACAACCATCCTGTAAATAGAAATTCTAATATAGAAGGTGATCGGGTATTGGAAGTTGTTAAAAGTTGAAGCTACCTTCATTTCTGGTAACGTTTTAAGTTTTATTTTCTTTTCTTCTATCGGAACATGCTATCAATTATAATAATGGAAGTAGTGCAAGTAGGATTATTTGGAGAACCGGAGAAGTGGAGGTCACGCCCGGGTGAACTAGGTGTAGACGTTTAAAATTATAGTTGAACCACACAACTATAATTTTAAACGCTAGGGAGTTGAATAAAAACCTAGATTTATAAAAGTGGAAATATTAGGAGTGTGCAGCAATTTGTCCAGAATTGCCTAGGCCATCCGCAACTTGTTTTCACATCTGACCTATGCGCGTTGTTATCAGGTTAAGGATATTTCAAAGGATATTGATAGTAAATGGAACATTCATGGTGGTAGACCATTCTATAGCAGAAGAAATTTGGATAGCATGTTATTTTTTTGTCAGTTGATACTCTCGGTACTCTCGGAAAATGCGGGAATCTTTTCTGTTCTTTTTAATTTACAGCTCATTGAAATCAGTATTCGCAAGTGAGTTACTAGTGATCTCAGCTCGAATTACAATGATGAGTTTGTGTAAAATTTAGGTTGCAAATTAAATTTAGGTTGCAAATTAAACTTAGGTTGCAAATTAAATTTATTTTAGGTTGCAAATTAAACTTAGGTTGCAAATTAAACTTAGGTTGCAAATTAAATTTAGGTTGCAAATTAAACTTAGGTTGCAAATTAAATTTATATCAGCAAATTAACTTTATGATTGATGGGATGTATGGGGCCGCATCTCCTAAAACTGCAATAGCATACAAATTAATATTATGAATAGTCTTCATTTCATTTTTTTTCTTGACATAATGTCAGTTCAATATTTTATTTATTTAACAAGGTAGAAAAATGTTGTTCTCAGAATTGTTTATCTGAAATTTTTTTGACATATTATTAACTGTTGATATGACTAACGATATTTAGAGTGAATATCCTATATAATGAGTAATAGTAATGTGTTGTAACATTGCACAATCTTATGGTTCCGTGTAGAACAAGATCTTTGCTTCAGCATGCAGTAAAGGTAGATTTATTTAGTTATGGGTTAATTTTATGTTTAATATTTGGAAAATTTTATACCTAATGATGATTAAGAATATTGGAGAACTTGAAACTAAATTCTGACATTCATTTGAATTCTTTTTGCATTTTTGCAAATTCAAATTTTTTGTGTGGAAATTCAATTTCATACAGTATTTACACCATTAATAAAGGTGTAAATTCTAGTTTAGTGAGGTTCAAAAGATTGGTATTACTTTGTTGTTGATATTAAACCATCGTGTTCTTATAATTCCTTGAACCGTACACATTTGTCACTGAAAAAATATTTCAATCTTCTCTTAATAATTGCATAATCTAAAAGATCCCGGTTCACGGACTGCAATGGATCTAGACGGAGTGTGTATGTTATGATATCTCATCTTGAGCCTACATCCAACGGATAAATTCATGATACTATAGGAGAATTATGTCAAATTGGCTGTTATTATTTTTTTTAAATAAATTATTCTGCATTCTGTCTCGATCTCCAGTTGTTTTGTTTTGATGCTTTTGGCATTAATAAGAGTTTAATGTTCTGGCTATTGTGTACAGCAAATTTTTGTTGTGATGCATGGACAATTTTCTTGGGGTGTGTTACTCCGGAAATACTAACATGAGAGGTGTCGCCCTATATAATACAATTGACACGAGAGGTGTCGACCTATATAATACAATTGACACGAGAGGTGTCGACCTATATAATACAATCGACACGAGAGATGTCGACCTATATAATATGATTGACACGAGAGGTGTCGACCTATATAATACGATTGTGTTTGATGATGCGACTTTGTGTAGGAGTGTTGTTGTGTCATGTTGTGAGAACTGGAGACAAAGGTCAGAACCGCAGGAAGTTGGAAAATTAACTTGTTCCATTAAGGAAGAAAGAGAGAATGGATGGTGTACGGATCAAGTTATTTTGAGTATGGAGACATGGAAGTGGTATTGTATAATGGAAAATGAAATTTTAGATTAAAAAAAGATGGAGCATCCACGTGAACTAAAATTCAGTTTTATTTAATGTTACAGAAAGATAGAGACTAGAAAAGGAAGGATTTTTTAATATCTAGAAACGGTAAAAAAAAATTGTAAATTGAAAAAAAAAACATAAAAATAGTAAACACCCATTTATATTGCTTAAAGTTAAAAAATGTTTACTTTTACTTATTAAAACCTTAAATATAATTTGCAAAGATTAAATTTTAATTTGATTTTTTTAAAAAAAATAGAAATGTCACATCAATATTCTTACTATTTTCAAACTTAGCTAAACGCTTGTGCTATGAAAATAAGAATAACTTGCTAGAGTTCTGGAACGATGCGCGAACCCTCGAGCTGTACTTAACTAGAATTTCTGTAAAATAATTTGTAATTCTTATCACAATTATTATAATTATATTAAGATTTTAATATTTTATAATATTCTGTCAGATAAATATTTAATTTTGCTTTATTTCTCAAAATATACAGTTAGATATGGCTGACTGCATGCACCTGTCCACCACTAGATCACTAGGCTAACGTCTTGACCGCTACACCAACAAGCCAATCAAGATGACTAACAAGCTACTAATTAGACAATATGATGATTTTTTGACAAAGTGTCCTAGTAAAAATAAGTAGTTATCATTTTGAAACACGTAATCCTTGTTTTAACGAATCCTTTACTTCAAACATTAGGTAAAGATTAAAAAATACCACAAATAAATAAAAAATAATGACAATAAGATATAAATATTTTAAAGATATAACACCTATATAATGATATTCACTTCACATTCGCCTTCTTCACGCAGAGGTACTATTATATATTATAAGTAGAGTTTCTTTCGGGACTTGTTTTTGGTTCGCAACACTGGTTCCTTTACAGTAGTTGACTATAAAAGCATCCTGTGCCGATTGACTTGGAATCGCACAGTAGGCATTGTGAAATGCCTTAATATCCACCCCTCATGAGAAAGCTGCACATTTTGGATATTCAAGTCATTTCTTCGGTGAATACCTGTAACAAGAATTATACGTAGTTATACCATCGTGTCATGTAGACATGGGCATCTCTGCCGATTTCGTTCTCTCTGATAGGGAGACATACATACGGTCATATCACGCTTGTCACAGTCTTGTCGGTTACATCAGTTGCTGTTTATTGAAGCGGACTTTACTTTGTACAATTCCATATTATATAATAAATAATAATTACAATCATAAAACACAATTTACGATTCTATATCTATATTTATCACTTTTAGGTTAGTAGGTACTTATTAAAACTGATCAACTCATTCGTAAAAAATTAAAGTATCTAATGATGTGCACCGCCACTGAAGTGTTCAAGAAATAAACCACAAAATAGAGGAGTAAGATTTTATTTACCTTTCTTGACGTATTCTGTTACATTTTCATGTGTTTGGATTTTGCGGACGTTTTCTGGATTCGCCAGGAAGAGATTCACTGATACTAATTAACGATTCGTCCATTATAATTCAACAACAAGAACTGCATCAAAGGTACAAAACACTGTGGCCATCTTGAATTCCACACAAAACATTGGTGAATCGCGGTCCATGATTGGTCAGTTCTTCCAGAGAGTATTTTTCAACACGCGCGTGATTCGGAGCGGGTTTTGCAACTCATCAGAATATTTGTTTTGATATTACAACGCAAAGGCGCGGTATTTATGACTCAATGTAATCTTGTTCGATGGATTTTTAGATACTCTACCATACGACACTCAAACCACATTTTTTTCAAAATTGCTCCAGAGCGGACTTTGTAACTCTACGCCTCAAATCGACAATCATATTAACTAAACTCCCCTTCCTTTCAATAAACTGTCTTCTGTGTCGGAGCAATGGGTCAAGGTATTATCAACGTCCCGCTTGGTTCACTTTTGTTTGTCTCTCTTATTTCTATCGGCAACTTCTGGAAATAAGTTTGACCGATTCAACAATCATCAAATCTGTATTATTTTACACAGTTTATTAAAAATCTGCAAATATACATTGAAAATAATTTAAAAAGTAATAATTCAATAATTTGATAATCTGCTGACATCTTGGAATTTGTAGTAGACCTCTGCGTGCGGACACAAAATAGAAATGCCTGTGCAATTATGTTCAGATAATGAATAATCAGCTCCGTCATCAGCCTGCCCGAGTGCAGCAGTAATCTGTAAACTGTTTCATCTCACCTAGCTATTATCGGCATAGTAAAATAATACAGCGTAATTCACCTACGGAGAATGCGATCCTCGGTTGTCGTGAGGGACCGATGTGGCTGATGAATTCACCCAAACGTGACGCGATTCCAAGGTATCTAACGTAGACTAGTAAAGGTAGACTAACCTCCTGTGAAATAATAAAACATTATTACATTTTCCTGAATAAGAAAGGTTTGTGGTGACGCGGCGATTCATCACTTGACGCAACAAAATCAAGCACATTATTTTGATTCGAGATTGAACTCGCCTTTTCCATCAGAATTGGAATATCTAAAATGTGCGTGAAAAATGATTATGTCTCGCTGGGATTATTGATTGAAGTTTATTATTTTCCGGTGATTTTTCAACTTCGAACCTAGAGAGGTATTCGGGATTATCAATTTCTTGTCGGTTTTCAAAATAAACTCCATTTGGAAAAATGGAGATTATTTTGAAAACATTTACACGAATTACAAGGTGTTGGTGCCATTTTAGAGAATGAAACGTGAAAAAAATGCCATCTTATTTAAATACGAAAGATTTAGTTTCTTTAATTCCTACGTATGCAAAACAAAACATAAACTTAGAAATCAGGTGATTCAATGAAAACATTATTTAAATAATAAAAATCTTATAAAATGCAGGCTAAATTCAGTTGGGCACATCCTGTCATACGTCGCCCTGTGATTGTCTGGTAGGCGGGGCTAGCGGCAGATGCTTACGAAGGGTTGAAGGTCAAATGCATGGTCGCGCGGGTTGAAGGATTCAAAAACGTTTGCAAATATGCGAATTACGTCAAGAAATTATTTACTTTCGGTGTCAAAACCGCATACGAACTGCGAATATTACATTTTTCTGAATTATCGTAAGAAATTAGTATGAAATGTTAATTTTGTGGTAATTTTTTTTTGGAAAAATTACAAAATATAGAGAGTTTTACTGTATTTCAATTATATAATAATGCGCATTGTACAAAGGTGATCATAGAGTTGAGTTGCACTAGGCCTGACTTCTCATTAATGATCGTGTGTATAGAAGCTTTGATGTGTTGAGGTCCTTAAAATCTTTTGCCACTCCAAATACATATCCTAATTTTCTATGAGCCTTCTTAGAAATCTTATCAAATTTATATAAAACTAAGTTTATTGTCAAAAGTAACCCCTATTACGACAACTGATTGTTCAGACTCGGATTGTTCATTGACTGGTCGAAGTAAATTGGATTTCTTATTTTGAAAAATCTCAAAATTTGGCACTTATTGATATTAGATGAAGCTTATTACTATTATTTGTGGATTATATTTGTGTTAAATCACCTGAAGATGATAATCTGTCCTCTCCAGAGAGTACGAACCGACACTGTCTCTGGAAGTCCGCTGTCCATTTTCATGTCATTTCTTCTATACTTTGATTATTGTATTTTATATAACCTGTTTGAATAAATTGTGTTTAAACTAAGCATCTATTTTATTGGAATGTTCCCGATTGAATGACATCGTCCCACAACCCAAGTTGGATAAGATATCTCTCTACTTTACTGAGCTAACCAAAAGGAGATACTCTTTAAATTGTACATAACCTCACATTTTGCCAATTTACCACACCTAGAAGTATAAGCCTCGCAGTAGGGAAGACATTACTAAATACAGACTACAATATGCAACATTTTAAAAGCTACAAACTATATTACAATTTGTCAAAATGATAACAATATTAGTAGAAATGATTGATGAAAAACACAAATTATTATAAGTGAACTACACTATCTTGAAATTGTCTTAATTAACTGAATATTAGAATAATAAGTATATTCACTGCAGGGCCGAACTTGTAGCAAAAATACGGAACTTTTTTGAGACAATATGGCTGAAGAACAATAAACGTAAACAAAACTAAAGCAATAATGCCAGCAATTATTACAGGAGGTGAAATTCTGAAGGAAGTGACTGAATGTAATTACAACTTCACCATAAAAATGTGTTCTCCTCAAAATAATGTCTGATCAAATTAAAATGCACAAAAAAACGTATACGTTAGTAACTTACTACATGCAAGCGACGGAGCTCCACTGATGCAGCCGTAGTCCTGCAGTCGCGCTGCTCACGCACTTCTGTCGCTGAATGTCTACCAGGTGGACATGGGCAGGAATGTGGTATTTCCGTTGCAGTACCGTGCGATATGAGTGCACAATGACGTCTTCGATATAATTTTCTATTTCACCGTATATTATCTCGACCCCCTCCCTCTGCAGTGCTGTCCAGATTCAGGAAGGGAGACGGGTCCTGAAGATTGTGGTTCTCATTTCTAAATAATCTGTCTTCTAAATATTCAGCTGTTAGTATCCGAGGATCATATTTTATGCAAGACGCCACAACAGTTGTTCTAGTTCAAGTTCTGATTGGCCTTAGTCCCGCACAAGTTCCTTTAAATTTGAAGCCTACAGAACAAGTAAATAAATTAGTAATTACACTTCAACATCACTGTTAGTTTAAAAGTATTTGGAGTTAGAAAACGAATTTCAGTAACAAAAATTACCGACTTATGTTGTGCAACCACAAATTACTTCATAATATTCAATTGATATAATGTTTCCATGCTTACTTTTAAATCATCGAAGTGGTCACCGTCCACTATTTTCCTCTTCTTCTTCGTGGCCTACCACAACAAACCATCTTCTCATCTTTCAAGAGTCAATAAAACGGAAAAATTCATTTCAAGGAAATGGTTGAAAATCTATCTTTTAATCAGAGTGCAGAATCGCTGTCCATGGTACGCGCAGCGTCAGTCTCTAGCACGACAGTTCAAAGACATCGAACTTCAGAGTTCCTATCCACACTGTACAAAAATGTCGATCACACCAAAAACTGTACAAGCCCGAACTTTGTCACTTTAGATATGCGTAAGTTCTTAAAGGAAAGGTAAGGTACCTACCAACAATCACAATTATTATTAATTATTGTATTATTATTATTATTATGTTAAACTGCTGTAAAAATATATCTAAGCTTTGCACATTACATCAACAAATAATATTAAGCTCATATCACAATACGATCACACACTATATGTCATCCTTTCATTATTTCTGCGCTGTGCTTCTTGGCCTTCTTTGTCTGCAGGGTCGATATGCGCTACCGTATTATGTAAAATGTTCACAACTTTCAATTGGTTATATATTGATGCTATGGATAGCGCGGTGCGGCCATCGCTGTCTGTAACATTCAAATCCGCTTTCTCATTAACTAATATTTTCACAACTAGGTGGTGCCCATTTTTGGCTGCCATAAACAGTGCGGTACGGCTATTATTGTCTATACTATTTAAATCCGCCTTCTTCTCAACTAAAGTATTCACAACCAGGTGGTGTCCATGTTTGGCTGCCATGAACAGTGCGGTACGACCATGACTGTCCGCAGAGTTCACGGTTGCTCCTTTCTCTAGCAAAATATTCACAATCGAGGTATATCCCTTTTCGGCTGCAGCGTGCAGTGCGATGTGACCAGAACTGTCCGCACAATTAACATCCACTCTGTTCTTACTGACTAAAAACTTTACAACTGAGAGATGTTTACTTTTGATTGCTAAGTACAATGCAGTTTGGCCATCCGTGTCCACAACGTCCTTTTCCTTCTCAACTAAAGATTTTACAATTGAGAGGTATCCATTTTCGGCTGCTATGTGTAATGCGGTATTACCAAACTTGTTTTTAAGGTTAACGGATACTCCTTTCTTAAGTAAATACTTAACAATCGGAAGGTTTCCGTTATCGCTTGCTATGTGCAGTACGGTGTTGCCAGACTTGTCTACGGAGTTAATTACGGTGGATTCACCAACTTTCTTCTTAACCAAAAACTTGATCACCGGAAGATAGCCCTTTTCTTTTCTGCCATTCCATTTTATAGCTTGAGCAGCAATGTGTAAACCCGTATTTCCGAACTCATCCCGTGCGAAGAGCATGTGATGACGCTCTATGTCATTTTCCATTTTTTCAAAAACTATCTTCACATCTTTTCCCCTGCATTCCTTTACGGCTACGAAAAAGGAATTAACATATTTATTCAATATTATCTGTGCACGAATGAAAGCTGTTTGTACATTTTTACAAACAGAGCCATCTTTTAAATAGTCACCAAGTACACTTGGACGGCAATTTGACAGAGTTTCCAACACAATTTTGAGTATAATTTCACGAGAACAACTGTCGATACTGCGCACGAGCGTTTCCATTATTTTCATACTAGCTTCATTATTTATATTTGCTTCCTGGGATGCGAGGTCGAGTGCCATATCGCCATTTTTGTCGTGTGCTGCTACGAAATCGATGAAACATTTCTGGGTCGGATCTGACCTCAAACCTTCAACTAGAAAGTCTACAATCCTATCATTCTTTTCTACCACAGCTAGATGTAGTATCGTGTGTTGGCGGCGATTGATTAACAAATAATTTTTTTTTACCCAAAGTTTTCCGATTTGCTCAGCGGTGTTCTTCTGTACGGTGGCAGACATTGGCTGCCGCGAGAGAAGACTATTCATAAGCTTTCTGATGACTTTATGACGGCCCCGCAGTAAGATATCTGTTAATAATTTTTCTACTAACTGATCATAATAGAAAGGAGCTTTTTTACTGAACCAATGCACAATTTGATCTGCACAAAAGTATTCCGCTAGTATGCGATGGATGAACTCAACGTTACCTCCACCCGACTGGACCAGCCCCATTTTGTTCAGTTCATCTTCTCCCAACCTACTCTCAAAGTCCTCGTAGTAGTACTTTGATAAATTGGGAAAGATCACGGAGAACCCCAGCATTCTGTGAGTTTTTGTAAAGATGTCAAAGACTATCTCATAATCCTTACTGTTTATTCCGGCACTCGGCCTAGTCTTGAAGTAAATATTGTATTTTGTTTTAATAAAGTTCTCATACAAAGATGACAAACTCCCCACTTCAAAGACATTTTCGATGTCAGTTTTGGCATTAATGTAATCCTTAACCTGCGGTAGATACACCTCTGCCAATATCTTCATCTGCAAGGGTATCGCCATGAAGTTGTGTATGTCTTCACCGAGATCCACTTTAGTATTGGTGTATAACTTTTGCACGCACTCATCGAGCTTGCTCTGCGTTGTGTCTCTGCAGTCTTCCGGCTCTAGAAGCGAGCGCCAGTAATTTTCAAAATACTTCCACTGTCGTCGTTCATCGATCTTGTCAAACGTCACCGCAAACGTAGACAGGGCATTCTCGAGCATTTCCTTTTCACACAACCGCGTGGTCACCCATATTTTCGCTGCGGTTTCGTTACTCAAATACTTTAGAAATTGTAAAACTTTATTTTTGGCGTCAACTTTCTGAGCATTTTCTTTTATCTCATCGAAACCATCGAATATTAAGTAAACTTCCCTACAATGTTCGTGTTCTAGGCAGAATTTCAATAATCTTTGCATCCAACTATCTTGAATAATATTTTCTCTATACAGGAAGTTTATCTGTTCAATGGATTCATTCTCAGAGGAAATTTTAAAGTGCTTCAGATCTATCCAAATTACCAGGTTCTTATTGGACTCATTCAACAGTCGCGACATGCTCACCAGGCTGGTCGACTTCCCCATGCCTGGTTCACCTTCAATAATGACTGTCTTCTGATTTGTCTCACACAGGGCAAATTCGTCTTTCGAATCGCCGGTGCCGGTAGTCACGAAAGGACGCAAAGTATCCAAGGAGCCCCGGGAGCGTTGCCACAGAAACTGACCGCTGCTAGCTTCTCGCTGTACTATGTGAACAGGCTTGTTGGGATATTCCCTCGGTATGTCGTCCGCTTCCTCGGCTGAGGCTGCAATTTTAACATTTTTTCTTTTGAAAAATGTACCTCCTGTCCCTTTAGGCAACAAGCGGAGGAGGGATTGTTTGTCTGTCTCATTTTGGAAGACAAATATTGCTCCGTCGATTTCGCTTTCTTTAGCAAATGTTTCCAAGTTAAAAATAATTTGATGATGGAATTTCCTTTTCATGTATAACTGCGGTAGTAAATTATTTCGAACCGTGTCCTTGATTTGTATAGTATGTTGTCGATTAGTAACAATATTTTTCAACATTTGGTTGTCTATATATTTAACAATAAATAGCAGGAAACTAGTTGAATTTTGCAATCCCACATAATCTGCCCAGCTCAGTTTTTTTCCTTCGACAATTAACATCTTTCTTTCGAAAAATTCTTTTTGAGATTCTTCTGTGAGGTCGGTTAAACAAAACTCTTTAGCGGCTGGTGTGTTTGGTGATTCGTATAAACTGTTGCTACTACTTTGTTCAGATATTACACAAATTAGTTTCTTGTTAACATTACTCCGAATTCTTTTTATAAAATTCGTGGAGACTGGACTCACGTCTATCGATGATGCGCAGTCTATAATTATCAAAGTTTCATTGAGAAAATCTGTATGGTATAATTTTTCAAGGTCTATAGTTTGTTCTAATGACTGAATGTGTTTCAAATTCATAAAAGTTTGATTATCTTCCGATAAGTATCCATCTAAATGTTGAAGCTGTCCCGCGTCCCGCATTTGAGATAGTAAATCACGCAGCCTGGTGACTTCAAACTGACAATCTTTAGTAATAATTGGTAAGAAATTGGTGTTACTAGATTCTAAAAATGATTTGAGCCCGATCGTGTCCTCGAAATGCATTTGACATTCAGGCAAGGTATCTAAATAGTTTTGGGTCACATTCCGGTATGTCAATGCGCCGGCCCTGGGTACCTGCTTACTCTGCTGTTTGACCACCTCCGTGAACTCCACGTAGAACCACCGCATCAACAGTTTGATGTGTCGGACCACCGTCTGCAGTTCAGACTTGGAACGGCAGGTCATCTTTCCACTTTTAATATCTATTTTAAATTCTGCAAATAATTGTCCTTTTACCAAGTTATACTTTTTTACAAAATTGTTGATATGATTCAGTTTCAGTGAGTCGAGTTTGAGTGCAGACCATATCTTCAGCAAATACAGCTCCGTCTCAGAAAAAACTCTCAGATTACAAGAATTAGTATCCACTTGTTTTGTTTTGTATCGATGCTCTATTTCCCAAGTGGTCCACCATTCAGTACCTGCGATGAAGTCCTTCTTGAAGTGCGCCTTGTATTCCGCAGTGTTCACAGGCCAGTCCAGCACTTCGCGGATTTCTCTATCTTCCTTAAATGAATTTACAAAGTTATTTATCTGGTGGACGTATTTAGTATACAAAAATATCTTCTTTATTCCACTCATATTTGATAAATCCATACAAACTTCGTAAATCGTACCCACGTGGGACCCGGCAGTGTTTACTATGTTGGGTGGCGCTAAATAATTGGTTATGTCTAGATCATAAAAGAACGCTGTCTTCCAGTACCTACAATATCCATCGTCAATAATTTTCTTCAATATGTCTCTAGAGCCTGGACTGTCAAAGGACACGGCGTGCACGTGGCGGTCATGCTGGGTGTCGTAGACCTTTACGAAGTGGTCACCGTGCAACTCTAAGTACTTGAGAGTGAACGCGGTGACTTGTGCCAACCAGCCTCCTAAGGAGTGGCCTGTGACTGATACCTGTACACGTACACCATTCATTTTATGTACTTCACACAGCTCTCCCATAACCAGATCGGAAAATGTGATTGCCGAATTCATTTGAGATGTGTAGTGAGTACACAAGACACCTTTAATGTCGGTCCAAAGAGATCCTAAATTAGTAACATCCGTCCCTCTGTGGGAGATGACCAGCTGCTGAAGCGAAGAGTTAAAGTAAGCCGCCCCGCAGTAACCATTTCCCCTGCTATTATTGAAGACTACGGTCAGAATTTTCCATCCTTCAGGCATATTTTCCTCATCCCCCCCGTCACTGTACACAGCCTCGGCCAGCTGCGCCAGGACGAGCGGGCTCGGGTACGGTTCCATCTTCAGGATCCGTCCGGTACGATCGATCACCGACATATCTTTCATCAGATTTTCTTTAAATTGTTCTTTGTTAAACTCCAAATTCTGATCTGCATTCATCGTGCGAAAGGTGGTTAGAAGATTTTCCGTGAAATGTGGTTGAAGTCTCTACAGCATTGATCTAGAATAGAATGACAGTCGTGTGTTAGTTCCGCTGAGCGGTGCCTTCGGGACCGGCACAGAAACAAAACCTTTAGGTCAGGATTTGCGATTGAAGCTTGACAAAGGCCCAGAAATTGTGTATCAATTATTGAATCTGGTAGCGTTACCATAATAAATTGCTTTTAAAAAACAGCACATGTTGATAAGGAAAAACCCTTGCAAATTATTCAATAGAATATCTTAAACGCACAACTTATTTACAGGCATTACGTCACTTTTGAAAAGTCAACTGGCCACGAGGATAAATAAAGATGTCGTAATAAAACCAAGTTAAAACACTATACTACTGCAGTGGAAATACTTGGAAGAAAGTACATAATACGGAATACAGCCACAGCACACAGTATTAATTGAACTTGCGTAAAATTTAACGTTCCGAGGGCACGTTTATCAAAAATACATTCTGAAGATGACAGCATTCAGTGGCCGCATGGAACCCTACAGTAAAACAGTAAACAGTATTTTTAATGCTTCACCGTTCCCCACGATAATTCGTATTATATATTTCATATTTTGAGTCAAGTGTTCGGTCACATCTGACCCGGGTGTTTGTAAAAATATTAATTTCCTTCTAGCTAATCTTAAAATATTTTGCTCCAAATCATTTGAGATATAAATTAATATTATAGGACGAGATTTAAATGCTCAAAACGCTCAAAAACTGATCTAGGGCAGTCATTTTTACGGGATAGCCTCTCACCGCTTACACCAAATGGTATATTGTCAACCTTTTGGACAGGGGATATCTGTGCAGGGGATGCAGCTCCACTCCAATCATTCTGCGTGCTAGTAGTATTTTGCTCCAAATCATTTGAGATATAAATTAATATTATAGGACGAGATTTAAATGCTCAAAAACTGATCTAGGACAGTCATTTTTTACGGGATAGCCTCTCATTGCTTACACCAAATCGTATATTGTCAACCTTTTGGACAGGGGATACAAAGGATGCAGCTCCACTCCAACCATTCTGCGTGCTAGTAGTCGGTCCAGTCAATTTATTTCATACATATTTTATTGCTTAAATAGAAAGATAGTTTCGCGGCGTGCCGCGCCTGCTTGGTTTTGTCCTCGTAAAAACGACAAAGATTCTAAATCTTTCTGTGCAGCGTATCGCAAGCCAGTTTGTAAGACTCGCAAGTGTGAAACAATTTACTGCTCGGATGGTAAAGACGATATCTATTTTGTAAGTTTTGTTTATGTATGTTTAAAATTATGTCAGTTCCAATAATTCTGTTATTTGATTGGATTTCATATTAAAAAGGATGTGTATATATATTTTTTGATTTGGTAAATTAAAAAAAGTATCTTCATTATGACATTAATAAACAATTTACTGCCCGGATTGTCCCACAGAAGGCAATAAATATAATGTCTATCTTGAATACAGGTTGACTATGGTTTCGCTTATTTAAATCACATTTTTCGTTTTCTCGTAATATCGTCGCGGTAATTCTATTATATTTAATTTATAATATTTTTATTACACTTACTTCTGTGTGTATTTTGTTCTTATTTTTTGTTTATATCCAATATATAATTTTAGTTCAGAGAATGTACAATGTTCATGATCACCGTCACAAACCGGCAGGTAGCCGACGGTTCAGTAGACCTTTGTACTTGGTCTCTGTCAAAAAATCAAAAATTCGGGGTGGGTCTACAACGACCCACCACCGCCGGATGTGTTTTGTTTTGACCCACCGGGCAGTAATTGATAATAATACATTTTGAAGGTGTACGCTTAGTTTTCTTATAGAATTTTGAGAATTTCCATTTTAAAGGTGGTCATTCTCCCAAATACTAAAGGATGCCATCTGATCCGTGAATATTGCCAAAGAGGAAGGTTTTGATACAAAGGGATAACAATAAAATGGTTGATTTTTATGCATTCGAAAAAAGTGTCAAAAAGAACTCGTGTCTAGAGTTTTTCCATATTTAATATTAAGAAATAATATTTGCGTTGTCATTTGTAATAATATTGAAATACCTAGTTAATGTGTCCATAGATCAGTCAAAGTACCTATATCTATTTAGATTGATATTTAACACGATGTTCTGCATTAAAAATGATTGCGTCACATGCGTTTGGTGGTTTTGTTTAGTATATCGATTTAAAACACTACCTTGATGTTTTGTGAGCTGTTTGTTCAATAATTACGAAATATTTTACTATATTTTAAATACAACTTGCGTACAAAATAACGTAGGCAAATAATAAATAAAATCAGTGTAAAGATATAGCTTATTAGCATATTTTACTAAAACTAAGTCTCTATTGCTTTGAAACTATCAAAAAATTTAATAATTTAACGGTTTATAACTCTATTAATTTTTAATATTTTGTTAAATTGTAAGTTCAAATTTTTCGATAATCTTGACTTCAAGATATAAGAAAATATATTTCGTGTATACGAGAATTTTCCATATTAAGGCAATTTCGTGGCACATGCAAAATGAATTAATTTAATTTTCGTATTATCTTAATTATGGCAAACAAACAATAGTATAAAGGTTCCTTATAAATAATATACTTTTTACATATATAATCTAGTTGATATATTCTGATATAAATGAATAATAAAAACACAAAAATGCGAAAACACCGATTAGTTTTGTATTGTTTTAAAGAAACTCAAATTAAAGCTGTAGTTTAATTATTTATTATTATCGTGATGTCTTTGAGATTGTATGGTGGTGTATGTGAGTGTGTACGAGTGCCGCACCGCCGGTGCGTGTACGCGAGGCTATAAAAAGCGGAGCACGTCAGTGCGCGGCTCTCCTTCTCTGTGGATTCATCGGCTTACTCATTGACCTGTACTAGTGATGTATCTTGAATTAAATTGTGTCGCATTGCAATAAAAGCCTAATTGTTACAAAGTGTATTTCTTGGACCTTCACATGACGAGGTATACACTAATGATATGTTATGACTTATCTCACGAATGACGTTGACGAACTCTAATAAAGGTCGATATTTATATCTGTGTGGATTTAAAAACAAAAAACAAAAGCGAAGCTGCTACTGGGAAGAGACAGTTTTTTCGGTTCGGTATTATATATTTTAGGATTATTGATTGTGAGAAAGTTTCGGAGGCTGGCCAGCGGAGTTAAGGACCACCAGACTGCAAGGAGAGCGACATCGGCGTCCACCAGCCCAGGTTCACAAAAGTTGGTGTATTTTGAATTTGCATAGATGCCTATAGAAAATCTAGAACTAGCTATCGAAGTATTTACGACTGCACAGGGATTCGTTAGTAAATTAAACAGAATTAGATTTGGCGGGTAGTGGGTAGTTACAGAACCAAAGTACGGCTAACGTTTCCGTAAAACCAATTACAAGTGTCGTCATTATAAGCGGTTCATCACAGAACAACTACCTAAACGCAACGCGCATGTTTGACACGTGAATTGCACGAGAACAGAAAACTCTTCTATCATTGTCAGTCCAATATCAGTATGTTATGCTCTGCCATTTTAAATAACACACTGAAAGATTACGTCGACAGCTATCCGGTATCAAAGGTCACATTTTTTTCTGTAAATATCTCGTTTCCTATTGGTCGACCGACAAAAATAGTTTTTGTCAAATTTGTACATTAAAACGCTATCCACAAAACATTTTATTTTTTTTCGTACGAACAGTTGTTGTAACGTTATACGACTTAAAGTAACATTTGAAGCATTAATGCGCTCATTCGGGGCAAATGGGATCGCACCGCAATCCTGGATATGAACAGTTGCGCTTCAGAAGTGAAATTTAACCGTAAGAAAGCCAGCGTCGACTATCGCCGACAGAGAAAGGGACAGCGATCAGAATACGAAAGACGCTGCACCACGTGACGGCGCGCGGATGCCAATAATTTTGTGTTGCCAGATTTCTTGTTTATCCTAATGACAGGATTTTCAGTAATATTATATATGTAGCGACCGGAATTCAAATCCACCGCCATCTCAGTCGGGATCGACGCTAGCGACAGCGCTGCCGGCTGCTGCTACAAGCCTGGCTCGATAATTCACCTCCAGGCACGGGCGTTTGACGGCATGTTTGATGAGTTTTAATTGAATGTTCCGGTTAACAAAGCAGAAGTGAATGATAGTGATTTGTTGGAGTCATATATTTGTGCAATAGAGGATAAAGAATGTATTGATTTGAATAGAGATCAAATAATATCTCAAACTAGCAAGGACCCAGTTTTAAACAAAGTATGTGCATTTTTAAAGACAAATTGGTCATCGAAAGTAAATAAAAGTGATGAGATTTGGCATTTTTGGATTAAACGTTTTACATTATCGATAATGAAATATTGTGTGGTTTGGAACTATAGGCTAGTGATACCGACAGTTTTACGGAAGCGAGTGTTAGAAATGTTACACAGATCGCATCTAGGATGTGTGAAAACAAAAGGGCTAGCTAGAGGTTTTATGTATATTGGACGAAGATAGACAAGACATTGTCCGACTGATTAGCGAATGTGATTCTTGTGCCGAGATAACACCGGCTCCTCTCCAAAGGTAAATTTATCGAATTGGCCGGTACACGAAAGCGTTTGGTGCCGGATACATATAGATTTCTTCGGACTAAGGTTTTTTAGTAATTTGCGATGCAAGTTCAAAATGGGTAGAATGTTTGGAGGGTTGTACGATAAAGACTTTGAAAAAATTATTCGCGCAGTTATAGGGAATGTTCAAACTATCGCTCCACACTCTTCTTCGAGTATGGAACCAGCTGTGCTTATGTTTGGTAGAAGAAGGCTTCGATAGAAATTCTATTATTTTATACCTAAATAAATATGTCCAAGTACTCGGACGTTGGGAGACAGTATTGTGAAAAATTTAAAGTTTACACAAAAGAAACAAAAATTTTATTATGGCGGGAGAAGGAAATTAGATCTTAAAATCGGTCAGCTGTGTCTGGTAATGGACTATAGAGAAGTGAATAAAGTTTCTTGGGTATCGGCAGGAATTGTAAAAAGGGATTGGTCTCACGCTATACTTGGTACGGATTAATGGCACATACCGCGTACAGAAGCGTCATCTGAACCAAATCAAATGCGAGAAAGTAACGTGGTTTTGATGGATAGGAAGTGGATTCGATCCCAGGCTGAAGCTGCAGGCGTTATACTGACGGGCCAGACCAGCCCGCGAGTCGATGAAAGGCTTAACATGGGTTTTCTGTTTCAGATGCTGAACAGGGTACTTCGCACGGAACAGACCTACCTCGGGCTCTGGCATCATGATCGTCTCAGCCATCGTCCCGGGGAAATACCTAGAGTGGCTGAGTGTGGCAAAAAGTGGGTTGCAGTTAATGAGTGGGAGACTGTGATGTCCTTGAGATTGTGTGTGTAGGTGTGTGCGAGTGCCGCACCGCCGGTACGTGTATGTGTGGCTATAAAGACGGCGCGCGAGGGTGCGCGCGCCTCTCCCTCTCTCTCTCTTTACTTGCGGTCCATCGGTTAAGTTGTTTGACATACGAGTGATATACCTTATACGAAATTGTAGCTTATTTGAATAAAAGATTAATTATTAGATAGTCTATTTATTGGACCTTTACGTATGAGGTGTACACTGAAGACATACTAGAAGTCAGTGCGTTAAAGGTATAAATTGCCATTATCTTATGCCATACATATTGTATAAGCGCATTTCAAATGATTTTAGAATCAATAAGACTTAAAAATAAAGATTTGAAAGCTATTTACATTAGTTATTTCAAGTTTTTATTTAAAGTATCGGGGGCTGAAGAGATTGTTTTCTCGTAACAAGTATATAGTTTGTTTTTTCGGGGGTGAAAACTAATTAGACTTTTAGACTCCAGTTGTGCATTTCTTCAAGAGTTCTGTTAGCTATCGTTTCTATATAATAATATTTTCACGGGATACATCAATTAGATTATCATCGGCAAAGGCATGACTGTGTAACTCGCGAGCCGACATAATATTTCAAGGGCCTCATCTATAGTAAAATTTCACAAGGAGGGACAGAATACTTGAATGCATACTTTGGAGTAACGCGTGGTCTTTTAAGACGGTAGTGATCAAAAATTACGTCTCTGTCTTCAAGATAGTTATCGATAACATCATATCAGTTATACAGCGAGTAAGAACACATGACGTGCACGTGTATTATACGTGAGAGAACACGTGAAGTGCACGAGTATTAATCATGCAATAACCATGATGTGCACGTGTATTATGTGTGTAAGAATACGTGACGTGTCATATACGTGCAAGAACACGTATCGTGTACGTGTATTATACGTGTAAGAACAAATTATATGCATGTGTATTGTACGTACAAAAACACTTGGCTTACACGTGTAAGCCACGTGGCTAACACGTGAAGGCCAAGTGTTTTTGCACTTGTATACATTACACATTTCGTCACCGTCATCGTATTGCACGATCTGAGACCTGTCCGAATTGTAAGTTTGGTCAAGATCGGCCCACGGGGTCGGTGATGACGACGATGATGATGACGGCGATAACGACGACGACGATGATGATGATGATGATGATAATGGTTATGTTAACGATGATGATGATGATGATTAAAAGGATGATGATGATGATGTTACTAATGATGATTATGAAGAAGATGATGATATTGATGATGATGATGATTATAATGTTGATGATTATGATGACGATGGTGATGATAACAATAATTAATAAAAACGATGATGATGATGATGACGAGTAAGCCACGTGCATAACACGTGTAAGCCACATCCCTAAAATGAGTAAGCGACATGTTTTTGCATTAATATACATTACATGTTTCGTCACCGTCGCCGTCCTAACGGAGACGTCGGAGACCTGTCCGAATTGCGAGATTTGTCAAGATCGGGCCACGGGGTCGGTGATGACGACGATAATGACGACGACGATGACGATGATGACGTCGCTGACAATGATGATGACGATGACGATGATGACGACGACGATGATGACGATGACGACGATGACGACGATGACGACGATGACGACGATGACGACGATGACGACGATGACGACGATGACGACGATGACGACGATGACGACGATGACGACGATGACGACGATGACGACGATGACGACGATGACGACGATGACGACGATGACGACGATGACGACGATGACGACGATGACGACGATGACGACGATGACGACGATGACGACGATGACGACGATGACGACGATGACGACGATGACGACGATGACGACGATGACGACGATGACGACGATGACGACGATGACGACGATGACGACGATGACGACGATGACGACGATGACGACGATGACGACGATGACGACGATGACGACGATGACGACGATGACGACGATGACGACGATGACGACGATGACGACGATGACGACGATGACGACGATGACGACGATGACGACGATGACGACGATGACGACGATGACGACGATGACGACGATGACGACGATGACGACGATGACGACGATGACGACGATGACGACGATGACGACGATGACGACGATGACGACGATGACGACGATGACGACGATGACGACGATGACGACGATGATGACGATGATGACGATGATGACGATGATGACGATGATAAAGACGATGATGATGATGATGATGTTGATGATGATGATGGTGATGATGGTGATGATGGTGATGATTATTAAGTTGATAATGATGATGATAATAATGATGACGATGTTGATGTTAATAATGATTATGTTAATGATGATTATGAAGATGATGATGATGGTTATTATAATAATGATAATAATGGTGATGACGATGATCATGATAATGGCTATATTGCTAATGATGCTGACGTGGTTTGGTTTAAGTGCAAAAACAACAAACACGAGTATTATACGTTGAAGAACACATGTTGTAGACGTATCTAATGCGTGTAAGAACACGTGATGTGCACGAGTATTATGCGTGTAAGAACACGCGAAGTGCACGTGTATTATACGTGCACTTCGCGTGTAAGCCACGTGCCTAAAACGAGAAAGTAACTAGTTTTTGCATTTGTATACATTACACGTTTCGTCACCGTCGTCGTATTGCACGATCGGAGACCTGTCCGAATTGCGAGATTGGTCAAGATCGGCCCACAGGGTCAGTGATAACGACGACGACGACGATGATGATAATGATGACGACGGTGACGACGATGACGACTATGACGACGATGACGACGACGACAATGATGATGACGATGACGATGATGATGACGATGACGATGATGATAACGATGACGATGACGATGATGATGACGATGACGATGATCGATGACGATGTCGTCATTAGCCTCATCGTCGTCGTCATCACCGACCCCGTGGACCGATCTTAACCAACCTCACAATTCAGACAGGTCTCCGATCGTGTAACACGATGATGGTGACGAAACGTATAATGTATATAAATTCAAAAACACGCATGATGATGATGATGATGAAGATAACGATTATGATGATAATTATGACGATGTTGATATTGATTATCTTTATGATGATGATGGTTGTTATGATGATGATAATGATGATGATGATTATGATCATGATGAAGATGATGATGATGATGATAATCATGATGATGATGATCATGATGATGATGATCATGATGATGATGATCATGATGATGACTATATTGCTAATGATGATGACGTGGTTAAGTGCAAAAACAACTCACGTACACGAGTATTATATTTTGAAGAAAACGTGATGTACACACGTCTTATGCGTAAGAACACGTGATGTGCACGTTTATTATGCATGTAAGAACATGTGACGTGCACGTGTATTATACGTGCGTGCCAAACACGTGTAAGCCACGTGCCTAACACGTGTAAGTCATGTGCCTAACACGTGTAAACCATGTGTCTAACACGTGCAAGTCACGTGCCTAACACGTGTGAGCCACGTGCCTAACTCGTGTAGGCCACGTGCCTAACACGCGTAGGCCACGCGCCTTAAACATGAAAGCTTCATGTTTTTGCATTGATATACATTATACGTTTTGTCACCGTCCGAATTGTGAGTTTGGTCAAGGTCGGTCTACGGGGTTTATTACGAAATATCATTTCTATTTAAAAGCATTTCTTTAAATATATTGTTGTTATCACCAAAAAATATAATGCCGGAACCCTATTTTTAATCTTTCTCGCAATAGAGCTATCTTTGGTACTCTTAATCTCGACTTATTTATATACAGAGACCGTACATTTTGTTTATAAATTGATTGTTAAAGGTTCGAACGGTAATTATTGCCAATCGGAAATAAATATTTATGCATTGGTTAGAAAAATACATCGTGTTTTAAATATTAAATTCATGGTCCGGCACTTCCATATATAGTGTCCAAAAAAGTACGAAAACATTACACTATTTGTGATGTCTTTAAAATTGTATAAATGTGTGTGTGTGTGTGTGTGTGTGTGTGTGTGTGTGAGCGCCGCACCGCTAGGAGGGGATGTGTATATGTGAGCGTGTGTGCGGGGATAAAAATGGCAACGCGCGCCTGGCGCGCTCTCTTCTACGTTAACGTTTGACTTGATACGAGTTATATACCTTGTACCTTAATTGTATCATATTGTAATAAATATATGATTGTCATAAAGAGTTTCTCGTGGACCACCAACAATCTACTACGAGGTGTACAACAGAGACGTTCTTATTACGCTAGTACGTAACATTGGCGCAGCCGGTTCAACTTTCCTTGATATAGGGCATCGAGGAAAAAAGGATTACGTTTGTTTCGGGAGGGAAACAAATTGGAGACAAATGGCGAAACGAGCTAGGGGCAAAAAACATCGAGTTCTACTTGGAGCGGTGACCGTCGGCGGACTTCCAGGAGTTGAGGCTCTTGGGAAGATTTTCTGGGTGAAGAGGACGAGGAAAGGCGCGGGGATTACTTCCAGGAGCTAGTCCTGACGGCAGGAGCTAAGCTAAGTATTTTTTTAGTCTTTCACCTGTGGATACTGTCTGTGGGGCGATGGAACGCTATGTTTTTGCCACAAAATTGAATTTGAAAGCGAGATTCGAGTTATTTCTGTTAGCTAATGTTGAGAAGGGAACAGAATCTAAGAAAAAAGCCATTTTTCTAACCGCTTTCATGCTGTTGCAAGATTTGGGTGTACCTAAATAGGTTAATGACGTAAAATATGAATTATTATTCGAAAAAAAATCGATATTTTTACAAAAAAAAATTTTTTTTTTAAAATAAACAGAACACGAATCTATTCGAGATTTTGTGGTGAGGCTGAAAAAATGAAGTAGTAAATGTGCTTTCGGTACTTTTACCGAAAAGTAATGTAAGCTTTTAAGTTCACCGGAAGTAAACTTAAAAAGATCGTTTGTCACGGGTGTTAGAGATATGAAGATGAAAGAAAAGTTGTATTTTGTTCAATATTGAGGCAAATTCACAAATAATTTAGTTATATATGATACAAATACGGAATGAGACGAATTTATTTATTTATTTAACTGTTCTCGTACGACAGCAAACCGTCAGTTGCGAGTTTTGCTTAAATTCAATAATACAACAGATTAGTTTTTGTGTTTCGTCGTTTGTGGGGGTCAGGAGGTGGTACGGAAGTGTTTTGGGGCGATGTTCTACCGTAACAGGGAGAAAAGGTTGGAAGGGTTGAAGAGTTGCATCCTCACGGTAAACGTGGAAAAATGTGATTTTTTTTTCAACAAAGTGTTGAATTTCTAGGTCACGAGGTCGACAAAAATGGGGTTGAACCGTTAAAAAGCAAAATTAATGAAATTATCCGAAAGATATAGGAGAACTTGAAGTCTTCTGGGGTTAGTTTACTACAGAAATGTTTTGTGTAATTTTTGATGTAAATGTAACTTTTAATGTAATTTAAATGTAAATGTAACTTTTTATGTAATTTAAATGTAAATGTAACTTTTAATGTAATTTAAATGTAAATGTAACTTTTAATGTAATTTAAATGTAAATGTAACTTTTAATGTAATTTAAATGTATATGTAACTTTGAAATTGACGTCTGAGGCATCAAGCAGGGGAGTAGCTGCAACGATTTTGCATCACTGTGCTAATGGGTCCGAGAGGCCAATTTGAAACGTTGAAATTTACGAAACTGTCAAATTTTTTGTTAGATTCTCATTAAAAGTCAATAATATATACGTTATTGTTCTGAAATTACTGCCTCTCGTGACTCGAGATGCCTAAGGTTAAAAAGTATCCATTGACGCTCTAGGAAATGTTCCAACAAAATTTGAAATGGTTATAAACTTCTTGGAATAAAAATCGCAACGTAAGTTGATAATTTTTACCATTCCCACAACAATTATCTATTTGGTTTAACAATATAAATTACACAGTTCAATTGTGTAATATAAAAATAAATTAATTTATATTGAAAATACATATCCTTAAAGATAAATAATTATACACGATAGACCTGTCTGATTGATACAGATGTTTTTGTTGTAGTCATATAAATGAATAAACACGAATTTTAATATTTCAGACATAAAAATACTGATAACTAAATAACAATAATAATAATATTATAAATTATTTTCAGGATGTTCCCGAACTGAGCATCGAATGTATGGACTCGTATGAACTTCCTAAATTGGATGGCAAAAGAGTGGTCGATACACCAATTCTTTTCTCAAATTAGTCAAATTTACTTCCACAAATCGA
The DNA here is from genome assembly GCA_022840565.1 of Eubasilissa regina. Taxonomy (NCBI): domain Eukaryota; kingdom Metazoa; phylum Arthropoda; class Insecta; order Trichoptera; family Phryganeidae; genus Eubasilissa; species Eubasilissa regina. The sequence continues at coordinate 1,907,829 of JAINEB010000026.1, forward strand.
TGTTTGGGTGCACAGGAGCGAATATTGAATATGTGAAAGAACGTAAGGTTTTATTTCTAAATTCAGTTTAAAGTGTAATATGTGTGGATAAAAATTTAGTTTTGAATACGTGTAAAGAAAAAAACAAGGAAATTCTGAATGTGCTCCATGAACAACTAATTATTTAACAGTGAATAATAATACTTTTGTCATATTTTCATTTATATTTTAATATTAAATATGTATGCGATTTATTAAAATAATAAATAGATATTACAACCGGAGTATGATTATTATATAATATTAGCATAAATAGTTTTCTCTTCACAAATACAGCTGCTTCAAAAGTTGTCAATTGATTCCTTATAAATCGGGGCAAAATTGTAATATTTTATAATCATGTGTTTATCGACACAAACAATGGTTTTTAGCATAAACATAACAAATCTTAGGTGAGAACTTTAAGAAATTATTTAATTTTCGCTTGATAATTTCAAATGGCAACACATATGTATTATGAATGTTGAAGAAATGCCTATTTTCTGAACTATTAATACATATACAGGACGTCAACACTATAAGACACAATTAAGAAAATAAGAGCATTATAAGAAAGACCGCGACCATTAAATTCATTATTCGTTAATATATTGTTTTAACTTATACGCTTTGGAGTATCAGCACAATAAAATATAAAACACAATAATTTCTTATTATTACTTATAAATTAATAATAAAAAAACGTATATTTTCGTAAAAAAACTCGAAAATATTAATTATTTAAATTTTAAATGCGGTGTACATTGTCTTTATTACGAGTAGGAAATTACAAGCACTACCGAAATCGTACGAATTTTTACGACTGACAAGTATATTTAACATACGTCATCTCGCGTCGCACTTTTTTTACTTTTCTATGGTCGTACTGTCAAATGTAATGTCTACGTTTGTTCGTAATGCTTAGGTATGTATGTTCAAATAATCATTTATTTAAATATGATCTCAGTTTTTTCAAAACATGATATTTACTAAAAATAATAGACGTACAAGTTCGAAAATTTCTCGTCAACTTACTATGTTGGTGTAGTGTAATCGATTAATACATTTCCCCGAACAGGGAAAGATCCAGGTTCGAATTCCGCCAGCAATAAAAATATATTTTCGATAAATTGATTTTATCTGTAAATCTTTGTAATCGATATATTAAATTTGTATTGAAGAATAATTAATTGGATATATATACATTTCAAAGTTGATACGTAAGAACACCGTTGTACTGCTGGCAGGGGCGTGCAGTGTGTACAGTCAAAACAGCTGTGCATTACTGATAAGTTTAGGAAACAAATATAAATTGAAAAATCCGTATATTAAATGGACAATTTGCACAATATTTCATTGTTTACTTTTAAAAAGTATCACGCTATATTGTATTGTATTGCTATCGTTCTACTCAAGCCATACAATTGGCTATCAACTGAATTGAAAACTCAATTCGGCTTATCTATTTTGTGCTCATGGCGTTACTTAACAGAATATGGTTGCATCATATTTTGCCTAAAGACGTTGATTTAACAGCTTGTACAGCTTATAGTAGTGCAGGTACATATAATATACACGATCGTGTAATATCAGGTCACGAAGAGTAGAAGAATAGATAGGTCAGGTAAGAATCAGGTCACCGGTGCTAGTCAGCAAGAGGCCTGGCAAGCAGAGTTACCATCTTTAATAAACTACTTCTCTGGTACGAAGTCAGTCGGTACTGTAACGGTGTAACCTAATTATCCTATCAGATATATTTATTGAGATTAATTAAGATCTGGTTGTGTATAAAACGGTGCACTTACAGCTAAAAGCGGCTGACGGAAGGAGGGGCGGAAGCTCGAGTCTCGCAGCGGAGTGGACCGGGTCCGGATCAGGGTGGAAGCTCGGGAGGTAGCCTGGAAACTATAAAATAACTTCGTATTTAATGATTTTTAAAAGGTTCTACGAGAAAAGGCGTTTCAGATATCTTAATTATCATTCAATACTGAATATACCAACCTTGCAAATGTTCACTAGTGCTGCGGTGTCGAGGATGTCTATGGTAATGAGGAGCGATCGCCCTCCGAGACTCTAACCTGCAGTTATTATCTAGATTGGGCCGGAGCGAGGAGTTTTAGGGCCCGTTGTTTGCGGCGTGAAATGGTGTGGACCCGCATGTCGTCTCTCACGAATAATAATTTTATTTTATTGTCTTGAGGGATTTTGGCAGTGTATAAACTTATTATAACTAACATAATAAATATTGAACATGTGATACTATTTGTGACAATCCACAGAAATGTTTATGTACAGAAGTATGTTTAGGCGCGGAAGATAAATAAAAAGATAAAAAAGAGGGAGAAAGGGTGTTGAGGGTGCAACTATTGTTGCGGTAAAGGGAGAACAACACTTGTTTGTAGGTAGAATGATCAGTCAAAATTGAGATTGAGGTGGTTCATAAAAAGAACCCTTTGAGCGCAGAAAGACCAATGTTGAACAAGTCAATTTCTGGAAATGTCTCATTACGGTATTTGCATGACCGGTGAATGAATGAATTTTGTATGTAAGATGTTCTACTTCTGGGAATGTGGAAGAGCACGGATCACCGGGTTGATCTAGATGGGACATGGAGAGATATTAATTTAATGTGAATGAGGAGAAACTGTGCACAATTGGGTGTGTTTTAATATTTTCTTACGACGTGTATACTACCCTGAGATATTTACTGTGCCAGTCTTCCGGTAGCCTCGCGCTACCCGAGGGATAGTCTAGCTACTGTGGCTAGCGGAGGAGGCCCCGCAGAGTCAGCGATCAACTTTGTATTCCCTGTTGACTTGTTCGATTCGAGCGGCTGAAAGTGTGAAGATTGGGGCATTACGCCCGCTAATAGAATCGGCGGTCCAGGCCCGTCGAGGTAAAATTATCCCAGTCCGGCGCTGCGACAATCTACATCTAGGTAGATATGAATTAATCCGAAGCCGTCATAATTATTTTTCCTTTTGTTATCAATGTGGAATGTGAAATTATTTTAAAGTGCGATTTCAACACAACATATTATACATTGATAATGCGAGAAATGCGCGGGACGTTACCGAGCAAGTTGGCGAATCACTTTGAAAAATGTTTGTCTCGATTACTTACATTTAAGAAGAGCCACGAAATTAGACACACGATTCTAAAGGCCCGACACAGAATGTCGGGACAGTCGCAGGTCTTGGTGAGACGCAGAAACCATATTTCTATTTCTTCGCCAAAAAGTCAGGGCGTTCAGCCGGTACAAGCAGCACTTGGCGCTTGCTTCAGCCGCAACTAACAAACGGAGGGAGTTGGAGGGATGGTTAGTATTTTTTATTTTATTTATTCATTTATACTCATTTTTCCCCTACCCGCCTCACCGTTCGAATTAGCTTAGCCATCTCTATGATGTAACTCACGACTTTTGTCTAGCCGTGAGTTATTTGCTAACCATCTGTAAAAACTTCATGCGCATTCTACTCCGTGATTTGCTAGCATTTAGGTCTTGAATGAACCTAACTTGTTTTTTCAATCCATATAATTGTACTGAACTAAATAAATTTTTTTACTGAATCAACCTGAACAATTTGTGCTAAGGCATCTGCGTATAATGACATTTCTATGTATTTGTTTTACTTGACAGACTAGACGTTTTGTGTTCTTGGTGCATTCCAACCAATGATTCTATATTTCGGTGTTGGTGTAGACAAAATTTGTAGGTTATTATTTATAATCTGCTAAGCGAGCTAATTCGCATTTTTCAGGATATTGTAACGAAGTTTACAAAATCTGTCGGACGATAAACAATTACTGCTAAAAGAGAAATCTTCGGGACCTTCACTCGGTGTGCGAGGCCGCACACAACAGCCCACTGCTTAAAAAGCCGTTAGAACATGCAATTAAGGGATGTTTTTGGGTACGTGCTCGAGCCTGAGAAATAGACAATGGATCATCGTAAAAGGGCAGTAAAGTAAGACTGCAAAGTGTTATTACTAGCGACCCCTGTCGAAACAATAGTGTTTAACACCGAGCGGGACTATAGAAGAGGTTATTATTTTAGAAAGTTGCCCTCGGAATAAATTAACATTGTCACTTTTACAAGGACTAGAGATCGGTTGGAGGCCGACAGAGGAGAAACCTGACAGGCCATATAAACCAATATGTGGGAAAACGACATCTCTCCCTAAGGGTTACCCTTGAGTGAGAAAGGGATGGAATCCAGAAATTGAGTATATAAGGCCCAGCAAATCCTAGAGAAGGCAGACGGAGTAGGGGTGAGTTGCTAGACCCCGGTGATAGCCATAACTGGTATACCGGACGAACCCGAAGGAGACGGAGTAGGGGTGAGTCGCTGGACCCTGGTTATAGTCATAACTGGTATACCGGACGAACCCGAAAGAGACGGAGTAGGGGTGAGTCGCTGGACGCTGGTTATTGTCATAACTGGTATACCGGACGAACCCGAAGGAGACGGAGTAGGGGTGAGTCGCTGGACCCTGGTTATAGTCATAACTGGTATACCGGACGAACCCGAAAGAGACGGAGTAGGGGTGAGTCGCTGGACGCTGGTTATTGTCATAACTGGTATACCGGACGAACCCGAAGGAGACGGAATAGGGGTGAGTCGTTGGACGCTAGTTATTGTCATAACTGGTATACCGGACGAACCCGAAAGAGACGGAGTAGGGGTGAGTCGCTGGACGCTGGTTATTGTCATAACTGGTATACCGGACGAACCCGAAGGAGACGGAATAGGGGTGAGTCGTTGGACGCTGGTTATTGTCATAACTGGTATACCGGACGAACCCGAAGGAGACGGAATAGGGGTGAGTCGCTGGACCCTGGTTATAGTCATAACTGATATACCGGACGAACCCGAAGGAGACGGAATAGGGGTGAGTCACTGCACCCTGGTTATAGTCATAACTGGTATACCAGACGAACCCGAAGGAGACGGAATAGGGGTGAGTCGCTGGACCCTGGTTATAGTCATAACTGGTATACCAGACGAACCCGAGGTAAGCGTGTCTAAGAATGCTGAGGTTTATCCTGTTCCTTGGGACTCGGTACGTTGTTTATACTAGATGGCGCACAGGGAGACGTGGTAGGCGCGTCTAGGAATTCTGGTCTATTCTTCTCTGGGACGATATGCTGATCATCCTAGATGGCGCGGAGGAGGATAGGACGCCCAAAGACTCTTGGGCATCTCTCTTTGGATGGAGGCTTGAATACGAAGGACGTTCTATAGGATGTAGCGGAGGCGACCGGAGGAAAAGGGTCAATCGCGGCCGATATCTTCACCTGAAGGTAGCGTAGAGCTATCGGGTCAGCACAATAAAGGCTTTAGCCCCGACAACGCTGATTCCGAGAGCCCGAGGTGCCTCGGCATCATGACCAAGGCTGGCGACGTACGTGAGGACCCGAGTAGGCGGGGCGCTCAAGAGGTCACCTTGTGGCCAGCACCCACAGAGCATAATGAAGGATTGGAGGAGGGCGCCATGGTTCTGCCTTGTAGGGCGCTCCAGTGGCAGAAGGTGCTGAGGATGTGCACAGTCTGTGCGTCTGTCAGACGCTGTAGCTTTGCCAGAAGCTGTCGAGTGTGTGGACCACTCAGGAGGGTGTGTCACACCCAGAGCTCGCGATGCAGCCGGAGTTGGGAGGAGGGCTAAGTATTAGGATAGTTTAGTTAATTAAGTTATAGCATGTGAGTTATCTTTATGTTTAAGATATTCTTTTTTTGTTTGTTTCATGATTGCAATACATGAATTTATACTGCCAGACTTCTCTTTGACAACCTTCCCGGGTCCTATCCAGAATATCAGCCGCCTATGTGAGAACACGAGTTGGCGCGTATCGTGTGACGGCATGCCAGCAGGCCGTGGATTTCCAGGGGTGTGATGGAATCGGTGCGCTTCACGCGCCTCCCTATACCACCCTCTTTACGTTACAATATTACCAGGTTATATTAAAAGCGATATTAAATATTTCTGCATTGAGTATCGGCTATTCCCTTTTTAACCTTTACCATACCATGACATAAAATACCCGAACGCAGCCATGCTGTCAACTAGTGTTACCGTAAATAACAGTTGGAAAAATGTTTTTATTAGCTTCAATGGCTTTAATAGCACGAATTTACTTTAAATATTGAGCATTAATTCATTAAATCCTATAGAATGTGTCCTTCCTTCTTATCTCTCTTCATTTAATTAGTGAGAAAGAGACAATTATATTTGTATGTTGGTTGTTCTTTTCACAGTGATAATAGTGTGTGATCTCTGTCTTGCATATCACAAATTGTATTTTTACCAACGTATTAATTATACAACGGATAGAATGGAAAAAATAATTGTTTTTGTACGATTTGTACTTTTCATAATTGGTTCTTCTCTAGTCACTCTCAAGCGCTAATATTTTCTTTAGGATTATCTAAAATATGAATTTTATGTTGCGTGTATTTACAGAAATATAACAGGTTTAATTATGATGGTAGACCTGTGTCACTGCATGGTTTGGGAAGGGTTGATGACAGAAGGAGAGTACGGTTCCGAGCAATACCTACCTAACTTTTTTGTACTAATAAATTTACAATTGTTTTTTAAATATTTATTATCAAAATTTAAAAAAATCTAACATTTGAATTAATTCAGTAAATAATATCAATCGCTGCCATCTTATCTGATACTGCGATGAATCGTGTACCTGTCGGGCTATTATCGGAATTTCAACATCGCCAGCTCATATCTGAGGAGTTGCGGAGGTAGGGGGGATAAGGTCCGAGTCTTCAGATATCAACATTTCAAGATGACAACGCGCCAGGTCGCGAATACAAAATGGTTTTATTGAATATATAATTTTCGCATTTATGATTGACGTGTTTTTGAGTTTCTGGAATGATAACACAATAATATATATATTTTTAAAATGACTATAATTGCACTTTAAATAAATGTAGACATATTCTTTTCAAAAAGCACTACATAATCTAATAATAATAATCTTATGGTCTCGTGGTCAGTTTCTTGTGCAGATATTATAGAATAGAACTGTCCAATTGTGACAATAATAACGATTTGTTCGTATTTTTCAAGAATGTTTGTATGTAAATAATTAATTTTTCTGTGGCCGCGCTGTCTACGTCGTGCCACCGGGCAGACCGTCGGAACTCCGAACTCAGAGACGCATCGGTGTAACAATGTAAATGCAGTGCACTGTTCGATAGGAGCCCAAAAAGATCTCGCTCTAATTATAGAGATGAATTGTCATTCGGCATTGATATTGTTGCAAGTGTCCCCATACCTTTGTCAGCGTCAATAATAACAATAAATTATAATTGCATAGTAATGATAATAATGTGTTTATTCTAGCGTGATCAGGTTTTTTTACCTAATTCGCCATAGAGATTGATATGAACGCAACGTTGTGGTCGTTGCGCAATCGACATTTGTAGTGGTCACAAGGAGATGGCGGGAGGGTAATTTTAATTAACACGAGTTTTTATATACAAATTCACACATCTATTTACAACACAAGGAAATATGAAAATTCTTATTGCTACTTATATCTAACCTTAATTAAATGCGGGCGCATTAATTGTTTAATTGTTTTTCCCACTCATTTTTGTCTGTCTTCACATTTGTGGCCGATTGCGTGGCCGCATGTGGCCCGCCGCGGGCGCGCGCGACAAGCGGCATCTGGAGCCCGCCCCCGGTCCTGTTCACGGACGCCGGCTCCGCAACTTCGCTCGCCGCGTCCTGTCGTCTCGTGGTGGGCGGCCTCCGGTCCTCCGTTGTGAGCGGCAGGAATATCTGCAACTTGCCTCGTGTATAGGCGGGGTCCTCTGATGTCTTCCTGGAGGCACATCGCAGTATGGAGATGTCCGACGGCGCCCCGAAGCAGGTCCGGTGTGTTGACAAAACCCACCAGGCAATGCGCGGGGAAGGGGGTAGCGACCCTTCGTCTACTGAGGATACATGTAGGGAGCGGGGTGAGGAGGGGCTCGCATTGCCCGGCGCGCGGCCCGCGCAGCAATATTTAAACAAAGTTAAATAATAATTTAAAATTCGCGCTGGAAATGATATTCGTAATCCGTGAACGTCACGCGTGAGATGCGACCGTAACAAGATAACACATTCAATTAATGAAATAAATATAATGCTATGGAAAAGCAAAAGAAAACTAATGAAAATATTAATAAACTTTTAAACAAGTTAAAAAAAGTATAAATATTACTTTTTTTAAATTTATTTTTTATTTATTTAATTTAGCGAAAAATACATTGGCAAAATAAGTTCAATTTTTAAAATAGATGGTTACAAACATACATGTGGTTATACACATACATGGTGTTTCTTTCGCTTACCTCTCCAAAAAAGAGATCAGCTTTTGAGCCTGGAGAGGGAGTTACACTACAATAATTTTATATAATAAATTACATATTTTCTTCATACATAACTAATACCTTACATTAATCCCGGTGACGCAAAAACAATATTTTTCGACAAAATTGATTTTATATGTATATATTTATAATTAATACATTAATTTAGTATTTACAAATTGTATTATTACCAACGTATTAATTTGACAACGGATTGAATGGAAAAAATAATTGTTTTCGTACGATTGGACCTTCGCTAGTCATTTCTAAGCGCTAATATTTTCTTTAGGAATACCTAAAAAGCGAAAACCCTTTTTTCAGGGGCGTGTTACATTTTAATTTATTTGTTTTTCCATCCACTACGTTTATTTGTTAAAATGTTTGTAAACTATCAATAAATAAAGGATCGGGGCCAATGAGGGTTTTTGTGATGGCGGCTGTGCGGCTCCGTCTTGTCACTATGTGCGAGAAGAAATCGCACAGCAGCCTATTAGCATTTTTTAAAAATGCCAACCTGGCGGCGAATGAGTGGGGCCGTATCGGAGCTGTTGGTTATAAACGAGCCCATCCACCCTCATTGGTGTAAGAAATAAATAAATAAATAGTCACATATCGCTTAGTTACAGAGGTTCTATGCGGGTTGATTATTTATTACTCAGTTCTACATACAATCATAAAATTATTTAAAATAGAATCGCGTACTTGAGTATTATTAGCCCGTGTACAATAACACAAAGTTCCATCGTTAGCCTGTCCATACAAGTTATTACCGACAGAGCTTAACTGCAATTGTTAATTCCCCACATATAAGTAAAGGCGCGACAATCTTGGTACGTGCTTTTTTTCTATCTTCAAATCACGCCAAATGTTTCAAATTCCTTCCATTCGTCTTGTATCCCAATTCCCAACCCCTTGAGTAAACAGAGGAGACAGATATGATTTGGATATCGATTGCATGAAGCCTTTCTTAAGCTGGTGAAAGAAGTATAATGAACCGTCCTGGTACTCCTGTCGACGTGCAAGTAAAGATAAACAAACCAGAAGAAGTAGACGAATTGTTGGTAACTCTCGGCGAACGTTCACCATCGTACCCGGAACAGGCTGCAGGAGCAGACACCGGCCTGGAGCTCTGCATCCAGGTGCGCGAAGAGGAGCCGACTATTGATAGCGCGGGCTTCTATTTGTTTATTATCATTACTGCCCGCAATATCCCCTATGTTACAAAGTGGGGCGATCCCCCGTGATTTTTTACTTTAGTATTAAAGGTTAAAAGAAGTTAACAAGAAATACAGTCTGTTCAAAAGACATTATTAAATATACTAGCGTCCATCTATGGGAACCTCGGGATACATAATCGTTTGGGCGGTCCCAAAAAGGGCCCTTTTCAGGGATGCATACCGGCAGCGCTCCCGCGAGCGAGATCCTGAGATATATTAAGGTTTAATGACTTGTGTCTGACTTTTAGAATATACAGTTGTACGCGTTGTGGTAGCTTTAGGTTGCGTTGTGCGCACGTGTCAAGTTTCGCTGTCAGATCGAATTCTGTCTCTCAAGCTAATCTCCAAGTTTTCAGATTAAAATCTGAACACGCGTACACGGTATCGAGGTGTATCTCAACTAAATCTCCGAGTTTATCTCACCGTGTCCCCTTCGTGAACACGAGCCTTAAAAGATTAACACTGAGACCGCACATTATTCAAAAGGGGTTCACGTATCCAGTTTGTCAGAGTTCAATCGTCAATCTTCAACAATCCCGTATCCCCTCGCCTGAAAAGTGGACAGTTGTTGGATGGCTGTCCAGTCTAGCCAGTTAGAGCAGATGAGGATCGTGCCCACACGTCACAGAAGCCCACAAATATATTTGCAACTTATCATCGAGTCACCTTCCATCAATGAAACATTTATCGGTGTACAACCGAGCGCCTTATCTCGTGATGCAATTTCAGTATCAGCAGATCATCGGGGACTATATTTAGTTTTATTTCTTGTCACGAGATAAGAAGTCGTCGATCAGTTGGATGAACATGACCATTTTGTAATATTTTAAGAACACCCAATCATTGTGAAATTGCAGTTTTTCAGAACACAGTTCTGTGATATTTCTATACAAATTAGTTTAAATTACACCAAATAAAAAAGTTGACGACAAATTTTCGAACATACGTACTGTAGTTCTTTCACATTGATACATATGACATTCAAATTTTAAAAGCTTTCACCTTTTTATTGCTAAAATTAATATTATTGAATAAGTTTTATAAAATTCTTGGACTCGATACCCAGGAATTCCCGGGATTTGAAAGTTTTGACTCTCGAGTCCCGGGATTGACAAAAGTCCAGTATACACAATCCCTACTCCGACTATCAGAGCAGCTCCCCCTCACCCTGACTACTCGGGGCGGCAGCACCAGCATCGCGGCACATTTGCGAACTGCACAGCGGCGCTCTATTCTATCTCTTTATCTAAAATATTCAATTTTACGGAATTTGACTGGAAATAAGTTTTATTTTATCCTACTGAATAATTATGATATCAGCTAATAAATGCGCAATATATTCCGAACTTGAAGGCGCAGTACCAAGGCCACGCACGTACGCAGGCCAACTGAAATCTGGCCAGCTCAGCTCTCCTCTGCGCGCAGCTTCACTAGCAAAAACCATCTCAGAAACCGTTTTAGAATATAGAGCACCGCAGTCTTCTTTCCTGACATACAATTCTCGTCTCATCTACACTCATACGTCTTCTCATGCAAGCTCGTCGAGTATAGAGAATGTCTGCAGCGGTCCAAAATCGTGGCGACGTCGCTGGAGGTCGCATCCCCGGGTCGGCAGATATACAATTTTGCATGGTTTTTTGTTCTCTAAAAATGCAATCCTTAGCCTTTACCATACCATGATATAAAATTCCCGAACGCAGCCACGCTGTCAACTCGTGTCACCGTAAATAACTGTTAGAAAAAAAGTTTTTATTAGCTTTAATGGCTTTAATGGCACGAATTTACTCTAAATACTGAGCATTCAAATTTGAAAAAATGATTAATAATATAATTCAGAACATTTATTAAGTCCAATACAATGTGTCCTTCCTTCTTATCTCTCCTCATTTAATTACTGAGAAAGAGACAATTATATTTGTATGCTTGTTGTTCTTTCCACTGTGAAAATAGTGCGTGATCTCTATCTTTCATATCACAAATGGTATTTTTACCAACGTATTAATTTTACAACGGATTGAATGGAAAAAATAATTATTTTCGTACGATTCTCTTTTCACAATTGGTTCTTCACTAGTCATTCCCGAGCGCTAATATTTTCTTTAGGATTATCTAAAATATGAATTTTATGTTGCGTGTATTTACAGAAATATGACAGGTTTAATTATGACGGTAGACCTGTGTTAATGCATGGTTTGGGAAGGGTTAACCTCGAGGCAACGTGAGTATGTTATCGTTATATTATTAATCTTCCTCGCGATGCCTTATATATTTAAAGTTGGGGATTTTTTATTACACCTCAAACATTAAAATTCAATTATTGGATTCTAAACAATCTTTAAGCTGTCCAATCTTATCTCCACTTCAGCTCTCTTTATTTCAGAGTTCACATTTACAATACATGTTAAATTTATTTATTTATTTTCACCCAATTCCGAATCGTTTTGAGAGTTGTTTCGATTCGTCACAATTACGTATATTTTTTTATTTATTTTATTACATTCAGTCATATCATCGTAACACCATCACAGGTTGGCTCCGGTATCGTCGTGCCAGAACCATACCTGTACAATACGAGGGATTTGTTGTCACATTTGGATTTGAAATCACACCCCCAATAGGAGAGGGTAGACGTCACATTTATTTAAATAAATTCATGTTTAATTATCACTTACCCTTTCCCTCTCGAGTTGAGTGCGGTTCGTGGCCGCTACGCGAGCGGGTGGTCGCTTCCAGTGGCGCGGAGTGGCGTTCCCGTGCACGAAAAGTCGTGTGTCTAAAAAGATCATTTTCATCTGCGCATCACAAGCGCTTAAGATATTTAAATTATACCCAATGGTTTTTCTTAATTATTACATCACACGTTTGATAAAAGTTTGGGACTGTCATTTTTACATATAAACAATATTGTACTTAAATTGAATAATTTAGAAATAAATATAACGTTGTTAATTAACCAAAATATTATAAATAACCAACTAAATTTAACCACAAGTCAAGTTTTCTACCCTAGGTAGAGCTTCGTGGAAGCCGAATTTAGCTAATCTTGAGGGATTCCTCCCTCCCTCTTCTAACCTTCTCCACCCCACGCTAAACCGACTGTTCAACATCACACTGAACGCCCCTATTTCTGATCGGGAAATTGAAACAGCACAAAAGTTGCGCGTTGGTAGATAATATGCTAAAATCAATAGTCAATTATAGATTTGCGAAAATATTAGTATTCAGAACGAAAGATCTACTCCAAAATATACTTAAAAAATTTTGGAAAATCGCGAGAAACCTAAATAAAGAATTAAAGAACATCGTTTTTTTTTTTTGCAGTTTTTCGATACGTTCACATTTTCGTTATATTGCTGGATTATTTTGTACTCATTCTCAGGAGAACGGTGTAACAGATCCCCCTATCTACCGCTGTTTTATAAAATCAGAGATGGGGGCGCCCGGATACATTACGCCCGAGGGCACCGCAGAGGCTAGTCCTTTCTAGAGTTGTCTTCAGTAGAATTGCGAGTAGGCATCGGGCTGTCGCGTGATAGATTTAACGGTGGCCTCGGAAATGATTCAAGCTTGATTCTTACTCAGCGCTGGTCCTGTGATCTGTCTGGCACTTCGTGCACAGTACCTGCAGGGAATGAAATGAACAGCGCTTTGAATGGAATTATATTATATATAAAGGGAACTTGGCAACCGAGGCGTGACTAGCGGTAGACGGTGGAGTCCTGCTACCGACGCTGATGTATGGAAGTGAGGCCTGGAGCTGGCAGAAGAGGAACGAAAGTAGACTGAATGCGGTAGAAATGAGATCAGTTGGGCGTATATGTGGCAGATTTATTTATGACAGAGTAAATAATAAAGAAATAAATAGTCTTAAAATCTTAGTATAGTGAGTAAGATTAAGAAAGGATCGATCGAGTGGTTTGGTCATATGGAACGGATGAATGAGGAGAGAATGGTAAGAAGGATATATGACGCAAGTGTTGACCAGGTAAAACAGATACTGGAAGATGGTCCTGTTAGAAGCCTCAACAATCGACGAGCTTGTATGAAAAGATGTATGAATGTGGTTGAGGTGAGAATTGTGTGTCGGGATAGAAGAGTGTTGCCCTCTATCCTCTCTGCCTCGTTCATACATTTTACTTTGCGATAAATGTAAAATATTAAAGTTCTATCCTATCTGTACTTGTATATACAGGATGGCCCATAAAAGGGGAGAACATCTCGTAACACACGAGTTATTTCAAACCATAATATAATTAATTATAATTCTTAATGTACAATATTCAGCTAATCAGGAATCATCAACCCACCCCATCCTGCACCACCTGGTGGGGTTACAATACATCTGCCCTGTTCGGTGGCCACACGCCTGATGAGATCAAATTAACATTCTCACTACGGAGAGAGTTGATTGTATTTCTGGCCGTGTGAGATGGAGTTCCGTCCTGCTGTAATGTCTAGCTATACTCCAGGCATTGTTTTGAAACTCTTTGATCCCATAGCACCCCGACGTTTTTAATGTTCTAATTTTTGATCAGAATCCGGTCTTCTGCAGTGATTTTTGTCATTCTGGGCAACAATTTTAAAAAACCAAATATAAACAATGGGGAAATTAATAATTAAAGATGGCGACCGTAAATTGTCGAAATAAAACTTAATATAGGTAAATAGATAAGTAAGTAAGTTAGTAAACTATTTAAGCTACTGTTGATATAGTTAAACTAATTTTGATGTAATTACATCACATTTTACGAAATGCTTCAATTTTTCTTGGGCCATGCTGTATTTTAAAACAATCCTAATAATTCCATCCCACATCTAGTTGTTTGCATTTAAAAATAAATATTATACAACTGGACCGTAACTTTGGGAACACTCGTTCGTATCTTTGGACACATACGTGCGCGGTGTGTTCGCGAACGCGACACGTCCAGCTGCGTCATTCTGCTGGCTTATGAATGGTGTCACTTCAAAATACTAGGATTTCTTATAAAACGACGACAAATTTAATAGTACGATGTTTGCATTGTATAAGAAATTTAATTAAAAATACGACAGAACATGCTCAAACCATTATACTTCATTAAAACGTAAATTTGAATGGGGTCACTTTGTACCCCGCTCCGGCTCTCGATCCTATTTTCGATCTTTCGGTACCCGAAGGTTAAGTGCGAGCTCTCATTTTTCCAGTTTGAAATTCGCTAATAGTCAAATTATTCCATGCGTCAGACAAATAATTAATGACGTTATTTGTTACGCAAATCATGCGAGAGAGGAAGGTTTGAATAAAAAGGGACGACGTAAAATGGTTGATTTTTTCGCATTCAATCATAACTTGTGTCTAGAGGCTTATCGAATAATTTCTCCAAGTACCTAAGTATCTAATTCATACATATGAATATGTTTTGTAATCAAACAAAGTACCTACATACATTTAGATGATCGCTGAAGTCAATATTCTAATTAAAAAACAATTATTATTATGGCAGCTTCAATTTATTATAATATTTAATATTATCTATTTAACCCTTCCCTAGCCATGCAGTACACAGGTCTGCCGAGCCAATTAAATAGTATTTCTATAAATATGCACATGTAAAACTTACATTTTACCTAGTCCTAAAAAATCATTTGCGCTTAGAAATGCCTAGCGGAAAACCAATTAGTAAAGCAAATTATAATAAAAATAATCATTTTTGAATTCAATGCTATATAAAATGGATGCGTTGCGCGCTATCTGCCTTACAGATAGCACTTGTACCACCTGAAAAAGATCACACATTCATTTTAACGATGAGAGATACAGATGAAGATCATGTTAGACGAGTCTTCTGACGAATGCGTTACAAGAATAATGTTTGAGAATAAAATGTACGTATTTAATTATTTATAGTACCTGTGAAATTATCTATTTTAAAGCCGTTTAAGCTTGTAAAAACATTTTATTCCCATTTATTAAAATTTTTTGCAGTAACACGAGTTGACAGCGTGGCTGCGTATGGCATTTTTGGCATGGTATGGTAAAGGTTAAGACGGCCCGTTGCCGTTTTGGTGATGTGCCTGTTTCATAATTACATATTATTTATGAAACAGACAACCAGTGTGTAAAATACAACAGTGTTATATATAAACGAAATATTT
This sequence comes from Eubasilissa regina, assembly GCA_022840565.1. Lineage (NCBI taxonomy): Eukaryota > Metazoa > Arthropoda > Insecta > Trichoptera > Phryganeidae > Eubasilissa > Eubasilissa regina. The sequence goes on from JAINEB010000026.1 coordinate 1,923,579, forward strand.
AATTGCGACATACACAAAATGTTTACTTTAACGCATTAATTAATTAATTGACTATCCTGAATTAATTGTATTCAGTAATGGAGACCTCGCGGTAATCAAAATCTGTGTAGCTGTGTCAATTCTGCATAGGTTGTAGCTGAGGTGTAATTACGCCTAGGACAGATGACGCAAGAAAAATCTTCGTTTATAATTCACGCCCAATCCAATACAGGAAACGCATGCGTAGGTGACCATATTTTAAATTGAACTTGTTAGTACTTACTATTAAAAGAGTTTAAAAAAAATAGCTCGAATAAATGAGAGACGGCCCTGGTTGAATTCGACGCTAATTTCGAGAATATCTCCAGCTGTAACCATTAACATAAATGTAATTTTTAGTTGTAGTTTCTACAAAGCATACACAAGACGGGGCTCCGCAGATGAGGTGTGGGGGAGTACTCTACCCTTCGAACATTGCGAATTATCAGGTATTCTCACTCGTACTCAGCGGCACGTCCGGCGGTCAGGCCCGAGGCCAGCGGGGCGGTGCTTCCCTACCGCTGGCTCGCGCCCGCGTCGCGAGGGTTCCCTTCGTTCCGTTGGATTCTCACGGCACACTAGTTTCTCAAAATAAGAGTGTGAAGATGTAGAGGAAATGCTACAAGACGATTATAAGACGGTTCCTCTGCTGGTGACGTAGATTCCCGACGAAAATACGATGTTTTTTAGGTTTAAATCAGGTTTATTTGAACTTCACATCGGGGCTCGCCTTCTACAGCACATTTGATATGAATGCTTTTCCCAGAGCAACCACGGCCTAATCCGGTAGAGAGCAGACCATCGCCGCGAAGGGAAAATCACCCTTAATATAATAACAAGGATTTTTCCCATTGCGAGTGCATATTTAAAAATTGATTTTAAATACAATAAATGTGAAAAACGTATTAAATATAACAGAAAAATAAATAAATGATTTAAAAATTGACAAAAAAAATTAACAAAACACAGAACGGCTTACATACGTTGACAAGATTCCATTACTCCATATTACTATAATAATTTGTATTTGAAGCATTTATGTGAAATAACGTCAGCGACCTGGTACTTCGCGTAGGAACATGGTACGATATTAATTTAGTCATATCAAGGATGTCCGACATGCCATTTACTATTACGAAAAATAATAAATCACAAGTCAGTCATATTTAGAAAGCTCATTAGTTTCATCTCATCATCTCATTCGTCTCATCTCATTCGTTTAACGGATTCGATGGACACGTTGTTTGAAGTTAACAAACCCTAAAAATGTATGTTGAAGCCTTTACAGTTTCAACTATTGAACTTTATAGAGTGGAGACCAAATTGCCGAGTTACAATAAAGTTGCTACGAACAATAGTAGTGTATAAAACTTTAAGCGATTTGAGTGAGGTGAAACCTTTCACCATTCTTAACACAAAACCGAGACATTTCATAACTTTGTTCGTAATTTAGTGAACACGCTAGGCGTTGGTGTAATTGTAACAGATGCATTATTTCATTTATATTCATTTCCCAGTATTTTTTAGTAATGCACAGCTTTTTTGCTTGTATGCACAGCGCGTCTCTGGTCAATACCTACTGCACGCCACTGATACTCTGACATCTCTCGTTTTGAAAGAAAGAAGGAAGGGAATACGAGATGTGGCGCTGGAGGCGGATGCTGCGCGTCTCGTGGACCGCGAGGTGCACCGATCGCTCTATCCTCCAGGAGTTGGCGATTATAGAAAGACCTTTGACAACATGTAAACTTGTAAAACAATATGTTTCAGAAAACTTTTTCAAAACCCTCGCACTTCCAATAACTATTGATTAATATAATTAATTGATAAACGACCTACCATTTTATGAGACTTATGAGTACACCTAATATATCCAACCCAATCCGAAACCCAAAAATCCAAGCTGCATTTTTACAATGCCCATACTCTACCTAAGTAGTAATATGGAAATAGTCTATGGACCATTCTAGTCTATGGATGGGCTCCATTTGATATAACTCTATCTCGAGCAGGGGGTGCGAACTCTCATACCAACAAATGTAACACTACTATTTTTGTTTGTTATGTTGGTAGGCCAGCCCAGAAGTGATGACGTATTTACCATAAACAAAAAAATTTTAACTGAAAATTTTCATTTTTATGATCATAGACTAGAAAGTATCATGATTCATGAAATGTAGAAATTCAGTAGCTAAATAATTGTAAGTAGCTAAATAACTTACAGAAATAATACAAATTAATTAAAATATTTACACATAATTAGTTTAATGTATAATATAATAATAATTAGTGTAAGGCGTTTTTAATTTTCCTAAAATTGTTCAAAAATTAACATTTTTATTTAAATTAATCAGACACTTGACTAATCAACAGCCAGGGAGAATTCAGGAAATTCAGTTTAGATACCTACAGCAAGGAAAATAATATTTACATGTGTTATAAGCATATACATTTATCAATAACTCAAATTTTATTAATTTCTTAACTAAAAAAAATCACAAAAAAGGTTCTTAATGACAGGATATCCGGATGTTCGGTAAACAAAGCCGTTTTTTATCTGTTTACAAACAATTTCTCTTATCTATGTAAACAATGGTCTGTAATTAAAAAATTTTGACAATTGCGATTTTCTTCACTTTTTTTGAATTTATAATCAATTTTTATAATCTTTTACATATTTTCGATTAAAATGTGTTATACTTTCTACTGATCATATTATTAAATATATTATAACTTTCGTTATGTACTTTTTTGAATATAGTTTATGTGTCATAATTTTTTAGTGCACGTGTTTCGTAAATATATTATCTAGTTTCAGAATGTCTGGATGGCGTAAATGCTGTGTTCCAGGTTACATTCCAAGTAATTCTATTGTTATATTTTGTTAACTACAAAAATTAGTGATGATGAAATTGTTATTGTGACTGTTTGATTGTAACAATGATTGGTAACCAAGATTAAACTGTTGGAGGTTTCGTTTCTAGTGTATCAAGTGATTGCTCAAAAAATCACAAATATTCAGTTACCAGTCATCGTTACAACCCGACACAATCACTGTCACAACGGTTTAAACATCACCAACAAAAAGTAGTATATCTAAAACTAAATTGGTTTCAAAATTATATTATATGTTCTTTTATTTAAATCCCTCAATATTTTGTTGATACATATCCAAGATGAGTGACTAAATAGGAGTCCCTAATTGTACTGTAATATCTGTATTTCAGCAGTTAACACTTTTTAAATTGTTTTGAGAGCTTCTATTTCAAAAATATTTATTCAGGGTAAAACTGTTACAATACTTTTCAGCATGGTGTTGTCTCCGGTAGATGAATTCTGGCTATTGATTATTTATCAAATATATTAAATCAACACTCTTGATAATATATTGCAAAATTATTGGAGATAATTTTTATACATACATGCAGTGCATACATAATTCCTATATGGGTGCATGCTTGAATTCACTTTCAATATGATTCCTTTGTGTACCCTTAGAGTTTACACTTTGTAAAAAAGCAACCATGAGTAGTTAAGAATTGTGGAAAGATGGTGTATTAAAGATTGTGTTGTAATATTCCAGATCATGAAACATTGAATTTAAGCAACAGTTCTAATGTTCACATGCATACGGAGGGCACATCTTATAAAGGTATGTATTTTTACACATTTATTTTTAAATTTTAGATTGCCATAGTGTAAAGTAAAAAACTTTATAACGAGTCTCTAATTAATTCATTACCATAGCACAACCAATAAAATATAATATGTAATGTTAAAATTGTTTTATGAAAACTGACTCATCCTGTTTTTTATTTTTCATAAACTGTCTTATTATTGACTCTTTAATACTGTTAACTATTCTGCATAATCTAATTAATTATTCACTCCATTGATTGTGTCAATATGTATTTGTGGAATTGCTGTCCACTTCCATTCTTATTTTTCCAGTTCCAGGTTTCATATTACATGTATTGATATTGACACAAAGACATTCTCATTAATAATAATTTACTGTATTCGGAGCATCCTTCGCTACTGTCTCGTGGTCACAGACCATTTGATATCTTTCTCAACTTACCTTTCCTATAGAATATACTATGATTTCCAAAATCAGCATTAACTATGATATCCAAAAAGTTCCTTAGATTACTTTAAACAGAAATAAAAGAATTCACAAACTATTATAACTTACAAATATTATTATTGGATCAGTGTGTGTTTTGAAATGCTTGAATATCTTTTTATTTCCCATTAATATAAACATTTCAACAAAGAAGACTTATAGACATATATTAAAAGGAATTAATATAACCCGTCAAGAATATCTGACTCCTAATGAGAAGCACATGTATGACAAATGTGTCCAATACAAAAAGATGGCTGACAGAGGACAACGGAATACGAGGATTTTGGCAACAAGGATAGCAAGGATGGGTTTGCCTTCGAAAATTTTTTAAATATGCCTTCTGCCATTTTTATGCAATGCCAAATGCGGGAACAAAAAAAAAAATGGTTGTAAATATTCAGAAGCCGATAAAGTGTTTGCTTTAGCATTGTCGAAATATGGGAACAGGTGTTATAGATTTTTGTCAAAAATGTTTGTTCTGCCAACCCGTAAAACTTTAAGTGGATTGTTAAGAAAAGTTCGTTTTAACCCGGGTTTAAATATGCATATTTTTAGAAACATTGAAACTTGTACAAAGACAATGCCAATACAAGATAAAGTTTGTGTTTTACTTTTTGACGAAATTTCTATAGCACCTGGTTTACTTTATAAAAGTAGTGGAGATTTAATAGAAGGTTTTGAAGATCTCGGAGACGGCTTAAGGAAACCTGTATTTGCAAATCATGCTTGTGTTTTTATGGTGAGGGGCCTCAACACGAAGTGGAAGCAACCTATAGCTTTTTTCTTTTGTCAAAGTACTATCAAATCACACGATTTAGTTGTGGCTTTAAAAAAAATAATTGAACAGGTTGTAGCGAGCGGTCTAGAGTTAGTAGCTACAGTGTGTGATCAGGGTTCTACAAATGTTGCCGCTCTTAATATACTTTGTAAAAAAACACAAGAAAAATATTCCCGCTTAAATGTAGAAAATAAAATTATAGGTTTTGAATCGTTTGTTAGGGAAATTGTCACTCTTTTTGATGCTCCACACTTACTTAAGGGTATAAGAAACAATATGCTGACTAAACATGTTATTTTTGAACAAGACTGTATTGTAAAATCTGCAAAGTGGGAGCACATTATCCAAACCTACCTTTATAACCGCTCAAAAATCCAAGTTTATAGTCAGTTACATAAATTAACAGATTTTCATATCTTTAAAGAAAAAATCAAGAAGATGAAAGTCAGCATTGCCGCCCAGGTGTTGAGCCAGACTATGGGAGGGTGCCTGAAGACCTTTGCAGGTGCAGGCTTTATTGACAAGGAGGCTACGGAGACAGCAGATTTTGTTTTATTTATAAATAATTTATTTGATAGCGTCAATGGAAATTGTATTCAGGCTCAGTTTAAAAGTCCATATCGCTGCGCCGTTACCGTGGAATCTAATCATGTGCCCTTTTGGAATGAAGCCATCGAAATTTTGAATTCTGTTAAGTTTCTTGATCCTATTACTAAAAAAACATCCGTCCCACCTTCTGTGCGTAATTGGATCAGTACAATTAAGGGAATAAAATATTTGTCTAACAAAATTTTTAATAAATATGAGTTTCAGTTTGTCCTACTGGGGAATATTAATCAAGACCCCCTTGAAAATTTCTTTTGCACGATTAGGAGTCACGGTATACGCAATGTGAACCCAACATGTACGTCATTCGTAAATTCATTCAAATCTCTTATAGTTACAAATTTCACATCCGCCCATTCCATTGGAGCCAATTGTAAAGATGATGAAAATGAAGGATTAATTCGGTCACTAAGGATATTCTTATCTGGTCCGACTGACGAAAATCAACAACACTCGGTTGCTGATTATCATTACCCCAAATTTTCGAAATCATCCACCTTAATTAATTCACAGTCAGACAGAGTATATAAGTATATTACTGGATATGTAATTGCAAAAGCTTTAAAAATAATTGGAAAATGTGAAGAATGTTAAATCCCAAATCCAACTAGCAGGTCACGAGTTAATTTCTGCTAGGGCATGTGGTCCAAATACTTTAACTTTTCCATCTTTTGATGCATATAATTATTTCACTAAAATTACAATTTTATCAGATCACCACATGCCTAATATATGTTATAAATTTAATGTTGCTGTTCATTTTAAATCATTAGTTTTAAATGAAATTGATTCCTCATTTTCGAAATGTGCTGAACATAGAGATTCTGTAAATAATTTGATTTTAGATTTAACATTAAAAATGTACATTTATACATGGTGCAAAGACGTTAATAATATTTTAAATGGTCGATTAGACTTAAGTCATTTTTCCGACCCAGTCAAAAAAATGGCACGTAAATTACTACTTAAAAATAAAACTTGAGTAAGTTTATTTTTTCAGAGTAATAATTTATAATAAATTTAATGTATTGTAATGTAGAATATATTATTTTTATAGTGCAATTAAATTATCCGATCACTTTGGTACCGCTCAACAAAATCTCGCTTATTGTGCAGATATACTTGCTATGGAATTTGGCCATTTTTTATACATTTATGTAAAGTCATCAGTAATATACTTCACATTAATGTAATTATTATGTTTTCAATAGGTTTGTTGACAATTATGTATAGTATAAGTTAATGTAATGTTTTCAGTATGGTCGGTGGCAGGAATATATAATTAATAACATTGAATTTCAAATCTATGCATAAAGTGATAACCATTTTGTATTATATTCATAATTTTATACAATTAATACGCAAAGACAATGAACTATCTTACTAAAAGCATTAATTATCGTACATATCCTATATAGCGTTGCAGGGATGGTCCCATATAATGTATTATTATGAATAATCACTAAGTAAATCAATATGTTTCATTACCAAATTAATTTAACAATATGTGCAGTACAAATTCTTTAGTAAATTATTAGACTTTGGAATTTAGAATACAAATAAAATAAAAATGTTGGGTTTTCACGACTGTTTAGAATCTTAGGTGTATAATTTTCTGGGCTAATCTGCCGTGTATATCTGACTAGAAAACTAAACACAGAACAAATAAAATAATTATCGCAAAATAACTACCGTATTGGCCTGAATATAACACAATGTTTTATACATAATTTTTTTGAAAATAATTACGTTCGCATTATATTCGAGATCTAAAGCCTAGACCTAATAAATTATTTTTTTAATGTAATGGGTAACAAATTTCAGGATCACGTCGTCATATTCGGGCCAATACAGTACATAGATATAAATGTATTAATTTAGTTAATTTGAAAATTCCACAATTTTACAAATATGTAGCATATTTTTTTATATTGTATATATGTATAGTGTGTGTCATTCTTTCTGACTTAAATTGACATAGATTGGCGGATTTAATTAAATAAATATTTTTAAACAAGCATACTCTTTTATTGTAAAATCAAATTTTCATTTTCAACAATTGAAATGGCTTTTATGCATCGAAAATAATATTAATATTTCTATTAATTAATGAAAATCTCTTTTTTTTTTGGCCATTCTTTCTGACTTTGACTGACGACTTAGAATTGGCGGATTTAACATATTTTAAATAAAAATTTTTAACCGTTCCTGTTAGTGCGTGCACTCCACCAAATGTATCATGCGCCCACTCCGTCGGGATGAATTGTCAGGATGATGAAAGAAATATATTAATTAGCTCTTTAAGAACATTGCTATCTAATAATATTGTTATTGAAGAAGACAAATAATATGTATTTGTTGCTCTTCTTCAAGTTTCCAAAGTTCGGGAACATCCACCTTAATTAATGCACCACCAGATATGTTGTTGATGCAAGAAGTAGGAAAAAAAGGAACGAACCCCGCTATATTGAAAAATTAATTATATTGAATAAAAATTATTAATAATTCACTACATTAAATTTTTCATACAAAAATGAATTAATATGTAATAATATACTAAGTTTCTTTCCTTAATATGTATAACAAAATAATATAATTGTATCCATTGAGTATAATATCACATTATTTCTATTTTTACCATTATTTATTCTGATAAAAACATTGGGTTAAGACAATTCTAAGCTTAATTGCCTAATAAAAGTTTTACAATGACTACGCTCGTTTGTTCTCCACTCTGGATATTTTTGGACCCAAATAATATTAGCATTTAGAGCTGTAATATATAATAATTCGAAGAGACCATCGTCTTGTAGCCTCCACACAAAGTTGTTTTATCGCCCGTATCGTAATTTTGTTAAATAATAATTCACCACCTGCAAATTGTATGAATTGGTCAGACTGTTTCGAGTTCTTTATTCTTGCATTTCCACATTTTTATCTTGTTTTATAATGTATATTTGGTATTCCATTGCCAATTTTATTTCCCCATTTCTTCTGTTCTACAATTTACATATTTCACATAATAAATATTTTTAAACAAGCTTGACATCTTTATTGTTTAACCAAATTCCCATTTTCAACAATAGATGTAATTTTATATATTTTTGTTACGAAAATTTAAAATTATTTCTATTGCTTGAAAAACATTATTTTCGATAGAAAATTATTTTTCTATCGAAAATAAAAATAAACGATTTTTAGATTTTTTGGAAAATTAAACATTCAAAAAAAGAGCGGCAAAAGCTGATAGTTAGTACCCACATTTGCGTTAGATTGCGCCACTGTACCTCGCTGTGGTACCGTTATTTTGCTTAGAGTTGCCAATCTAAGTATATCTCTTATCTATGGTTCGGATGGCGGGATCTTGTACTACAAAGAGACCTGGAACGTGAACAAGTTAATAGTTAAGAGCAGTCTCCAGATTCTAAGGTACACAACAATTCTAGAAAGAGCTCTAATCTAATCGTTGTCACTACTCAACATAATAAACATTTTTAAGGTTGGTTACCCTAGAAGTCTGGTGATGTTCGGATTTTCATGAATATTTCTTCTTCTTAAAGACGTCTACTGACATCCAATAAAAATTTCAGTATCTGTCCGGTATTTTCCAAAAATATGCGAAAACTAATATTTGTAAATCAACTTCAATAATTCTGACCCATAACCGATTTTTTCCAGTTTTCGATGACATTTAAATTTCCTATAACATGTTGATACCCCCGCGGAGAAAGGACACTCACAAGAGGGAGAGAGAGAGAGGGAGGGATCAGCTCCTGATCGCTCGTCAGAATGATATCCCGCACTCTAAAGGAACGTTCGCTTCGCGACTCATCCGTCAGGTATCACGCTTCATCAGTACCATGGTTACAGGAAGAGTGAGGCAGGTGAATATGAACACACGATGATGCACAAACTATACATTTATTGAATACACAAATACTACTAACTTAATCTAAGACTAATTCTACCTCGGGTCATCTTGTGATTTTCTTCGGATCTTCTGGCCGGCGAAGTGATACCGTGAGCGCCCGGCGTGGGCGGCTACTTGCTGGCTCCACGGCTGCTTCGGCGACAGGCTATCAGACTGGTTACTCGGGGCGAGCGGGGCGGCTGCTCCTGGATAATACGCGGTGAACTGTGGCTCTTCATATTACGACCCTCGATTACGTTCGATCGGGTTTCCGGTGTTGAATATCTGCTTCTGTGTGCTTTCGACTCCGTTTCGGTAACTTCTCTCCGTGTAACTTCGTCTCCCAGACCTCGTCTCCGACTCACTCTTCTGGACCTCGTTTTGACAACTCTCGGTTACAACTTCTTCTCTGCGACTTTGCTCCTCCCGGACCTCGTGTCCGACTCACTGCTCTGGGCCTCGTTTCGGCAACTCCCTCTGTTTTCCACTTTCACGACTGACTTTCCGACTGTTTTCCACTTCTCCTCTACACTTCGATCCTCCCAGACCTCGTGTTCGACCCACTCCTCCGGGCCTCGTTTCGGCAACTCTCCCTGTTTTCCGCTTTTTTACAACTCGGTTCCGACTGTTCGACTGATCCCCGGGCCGTGTGTAGGCCATCTTTATATCTCAACAGTGGGGTGTCTCCCAACTGCCGATCTGCCCTCTTCCCGTCATGGGACGGGCCATCATCCCATTGGTTCATTCGCTTCTTCTGGAGGCCACGCCCGATCCAAACCCGCACTGACTCCTCCTTCGTCTTATCGCTGACTATAATTAACCTTATATTCTAATTATTTACACTTTAGTCGATTTAGTTATTTATTCATTTCTTACGCTACTTTACAGAATCTTATACCTAGTTACATATCTCATTCAATTATTCTTATTCTACTTAACACTAGGCCCACCGTGATCGATTATCATATTCATTATTCATTTCTTACGCTACTTTACAGAATCTTATATCTAGTTACATATCTCATTCAATTATTCTTATTCTACTTAACACTAGGCCCACCGTGATCGATTATCATATTCATTATTCATTTCTTACGCTACTTTACAGAATCTTATACCTAGTTACATATCTCATTCAATTATTCTTATTTTACTTAACACTAGGCCCACCGTGATCGATTATCATATTCATTATTCATTTCTTACGCTACTTTACAGAATCTTATATCTAGTTACATATCTCATTCAATTATTCTTATTCTACTTAACACTAGGCCCACCGTGATCGATTATCATATTCATTATTCATTTCTTACGCTACTTTACAGAACCTTATATCTAGTTACATATCTCATTCAATTATTCTTATTCTACTTAACACTAGGCCCACCGTGATCGATTATCATATTCATTATTCATTTCTTACGCTACTTTACAGAATCTTATATCTAGTTACATATATCATTTAATTATTATTATCCTACTTAATACTAAGCCCACCGTGATCGATTATCATATTCGTTAAGCAACCTGGATTCGTACTCATCGCTTCAAAATCATATTCACGCGTCAAAACATATCATTTATTATACTCTAGTGATTAAACTCAAGACTGAATTGGCGGGAATGTTATTTCTTGCAGTTTTCATTTACATTTCGAGCCGTGTGGTTCGCCCAACGTTGTATTAAAAGAGCAGATTGCACAAAGGAACGGCGTCTTTTGTTCTCGTCACGTCCCGACCCTGAACGCCAGCTAACGGGCACGTAACGGTACATTTCCTATTCTCGCCAGTACAACGGGTCCAGCTTTAATGGCCCTGCGACCTTCGGTTCTATTTGTCGGCAGGGTGCGTCTCCCCGAAACGATGCGCGCCCTTAGAGATCTGCTATCGCTTCTCAGGAAACCTTCATAATCCCGTTATTTTCAGCCCCCGTCGTTTTTCGTTCATTGCACAACACGCGGGCTGAAGGTCACTACGGACGCAACTCGCCTTTTGAACGAACCGCTAGGTTCTTTTTGTTGAGAGACGTCCGGTCCCGTTTATATGGGTCTGCCGTCGGCGACCTGCATGTATTTGTGAGACGCGATTTCCAGCCTTTATTTAATTTAATTTATTCGGCTAATAAATGTGATAACTTCGCGTCACTTCGGGCTTAGGCATATCAATGTTGTGACATTACAAAATTTATGTCACGTTCAAAATCACACCGTCTCGTAAATTAGCATGGGCCACATTTCTGTCAATGCTATTTTGGATCTTTGGTACATCTACGGGACAGGCGAGAACCGTTCGCTTGTGACGAGTTTCTCAGCAGAGTTGAAGTTTTGCTGCCGCAAAGTAAAATAAAGTGCAATTATTTGTGTAATCAGAAAGGAATATAAACATTAAATAAATGTAATAATACCAAGTTAAAAATGTTTCAGATAACAATAGTCACTAATATGCTGAACTGATACTTTCAATTCTTACCGATAATTGTAACCATACAAGTTGATAGAATGGGGAGACCATGTGATACCCCGGGGAAAGGCACACACAAAAGAAGGAGAGAGGTTTCCTCCTGATCGCTCATCAGAACTATACCCCGCTCTCTAATGGAAGTTCGCTTCGCGACTCATCCGTCAGGTATCACGCTTCATCAGTACCATGGCTATAGGAAGAGTGAGGCAGGTGAATATGAACACGCGATGATACACAAACTATACATTTATTCAATACACAAAATGCTTATAACTATCTTAATCTAAGACTATTTCTACCTCGGGTCATCTTGTGAATTTCTCGGATCTTCTGGCCGGCGAAGTGATCTCGTGGTCAGCCGGCGTGGACGGCTACCTGCTGGGTCTACGGGTGCTCCGGCGACAGGCTATCTGACCGCTCGCTCGGGACGGGCGGGGTGGCTGCTCCTGGACGATATGCGGTGAACTGCTTCTGCGTGCTTTTAACTGCGTCTCGGTAACTTCTCTTCTGGACCTCGTTTTGACAACTCTCGGTGTTTTCCAATCTTTTTCTTCAGCTCTCTTTTTTCTTCCAACTGATTACGACTGAGCTCACGATTCTTCGACTGACTGGTCTCTTTGACTTTACGACTTTCTGCTCCGGGCCTCGTTTCGGCAACTCTCCCCGTTTACCACTCTCTTTTACGTCTGACTGACTCGGTTTTCCACTCTGTTTGACTTTCGACTGACTGATCTTCACTTCTTCCTCCGGGCCTCGTTTCGGCAACTCTCCCCGTTTACCACTCTCGCAACTCTTTCCGACTGTCTGTAGCACTCTGATCTCCGGGCCGTGTGTAGGCCATCTATATACCCCAACAGTGGGGTGTCTCCCAACTGCCGCTCCGCCCTCTTCCCGTCATGGGACGGGCCACCATCCCATTGGTCCGTTTGCTTCTTCTGGAGGCCACGCCCGATCCAAACCCGAACTGACTCCTCCTTCGTCTTATCGCTGACTATAATTAATCTTATATCCTGATTATTTACACTTTAGTCAATTTAGTTATTATTTATTTCTTATTCTACTTAACGCTAGGCCCACCGCGATCGATTATCATATGCATTATTCATTCGTACTCATCGCTTCAAAATCGTATTCACGTTAATTATTATTTACTATACTCTGGTGATTAAACTAAAGTCTGAATTGGCGGGAATGTTATTTCTTTCAATTTTCGAGCATTGCATCATATTTCGAGCCATGTGGTTCGTCCAACGTGGCATTAAAGGAGCAGATTGCACAAAGAAACTGCGTCTTTTGTTCTAGTCACGTCCCGACCCTGAACCCTCGTTAACAGACACGCAACGGTACATTTCCTATTCTCGCCAGTACAACGGGTCCAGCTTTAATGGCCCTACGACCTTCGGTTATATCCTTCGGCAGGATGCGTCTCCTCGAAACAATGCGCGCCCTTAGAGATCTGCTATTGTTTCTCAGGAAACCTTAATAATCCCGTTATTTTCAGCCCTCGTCATTTTTCGTTCATTGCACAACACGTGCGCTGAAGGTCACTACGGACGCAAATCGCCTTTTGAACGAACCGCTAGGTTCTTTTTTTGTTGAGGGACGTCCGGTCCCGTTTATATGGGTCTGCCGTCGGCGACCTGCATGCGTTTGCGAGATGCGACTTCCCGCCTTTATTCTATTTCATTTATTCGGCTAATAAATGTGATAACTTCGCGTCACTTCGGGCTTAGGCATATCAAAGTAAAAGTTTTTTATGTAACCTCGCGCTGCCAACATCTGGTGATGTATAGATGAAAGTAGAGAATTTAAATCACAAATTCAGATTTGTCATTGTCAGTAAGGATTGTATTCTAACGAGAATTACAAATAATGTTCTATCTGAAATATAGAGAATATCTGAAAACCGAAACTATCTATAGAAATATGGTTTCATCTAAATGGGAGGAGTTTTGTTAAGAGTATTATGCACTTTTGTTTACCAGACAAGACACGTGTACACTAAATATTGTGGTCCTAGTGTTCAATTTTATTTATAATATGAAAGTATGTCTGTGCCGCCCAGGATCACGTTCGCATAAGCTATGCCGGGACATCTTAACATCCTTTTAGCGGATCGCCTGTGTAGGAATCCTTATTATAAACTGAGTGTTTTCGTTGGTGAATATAATTAGTGTTTTTGTAACGGAAATAAATGAATCCCGGGCGATCGCTCGACCTGTAACGTATAACACATCGCGGGCACGCGTGGTAATAAAATGAGCACGATGTCTCTAGGTATAGGAATACATTTGTTATTTAATAAAAACGTAGCGCGAAGTAAGATCTGCCGGCCCGAGCGCTGCGCCGTTCGACTGGCCGACAGTTTCCAAAATTGACCGCCAGGCGGCGTAGGTGCCGAATGGGGGCGGGGCTGCGAGGATGGAGCCGCCGCTTACCCAGGACCGTAAAAAGCTCCTATATGGTAAAACCCTCACAGTCCACGACCTTTATTTATTGTGATTTACTTTACAAATGACATTAATGAAATAAAATAAACAAATAAAATTTGAGAAATTAACATAAGTAAGGGGAGAAAATAACACAATGTAAGCAACATAATTATTTATTTATTGACATTTCAATATAATAGTTTAAATATTTTTAGAAAATCACAATTTAAATATAACATAAAAAATAAGTATTGTTTGCATTAAAATATGTATTATTCTAGTTAATGTGAAACCTCGCTGAAGTCCGTATATACCGCGACCGTCTGCGAATGGTAAGTCATGTTTTTATTGGTATACTGTTCGTACAAGAGTCAGCTGGTTAGTGTTGAATTGCCGCTCACTAACTTCCTTTCTGCCTATTATACATATCTTAAGAAACACAGATTGGAATAGTTTTGGAATAGCGGACTGTACGCATGTGGGTCTGCAGTTTGTTGTATCATTTTCATCTCTTTTTGTGAAAATTGGAGATGTGTAGCTGATTTTCCATTCATCGGGGAGTACTCCGGCTGCAAAGAAAAGTTACATATTTTCGTTACTGCAATCGTAAGTTGGTTTTAGATTTAATGTGAATACCTGATTCTTTTTTGTACTGAATTTCTGAGAACTTAAAGATCGTTGGCAATTGTATTATTACAGTCTGACCAAAGTTGTTAGCGCCGTTATTGAAACAGAGTACATACTCTATTTCGTAATTAGTTATTTTGTACTTTTTATGGGCAATCTATTTTTCTCTTGTCATTTCAGTCAATTCTCCGGTAAACCATTTAGGATGTCTTATTTGCTACTGGCCCAAATAAAACTGGCGACAATGTAAAGTAAATGTGTTCACCTACTCGTATATATAAAAATAATAATTACTAACGCGAAACACCGTGGGACAACACAATCTTTCAAGGGAGTAACTAATATAGCAGAGCACTAGCCTAGCGTTATCAATAATCCTAAATGATGTTTATAATATATTTGGAGACGCCTGGTGTCGATCCCGGTATCGATAAATGTCACACGAGGTAAGAGAAGGGGTGTATATACAAATGTTACGAAACTTTCTAAAGCAGTTTTCTGCCAAATTACAGTACAGTACAGAACATGTACTCACAGAGCCTCTCGAGGATGCGCCTGTCGGCCGGGACACTGTGGACTTCTCTTCCGGCCGGCGTCCAGGTCGCCGGCCCGCTCGCTCCTAACCGCGGGAGCCCTCTCGGTGCTGGCTGGGTGTGGCCAGAGACCGTGGGCGGAGCCTAGCTGTAGACTCCGACTGGGTCTTCAGCTGATCAGGAAAATAGGCTTGCAATGTGGCAATCGTGAGGTGAACGCAGACTGCAGAACCGGCGAGCTGGCAGCAGATACTTCTCTTCTCACTACTGTGTATTCTTTAATTTGTATAGTCGTTCATTCTTGACCCATTACAGAGAAAGATCTCGCTCCAAGGACTGCCCTTGGTGTTGACCCGATTCGCAGATATAATAATATTTATAAATATCGATGGAGGAGTCGAAGGAGTCCGGTGCGGCTGTTCTCATGTGCCGAGTTAACATCACCTCCCTTCTCTACCTAATACTGCGCCACACGGTGCGGTGCGGTACGGCGATACCTCTCTGCCGAGTCGATATCCCCTCCCTTCTGTACTAAATACTGCGCCAGCGGGAGGTATCCCAGGTCGGTAGCTAAATGCAGTGCGGTTCGGCCATACTTATCTGGCGAATTAATGTCCCCTCCCATCTCTACCAAATACTGCACCACCGGGAGGTGTCCGGCGGCGACTGCCGTGTGCAGTACGGTACTGCCAAACAGGTTTGCGGAGTTGATGTCCCCTCCCCTCTCTACTAAATACTGCGCCACCGAGAGGTGTCCCGCACGGGCTGCTTCGTGCAGTGGGGTACGGCCATCCTCGTCTGCCGAGTTCGTGTCCCCTCCTTGCTCTGCTAAATACTGCACCATCGGAAGGTACCCGCTAGCGGCTGCTTCGTGCAGTGCGGTGCGATCGCGCCTGTCACGAGCCGCTATATAGCTGATTACACTGTTCCGGTCCGGTCGTGACTTCAAGCCGCCGATCAGACAGTCCGTAATCCGCGTATTCCTCTCCTTTGCGGCTACGTGAAGCGCTGTTTGTCGTGTTCCAGTATTGACTAGCAAGCGCGGTGATTCACTCCAAAGGTTGGCGGTTTGTGAAGTAATATGGTCTCGCGCGGTGCCGTGTATCGGCCGCAGCAGGAGAAAATCGTTCATGAACATTCTGATGATCTTGTTCGAGTTCCGCAGCAAGATATCTGTGAGTAATAATTCTACCGCGGGCGCCCGGTCGGGCCAGCGAGACGCACTGAGCCAGTGGACAATTTGATCGGCACAGAAGTACTCAGCCAGCGTGCGGTGGAGGAACTCGGGGTCCTCCCTGCCCCCGCCGCCCGACTGGACCAGCCCGACTCTGCACAGTTCGGCTCCTTCCTCACTGTCAGAGTCCTCGCGGTATATTTTTGCTGATTCGGGAAAAAGCGCGCTAAAGCCTAGCCTTCGGTGAGATTTAGTAAAGTCAGCCACGATAACCCTGTAGATGCGATGTCCTTCATCGAGATTCAGTCGGAGTTTTCCCTTACAGTAAATGGTGTACTTAACATTGATAAATCTCTCGTACAAAGAAAACACGCTTTCCACTCCGAAGGTAGTTTCCAAATCAGCTTGAGACTCGACACAGTCGCGAACCCGCTGCAGGAACACCTCCGCCAACATCCGCATCTGCAAGGGCACCCCCATGAAGCTCTGGATGCCTTCGCGGAGATCTTCTTTAGCCTTGCTGTACAAGTCTCGCGCGCACTTTTTAAGCTGCGCGTCTCCGCGGCCGTCCGCCTCCAGCGGCAGATGCGAGCGCCAGAAATTCTCGAGGTAGTCCCGCTGAAGCCGTTCTTCGATCTTTTCAAACGTCACAGCAAATGTAGACAGAGCGTCCTCGAGCGATTCTCTCTTATGGAGCCGCGCGGTCACCCAGACTCTCGCTCTGGTTTCTGTAGCGAGATACTCTAGAAGTCTCAATACCTCGTCTCTGGCGTAGTGTTCCGATGAAGAATCTGGTTTTATCTCGTCGAAACCGTCGAACATTAAGTACACCTGTCTCGGATGTTCCTGATGCAGGCAGAGTTGCATCAAGCCGCGCGGCAAACTGCCTTGGGTAAGATTTTCCCTCAGCAGGAACTCGCACCGCTTCCTCGGACCGGTGGGTACATCCTCAGAAGGAAATTTAAAGTGTTTCAAATCTATCCAAATAACCCAGTTTGCAGGATCAGAGTGCAACAGTCGTGACACGCTCGCCAGACTGGTCGACTTCCCCATGCCTGGTACATCCGCGATGATCACCACCTTCCGCTTCAGGTTGCTCAGCTGGCCCTCATCAGTGGCGCTGCAGGAGTCGTGTTCCGCGAACGGGCGCAGGCCTCGTAACGATCCCAGCGAACTTCTCCACAAAAACCGTTCCCCTTTCTCGTCAAGCTTCAGCAAGTGAACGGGCTTTTCATATTTTATCTTCAGAATATCGTCAACGTCCGCGACCGAGGCCGCTGTGAGGATGTTTTCTTTTGCGGGTAATTGTAACAAGCTCGCTAGACTCGGTCTGCTCGGGACTCCCTGGAAGATATATATATCTTCGACTTCACGCCTTGCCGCAAAGTGTTCTAGCCTGAACACCACCTGATGATGGAACCGCCTTTTCATATAAAAACTTTTATGATGAATTTGTTTAACTACACTACGATACACTTTATTATTTGGATTCTCCAATACGGTCTGTTTGAATGTCTCCTCCCTGGCAGACGCCCGCGCGGTCCTGCCCACCCCATCCGAGCCAGCTCCTGCGAGGTTCTCGCTCGTCTCTCGACGGTCACCGCTCATCGCCGGCAGGTCTGTTTTGGCCAAGTTCTCCACGCTCACTTCCCTGCCAATGTTCACACCAGAATCGATAATATTTGGGCAGGAGCTTTCTATTTTAATGGTGTATTTATTGCTGCGCAGAATCTCTTTGAGATCATTCGCGTCTATTAAATTATCAATCTTTAATGAAAACTCCTCAAAATTATTTTCTCCTATAAAATCTGCTACACTAAAACTTTCATTTCCGAACTCCAACATCTTCATTTTGAAGAGCTTATTTTGCGAGTCCTCCGTTAGTTGGCTGGACTCAAAAGGTTCACTTTGACGATCGCGCACCGGGAGACTCGAGAAACTGCACAAACGAGACTTTGGGTTACCAGATACGAGGATGAGTTTCTTGTTATCGATAAATCTGAACATTTGTTCTACTTGGAGAACTCGGGATATGTCTGTCCAAGCACAGTTGATTACCAATAAATTATCGTTGGTAAAATCTTTCTCCGGGAGGTTAGCGATGTCTACAGCGGCCTTCAGGTTCGCCATACCTTTCCAATGCAGAAACGTTTGACACCCGCGCTTCGCATATGCATCCAGATGCGGCGACAATCCCCGCAATTGACCGAACAGCCGGAGCATTTCCAGGTCGCAGTCTTCGGTCACAATTTGCAAGATTCGGTCTGCAGATTGCAGGAACTCCCGAAGCCCGATTCTGTCTGCGAAGTTCAAGAGACAATCCGGCAAGGAGTCGAGGTAGTTTTGGTTTGCCATGGAGTACATAATTTTCGGAATTTCTCTGCTCTGCTGGTCCACCGCAGCCGTCAGCTCCGGGAGGAACCAGCGCACCAGCAGCTTAGTCCGCCTGACGACCGTGTCCAGATCCCCCTCGGAGTCGCAAGTTATAGTGCGATTGTCGATATCGATTAAAAAATGTAAAAATAATGTCTCGCAACTTCCCAAGTTGTGCTCGGTGAGAAATTTTTGTATTTCATTGTTCTTTACGTTTGTTTTCTTAAAGATTATCCAGAATTCGAGCAACTTCAACTCGTCGTCCGAGAACATCCTCAGACTGCCGGAGATGTCACGCCCTTCGGCTTTGTAACGTATTTCGATATCGCTTTCATCCCGTTCATCGAGCTCCAGGTGGTACTCCTTAGCGTGACACACTTTCTGGTGAAATTTATTGTACTCCGTAAAGTTCTCAACCTTGCTTAAGGGCCAGTCCTTCATTTTGTGTATCGTTCTGGCCTCTGCGAATGCTTTTGTAAAATTGTAAATGCTGTGGGTTTTGTAATTGAACATAGGAGTGTACTTATCTACCGCGGTAAATGTCGACACGTCGATCTGAACTCGGTATATGCTCCCCACGTGTAGGCCGAAGGTGTTGATCACGTTAGGCGCAGACAGGTAGCTGGTTATGTCCAGCGTTTCCACGGACGCCGTTCTCCCGTGCCTGCAATAATAACTATCGACGATCTCCCCCAGCATATCCTTGCAGCCGGGACTGTCAAATGCCACGATGTGTGCGTGGAGACCATTTGGCCGGTCGCAGGTCTCGAAGTGTCCATCTTCAGCGGCTTGCAGAAACTTGACGCTGAAGCCGCTGACCTGGGCCAGCCAGCCGCCCAGGGAGTGCCCCGTGACGGACAGCCGGAAGCGCTTGCCGGGTTGACGGTCGGCTTCGAGTATCGCGCGCTTCACCTTGTCGGCAAACGTGGTTGCGGAACTCGCGTGAGCCGAATGGTTTCTGAAAATAACTCCATTCAGATCGGCCAGCACAGATCCCAGATTAGCCGTTCCCCTGTGGGCCAGCACTACCTGCTGAGAGACAGAGTTGTGGAAAGCGGCCCCGAAGTAGCCGTTCACCGAGGAAGTGTTGCGAGCCGTTGTCAATACCTTCCAATCGCTCAGTTCAGAGTGACGAGGGAGTACATCGCCTTCCAAGTCGGTGTACACGAGCTCGGCGAACTGAGCCAGGACGGCCGGGCTGGGGTACGGGGCCCACATGGGATGGTCCACATTTTTCAGGATCCCGCTATTGCGGTCGAAAGAAGATTGACTGCATACCAGCGTTGTCGCAAAGTCCTCGTGGCTGTACTCCAGCTCGGAATCCACCTCCATACCGATAGATAGCGTGACGAGTGATGAGTACCGAAGAAGCAGTGGCCGTATTTAACCCTCTGCAACAGGAGATTATTAATATTAGTTAGGAAGAATGTCGCTGCAACAATATCATGTTATTTACGGTAACACGAGTTGACAGCATGGCTGCGTTCGGGTATTTTATATCACGGTATGGAAAAGGTTAAACAAAGCTCTCTGTTTCACAAATAGTACATAATTATGAAACAGATATATCACCAAAACGGCAACGGGCTTTTCAAATCGATTATTATATATTATATTTTAAACAAAATAATAAATTGAAACTGTCAAAGTTATTTTAAATTTAGAACATTGATTTAAGCGACCATCTAACTATATGCGGGTACTTTGTCTGATTTCAAAACATATCCGTCCATATGAATTAGGTAGGTACCCAATAAATGATTTAATTCTCGATAGATTAATTCAAATGAAAAAAGGTGGAAAATACTCCCGACACGAGTTATGTTTAAAACTTGTATCGAATGCGAGAGAATCAACAATTTAATAGTCGTCCCTTTCTATTCAAACCTTCCACTCTCGCATGATTAACGTAACAAATAACGTCATTAATTGTTTATCTGATACTGATAATAGTTAGTCTAGTAGCGTCATCTTGAGAGCACATCTAGCTCGGGTGAAATTTCTCGATTTTCAACTGGAAAAAGGAAGCTCGCCCTTAACTATAATTCCTGAGAAATAAATCAAAATGAAATATGTAGGTACATCATATTATTCATGTTTTAGTATATCGTAATATTCTGGCAGGCCAGCGGTCCAGTTGGCTCTCTTCACTCAGTAAACATTTGTTCCCACTTACCATATCATTTGTGTCTTTCCCTCCCCCCCACCACAAGCCTGACACCGCAGACCGGTAAATGAAAAACATGAAGTACAGTGTACGTATAGGGGAGGGGTTTGGAACATTAGTTGCGGGACGACGGGCATTCTATACACATTCTTGGTGGAAACATAAATCCGATAGCTCATGACACATTAGTGCGACGAAAATGAAATCTGTGTGTGAACAAGACGTATTTTTAAAATTAACACAGCGTTTAAATTTTCGTTCCAATCGAGCCATATATTTGAAAAAAGTCGCGGAGCTATTTGATTACGTAAGTGGTACCGAGGTGATCGCGTAGATGACACCAAAATTAAAATATGCCTTATATATTTGGTGTAACTGACACTAGGTAATGGATGATTGTCCATATTTTGTATTGTTAAGATCGTATCTAGTTTACCCTGAAGAAAGAACGTTTCGAAACCGGCCGGTAATAACAAAAATAAAGTTTTAAATACTAATTAAACGTATTAAATAGAAAGATATACATATAAAATCAATTTTATCGAAAAATATTGTTGTTGCTACCGGGATTCGAACCTGGATCTCTTCCAATACGGGGAACGCGCATTAACCGATTATGCTATAGCACCACAGTGCATTGACGACAAATTTTCAAACCTATATGTTACATTTTTCAAATGAATACATCTATCGTTCCATTATTAATGCACCTTCCCCGGGCTGGGAGAGATCCCGGTTCGAATCCCGGTAGCAAGAACAATATTCTACTATAGACTTGATTCTATATGTTTATCTTTCTGATGAATACATTTAATTAGTATTTAAAATATCGCAGAGCTGTGTTCTGAATAATGACAACTCCACAATTAGAATGTGCTCCCCTTAATAATATAAGTTGTATCAATGTGCCCAAAATATAATAAAAAATAATTGTTCATTCTGGCGTCTCTTGTCGGACCACTCAAAGGTATTGGAGATTCCGTAAAAATAAAGTAGATGGCTTTCAAATAATGGAACGATAGATCTATTCATTTAAAAAGAGTAACGTTGTCGTCAAAAGTACTGTCTGCTGTAGCATAGTTGGTTAATGCACCTTCCCTGGATTGGAAAGAGATCCAGGTTCGAAACCCGTGTTAATTTTCTGTGAATAACCGCAAAGTGATAATACAACAGAATAATAATTAGTTTGTATGCCTAACTATGACCTTGATTAGATTATAAAATAGGAGCACCGGTCAGAGGAGACGCCCTCTGCATTCTGGCAGGAAGTGAGCGAGCAGTGTCACGCGAGATGCAATGTGGAACTTCTTACAGATTTGAATATGAAAGATAATAAGACAGTTCTAATTACAGCTGAAGGTTTGAGGAGTGCACTGAAGGTGTCGGGGCTGCGCTGCTCTGCGCGACCTCTGCGCGACCTCTGCGTTATCTGGAAAATACGACAAACCCATTTTATCATTTGAACATCGCAGAAAATGGAACTAATATTGTAATACGTAGCGCCTATTTACAAAACTCGCTAGAACTACTTTATATTTCATTTTTATTTACTTAGACATTTGTACAACTACAAAAAGTTTGTTACTTATATTTTAAAATGCGTTGCCCAACTAGGCAAGCCTGTTTTAGGGCTAATCACATTTCACAAAACCAAGACACAATCAAATAGAATACGTAGCACACAATGCAAATGATTGGGAAGATATTTTAAAAATATACAAGTATAAATAAGAGAGAAAAAATACCAATGTGCAATACAATATGTAGAATGTAAGCACATGCAAGTAAAGGGTAATATGCAAGATCAAAACACACGAAATGTAGTTATAGGAATTATTCCACTGTATAAGACAGTATCTGTTCTATTTCTGGTGGTAAGAAAAAATGCTACTCTTGACTCGCTGGTGTGATTGTGATTAATATTCGATAATATCTGTGTTTGAAAACCGTGACTGCGATCGCAGTTTCATTCTAGTATCACGGCGCGATATCACAATGCAGATAACAGGTACAATATTTTTAGAAGAGACCGAAATCACTCTAAATATGGCGGTGGAGTTCTTATAGCTATCAAAGCGTCATTGCATGCAAAGCTTATGGAATCCTGGCATACCTGTGCTGAGGACCTCTGGGTAAACATTAAATTGTCATCCGGGGTGTATCAAAACATTTTTGTCTGTGGATCTTATCACCCGCAAGGCCCTGATCACCATTCTAATTTACTAAAACATTTAAATATGGTCAGTGATATAAGAACCGATCATCCTAATAATATGTTTTTATTGCTGGGAGACTTTAATTTACCTACTATTAATGGATCTAATGTAATGAACCCCTCAAATTGTAATAGTGTAGCCAGCCAATACCTTTTGGAATTCTTATCATTTACAGAACTCTCTCAGTATAACGATCAAACAAACCAAAACGGTAGAATATTAGATCTGGTGATAACAAACAATGCCTCATGCCATATTTTTAAATGTAACGATCCTCTGACTCCCGAAGACCCCCATCATAAATTTTTTCATTGCTAGAAGACCCCCATCATAAATTTTTTCATTGCTAGAACGTCTAACCCATTCCAATCCCCTTTTACTCTTATCATCCTATATTTCTCATTTGTACGCAGTCAACTTGAATTCGGATCGGTAGTTTGGAACACACATTATTCCACCTACAGCGACCGACTTGAAAATGTCCAACATAAATTTTTTAATATATTAAATTCACGTGCTCGCTTAGACATTAAATCTCATTCAGAAAGTGAGTGTTACCATAAAATACCCCCCCTCTTAAATAGAAGAAACACTCAAGATTTATCCTACCTCTATAAAATTTTAAATAACTTAGTTGACTCGCCCTATTTATTAGAACAAATAACTTTCAACTGTCCAACGCGACAAACACGATCAAATAATCTTTTTTACCCAAATTTGAGTAGAACTAATTACATAAAAAATTGTTTTATTATCCGCTCTACCTCAAAATATAATGCCGTAAATTTTTCTAATAACATTGACATTTTCAATGATAAATTGCTTCCTTTTAAATTTAAACTACGCCAACTTTTCAATAATTATTAACATAAACTGTATATATTGCATCCAATTTCCCTCCCCTCCTTAACCTTTCCTCTTCGTATATTCAGTTTAAAATCACTCTTTTATTTTTTTGTTTTTCTTCTTTCAGTTTATTAATATTATTATTTTTTTATTAATATATACTAGTTTTTAGTTTATTATGTTTACTTTTATGTAAAAGCATTTTTGTTTATCAGTCTGCTATTTTTTAGTTTATTATGTACTTTGTATTTAATTATGTACTATTTACTATTTTTTAATTTATTATGTACTATGTATTTAATTTCCGAAGAAACTTCACTGGTGTTATTTTTATATATTATGTAATTATCAGTTATTATTGTTACACTGTTTGTTTCTCCAAAAAAAAAATAAAAAAACAATACACGAAATAAATGAATAAATAAAAAAAACTAATTTTGACCGAACCTGTTTACTTATATTATTCAAACTTCGTTATATATATCTAATTTAACATCATCACAAAGAGATTGATGACTCTTAAAAAAAATTTTCGGGTCTAATTCTCAGCATTGCGTCATTCCTTCATTAATATTTCCGTTTCATATGCGCATGCGCCGAATCACGGTTCACACCAAAATGTAAAGAATTGATCACGAATCACGGTATTCTCAGATATACAACCGCTGGTGGCGAGTGTGACTCGAGATATCGGTGATTGACTCGCGGTTCGTCATCTCGAGCCCGCCACTAGCTATTTCCAATTTGCTTGTATATTCTGGGAGGTTTAAGGTGAATACTTTCGGGATTATCTGCTCTTGTGGGATAACGTCCTCCAGTCTGACGTGTTGTGGACTTGCGGATGGAAAGGTATATTGTGACAGCTATTGTACTACAATGTTTGCTTTCACATCACTATTGTTTAAAGAGACAATTCTGTGATGTGATTTTAGATCAACAAGCGCCGTGATTGGCGGATTTGATTTCACTGGCCGTGATTGGTAATTGAAGTATCGCTCTCTTGACATTGTTGAATTTTCCGAGATTCGATTGCACCAGCCTTAAAACATGCTATTTCTAAATATACCATTCTGTATGAGTAGGTAATATTAGGGTTTCTATATATTCAGGTCTTCAATATAATATTTTTTATTTATTATCTTTGTTTTATTAACCACTGAATTGAGTTTAAATACATCAACCGGTTTCGTAAAATACCATTTTCTGACTAAAAACATATATTATTGTTTCTTTACCAGAATCTAAGTA
This sequence comes from Eubasilissa regina, assembly GCA_022840565.1. Taxonomy (NCBI): domain Eukaryota; kingdom Metazoa; phylum Arthropoda; class Insecta; order Trichoptera; family Phryganeidae; genus Eubasilissa; species Eubasilissa regina. The sequence continues at coordinate 1,949,098 of JAINEB010000026.1, forward strand.
AAAAATAAATTTAGTACCTAACTCCAATTGTTGCTTAATACAAATTTAGTCGAATAATTTTTAGAATGGGACTCGTAGTTCAATTCAGTTGGTTGTTTATAATATTTGGATTAGTTTTCCCGCTTTATTTATCTCCAACGATTCCAAATTATTTCATTTGTGACAAAAAAATTGTGAAAATTGCCAATCCTAATTTTTATTTTTAAATAATTGTTGTTTTATTAAAAATAGATTCTGGTGAAGAAGCAATAATATATGTTTTTAGTCAGTTAGTAGTATGTGACATCCTGAAGGAGAACGAAACCGGCAGATGGATTTAAACTCAATTCAGTGGTTAATAAAACGAAGATAAAAAATATGAATTTTAACCACAAAGTTAATATTGCTAATTTTAAAAGCATTAACATAATCTCTCAAATATCCTGTGTAACTCGGGTACGGAACTGAGTAGTGAGGAACGAAAGTAGACTGAATGCAGTGGAAATGAGATCGTATGTGGCAGATCATTTATGACAGAATAAAGAATGAAGAAATAAGGAATGTAAATCTGATTTCAGTATACTGAGTAAGATTAAGAAAGATCACTTAGGTAGTTTGGTCATATGGAACGGATATAAAGAGGACGTCCGCGGAAGACTTGGCACGACCAGGTAAACCAGATAGGTATGAGTGTAATAGTATGTAGCCTACCTTGCTCTAGAGTCCTCGGTTGGGCGTCGTCTTCACCTCCGGTGGACTAGCACGTTTGTTGTGCAGAACCGAAATATCACTGCACTTCCGGGGCACTACAAGAACACAGCTTCTTTTCGGTCCGAACGTTACGCACAAGGCACAAGATCTTGATAGTTCGATGTCTGAGCGCAATCTGTAGTACTAGACAGTAATTAGTTGGCCAGAGCGGGACAGGTATAGAATAAGGTAATACTTGTTTTTCTTGATCATTGTTCTGTATCGCTCTGGTACAAGATGACTAGATCTGCGCGACTTACGGCGGAGGTAATCTAGCGTCACTGGCCGGAGGACTCGCGGGGGTCGGGAAGTGTGGAGAGCGGCGGATTGTCTGGAAAGTACGAAACAATTTAATGTTACAGTAATATCAGATAATACTTTGAGCAGAAATAGGAGGAGGTCCTCACGCCGCGGACTGCAGTCGGCAGTTGCTATGGTTCCATCTTGGAAGTGAGCTGCGAAGGAACGAAGCGCGTGGCGGTGATACCGTGAATAAAGATGACATCAGTGGCGTGACAGTGCTATGGAAAGTCCCTCCGTGTGCACAGGTGCTGCTCAAACTGTGCTATTATGTTGGAAGCGCGAGGGTTTTGAAAAAGTTTTCTGAAACATATTGTTCTACAAGGTTACATGATGTCGAAGGTCTTTCTATAACCGCTAACTCCTGCAGGATAGAGAGACCAGTGCGCCTCGCGCCACGAGACGCGCAGCTTCCGCCTCCGGCGCCACGTCTGTCGAGAGATGTCAGAGTGACTCAGGTAACGCTGTCACCAGGGGCGTGCTGTGCATACAAGCAAAAAAGCTATGAAACAAATATAAATAAAATAACGTATTATGTGGATTATTATTATTATATGTACCGGTAGAAACTACCACGACAACCCACCGCTGCAGCCGTAGCGCTATTGTCGACGTGCTGCAATGCATCAATTGTGGCAATTCACGAATTTTACTATCTTACTGTTTTTAGCGTGTTGACTTCTTTGCATTCGGTGCATGGATTTGTTTATGATTTGGGATAAACAAGAAGTGATTGGCAGAACTGCTTCCTACCTTAACCTTTCATAGAGATCATTTAGTTATCGCGTGAAGGATTTTCAAACAATAGGAGAATCATGTTCAGTCATAGAAAGTGTTCTTACATTTGAATATGTTATTATTTTCCCTTCACGGCGATGGCCTGCCCTATACATAAAAAAGATATAAGAGTATCCTCATGAAATGTGGTGGAGGAGGCGAGGTCATCGGCCGTCTTGTAGCATTCCTCATCATCTGCGCACTCTCATTTTGAGAAACTAGTGCGCCGTGAGAATCCAACGGAACGAAGGGAACCCTCGCGACGCGGGCGCGAGCCAGCGGTCGGGAAGCACCGCCCCGCTGGCCTCGGGCCTGACCGCCGGACGTGACGCCGAGTACGAGTGAGACTATCTGATAACTCGCTATGTCATTCGTAAGCTGATGATGTGCCCGGCGTTGCACGGGTAGAGCTTCCCCACGCCTCATCTTCAGAGCCCCGTTATATGCGGGCTTTGTAGAAAGTTATAAATTATGAGCCGAAAATTTTCAATCAGTATTTTATGAGCTAACTTGTGGTAGCATTTTTTCATTAAATAGTTTTCTGAGCAATTCTGCCGCGTGTATACTGGCCGGCCTGGCTGACTTGTCGGGTTCTGTTGCAGGGTCCATCATCAGGGCTGTTGTCGCTACAACGCTGGGTAAAGAGAACATTAAAAAGCGTTATGACGCACCAATCAGACTTACCATAGATTTATTTCTGTGTCACATTAATTTGGAGAGGCTCGAGCCCCCGAGCGCTGGGTCGCCAGGCGAGTATCTCGACCATTAGACCAACAAGCACACCGTCATACGACGAATACAGTTTTTATGATATTTAAGTTAGGTCAGGTTAGGATTAGATTAGAAAAATACACTTGTTTCATTTTTTTTACTGTTAGTAATATTTTTACTGTTTGTAATATTTTTACTGTGAGTAATACTATTACTGTTAGTAATATTTTTACTGTTAGTAATATTTTTACTGTGAGTAATATTTTTACTGTGAGTAATATTTTTACTGTGAGAAATATTTTTACTGTTAGTAATATTTTTACTGTTAGTAATATTTTTACTGTTTGTAATATTTTTACTGTGAGTAATATTTTTACTATTAGTAATATTTTTACTGTTAGTAATATTTTTACTGTTAGAAATATTTTTACTGTTAGTAATATTTTTACTGTGAGTAATATTTTTACTGTGACTAATATTTTTATTGTTAGTAATATTTTTACTGTGAGTAATATTTTTACTGTGACTAATATTTTTATTGTTAGTAATATTTTTACTGTGAGTAATATTTTTACTGTTAGTAATATTTTTACTGTGAGTAATATTTTTACTGTTAGTAATATTTTTACTGTGAGTAATATTTTTACTATTAGTAATATTTTTACTGTTTATAATATTTTTACACAATGGATAGAATTACATTCACAGAATACATTTGGAGTCGCTTTGTAGAGCGGGAAGTCAGACTGGTCTACAGGTCTCGGCGTGTATCACGCGGGCGGGAGCTCTGCAGCGAGACGGGCGGCACGGTAGAGGTTTCGTTAGAAAAGATTTACAAAAAACTAGATGGCGACCGACGCCCTCACCGTTTGACGAACATTTTTCGCCTAACTAATTGGACATGTTGTTTATTTTATATTTTCATTTTATTTAAATACAAAATCTCAGCGCGTCCAACATAAATTAAATATGTAAAATTGTAATCTAAACCAGCAAATTATTTCTAATGTACATATATATTGTCGGTGGCTAGTCGGCGGTACAACCGATTATTTATTTTATTATTTGATCCAAAAATTAAGTCCATTTTAAAATTGTTCTTCATATACACCTTTTATATAGTAATAAATGTAATTCTATCTACTACTTACAATTGCTTGTAAACTATGCCCGTCTCGACACAGAATTTCTCTAGTGAGACAGGCACAGTCCAAACAAAGTTTTATATATTATTATATAGTTACTAATAAATAAATATTTAGTTATTATTTCAGCGGAAGAAGCGCCCAGAAGGCGTATAATCAAAAGTGACAAATATTGTTCATTTGAATTATTAGCTTTCATTTCTAATGTATGATAGGAATCTGTGCCTGGCGGCGTGCAGCAGCTGGACCGCGGTCAGTCTCCTAGTCCCACAGTGTCGCTATATGTCGCTTTTAATGCAAGCATGATACGACATGTTTGTGCTAGAGAACTCCTTCGATAGCTTGCGTTGTCCGAGTTTCGTATTGACAATATGACACTCAGTACGAGCATAACTGTCGCCTGATATTGAAGAAGCACGTTTTGGTAAAATGTAACATTTCCTTCTAACTGATAATGTGTTAATAAGACACCGACAGCCGGCAGGAGAATGTGATCTTGTCTCTGAGACTCAGCTGAGTTCTGTCATCTGTTTGGTAATTTGTAATTTATCGAGGAGTTTGATTTCATTATACATGAAAATACAGAATACATAGGTTAGGTTGTGTTTACTCGTCTCTGGCTATTTCCCTCGGTTTGTAATAAACAAATAGACTACAGGAGGCATCAGCTCGGCGGGAAGACTCTTCGTCTCTAAAGCCAACTGTTCCCTGGAGGGTCTGAAATAAGAGATGTGACGTCACCGCACTGTATCCTGGCCAGCCGTATCTTCATATCGGGAGATGACGTCAGCCTTCGCGAGCCGAGGAAGATAAAGTTGTTTTTTAAATATTTTCACCGAATTTGACTGATAGCGCCATATCGTTCCGAGCGATCGGCCCTATCTCTCACGGCCGAGTCTCGTGCACGCACCGGGGCTTGCAAACTTTAACGATCAAATATGCTTATTTGATATACAGGGTGTATTTCCATTTTGCAATAGTAGGACCGGTATAGGAGCCTCGAGCTTACCAAACAGGTCCTGGGAATGTGGTGGCTCTGCTCCCAGCTCTACAGTAACAAATACAAATTGTATGTCCAAAATTTAATAAAAAATGAATAGATAATTCTGGCGTCTGCAGTCGATTTAAAAACAATGCAGATGGCTTTCAAATAATGGAACGACAGATGTATTCATTTGAAAAAGTATAACACGTAGGTTCGAAAATTTGTCATGAAAAATACTGGCGCTATAACACAATTGGTAGTGTACTTCCCTGGATTGGAAATAGAGATCCAGGTTCAAATCCCAGTAGCGCAAAAACAATATTTTTCGGTAAAATTGATTTTATATGTATATGTTAATAATTAATATATTAACTTAGTTTTTAAATACTTGTTAAACATGATACACCCATCGGATAACAATATCGGAAGAGGTGGGGAGAGTTTTTATCGAAGCACCAACGATCTCGGGGAACCGGGATTTAGAAGCAACGCTCGCCTTACCTCAAATATGACGCCTCTGCAATCCTTGCCGTCGCCGCCAAAATCACACAATGCGTGCGCGAGGATGGTCGACGATCTCCGCTCCCGACTGAAGACGGCGATTGCACAGTTCACCCACGGCACACACAAACAATATGATCACAGGTTTCACGGCCGTTCAGAATCTTCTGTCTATAGTGTTCTGGGCTAATCTGCCGCATATATCTGACCAACGTTTCGGATCTCAGTGCAGGGTCTATCGTCAAGGCTGATGTGATGTATGACTGTTAGTGTTATAGTTAAGTTCCGGTTTGCAGTACCGTGTCGAAAAACAGATGTTGTGTGTGAAGTGAGTAGCTGAGAAGTGTGTTATATTAATTTCCATCTACTGTCGGATGACTATCTGTGAGGGCTCTTCGATTCCTGTGGTTTGCAGCGCCGGATACCGCGGGGTTTTCAATTTGAGACCGTCATCTCTGCTAATGTCCACTGGGTGTTTGTATATTCCAATTGCTTCCTTGAACAGACGCGCGTGCTGACGATTGGGCTTTCCAGAAAGGGTTCAGGCAATGCCGACTTTCCTGGATGGTCGAGTATGCATGCCCGTTTATGTTCGTCAACCCTTTTGGAAATTTTTGTCGCCCTGTTTGTACTTTCTCGCAGTCTCGACAGCCGAGTCTAGAAACACCGTCCGTTTCCAAGGCTTCTCGATCCTTCGGCGATCTTAGCAGGTCTTTCACACGTTTGTCCAGTGAACCATCTCATTTTTTGAAGACTCTTGCTATTCTGTCTGTGACATTTTTTGTTAGAAAACTATACACAGGAAATATGATCACAATCACAAAATACAGTGCTCCATCGCACTGGAACTGGAGGACGCGTCCAGGTGATGCAGATAATTATGGATCTGTGCCAGAGATTTACTTTCTCACCTTTTTATAATTTGTTTTTATGTCAGTCTTCCCGTTGTGGTCAGTGTTCTGTTCATAACTGATACCCGGCCGCACAACCAGGTCAGCTTGCTTTGTCACACCCTGTATATCATCATTTATCTTTAGAGTGGATAATTTGAGCTCTCTAAATTAAAATGTGTATTTGTCAATAATTTGGTCGGCAGGGGTAATCTCGTATCGATAGGAAGAGGCGGGTCTCGGATATCTAGATCGAGATTAGCTCAGGGCCGGACTAGGGCCCGGACCGCTGTCCCGTGGGCGGGCACAACACCCCCCCTCACTTCTCTGTACGCTTACATCACCTTGAATATTTTTAGATATTACAAATTAGATATGAATGTAAAGAATGTAAAATAAAGTAATTTAGGTGGTCAGGTCAGTGAAATGAATAAATTAGAAGAGATGGAAAGATAAATATATGGCTCTGGAAATTGAAGACGTCCGCGGAAGACTCAGAACGATCAGATACTTGGGTAATGTCAGATGCATGAGAATTAAGACGAGGCGATAGTTGAGCCAGGACAGAAGAGCGTGACATTCTTTGCTCTCTTCCCATCCGCGGAGTCTGCCCGACGGATAGCTGAGACGGTGATGAGAGGTGCTGGGGAGCTGGAGGGGCAAAGGGGAGCATCACCTGCTCGGAGAGGTCTCCAGCTTATCATGTGAGGGGGGCTAGTTCTTTGGGCAGTCCTCCGAGACATGTCAAAAATTCTGAGTATATTTGAATTAAATCTCCGTGCTTTTGCTCTGCTGGTGTCACGGTTTACTCATCCTCATCCAGCGGCAACTGTTGTCAATAGGATGAGATATTTAGGTCCAAATATTAAACTTCACACCGCTAAACAACTTGCACATCGGGGCCACTAAAACTCCCTGAACCGGCCCTGGCCAGATAAGACTTGCAGATTAAGTTTCAGGGAGTGATCACTCGTCATTCGTTTTCCTGAACACTTCACGGCAGCTCCTGATAAGCATTAGCAAGGTAGGTACTATCAGAATTAAGCTAAAAATAATTGTAGATGTTAGATTCAGCCTTTTCTGGGAACTTATTAATGTTTTACGTTGTTCAAGCCAGCGCACAGCCCCCGAGCTCCGCCACCTGACCTGAATATTGTCCACACTACTGCGAGACTCGAGCTCCCGCATCACCACTCTGCAGCTTCGAGCAGACCTCAGTCAGCTACCTTCAGCTGTAAGTTGATCATCTTATACTCTCGGTCTTCTTAGTGATCTTAGTCATTTTCTCTTCTTAGTGTTCATCATTGACGTGTACATGGTTCTGGCCCCCGCCATATATGACTCCCACCATATTGTCTGTGATTGTGTTCTTATTGTATGTATAAACGTGCAGCACTTCCCCCGCTCTCCCCTGCACGGTATCCCTAATAGTCCCGTCTCTGGTGTGATGCAGGTGTTCTGTTAATATAGGCCGCGGGGTTCGCTGATGAATGTAAAGTACGTTGATCATCTGTACGTGTGTAATATTACCAGCCTTGTATCAGCCTGTTATCGGTAGTCAATATGAAGAGCAGACTCCCTATCTCTTACCTTTGCTCAGGGCGTGGCGATTTGCATTGCACTGTATTGGCCGATGAACCGCCCCTGTTTCTATACAATTTATTTTACCCGGTTTGGAAAGGGATCCAGGTTCGAATCCCGGTGGCGCAACAATAATATTTTTTGATAAAATTGATTTTATATATATATATATATATATATATCTTTCTAATTAATACATTTAATTCATATTTAAAATTATTTTTGAGCAGTTTAAGAGCAATTAAATGAGAACTGATAAGATGAATCCGTTTGTTCCCTCCCTCACGCTCTTTACCGTAAGTTGTCCCTTTCACATTAATCTACACTTGCTGCGCTGCGTGCCACTGTGCAATATTCAACTGACAACCAAGTGACCTAGTATCCCGACAATTATATTTATGCGTGGCAACCCCCTGACTGAGTGCACGGCCCGGAGGTTGCGGACTGAAGGGATGTGCTCCCGTCCGATTGATATCGGTTACAACTTTTCTAGACCCTCCGGTGCTGCAAACTTTCTCGAAGTCTGAGTTTGAAATTTTGCTAACATTTGCTCACTTTTTCCTTGTGTTTTATTTAATTTAACATTAGGACGAGAATCTTAGCAAGCACCTTACCGCCAGACCAAACAAATCATTCAGCATCTAAATACTAAATACTCTCTTAAACCTGTTTATAACATTCACTTTGGGGTTGAAACATAATTCTTATTTAAATAAAACTTTAATTGAATAACTATAATGTTCTGGGCTAATCTGCCCTTTCTGGCCGACTTTTCGGATCATCAAGGCTGGTGTGATGTATGGTCGTTAGTGTTGTCATTAAGTACTGGCTTGCAGTACCGTATCGAAAGCAGGGGTCTGTTATTTATTAGATTCCGGCTTGCACTACCGTTTTTGACTATAAAGTCCTCAAGACCTAGAGTGCAACAGAACACACTTTGGATGGTGTTTCATATTATACACATTTAGATTGGGAGAGTGTGGCCAGGGGGCGGGGGGTGGCTTACCCCCAGGGGAAATATTGCATAGTTTACTTTAAGTAAGTAAACTATGCAATAATTGGAACGAATTGCATTCGGTATATAATCCATATTTATACCAGCGGGAAGAGACGGGAAGGCCAGAAGGGAGAATGATGAATGTCTGTCTGACTTCTTTATAAACGGCTCCACACCATTCGACTGGTTAAACCATAAGTTTTCATACTCAGTCCTCTTCATGTCCTGAATATATCGGGTTATAATCCACGGTCAGTCTACTTTCAGAAGACGAATCGGATATTCGATCCTCCTCAACATATTATATTTTAAAGGCTTCTTTTTACCAATATCACTGGCGTTCATTCCGTCTTTAATGGACGACGATATTTCGTTTATTTTTTGTACCACCCAGTTGATGAGATATTTCTTGTATTTCAGATAAGCTCGAGTGCTTCTCAAGACCTTTAGCAGTCCTCGAGGAGTGACCCAGACTCGACAACCTCGCGCTGTGAGTAGGTTATTTTAATGTATAATGTATGCAGAGTAATGACTGCCAAAGGTGAAATTAGCACCTTGTCACCTAGCACAATTGGTCTTCCCTCATTCCAAACATCTTCATTGTTGTCCGACTTTATTGAGGATACAATTTGTTCCCTGACAATCGTGCTGACATCTCGGTTTTATGCCTCCTCTGGGTCTCACCATCCGACCTTTCAACGTTCCTCTAGCTCCGAGTTACACAATATCACTTCTCTATTCTCGGGCTATCGTACTCTAAGGAGATTGTATTATATTCAGCTGAACCATCAGTAAGCCAGAATAAATACTATTCATCTCTGCTACTAGACCTACCATTATCTTGTATTGCTTCTCGTCTCCCACATCACGCCCATAGTAGATGCCCTAGATTTGGCTTCTCGGTAGATCAGCACTTTATCTGTATCATACGTTTTAGATATCTCCGTTTCGCCTCATGTACTTTTTGTCCTGCTATAGGAGAAGGTCTAATTCAGTATTTACTAGTTAGCATTGTATTTGTTTTCAGACAACCGCACAACTCAGTCCCGAGCACCCACCTGCGCCCGCGAGCAGACCTGACCTCGCCTGCCTCCAGCTGTAAGCGGATCACTCTATACACAACCATCTCCCTGACAGCCCAGCAATACCTGATCAAGAGTACTACTCTAGTTCTCAGCAGCAACTGTTGAGTTACTATTTTCAATCTTGGTCTGTCCTTGGGACAAAATTTCTGTTCCAGTCTGTTGAAAGCCGAGCAGTGTTCGGTGAATATTCGGTCCCAACACCATTCTCAATTCATGGATTTTCTGAGGTTTGAGTAAATCTGCGGAGCCGGACTTACAGCTTCTCAGACAATTATAACCCTTTTGCTACATCCAGTCCACCGCGCTCCAAGTTCCATATCTTATATTTTGTCAACTGTTACGGTCCAACCCCCGACCCTCGACCTGGAGAGCTCGGCGAAGGGGTTTTTCTTCTCTTATCAATTATTTTTCAAAGGAACATCGATATAATTTCCCTTGTAAAGCTTTCTTCACGTTTGCAGTCGCCGAGGATCACAGTTCAGTCGGTATATTTCACTTCACTATGTTTCTTCTTGCAAGAGCTGGACTCCGGGGGACCTCTCACGCTACTCATTACATTCCACCAACACATATTTTATGTTTTCTCTTGTGGTGTCCAATCAACCTTTAATAGACGACAATCATTTTCTCTACCGTCCAGTTGTGATATTTTTTGTTTTTTTAGATAAGTGATTCAAGTGCTTCTCAGACCGTTCCCTCAGCACCCAGACTCATTTTGATAAGTAAGTTGATTGTTGTATTATGTATATTTATTTGATACTATGTTATGTTGCGCTCTGGCTCAGGGGTGTCGAAAGCCAGGGCAACGCCACCGCCTAGGCTCAGTCTGCGGGTGTAAGAGTGTGTGATGTCGGAATGGCTGGCTCGGATGGATGGTAATTGTAAAATGCAGTAAGAAGACGTGATTTCAACATGTTGTGTATACTACTATTTAATACAAATTCTACATCAAGTTTCCCACATAATAATTGTACGATTTGAGTTCTTCATCATCTTCATTCTGACGTATATCTTTCCTCCGGGTGAGGACACTGTGTGTTACGAAATTGACACCAATTGTGGTTAGAGACGAGGGTGTGATTTCCTAGAAATATCCCATGGCTGCCGTGGGTAAAGTGACAGCTGAGGACATGCGCCCAAAATCGATCCCTCGCCAACGAAAGATTTCTAAGGCGCCATCTCGACGCTTCCACGTGGGTTGAGCTGGCCCATTAGCCATCGCTCGCTCGCAGTCTCCCCGCTAGTCCCAGCGGAGTGTCTCCTTCCATGACGCGGGTGGATTCAAAGCCCAACATCTCTCGATCCACCGCGACGGATATCACCTTAGTTTCCTGTCTCCGTCGTCGTCATTGTTTTCTCCAGCGGACAGCCAAAACACGACCGCTCACCCGCGTCCTCTAGTCGTCCGACCCTCAGTCCTCTTCTATTGGTCCAGACTTCTGGAATTCAAAGGTCACAACTATTAATTGTTATATGTGCCTTCCATTCGGTCCCTGTCTCCATCAATGGGACCATTTCAATGATTTATTTTACCGTCCACTGGATGATATATTTTTTGTTGTTTTTTTCAGATAAGTGATAATTTAGTGATTTAAGTGCTTCGAAAGACTCTTCGCTGAGCGCCCAGACTCATCTTTATATGCAAGTTGATTGTTGTATTTGTGTTTATTTAGTTATTTGATACTATTAATTGTTACATATTACTTTCATTTGATCCCTTCCCACCTCAACGGGAAAAACTCAATGATTTATTTTACCGTCCAGTGGATGATATATTTTATATGGTTCTTTCAGATAAGTGGTAGTTTAGTGATTTTAGTGCTTCGAAAGACTGTTTCCTGAGTCCAGACTCATCTTTACATGTAAGTTGATTGTTAAATTTATATTTTTTATTTATTATCTTAGTTTTATTAACCACTAATTGAGTAAAAAACATCTACCTAATAAATACCTTTTCCTTCTTCAGGATGTCATAACTAACTAAAAATATAGCATTGTTTTTAAATTTTTAAAATAAACAACAATTATTTAAAAAAATAAATTTAGTACCTAACTCAAATTGCTGCTCAATACAAATTTAGTTGAATAATTTTTAGGAATAAATTTTAGAATAGGACTCGTAGTTAAATTTAGTTGGCTGTTTAGAATTTCCTGATTACTTTTACATGCTTTATTTATCTCCAACGACTCCAAATTATTTAATTTGTGACCAACACTCTTTATATGCAAAATTGACAATCTCAATTTTTTATCAAAACCATGACTATTTTCTATCAAATGATTAGCAAATTCTGAAAACCCACTATTGTTCAAACATCTCAAATGCTCCTTTACTCTTTTATTAAAATTTCTACCCGTTTTACCAATATAAAATGCAGCACAATCCTTGCAACTAAGTTTATAGACGCCAGAATTGTTAAATTTATCATCTTTGTCTTTAGAATTGATGAGTAAATTTCCTATACTATTATTTGTGTAAAATGCTGGTCTAATGTCTCGTGGTAGGTGTTTAGATATTTGTTTCGAAAAGTTATTAATGTATAAAATCCTACGCCAATTATCATTATGTTTTATCTGTGATTTATATAAAAACTGATTATTATATTCTTTTAATTTATTTTTTAAAATAGTGTCTATCAAACACGTATTATACCCGTTATTAACTGCTATTTTTTTAATTGTATTTAATTCAATATTGAAATTAGATGTTGACATAGGAATATTGACTAAACGATGTATCATGGAGTAGAACCCTGAATGCTCGTGTGATAATGAATGATTAGATTCATTGTGTATGATAGTATCTATAAAACTAAGATAATAAATAAAAAATATGAATTTCAATCACAAAGTTAATTTTGCTAATTTTAAAAGTGTTAAATTTATGTTCATTTATTTATTTATTTGGTACTATTAATTGTTTCATTATTACATTAATTTGATCCCTTCCCACCTCAACGGGAAAAACTCAATGATTTATTTTACCGTTCAGTGGATGATATATTTAATATTGTTTTTTCAGATAAGTGCCAGTTTAGTGATTTAAGTGCTTCGAAAGACTGTTCCCTGAGCGCCCAGACTCATCTTTATATGTAAGTTGATTGTCGTATTTATGTTTATTCATTTGATACTATTAATTGTTACATATTACATTAATTTGATCCTTTCCCACCTCAACGGGAAAAACTCAATGATTTATTTTACCGTCCAGTGGATGATATATTTTATATTGTTTTTTCAGATAAGTGCCAGTTTAGTGATTTAAGTGCTTCGAAAGACTGTTCCCTGAGCGCCCAGACTCATCTTTATATGTAAGTTGATTGTCGTATTTATGTTTATTCATTTGATACTATTAATTGTTACATATTAAATTAATTTGATCCCTTCCCACCTCAACGGGAAAAACTCAATGATTTATTTTACCGTCCAGTGGATGATATAATTTATATTGTTTTTTCAGATAAGTGCCAGTTTAGTGATTTAAGTGCTTCGAAAGACTGTTCCCTGAGCGCCCAGACTCATCTTTATATGTAAGTTGTTTGTCGTATTTATGTTTATTCATTTGATACTATTAATTGTTACATATTACATTAATTTGATCCCTTCCCACCTCAACGGGAAAAACTCAATGATTTATTTTACCGTCCAGTGGATGATATATTTTATATTGTTTTTTCAGATAAGTGCCAGTTTAGTGATTTAAGTGCTTCGAAAGATTGTTCCCTGAGCGCCCAGACTCATCTTTATATGTAAGTTGATTGTTGTATCTATGTTTATTTATTTATTTATTTGATACTATTAATTGTTACATATTACATTAATTTGATCCCTTCCCACCTCAACGGGAAAAACTCAATGATTTATTTTACCGTCCAGTGGATGATATATTTTATATTGTTTTTTCAGATAAGTGCCAGTTTAGTGATTTAAGTGCTTCGAAAGATTGTTCCCTGAGCGCCCAGACTCATCTTTATATGTAAGTTGATTGTCGTATTTATGTTTATTCATTTGATACTATTAATTGTTACATATTACATTAATTTGATCCCTTCCCACCTCAACGGGAAAAACTCAATGATTTATTTTACCGTCCAGTGGATGATATATTTTATATTGTTTTTTCAGATAAGTGCCAGTTTAGTGATTTAAGTGCTTCGAAAGACTGTTCCCTGAGCGCCTAGACTCATCTTTATATGTAAGTTGATTGTTGTATTTATATTTATTCATTTGATACTATTAATTGTTACATATTACATTAATTTGATCCCTTTCCACCTCAACGGGAAAAACTCAATGATTTATTTTACCGTCCAGTGGATGATATATTTTATATTGTTTTTTCAGATAAGTGCCAGTTTAGTGATTTAAGTGCTTCGAAAGACTGTTCCCTGAGCGCCCAGACTCATCTTTATATGTAAGTTGATTGTTGTATTTATGTTTATTTATTTATTTATTTGATACTATTAATTGTTTCATGTGCCTTTCATTTGCCCCTGTCCACCCCGGGACCAATTTGTTAAATAAATATCATATATTGGATCCAAATGACAACAGGGTATTTCACCAATTTTGGCCAATGGCGGCGGAGCTTACCTATATTGTTTTGTATACAATTAACAAGCATTAAAAAATGGCTCAAGAATTAATAGATATGATTGACATAAGCTCACTCGAGTCCTTTGTAACATCAGACTCAAAATCACGCAAAATATATTTTAATGGCAACGAGAACCTTAAAATATTAAATCAAAACAGAAGATCATAAGATAAGATGGAGAACTGGCCAAGCTTCCAGGGCGTCCCATCAAAACTGCACTATGGTCTTGAGCGAAGGACAGGTTAATTATAGGAACACGGATGACACACTAAATCAATTCTATCATTGTGTCGACATAACTGAGTGCAATGATAGAGAACTGACTCAAATAATGAACTTACTTATGTACTGCATTAAGATTAGTCTTTGTCTTATTTTATCCGGTCTTCGGTCGGTCGATGGGTTGCGTCATTCTCCGCGTCTCTTCGCCCCTTTTCTGTCACTGCTTCTCTCCTGTTCAGCTCGTCCAATCTGATGGAGTTTTCCTCCTGGTGAACCGGTGGGCCGTCCTATCCGACGCACTTTCGGGATTCAACTTCTGTCGGGATACTGACTTCGGGCGCGCCTAACTTCGCTCCCGATATCTTCTAAAATTAATATGAAGCCCCACTTGATATGCCGTTGCCCTTCTTGTCCTTGCACAATCAACACATTGTTGCAGCGCTGGTCACCGTGTAATAAATCGGTTAATTTTCTTCTAAGTCGACGTTCAAATGCTATAAATGTATATTTGGGCCCCGATGGCCCGCCTTGACAACTTCTACAAAACCTTAATATTAATTTGGTCAAATAATCATCTAACGGTTAGGAATATTCCCCATGTTATGTCCGTAGCAGTCCTAGTTCTTTTAACCGGCGTTTTCAATTATTAAATATCTAAAGTTTCCAAATATTACTTCCTCCAAATTCCCACAGAGCAATTGTTAAAACAAATATACCGATTGTCTTATAGTATGCAACTAAATAGCGGAAAACCTCCGATCATGCTACCGCATCCCCATCGCATGATATCGTACCCGATGCCCGAGCGCACTCGTCATGATATTCCTGTTACTAGTCTTCAATGCATTACCTCTTATTCTAAGTGCCTGCCTCGCTAAGACATGCTAAGTGCCTGTCTCACTAGGCAAACACGTTCTGCGCCGTTGCATGCCGCGCGGATATGGGCGGGACCGCAACTCCGAGTCCGCTCTCCAGTTCCGTCCTCCCGGTGGCTGGCCTCGTCCATCAGCTTCTCCTGGCCACTTCAGCGCTCCGTGGTCCGCTCGTCGCACTTACATAGCTTTCACCCGATCCGCTGTGAAAGCTCACTCAACACTCCTTGCGAGACCTTTAACTGTCTAGGTAGGTCATGGCTGTTTGATCCAACTGCGATATTTAAATGGACTCTGCGGGATCTCAACTGGCTGCTGCCTTCAACTGACTCCTGATTCTTCAACTGAACTCTCCGACTCACTTTTCCAAATATCTTCTTTAACTCGGATGCTCCCTTTTCTCAGATGTTCAATCTTGGTGCTGGCCAGTGGCTACTGACTCTGAATCTTGTTTTCAACCATCTGTTTGTTTCTACTCGCGGTTTCAACTCCCGTGTTCGACTGCTTCTTCTAACTGATGGACTCAATCGATTACTCCTCACTGACCGCACCGATCCTCTCCCAACTGTGCCAGGGTGAGGGTGTGTCCGCGATGCGTCCCTCGGTCCACCCCTCGAGCGGGGACCGGGCCGAGCACCCGCTCTGTGGCTACCGGCCCCGCCGTTGGCTGCGTGTTCCCAGCCGACCGTGGTCCGGCTGCTGTGATGACGCGCGTAGGCCTAACATTTGTAGGCCGTCCCCTCTCATAATCTCTAAACTAACCCTTACTTATAATTTCGTCCTTAAGGCCTACTTAAGTCATAATTACTATTATTATATCACAGTGACAACGTTGACACACGTAACGCTAATTTCATAGGCACTTACACTAACCTATGAGGAAATATATCTTAGTTGACTAAGCATGATATCTAAATATACACGGCTATATACAATATAACTTAAATATATCTTAGTTGACTAGAATTGGTCTACTTTAACTAATTGCATAGATAAGGACAAGTGGGTCGCACATATTGTACCGATACAAACGTAATAGCCTACTCGTGCAAATCCTTAAAGCTTCCGACTCTAATCCTATGGAGAATTAGCGACCCACCAGGCCGGGCACATCACAATGCTGCCGCGCTCGGTAACGGCGACACTTTTGTAATAGCTCGACGGCGCCTTATATGTGCGGCTCTGGCCCTCGTGGACTGCCATTGTAAATCACATGACGCAAGAGCCCGTTGTGTGATCAATGGTGAGTTTATATTATGGTAAAAAGCTACTAAATTTTTGCGTTCGATCGTTGGTAAAATTTATTTAATTTTCGAATGGACACGCAGTACTAAAATCATTTTATTCTCCGATATCCAATGGTAAATCCGTCAATCGTAAGCTAAAAATGGCGGACACTTCACAGCTGTTTCAAAAGTCATCTGTCACATGGATACTTTGAAAGTTGCAGTACACGACAATTAATTATTCAATATCCCGCTTTTTTAGCGAGGAGAAGTCGTCCGATGATGGTCTCGCTATTGAATTGATATTACCGCAGATTTTTCTCCAGCAAAGTGTCAGATTTCGAACGCAGGGGTTTTTAAAGCCACAGATAATGCGTAAAGTATTGCCAATGCTGAATATTTAAAATAAATCAATTATAATAAATATAGCAGGTATTTATTATTTACCTTGCCACACTATTGGCGGGATGGACTTTGACAGTAGTAAATTTGGCGTACGAATAACCTGCAAATGTTTTTTTTACCATGGGCGAGGTAGACTGTTACTGTAGTAAAATTTACCATGGTCAAAATTTACTACTATGCTAACCGGGCCTAAGTGTCGGGGCGTAACAGTCCCTATATACAGGGTGTCTCGTAGCTAATTGTTTAAACTTCAAGAATTGGTAAATCGAGTAAGTTAGAACGAAAAATATTCTTGATAATTTGCTGATTTTCTCCCTGCCTGGCGAATTAACAACTTTCTATTTTTTTATTTTTCAAAATTCGCATTCAAAAGGTTAAGTATTATGTCATACATTCCATAGATGAGAGTTCGATGACCTCAATATGTACTGACCCTCTGATCTAGTATTTGCAGGGTGGAAAAAATATATATAAATTATCACTTTTTTATTAAACAAACTAAATTAACTAAAAATTTAAGTAAACAAACGAGAGATGAGTCAGTACCGCAATACCGCACAGCGCAAACTAACATGAATTTGTGTCTGAAAGAATCTCTCAGGTACAGGAAACTTTTACCAGGTGCTGATATCGACACCACGGGAGTTTATTTAAATTAAAAAGTGCATCTTTTCGTTTTTTAAAAAAATAAATAAGTGCTTATGTAGTTGTTGAAATTGAAATAATATTCACTTAATTTAAAAATTTTAACATCAAAAATTGAATTACATGAATTATATGAAAACAGACTTTTTTTCGGAAGTAAATACATTTTCAAAGTAAAAATCTTTATCCTTCAATTCAATGAGACAGCACCTGAAAAATGATTTTTATGTATGACGTAATAAATAATAATATGCTTACATTTTTAATCCCCCATTACCTTAATATAAAATACAATATGTAATTCTAGTAAATGGACCTAAATAAATTATAATATTTTTTATTCATGAAAATATTTTTAGTACCACAGATATTTATAAATATTAATAAAAATGTTTACAATACTTACCTACATACGTTGTAAAATATAAACATCCATCCTACATTACGTTCCGCCATATAATTTTAGTACGCGAAGTAAAAAGGGATCAAGACTGCTTATTGCCGTCATGCATGGCGTCATGTTACTTACAATAAAGAATACCGTTACCAAACGCGATGCAATTCGCGCTCACGTTCAGATATTTTGCACAGGTGTCTTTTAAAATGATTCTAAAAGCTTGGGGCGCGTATGTTTCCCCTATTTTAACAAACATTTCAATAAACAGCATACCATGTTTTCATGTTTACAATACATCGTATTTATGTTAAATATTATTACTTTTACGTATTATGATATACCATTTTTAATTTATTGTTTTAACATTTTAGTTCAGTTTTTAATTTTAATCTTATTTGCATTTTAACATAATTAACTTAAAATATAGAATTATTTATTCCATATAAAATTATATTTTTAATCGTATTGATATAGTAGAGGTCCCACTCATTGGGCACCGCTGATATAACAATCATCATATTATCTGCTCATCTTATCATAGATAAGGGTATTCGTGGTTATATTTATCAATGAACAGGGACGTTGCCATTGAAAAATGTTACATTTTATTCGCGTGCATTTTGTTCACATGATCAGAAAATGGCGGAATCAGCAAACATGCCAGGCAGCCATTTTTATTTATTTTTAAATTACGACAAAAGATGGCAGTAAGATGAAGAAATGCATATCTAAGTTAATACATTACTTAATGGCCGCTTACATGGTAGATTAGAGACATCGATTTAAAACAAAAATGGTCACCTCTAGATCGGCCATATTTGTTGATTATTTCTGAAGAATAAGACAAAAACCGTAGATGGCAGTATGATGTCGAAAGGCCATGAAATTATCGCAGTGTTATTGCAGTGCGTAATTTTCGCGCAATTTTTTTTTGACGTTTCAAATGGCATTGTAATGAACAGCTATTGATTTTCGCGCGTTTTTTTATGTCAGGTATCGACATCCAGATTTCACAGCTTACAATAATCATAAATATTTTATATTTTTCCGCACAAGATAAAATTGATGATTTCACTCCGGAATTCGGTTAATTATGGTGAAATCATACATTATACTTAGAAAAATTTTCTGTAAGTTTTTTTGGATTTTTATAGGTTAGGTTTTATAGGAATGACACAATGATGACTTTTTAAAAGCGTCATTGAATTCGTTATTATTTCGCAGTTGTACACGTGACTTAAATACGCCTGTCTTACTACAGACCGGTCGAAGGAGTTTGTTCTTTTACGCGTCTGTTATTCAATATTTAAATTAAACAGTTCTGGTGATAGATAAACCTGTAACTTACTTACCATCACGCCGTTTCCGGGGTAGGCAGAGAGGATAGAGCGCCACACTCTTTTGTCCTGACACATAATTCTCGCCTCAACCACATTCATACATCTTCTCATACTTCTAAGCTCGATGAGTGATGGATTATTATTCTTCTCTTTTATTTTTCTTCTTCTTTTCCTGTCAAATCACTTTTTATGGTTTTATCAATGAGTATTAACAAAAGGTTTGTTTTTATTAAAACCTGGAGAAATGGGTTGATGGTTGTGTATGTCAGCTCTGTTTTATACAATTTTAGGATACCGAGAATAGTAGTGTTTTTTTTTACGTGGTTAGTAATCTAACCTAACCCTTCTCAAAGATCAACAGGCCTTTGACCCTTTTGGGTTATTAGTTGTGTACGTCGGGTCTATTTTTTACAATTCTGGGATACCGAGAAAAGTGGTATTTTTTTTTAGGTGCACGGGGTGAGTCTGTGTAGCTCCTGCACAATTTCTCCACCACCCCTTAGGTTGTTGGCTATGTACGTCGGCTCTGTTTCTTCCAATTCTGGGATACCGAGAAAAGTGTTTTTTTTTGTTGGGTGAGATTGAAAACAGAGTACTGCGTCTCTGCAGGATACGTCTGCTACCGTGCGGTAGCTGTGCGGGCAGGCTAGTCATCATCTACCTATTATTAAAGTCGTAAGCTATATTCCGTGGTGTATATATGTCGCGTTGTAACAATATCCGACACACACGGAAAGCGCTGTATCTAGCGAGCCTGCGAGCTATTTGGGTATTTTTGAATTTTGCCAGATAGCTGAAAAATGACAAACTTTTTCCCTTGACATTTTTTTCTTCCTCTTCGCCTTTATTTGTTACGACTGTTTAAGTTTAGTGAATTTCTTGCTATTATGTTTTTAATTTAGCCTAACTTTTAGATTTTCGCTCACAACTCTGCGAGTTTAAAAGCGAAAATTATTTAAAAATATTTCGGCGATGGCCCGCGGCCGATGGTATCGCCGTGCGTATTTTTTTTTTTTACCTCTTCTACTTTCTTTGCAAACCCTGATTAAGTGAATTTCTTATTTTTAGTTTTCCTCTGCGACATTACGACCAAAATTTTTTTTTATTATTCAAGATGTACAAAGCGATAGCGCGGAATTTATTCTGGGGGTTATTAACTCCCATCATTTCAATTTCATCTTTAAATTGTAAAAAACGCGTATTTTATTTTTTTGAAAAACGTATGAACCTACCTAGATGCGCCGAAAATGCGAAAAAACTGATACAAATAACCCCGTTTTGGCTAAATCTCGCGATTGAGTGAAGAAACAAATGAACCGTTTTTTTGGCTATTTGACATACTGAACGATGACAGACTTTGCGATTTATGAAAAATGTCGATTTAACATGAGAAATGACATACTTTTAGAATTGTTAACCATCTATGTACACAATTCGGTATGAAACGATATATAATAAAAACCGTATTAATGTACGGATTTTCGCGTCCATGCACCCTGAAGAATAATATTTACCCGCTACGAATAAAAAATAGTATTTTTATTTAATTATGTTTTAATATTATTTCATTTTAATAAAATATGTCTCATGAAAAATTAAAAAATTTTAGGTTTAAAATCAATCTCTCTAGACTATACAGTATGAACCGTTCATTTATAAATATTGTATTAACAAAGATATCAGTGTATGTGTGCACCATGCAGTAAAATATTAAACAAAACAGAATTAAAAGCATTATTTTTGTTTATTAATATTATTTAACGACATGGAATGAATAAAAATTTTATGTCAATTTTAAAATAGACCTAAAAATACATTTTTTCTTTATAACAAACTATGTTAGAGCATAATCCGGACTGTGAATTTCCATAAAATATTAAAACGAAATGGATTGGCAGAATTTTCATACATTTTCAGCATTATTATTAAAAAAATACTTTTTCAATCGATCTTTTTATGTTAAATAAATTTGGTCAGCTTTAATTTAAACTTAAAAAAAAACAACGATAGATGGCAATTTATGCGCCGTTTAAGATGAAAGTATTCGTTACTGTGGATACTAAAACGAATAACATTAAAATATCTAACAGAACAATTAGAGTTTGAAGTGTAGCGACCAGAGTTCAAATCTACCACCATCTCAGTCGGCCTCGACGCTAGCGACAGCGTTGCCGGTTGCTGCCACAAGCCTGGCGCTGAATTCACCGCTAGCGAGCCTTTCTAGTTTCAGCGTTCTACAATGGCGGTCGCGCCGGCTCGCGAGAGCCAGGCGAGATCGCCGACCCGCTTCACTTCATTTATATTTCATATTCATTCGTTCATTTCATTCTGTCTTTCTTGTTGTTTTTATCAGATTAGCACAATAAAACCTCAACACGCCAAATCGTTTATCTTTCATTTTAACCACCGACATAACCCCCAAAGAAGATTAATTACTTAGATATACATTATTATATTACATACGTTATTATATTTTATTTTAAATATTCATTTATAATAGTTATCCAATTTGTAAGCCATCATCACTTTGCTTCAATCTCGGTATTTTACAAATACTATTTAATTATGGCATCCAAGAATTGTAAAACGATTTTTTTACGAAACTTAACGTAAAGTAACAATTTAAAACAATTACGAGCAAATTAATAAGCATATGTAGGTACTTTACCATAACATTAGTTCCGTTCGCATTGTAATTAATTATAATGTTTGAAAATGTCATCATGTTTGATTTTTTGTTATTATTTTCAATATGATTATATATTTTTACTTAATTATAACAACATTGTTCGTTTGCATTTGCTTTTTATCAGTTTGATAGTGATTATCAGATTCATTTAAATGAAATAAAACTTAGATTATTAATCTGTGGTTTATGATGATCCATGGCAAAGGATTGTCGATGGTGCGACATCATCTATGGACGACGCGGGAAAGAATCAGTGAAAAAGCGCGCGCGAAGGAGTGTTGACGTTGTGTGGAAAAAGGTATTAACGGTGAAAAAGGTGACAATAACAAAGTTTGAAAAAGATATCGAAAGGAGAGTGATTCCCAGAAATAAAGTGAACGGTGCTCTGAACGCAGTTATTTCTAATAGGAACGAAGCAAAACTAGAAGTTCATAATGAAGTTCTGGTACCAACACTAATGAATGGAAGTGAAGCCTAGCATTGGCAAAAAAAAAGAATAAAAGTAGACTGATTGTGGTGAAGATCACATAAGTGAAGAATGAACAATTAGGAATGAATCTGTTTGTAGCATAGTCAATGGAATTAAGAGAGAAAGTTGCTGAAATGGTTTGGACATGTGAAATATATGTAATGCAAGGACAATATATGACGCTAGTGTTGATGATACCAGAAATAGAGGATGTCTGCGAAGACTTGAGGTGATCCAAAAAGTAAAATGCGATGATCCCGTAAAGGGTTTTTGGAATGTTCCTGCAGATCTTACGACGGGAAGAGTGTGGTGCGACGCAAGTTCATTAGCGTTCGGAGCTATGGTGGAAATTGATGGGAAAGTTGTAGAAGATATGTCATGGTTAAGAAAGACCACGGACGTTGGTCATATCAATGTGGCAGAACTTGACTCTGTTGTTAAGGGAATAACGCTGGCATTGAAATGGGGACTAAGAGCTATGGAGTTGATGTCAGATTCCGCAACAGTGGTGGGATGGGTCACGTCTGTTTTGACGAAGGATCACCGGATCAGAGTTTCTGGTATGTCTGAAATGTTAGTCAAAAGGAGGCTTGGACTGATAAAAGAACTGGTGGACGAATATGGTCTCGAGTTGACCATCACTCTTGTTAAGTCAATAGAAAACAAGGCAGATCCTTTGACAAGAGTTGATCGCAGCTGGCACAGAAGTGATGTGGCGGCTGTGGGAGTGGTTGAAAACTCTGATGTGAAACGCTTGCATGAGCAACATCATTTTGGTGTAGACAGGACTCTTCATCTGAACCGACTGGTGAACCCGGACGTTCGGAGAGAGGAAGTGGTGGAATGCGTAAGAAACTGCATACAGTGCCGGACCATAGATCCAGCGCCTGATAGGCACAACTCTGGAGTGTTGAACGTGGAGCGCAATTGGAGTAGGATCGCAGTTGATGCGACACACTTTGGGAGTAAGTGCTACCTCACTGTCATCGATTGTGGGCCGAGTAGGTTTGCCTTGTGGAAAGAAATTAGAGCCGAGAGCAGTGAAGATGTGGTCCGTAATTTAAAGGAAGTCTTTAGAGAAAGAGGTCCCCCGGACGAAATTTTACTCGATAATAGTAGAGCATTCCGTTCTCTGGCGCTACGAGAATTGTGTAGGGAGTGGGGTTTTCGCCAGAGGTTCAGAGCCGCTTATCGACCGTCAGGGAATGGAATAGTCGAAAGGCATCACCGCACGATAAAGAGGACTGCGGCACGGAGCAAGATCGATCCCCTGCAAGCTGTATTCTGGTACAACTTAGCATCTGCCCACCCGGGTCAAGAAGAGACGTCGCCTGCCAACATTGTGCATGCTTACATGTGGCGGCACCCACTCGTACCACCTGCTGAACTAGAAGAAACCAAGGAATCCTCGTACCGCCCAGGCGATGTTGTAGTTTTGAAGCCGCCCAATGCAAGGTGTACCACAAGGTGGCAGCCTGGTATTGTCACTCGGGTTGTGAGTGACAACAACGTAGAGATAGACGGTGTGCCAAGGCATGTGCTGGACATTAGACGACTGTTTGACGACAGTGAAGAAAGCGAATCAGAAGATGCAGACGATGAGGAGCTCAGTGAGGCTGTGGAGCTGGATGAAGGCATAGCAGCAGAAGATGATGTGCCAAACAAATCCGAAGGACCAAGACGGGGAACCAGGGTTCGGCGGCCCCCGCAGTGGCTCAATGATTATGAGTGTTGATTGGTGATGAGGACATCAGGAGGGCGTGTGGTTTATGATGATCCATGGCAAAGGATTGTCGATGGTGCGACATCATCTATGGACGACGCGGGAAAGAATCAGTGAAAAAGCGCGCGCGAAGGAGTGTTGACGTTGTGTGGAAAAAGGTATTAACGGTGAAAAAGGTGACAATAACAACCCGGTGTTTATGTAACTTTAAAAAAGTGCTATGGTCCAAGTGTGTATATATTATTATACAGAGATATTAATAGTACTTTCTGAAAGAGGATGATGCCAACGCCTCCAAATGTTCATTCTCATGTGTCTATTAATTTGAATATATACTCTTTCTATTTTGTTTTATTTGTATATAGGTATATTTACTATAGTGCAATCTGAATAATATTGTCAATCGGTTATCGTTATTTTAATCACTGTATATAAAATTTATTAAAAATAATCTGCTTATTATAATCATTATTTTTAATTTCAAAATAGTATAAATATTTTGAAAAGAGTGTTTTGCGTCTTTCAAGTCTTAATAAACATATCGTGTTTGTAATATTTTGTCAAGTAACGTCGATTTTAAGATTATTATTTATTTAAATGGATATAAATATAATACGCCTGTGGGTTGGCAATAGGTGTAACGCACAGCTAATAATTTGAATTAAAGAGATACCCCGTGGACACATAATGATTTTGTCTGTGAGTTTTAGTTGAGTACTCATGTTTTTAAACCTTCTAGAGAATGACGAAAGTGTACTGTTTCTATCTTACATGTGTTTGTCATATCGTTTTTATATAGAAATCCCGGTTTTAATAATTAAATTCTCGAGTATAAATGAGTAACGCTTGGTTGACTACAATTGAAATAGTTTTAGTATACAACAGGAGTTTATATATTATTATAGCTGGTTAACACTGGTTTTTTTTTAATGGATTGGTTAGTTCAAGTGCGATTTTAATTTTAATTTACTTAATTTTTTTAGTAAATAAACTGCTTACTTACTTACCATCACGCCGATTCCCCGCGGAGGTAGGCAGAAGGCTAGAGCGCCATACTCTTCTGTCCTGACACACAATTCTCGCCTCATTCACATTCATACATCTTCTCATACAAGCTCGCCGATTGTTGAGGCTTCTAACAGCACCATACTCCATTAACTGGTTTACCTGGTCGTGCCAAGTCTTCCACGGACGTCCTCTATTTCTGGCATCATTAATACTTGATTATATTGGTTAGTTTCAGTGCGATTTTAATTTTGTAAAATTCTACAAGTAGGTGAATATGCAATGTATTTTGAAACATGAAAAATTTCTTCTTTTTTTTCTTATTTTCCTATCAAAACACTTTTTATAATTTTATTAAGTGTATTGGATATATTTATATTTTTTTTCTTCTGCAAATTGACAACTGAGTACTGCGTCTCTACAGGATACGTCTGATACCGGGCAGTAGCCGGTATATGGGTACGCTAGTCATATATATTAAAGTCGTAACGGGTATTTCGTGGTGTTTGCAAAAAATCAGGCGGCCAACTCCGTCACACCGCGCGATCGCTTTTTAGGGGCTTTCCCGCCAGATATTTGGAAATTTTTTTTTTTTGCCAGACGGCCGAAGGCCGACGTAAACTTTTCGCCATAGACACTTTTCGTCTACCGCCACTCCTCGATTTACGGCGACCGTTTCGGTTTGGCCGATTTCTAGCTGTTTTTCATTTTTATTTAGCCTAACTCGCACTTTATCGCTCGCCGCTCCGCGAGTTTGAGAGCCAAAATTATTTTTATACATTTCGGCGACGGCCCGCGGCCGACCGCATCGCCGGGCGTACTTTATAAATTTTTCTCGCTTTTAGTTTTTTCGCAAAACTCGAAAAAGTGAATTTCGTTTTTTTCACTTTTCCTCCGCCGCTCGGAGAGATATATTTTTTTTTTACCACTCTATTTGCGGGAAACGATCGCCCGGAATTTATTAGCGAGTATGCAGACTCCCATCTCTTCATTTGGATCTTTAAAATGTAAAAAAACATTTTTTTTTTTTTGAAAAACGCACGGACCTACCTAGATGCGCTGAAAATGCGAAAAAACTGACACTTTATGCCCCGTTAACTGAAATCTCCCGGCCGCGCAAAACAAATGAAACACGGTTTTTTCCATATTGACAGCGAACGAATGACAAACTCTGCGATTTATGAAAAATGTCGATTTTCATATGAAAAAATGTACATTTTTTATTTGAAATGCGTCTCTATACACTATTCGGTACTAGCGGTACATGAGAAAACCCCTTATTTATGTAAAAATCTTTGCGTTTATGCTCCCTGAAGGATAATATATACCCGATACGAATTAAAAATAGTATTTTTAATAAATTATGTTTAAATATTATATCATGTCCATGTAAAAATGTCCATTTTCACGTGAGAAATGAAACATTTGAAAATTATTTCTACACTCTATGTAACATTGAGCTTATTAAATAAATATTGTAATAATACAGGTAACGGTTCATTCGACCACCTTGAAGCGAAATATGTGACGAATCCGAATTAAAAAGAGTATTTTTATTTAAATATGTACATTAACATTTTACGACATTTTTTTTCTCTCTTTATCTTTACCGCCGAATAAAACGATTTTTCGGTAGAAATGTATTTATTTTATTAAAGAAAACTACTTTTTTAAATTTATGGCATCTTATAGCCTTTTCAGAATATTAATAAATGTTATAGATAATAAACGAAATTTAATAATTAATTTGCCGCGTATCCATGTGCATTTTTACAAATTTGACAACAGATGTCACTAACCATGCCTTTTTTCAGAAAAAAAAATATATTAAATAATTTTGGTAAGGAAAATATGTTTACAGATTATGAGATTTTCTACTATTAATATTTTTCTAATAAATATAATTTATTTTCCACAAAAGGGTGAGGAATATTTTAAATGTTTTTTTTTTTATGTAAACAATTTTTTTTAAGTATAAGATTTTTTTAGTACAACTTATTTTATAGAGATGTCGCCATACATACCGTTTGTTTGCAGATTCTCTACCGTTAATATTTCTTAATAAATATAATTTAGTTTCCTCAAAAAGGTGGAGAATATTTTTTAATGTTAAAAAATACACGATAAAATATTTATGAATTTTAAATGTTTTTTTTTTTATGTAAACAATTTTTTTAAGTGAAGAGCGCGAGATGCGTTTTAAATATATAGAAATTTAATACGGATAAAAAATTTCATTTACAAATTGAAATTTTTCGCGATGTTTTTTTTGTTTTTTAAACTTTTATCGATAAGAGTGCCATTTAGTAACACCTTCTTCTTTGATTTTCACAAACGACGTAGAGGATAGTGCGCCGCACAGTGCAGATAATTGGAATGCTGCCTATTATTATTTTTAAATTCAAAATAGTATGAATATTCTGAAAAGAGTGTTTTGCGTCATTCAAGTCTTATTAAACATATCGTGTTGGATATAAATATAATATGCCTTTTGGTTGGCAAATGGTGTAACGCGCAGTTAATAATTTGAATTAAAGAGATATGTGTATATATTAAAGAGACGCCTGGTTGACTGCAATTGAAATAGCATTGGCGTTAGTTTTAGTATACAACAGGAATTTATATATTATTATAGCTCGATTAATGTATTTATATGAACACTGTTTTTTTTTTATTATATTGGTTAATTAAGGTGTAATTTTAATTTTTATTAATCTAATTTTCATAGTAAATTAATATAAACTGCTTACTTATTTACCATCACGCCGTTTCCCCGCGGAGGTAGGCAGAAGGATAGAGCGCCATACTCTTCTATCCTGACACAAAATTCTCGCTTCATTCACACTCATACATCTTCTTATACGAGCTAACCGATTGTCGAGGCTTCTAACAGAACCATCCTCCGTTAACTGGTTTACCTGATCGTGCCAAGTCTTCCACGGACGTCCTCTATTTCAGGTGTCATAAACACTCGATTAATCCAACAGTATCAACTGCTTACTTACTTACTTACCATCACGCCGTTTCCCCGCAAGGATAGGCAGAGAGAGGCAATAAACTTTGAAAAACACTATGAATTTGAGGATTACATTCAGGGATTAATATATTCAAACGACGAACAACAATTAATGAATTTTTACAATAAATTATATGTTTTTAAAAATAATGTTAAAAGAAATGTAGCTTTAGATAAATAGTTAATAGTCGTCTTATTCTTTAATAAATTAGGTTCAATAATTATATTTTTTATCTATTTACACGATAAAAATCAACATCATCATCATCATCATCATCGTTTAAATCGCCACCTTCTTTGATTTTCACAAACGACGTAGAGGATAGTGCGCCGCACAGTGCAGATAATTGGAATGCTGCCTATTATTATTTTTAAATTCAAAATAGTATGAATATTCTGAAAAGAGTGTTTTGCGTCATTCAAGTCTTATTAAACATATCGTGTTGGATATAAATATAATATGCCTTTTGGTTGGCAAATGGTGTAACGCGCAGTTAATAATTTGAATTAAAGAGATATGTGTATATATTAAAGAGACGCCTGGTTGACTGCAATCGAAATAGCATTGGCGTTAGTTTTAGTATACAACAGGAATTTATGCTAGGACACCATGCAGTAAAATATAATTATAAGCATTAGTTTTGTTTAATTATGTATTAATATTATTTAACGACATGGAATGAATAAAAATTTTATGTCAATTTTAGAATAGACATAAAAATACATTTTTTCTTTATAACAAACTATGTTAGAGCATAATCCGGACTGTGAATTTCTGTCAAATATTAAAACGAAATGGATTGGCAAAATTTTCATACATTAAAAAAATACTTTTTCAATCGATCTTTTTATGTTAAAAATATTTGGTAAGGCTTAATTTCAACTTCCAAAAAACAACGAAAGATGGCAATATGCGCTGTTTAAGAGGAAAGTATTCATTACTGTGGATACTAATACGAATAACATTAAAATATCTAAATAGAACAATAAGAGTTTGAAGATTAATTATTTAAATATACATTATTATATTACATACGTTATTATATTTTATTTTAAATAATCATTTATATTAGTTATCCAATTTGTAAGCCATCATCACTTTGCTTCTATCTCGGTATTTTACAAATACTATTTAATTATGGCGTCCAAGTATTGTAAAACGATTTTTTTATGAAACTTAACGTAAACAAGTAACAATTTAAAACAATTACGAGTAAATTAATAAGTATATGTAGTAGGTACTTTACCATAACATTAGTTCCGTTCGCATTGTAATTAATTATATATAATATTATTTTTAATATGATTATATATTTTTACTTAATTATAACAACATTGTTCGTTTGCATTTGCTTTTTATCAGTTTGATAGTGATTATCAGTTTCATTTAAATGAAATAAAACTTAAATTATTAATCGACAACCCGGTGTTTATGTAACTTTAAATAAGTACTATGGTCCAAAAGTATTATTTTTAACAAAAGTATAAATACAAACTGTGGCACCCCAGTTATTCCGAACCCGGTTAATCTGATTCTGGTTTATCCGATCCAGGTTAATCTGACCGTGGTTAATCCGACATCGGTTAATCCGACACCGGTTAATCCGTCACCGGTTAATTCGACAATGGTTAATCCGACACCGGTTAATCTGACACCGGTTAATTCACACCGGTTAATCTGACATCGGTTAATCCGACGCCGGTTAATCCGACACCGGTTAATCCGACACCGGTTAATCCGTCATTATCATCGTTTAAATTACCACCTTCTTCTTTGATTTTCACAAACGTCGTAGAGGATAGTACGCCGCACAGTGCAGATAATTGGAATGCTGCCTATTATTATTTTTAAATTCAAATTAGTATGAATATTTTGAAAAGAGTGTTTTGCGTCATTCAAGTCTTATTAAACATATCGTGTTGGATATAAGTATAATATGCCTGAGAGTTGGCAATTGGTGTAACGCACAGCTAATAATTTGAATTAAAGAGATATGTGTATATATTAAAGAGACGCCTGGTTGACTGCAATCGAAATAGCATTGGCGTTAGTTTAAGTATACAACAGGAGTTTATATATTATTATAGCTCTATTAATGTATTTATATGAACACTTTTTTTTATTATATTGGTTAGTTTAAGTGCAA
The DNA here is from genome assembly GCA_022840565.1 of Eubasilissa regina. NCBI lineage: Eukaryota > Metazoa > Arthropoda > Insecta > Trichoptera > Phryganeidae > Eubasilissa > Eubasilissa regina. The sequence continues at coordinate 1,979,552 of JAINEB010000026.1, forward strand.
TTATATTATAATTTACTTAATTTTCTGTATTATTATTATGTATGAGTATGTCTATTATTATTTTTAAATTCAAAATAGTATGAATATTGTTTTTAGACGTTCAATACTTAGTTATCTTATTATTAATTACCATCACGCCGTTTCTCCGCGGGGGTAGGCAGAGAGGATAGAGCGCCATACTCTTCTGCCTTGACACACAATTCTCGCCTCACTCACATTCATACATCTTCTAATACAAGCTCGCTGATTGTTGAGCCTTCGAACAGAACCATTCTCCGTTAACTGGTTTACCTGATCGTGCCAAGTCTTCCACTGACGTCTTCTATTTCTGGTGCCACAACCCTTGATTATATTGGTTGGTTTTTGTGCGATTTTAATTTTGAAAAATTCTACAAGTAGGTGAAAACGTAATGTATTTAAAAACATGAATTATTCCTTCTTATTCTTCTTATTTTCCTATCAAAACACTTTTTATAGTTTTATTAAGTGTGTTAAGATTTTTTTTTTCTTCTGAAAATTGACAACAGAGTACTGCGTCTCTGATACGTCTGCTGCCGGGCGGCAGCTGTGCGGGTAAGCTAGTCATATATATTAAAGTTATAGGCCCTATTTCGTGTTGTTTATATGTCACAACCGGCTAGGTAGTCACACCGCGCGATCGCTTTTTAGGGGCTTTCCCGCCAGATATCTGGGTATTTTTTATTTTTGCCAGACGTCCGAAGGCCGAAGTAAACTTTTCGCCCTAGACACTTTTTCTCCACCGCCGCTCCTCGATTTATCGCGACCGTTTCGGTTTGGCCAAATTCTAGCTATTTTATATTTTTATTTAGCCTAACTTTTACATTTTCGCTCATAACTCTGCGAGTTTAAAAGCGATAATTATTTTTAAATATTCGGGCGATGGCCCGCGGCCGACCGCATCGCCAGGCGTACTTTTTAAATTTTTACCGCTTTTAGTTTTTTCGCAAAACTCGAAAAGGTGAATTTCATTTTTTTCACTTTTTCTCCGTAACCTTTGGATGAATTAATTATTTTTATATTTTAGGAGATAGATCGAGACGCTCCAGAATTTATTTCAAAGATAACAAACTCCTATAATTTAACCGACGTCTTTTTAATGTAAAAAACGCGAAAAAAAATGTGAAAATTTTATCAGAGTACCTAAAATTGTAAAATTATTAAAACGACTTACCCCAAATACCGGTTGTCGAAATTTTTCTCAAGTCTATGGCCATAACTCGAAGGCCGCAAAGAATTTTTATTCGCCGGACAATTTGATTCGTCGGCGAAATTCGGCCTTCCGTTGGCTGGACAAATTGATTGGTCCTCAAGCTTGCAGTTCATTCGCCGAAAAAATTTATTGGGCGTTGGTATTTTTTTATTGGTTATAATAATATTCACGCAAAATGGGCGCTAATTATATTATTGATAACAGCTGTTTATGTCAAATTTTTTTAACCTAAAATATAGTTTGACAGTTGTGTCAAGACGGCCATGCTGACGTTTTGACTTACGAAATGAATTCGATAGAGGGCAGTAATATGTGGAATTGGTATTATAGGTTTTTTTAATATATTAGTTAGTTTAAGAGCGATTTTAATTTTTTTAAATGCTATTGATAGCTAAATTTATATTAATTTATTTAATAAAAATTAATTTATTATTTAAACACACTACTAAATGTATTGATGATTTTAATTATTTTTTAGAGTTAATTAATTTTTTTACGGAAAAGAATTATACCGAGAAAAATTGTATTTTTTCTCTTGGGTTGCCGGCTATGCTGGCTATGCTTGCCGTTAGAAGCATCGCCGATTGTCGAGGCTTCTAACGGAACCATCCTCCGTTAACTGGGTTACCTGATCGTGCCAAGTCTTCTACGGACGTCCTCTATTTCAGGTGCCAACAACACTTACTTACTTACCATCACGCCGTTTCTCCGCAGGGGTAGGCAGAGAGGATAGAGCGCCATACTCTTCTGTCCTGACACAAAATTTTCGCCTCATTCACACTCATACATATTCTCATACAAGCTAACCGATTGTCGAGGCTTCTAACAGAACCATCCTCCGTTAACTGGTTTACCTGATCGTGCCAAGTCTTCCACAAAATAAATAAAATATTTATGAATTAATTTTAAATGTTTTTTTTTTATGTAAACATTTTTTTGAAATACAGCGCTTGAATAGTCGTTGAAATACGTTGAAATTTCTTAAGAATAAGAAAGTCCATTTTAAAATTGAAATTTTTTCGCGATGTTTTTTTTTATGGCCGGCCAATGTTTTGTAAAAGTATGTTTTTTAAACTTTTATCGATAAGAGTGCTATTTTTATTATCATTGGGTATTTTTGAATTTTGCCAGATAGCTGAAGAATGACATAAACTTTTTCCCCTTGACACTTTTTTCTTCCTCTTCTCCTCTATTTGTTACGACCGTTTAAGTTTAGTGAATTTCTTGCTATTATGTTTTTAATTTAGTCTAACTTTTAGATTTTCGCTCACAACTCTGCGAGTTTAAAAGCGAAAATTCTTTTTAAATATTCAGGCGGTGGTCCGCGGCCGACCACATCGCCGGGTGTACTTTTTAAATTTTTCCCGATTTTAGTTTTTTCGCAAAACTCGAAAAGGTGAATTTCGTTTTTATGTATTTTTCTCCGTAACCTTACGACGAATTAATTATTTTTATATTTTAGGAGATAGATCGAGACGCTCCAGAATTTATTTCAAAGATAACAAACCCCTATAATTTAACCGACGTCTTTTATATGTAAAAAACGAGAAAAAAAATTTGAAAATTTTATCAGAGTACCTAAAATTGTAAAATTATTAAAATAACTGACCCCCAAAATATCGATTTTAGAAATTTTTCTCAAATCTATGGCCATAACCGAAGGCCGTAAAGTATTTTGATTGGGCCTATGTTTTGATTGGGCCTATGTTTTCATTGGTCCGCACTGTAAGATCTTTCATTGGACAAGTGATCCGATTCGCCCTGGCCGTTTATTGGCGGAAGGCATTTATTGGTCTAAAGATATAGTAATATTCATGCATTGGTTAGATTAATGTTCATGCAAAATGGCCGCTAATTATATTATTGATAACAGCTGTTTCATATAAAAAAAAATTAAAAATTGGTATTATAGGTTTTTTGAATATATTAGTTTAATTTTTTTAAATGCTGTTGATAGCTAAATTTATATTAATTTATTTAATAAAAATTAATTTATTATTTAAACACACTTTATGGTTTTATTAAATATATTGATGATTAAAAATATTATTTATAACAAAATTTTTATTTATAACAAACATTATTTTAACAAAAATATTATTTATAACAAAAATATTATTTTTAATATTATTTTTATATTATTTTTAACAAAAATATTATTTATAACAAAAGTATAAATACAAACTGTGGCACCCCGGTTATTCCGAACCCGGTTAATCTGATTCTGGTTAATCCGATCCAGGTTAATCTGACCGTGGTTAATCCGACATCGGTTAATCCGACACCGGTTAATCCGTTACCGGTTAATTCGACAATGGTTAATCCGACACCGGTTAATCCGACACCGGTTAATTCGACACCGGTTAATCCGACACCGGTTAATTCGACAATGGTTAATCCGACACCGGTTAATCCGACGTCGGTTAATCCGACACGGTTAATCCGTCACCGGTTAATTCGACAATGGTTAATCCGACACCAGTTAATCCGACACCGGTTAATTCGACATCGGTTAATCCGACACCGGTTAATGCGACACCGGTTAATTCGACACCGGTTAATCCGACACCGGTTAATTCGACAATGATTAATCCGACACCGGTTAATCCGACGTCGGTTAATCCGACACCGGTTAATCCGTCACCGGTTAATTCGACATTAGTTAATCCGACACCAGTTAATCCGACACCGGTTAATCCGACACCGGTTAATCCGACACCGGTTAATCCGACACCTGTTAATTCGACACCGGTAAATCCGACACCGGTTAATCCAACGTCGGTTAATCCGACACCGGTTAATCCGACACCGGTTAATCCGACACCGGTTAATCCGACACCGGTTAATCCGACACCGGTTAATCCGACACCGGTTAATTCGACATCGGTTAATCCGACACCGGTTAATCCGACACCGGTTAATCCGACACCGGTTAATCCGTCATTATCATATAATTGGTGTAACGCACCATTACATGATAATGACGGATTACATCATTATATTTATATCCAACATATCGTGTTGGATATAAATATAATACGCCTGTGCATTGGCAATCCGTGTAACGCACAGCAAATAATTTGAATTAAAGAGATATGTGTATATATTAAAGAGACGCCTGGTTGACTGCAATTGAAATAGCATTGGCGTTAGTTTTAATATACAACAGGAATTTATATATTTTTATAGCTCTATTAATGTATTTATATGAACAATGGTTTTTTTGATTATATTGGTGCCATAATCGGAGTTTCCACCAAAATAAAAACTCGAGATGTTAATATTCTTATAAATGGTCTAGACATTATTTTTATGGTGATCCAACAGAAGTGTTATGGACACCATTTTGTTTCCGAATCAATGTTTATAAAGCACAGCCATCTTCCACATTGAGATATGTGGTAAACATACGTTTCAAGCTTTTTAACTGTCATTATTTTGCTGTATATTTCCAAAACATAAGTTTTTCGCGCAAAATTTGAAATAATGTAAGCACAGACATTTTATACATATAGTTAGATTCATGCTGTGAATTTGTTTAAATAGTATTCACGGGAATTACAAGTGTGTCCAGAATGACACAATATATTTATTTTTAAATGCGGTATTATTATTTCGATAATGTGGTAAAAAATAAAATGTTTGAGATGATTTTACTTCTGAAATATATTTTTTACTATATATAGAACAGAATAGCGTTTATACATATTGAAAAACTGAATGAATAACAAAGCCTATTTTCAATATGAGTTTTCATTTGCGATGTATTTAAGTTTACATATAGTATATATTTCGGAAGTGAACGTAGCCCTGTTATTCTTTTAATCTTCCTTTCGCATTGCTTTACAAAGTAAGATGGTCATCAAAAAATATGTCCACATGATCATAAACATGGCAGATTTGAAAAAAAATGACATTATGTTTCTCAACTTTGTAATAAAGTTTGTTTAGTAAATAATATGAATTGATTATTTACAAGCACGTAGACACGAAGCTAAGGGTATTCGTGGTTATATTTATCAATGAACAGGGACGTTACTATTGAAAAATATTACATTTTATTCGGGTGCATTTGGTTCACATCACAATGGCGGAATCAACAAACATACCAGGCAGCCATTGTTGTTTATTTTTAAATAACGACAAAAGATGGCAGTAAGATGAAGAAATCCGTATCTATGTTAATACATTATTTTTCCGCACAAGATAAAATTGCTGATTTCACTCCGGAATTTGGTTAATTATGGTGAAATCATACATTATACTTAGAAAAATTTTCTGTACGTTTTTTTTGGATTTTTATAGGTATTATAATCAAACTTCAGTTATTGATGTAAAAGATGAAAGAAATTCCTACAAAATGACCCTTACTGATGATGACAAAAGAAAGTGAATGTAACACGCATACAGAAGATATTTCAGAAGCTTCTCCAACATATGTCTAGATGCAAGATTCGCAAGAAATCCTTTGACGTGGTGTTTATACAGAGCAACAAACTTTGAAAAACACTATGAATTTGAGGATTACATTCAGGGAATAATATATTCAAACGGCGAACAACAATTAACGAATTTTTACAATAAATTATATGTTTTTAAAAATAATGTTAAAGGAAATGTAGCTTTAGATAAATAGTTGTATTATTTTTTAATAAATTAGGTTCAATAATTATATTTTTTATCTATTTACACGATAAAAATCATAATCATCGTTTAAATCGCCACCTTCTTTGATTTTCACAAACGACGTAGAGGATAGTACGCCGCACAGTGCAGATAATTGGAATGCTGCCTATTATTATTTTTAAATTCAAAATAGTATGAATATTTTGTAAAGAGTGTTTTGCGTCATTCAAGTCTTATTAAACATATCGTGTTGGATATAGGTGTAATAGGGGGTTGGCAATAGGTGTAACGCGCAGCTAATAATTTGAATTAAAGAGATATGTGTATGTATTAAAGAGACGCCTGGTTGACTGCAATTGAAATAGCATTGGCGTTAGTTAGAGTATACAACAGGAGTTTATATATTATTATAGCTCTATTAATGTATTTATATGAACACTGGTTTTTTTGATTATATTGGTTAGTTTGAGTGCGATTTTATTTTTGAAAAATTCTACAAATAGGTGAATACGTAATGTATTTAAAAAGATGAATTATTCCTTCTTCTTCTTCTTATTTTCCTATCAAAACACTTTTTATAATATTATTAAGTGTGTTAAGATTTTTTTTTCTGCAAATTGACAACAGAGTACTGCGTCTCTGATACGTCTGCTGCCGGGCGGCAGCTGTGCGGGTAAGCTAGTCATCATATATATTAAAGTCGTAACGGGTATTTCGTGGTGTTTGCAAAAAATCACGCGGCCAACTCCGTCACACCGCGCGATCGCTTTTTAGGGGCTTTCCCGCCAGATATTTGGAAATTTTTTTTTTTTGCCAGACGGCTGAAGGCCGACGTAAACTTTTCGCCATAGACACTTTTCGTCTACCGCCACTCCTCGATTTACGGCGACCGTTTCCGTTCGGCCGATTTCTAGCTGTTTTTCATTTTTATTTAGCCTAAATCGCGCGTTTTCGCTCGCCGCTCCGCCATTTTGAGAGCCAAAATTATTTTTATACATTTCGGCGACGGCCCGCGGCCGACCGCATCGCCGGGCGTACTTTATAAATTTTTCCCGCTTTTAGTTTTTTCGCAAAACTCGAAAAAGTGAATTTCGTTTTTTTCACTATTTCTCCGCCGTTCAGAGAGATATATTTTTTTTTTACCACTCTATTTGCGGAAAACGATCGCCCGGAATTTATTAGCGAGTATGCAGACTCCCATCTCTTCATTTGAATCTTTAAAATGTAAAAAAACATTTTTTTTTTTTGAAAAACGCACGGACCTACCTAGATGCGCCGAAAATGCGAAAAAACTGACACTTTATGCCCCGTTAACTGAAATATCACGACCGCGCAAAACAAATGAAATACGTTTTTTTCCAGAATGACAGCGAAACATTGACAAACTTTGCGATTTATAAAAAATGTCGATTTTCACATGAAAAAATGTACATTTTTTTATTAGAAAAGCGTCTCTATACACTATTCGGTACTAGCGGTACATGAGAAAACCCCTTATTTATGTAAAAATCTTTGCGTTTATGCTCCCTGAAGGATAATATATACCCGATACGAATTAAAAATAGTATTTTTAATAAATTATGTTTAAATATTATATCATGTCCATGTAAAAATGTCCATTTTCACGTGAGAAATGAAACATTTGAAAATTATTTCTACACTCTATGTAACATTGAGCTTATTAAATAAATATTGTAATAATACAGGTAACGGTTCATTCGACCACCTTGAAGCGAAATATGTGACGAATCCGAATTAAAAAGAGTATTTTTATTTAAATATGTACATTGACATTTTACGACATTTTAATTAATAAATGTTTTAAATGAAATTTAATAATTAATTTGTGCGCATTTTTTACAAATTTGACATACAGATGTCGCTATACATGCGGTTTTAGAAAAATAAATATATTAAATAATTTTGGTATGGAAAATATGTTTACAGATTATGAGATTTTCTACTATTAATATTTTTCTAATAAATATAATTTATTTTCCACAAAAGGGTGAGGAATATTTTAAATGTTTTTTTTTTATGTAAACAATTTTTTTTAAGTATTAGATTTTTTTAGTAAAACTTATTTTACATAGATGTCGCCATACATACCGTTTGTTTGCAGATTCTCTACCGTTAATATTTCTTAATAAATATAATTTAGTTTCCAATCCAACAGTATCAACTGCTTACTTACTTACTTACCATCACGCCGTTTCTCCGCAAGGATAGGCAGAGAGAGGCAATAAACTTTGAAAAACACTATGAATTTGAGGATTACATTCAGGGATTAATATATTCAAACGACGAACAACAATTAATGAATTTTTACAATAAATTATATGTTTTTAAAAATAATGTTAAAAGAAATGTAGCTTTAGATAAATAGTTAATAGTCGTCTTATTCTTTAATAAATTAGGTTCAATAATTATATTTTTTATCTATTTACACGATAAAAATCAACATCATCATCATCATCATCATCGTTTAAATCGCCACCTTCTTTGATTTTCACAAACGACGTAGAGGATAGTACGCCTCACAATGCAGATAATTGGAATGCTGCCTATTATTATTTTTAAATTCAAAATAGTATGAATATTTTGAAAAGAGTGTTTTGCGTCTTTCAAGTCTTAATAAACATATCGTGTTTGTAATATTTTTTAAGTAATGTCGATTTTAAGATTATTATTTATTTAAATGGGTATAAATATAATACGCCAGTGAGTCGGCAATAGGTGTAACGCACAGCTAATAATTTGAATTAAAGAGATACCCCGTGGACACATAATGATTTTGTCTGTGAGTTTTAGTTGAGTACTCATGTTTTTAAACCTTCTGGAGAATAACAAAAGTGTACTGTTTCTATCTCACGTGTGTTTGTCATATCGTTTTTATATAGAAATTACGGTTTTAATAATAAAATTTTCGAGTATAAATGAGTAACGCCTGGTTGACTGCAATTGAAATAGCATTGGCGTTAGTTTTAGTATACAACAGGAATTTATGCTAGGCCACCATGCAGTAAAATATAATTAAAAGCATTAGTTTTGTTTAATTATGTATTAATATTATTTAACGACATGGAATGAATAAAAATTTTATGTCAATTTTAGAATAGACATAAAAATACATTATTTCTTTATAACAAACTATGTTAGAGCATAATCCGGACTGTGAATTTCTGTAAAATATTAAAACGAAATGAATTGGCAGAATTTTCGTACATTAAAAAATTACTTTTTCAATCGATCTTTTTATGTTAAAAATATTTGGTAAGGCTTAATTTCAACTTCATAAAAACAACAATAGATGGCAATTACATTAGTTATCCAATTTGTAAGCCATCTTCACTTTGCCTCTATCTCGGTATTTTACAAATATTATTTAATTATGGCGTCCAATTATTGTAAAACGATTTTTTTTATGAAACTTAACGTAAACAAGTAACAATTTAAAACAATTACGAGTAAATTAATAAGTATATGTAGTAGGTACTTTACCATAACATTAGTTCCGTTCGCATTGTAATTCATTATAATGTTTGGAAATGTCCATCATGTTTGATTTTTCGTTATTATTTTTAATATGATTATATATTTTTACTTAATTTTAACAACATTGTTCGTATGCATTTGCTTTTTATTAGTTTGATAGTGATTATCATTTTCATTTAAATAAAATAAAACTTAGATTATTTATCGACAATCCGGTGTTTATGTAACTTTAAATAAGTACTATGGTCCATGTGTGTATATATTATTATACAGAGATATTAATAGTACTTTCTGAAAGGGGATGACGTCAGCGTCTCTAAATGTTCATTCTATATCATGTGTCTATTAATTTGAATATATACTCTTTCTATTTTGTTTTATTTGTATATAGGTATATTTACTACAGTGCAATCTGAATAATATTGTCAATCGGTTATCGTTATTTTAATCAGTCGGTCCCAAAACACTGTATATAAAATTTATTAAAAATAATCTGCTTATTATAATCAAACTTCAGTTATTGATGTAAAAGATGAAGGAAATTCCTACAAAATGACCCTTACTGATGATGACAAAAGAGAGTGAATGCAACACGCACACAGAAGATATTTCAGAAGCTTCTCCAACGTATGTCCAGATGCAAGATTCGCAACAAATTCTTTGACGTGGTGTTTATACAGAGCAATAAACTTTGAAAAACACTATGAATTTGAGGATTACATTCAGGGATTAATATATTCAAACGACGGACAACAATTAATGAATTTTTACAATAAATTATATGTTTTTAAAAATAATGTTAAAAGAAATGTAGCTTTAGATAAATAGTTAATAGTCGTCTTATTCTTTAATAAATTAGGTTCAATAATTATATTTTTTATCTATTTACACGATAAAAATCAACATCATCATCATCATCATCATCGTTTAAATCGCCACCTTCTTTGATTTTCACAAACGACGTAGAGGATAGTACGCCTCACAATGCAGATAATTGGAATGCTGCCTATTATTTTTTTTAAATTCAAAATAGTATGAATATTTTGAAAAGAGTGTTTTGCGTCTTTCAAGTCTTAATAAACATATCGTGTTTGTAATATTTTTTAAGTAACGTCGATTTTAAGATTATTATTTATTTAAATGGGTATAAATATAATACGCCAGTGAGTCGGCAATAGGAGTAACGCACAGCTAATAATTTGAATTAAAGAGATACCCCGTGGACACATAATGATTTTGTCTGTGAGTTTTAGTTGAGTACTCATGTTTTTAAACCTTCTGGAGAATGACAAAAGTGTACTGTTTCTATCTCACATGTGTTTGTCAAATCGTTTTTATATAGAAATTACAGTTTTAATAATAAAATTTTCGAGTATAAATGAGTAACGCCTGGTTGACTGCAATTGAAATAGCATTGGCGTTAGTTTTAGTATACAACAGGAATTTATATATTTTTATAGTTCTATTAATTTATTTATATGAACACTGGTTTTTTTGATTATATTGGTTAGTTTAAGTGCGATATTAATTTACTTAGTTTTCTTAGTAAATAAGTATAAACTGCTACTTACTTACTTACCATCACGCCGTTTCTTCGCGGGGGTAAGCAGAGAAGATAGAGCGCCGTACTCTTCTGTCCTGACACAATTCTCGCCTCATTCACACTCATACGTCTTCTCATACAAGCTAACCGATTGTCGAGGCTTCTAAAAGAACCATCCTCCGTTAACTGGTTTACCTGATCGTGCCAAGTCTTCCACGGATGTCTTCTATTTCTGGTGCCAAAACACTTGATTATATTGGTTAGATTAAGTGCGATTTTAATTTTGAAAAATTCTACAAGTAGGTGAATACGTAATGTATTTAAAAACATGAATTATTCATTCTTCTTCTTCTTATTTTCCTACCAAAACACTTATTATAGTTTTATTAAGTGTGTTAAGATTTTTTTTTTCTTCTGAAAATTGACAACAGAGTACTGCGTCTCTGATACGTCTGCTGCCGGGCGGTAGCTGTGCGGGTAAGCTAGTATATATTAAAGTCGTAACGGGTATTTCGTGGTGTTTGCAAAAAATCAAGCGGCCAACTGCGTCACACCGCGCGATCGCTTTTTAGGGGCTTTCCTGCCAGATATCTGGGTATTTTTTATTTTTTACAGACGGCCGAAGGCCGACGTAAACTTTTCGCCATAGACACTTTTCGTCTACCGCCACTCCTCGATTTACGGCGACCGTTTCGGTTCGGCCGATTTCTAGCTGTTTTTCATTTTTATTTAGCCTAAATCGCGCGTTTTCGCTCGCCGCTCCGCGAGTTTGTGAGCCAAAATTATTTTTATACATTTCGGCGACGGCCCGCGGCCGACCGCATCGCCGGGCGTACTTTATAAATTTTTCCCGCTTTTAGTTTTTTCGCAAAACTCGAAAAAGTGATTTTCATTTTTTTCACTTTTTCTCCGCCGCACACAGAGATATATTTTTTTTTTACCACTCTGTTTGCGGGAAACGATCGCCCGGAATTTATTAGCGAGTATGCAGACTCCCATCTCTTCATTTGGATCTTTAAAATGTAAAAAAACATTTTTTTTTTTTGAAAAATGTACGGACCTACCTAGATGCGCCGAAAATGCGAAAAAACTGAAATTACCAGCCCCGGAAAAGTGAAATATTACGACCGCGCAAAACAAATGAAATACGTTTTTTTCCAGAATGACAGCGAAACATTGACAAACTTTGCGATTTATAAAAAATGTCGATTTTCACATGAAAAAATGTACATTTTTTATTTGAAATACGTCTCTATACACTATTCAGTACGAGCGGTACGTGAGAAAACCCCTTATTTATGTAAAAATCTATGCGTTTATGCTCCCTGAAGGATAATATATACCCGATACGAATTAAAAATAGTATTTTTAATAAATTATGTTTAAATATTATTTCATTTTTATCCATGTCCATGTAAAAATGTCAATTTTCACGTGAGAAATGAAACATTTGAAAATTATTTCTACACTCTATGTAACATTGAGCTTATTTAATAAATATTGTAATAATACAGGTAACGGTTCATTCGACCACCTTGAAGCGAAATATGTGACGAATCCGAATTAAAAAGAGTATTTTTATTTAAATATGTACATTGACCTTTTACGACATGTTGCTTTTTTCTCTGTTTATCTTTATTATAATTTTGGTTTATATGTTTTCACAATTTACCGAACAAAAATGAATTCATATTCATTTTAAATGTTTTTTTATGTAAACAATTTTTTGAAGTGAAGCGCTCGAGATGCGTTTTTAATATATAGAAATGTAATATAAATAAGAAATTTCATTTCCAAATTGAAATATTTACGCGATGTTTTCTGCATTTTTCTCTAGGCCATCTTTACCGCCGAATAGAACGATATTTTGGTAGTAATTCCTTAAATTATTAATTTATTAAATTTAATTTCCTTAATTTATTAAATTTATGGCATCTTATAGCCTTTTCAGAATATTAATAAATGTTTTAAATGAAATTTAATAATTAATTTGTGCGCATTTTTTACAAATTTGACATACAGATGTCGCTATACATGCGGTTTCAGAAAAATAAATATATTAAATAATTTTGGTATGGAAAATATGTTTTCACACTATTTCTTAATAAATATAATTTAGTTTCCTCAAAAGGGTGAGGAATATTTTAAATATATTTTTTAATGTAAACAATTTTTTGAAGTGAAGCGCGCGAGATGCGTTTTAAATATATAGATATTTTATATAAATAAGAAATTTCATTTTCAAATTGAATGTTTTCTGAAATTTGTTTTTTAAACTTTTTTGCTATTTTTATTATCATTTACATGATAATAATCATCATAATCATCATCATTTAAATCACCACCTTCTTCTTTGATTTTCACAAACGACGTACAGGATAGTACGCCGCGCAGTGCAGATAATTGGAATGCTGCCTATTATTATTTTTAAATTCAAAATAGTATGAATATTCTGAAAAGAGTGTTTTGCGTCATTCAAGTCTTATTAAACATATCGTGTTGGATATAAATATAATACGCCTGTGCATTGGCAATCCGTGTAACGCGCAGCTAATAATTTGAATTAAAGAGATATGTGTATATATTAAAGAGACGCCTGGTTGACTGCAATTGAAATAGCATTGGCGTTAGTTTTAGTATACAACAGGAATTTATGCTAGGACACCATGCAGTAAAATATAATTATAAGCATTAGTTTTGTTTAATTATGTATTAATATTATTTAACGACACGGAATGAATAAAAATTTTATGTCAATTTTAGAATAGACATAAAAATACATTTTTTCTTTATAACAAACTATGTTAGAGCATCATCCGGACTGTGAATTTCTGTCAAATATTAAAACGAAATGGATTGGCAGAATTATCATACATTAAAAAAATACTATTTCAATCGATCTTTTTATGTTAAAAAAATTTGGTCAGCTTTAATTTAAACTTCATAAAAACAACGATAGATGGCAATTACATTAGTTATCCAATTTGTAAGCCATCTTCACTTTGCCTCTATCTCGGTATTTTACAAATATTATTTAATTATGGCGTCCAATTATTGTAAAACGATTTTTTTTATGAAACTTAACGTAAACAAGTAACAATTTAAAACAATTACGAGTAAATTAATAAGTATATGTAGTAGGTACTTTACCATAACAATAGTTCCGTTCGCATTGTAATTCATTATAATGTTTGAAAATGTCATCATGTTTGATTTTTTGTTATTATTTTCAATATGATTATATATTTTTACTTAATTATAACAACATTGTTCGTTTGCATTTGCTTTTTATCAGTTTGATAGTGATTATCAGATTCATTTAAATGAAATAAAACTTAGATTATTTATCGACAATCCGGTGTTTATGTAACTTTAAATAAGTACTATGGTCCATGTGTGTATATATTATTATACAGAGATATTAATAGTACTTTCTGAAAGGGGATGACGTCAGCGCCTCTAAATGTTCATTCTATATCATGTGTCTATTAATTTGAATATATACTCTTTCTATTTTGTTTTATTTGTATATAGGTATATTTACTACAGTGCAATCTGAATAATATTGTCAATCGGTTATCGTTACTTTAATCAGTCGGTCCCAAAACACTGTATATAAAATTTATTAAAAATAATCTGCTTATTATAATCAAACTTCAGTTATTGATGTAAAAGATGAAGGAAATTCTTACAAAATGACCCTTACTGATGATGACAAAAGAGAGTGAATGTAACACGCACACGGAAGATATTTCAGAAGCTTCTCCAACGTATGTCCAGATGCAAGATTCGCAACAAATTCTTTGACGTGGTGTTTATACAGAGCAATAAACTTTGAAAAACACTATGAATTTGAGGATTACATTCAGGGATTAATATATTCAAACGACGAACAACAATTAATGAATTTTTACAATAAATTATATGTTTTTAAAAATAATGTTAAAAGAAATGTAGCTTTAGATAAATAGTTAATAGTCGTCTTATTCTTTAATAAATTAGGTTCAATAATTATATTTTTTATCTATTTACACGATAAAAATCAACATCATCATCATCATCATCGTTTAAATCGCCACCTTCTTTGATTTTCACAAACGACGTAGAGGATAGTACGCCGCACAGTGCAGATAATTGGAATGCTGCCTATTATTATTTTTAAATTCAAAATAGTATGAATATTTTGAAAAGAGTGTTTTGCGTCTTTCAAGTCTTAATAAACATATCGTGTTTGTAATATTTTTTAAGTAACGTCGATTTTAAGATTATTATTTATTTAAATGGGTATAAATATAATACGCCAGTGAGTCGGCAATAGGTGGACACATAATGATTTTGTCTGTGAGTTTTAGTTGAGTACTCATGTTTTTAAACCTTCTGGAGAATGACAAAAGTGTACTGTTTCTATCTCACATGTGTTTGTCATATCGTTTTTATATAGAAATTACGGTTTTAATAATAAAATTTTCGAGTATAAATGAGTAACGCCTGGTTGACTGCAATTGAAATAGCATTGGCGTTAGTTTTAGTATACAACAGGAATTTATATATTTTTATAGCTCTATTAATGTATTTATATGAACACTGGTTTTTTTGATTATATTGGTTAGTTTAAGTGCGATATTAATTTACTTAGTTTTCTTAGTAAATAAGTATAAACTGCTACTTACTTACTTCCCATCACGCCGTTTCTTCGCGGGGGTAAGCAGAGAAGATAGAGCGCCGTACTCTTCTGTCCTGACACAATTCTCGCCTCATTCACACTCATACGTCTTCTCATACAAGCTAACCGATTATCGAGGCTTCTAAAAGAACCATCCTCCGTTAACTGGTTTACCTGATCGTGCCAAGTCTTCCACGGATGTCTTCTATTTCTGGTGCCAAAACACTTGATTATATTGGTTAGATTAAGTGCGATTTTAATTTTGAAAAATTCTACAAGTAGGTGAATACGTAATGTATTTAAAAACATGAATTATTCATTCTTCTTCTTCTTATTTTCCTACCAAAACACTTATTATAGTTTTATTAAGTGTGTTAGGATTTTTTTTTCTGCAAATTGACAACAGAGTACTGCGTCTCTGATACGCCTGCTGCGGGCGGCAGCTGTGCGGGTAAGCTAGTCATATATATTAAAATAATAGACCCTATTTCGCGATGTTTATATGTTTATATATATGTTTATATGTAACCGATTTTGTCACACACGTTTTGGTTAATATCTCGCTTATTAGGCGTTCTATCCGCATTCTGATATTTTTTCCAGACGTCCGAAGGTTGACTGAGTCTTTAAATCTATTTCTTTTCATTATTCTTCTTCTCCTCTATTTGTTACAACTCTTTTAGTTTGGTGATTTTTGGAAAATTTAACTTTTTAATTAGCCTAACTTTTTTTTCATTCGCTTATAACTCTGCGAGTTTAAGAGCTAAAATCACTTTAATATTTTTTAGCAATTGCCACCGATGGGCAGTATCGTTACACACTTTTTTTTAAATTCTTCGTCTTCTAATTTTCTTATGAAACCTGATTTAGTGAAATTTCGTATTTTTGAGATTTTCTCTGCGAGTTTACGACCAAAACATAATTTTATTGTATCTGTGCATACATCACAGTGAATTATAATTTATTTTCGTATTTGCAAACCCTTAACGTTTAAAGTTCACCTTTACATTGTGAAAAACGCGTATTTTTTTTTTGAAAAATGTACGGACCTACCTAGATGCGCCGAAAATGCGAAAAAACTTATACAAATAACCCCGGAAAAGTGAAATCTCACGACCGCAAAACAAATGAATGCGGTTTTTTCCACATTTGACAGGCGAAACAATGACAAACTTTGCGATTTATGAAAAATGTCGATTTTCACATGGGAAAATGTACATTTTTTGATTTGAAAACGATCTCTGTACACTATTCGGTATGAAGCAGTCTATTAAAAAGATCATATTCATGGAGGTATCTTCGTGTCCATGCACCCTGAAGGATAATATATACCCGATACGAATTAAAAATAGTATTTTTATTAAATTATGTTTTAATATTATTTCATTTTAATCAAAAATGTCCATTTTCACATGAGAAATGAAACATTTGAAAATTGTTTCTACACTCTATGCATTATTAAGCGGATTCAAAAAAAATTGTAATAATACAGGTAGCGGTTCATTAGACCACCGTGAAGCGAAATATGTGACGAATCCGAATTAAAAAGAGTATTTTTATTTAAATATGTACATTGACATTTTTTGACATGTACATTTTTCTCTAGGCAATCTTTTACCGCCGAATAGAACGATTTTTTGGTAGAAATTCATTTATTTTATTTACGGAAACTACTTTTTTTAATTTATGGCATCTTATAGCCTTTTCAGAATATTAATAAATGTTATAAATAAAAAGCCAAATTTGATAATTAATTTGCCGCGAATTCATGTGCATTTTTTACAAATTTGACACACAGATGTCACTATACATGCCGTTTCAGAAAAAAAATGATATTAAATAATTTTGGTAAGGAAAATATGTTTTCACAATTTACCGAACAAAAGATTTTCTACTATTAATATTTCTTAATAAATATAATTTATTTTCCTCAAAAGAGTGAGGAATATTTTAAATGTTTTTTTTTATGTAAGCAATTTTTTAAGTATTAGGTTTTTTCTTTACAACTTTTTTTATATAGATGTCACTATACATGCCGTTTGAGTCTATAATCGATTCATATTTAAAAAAAATTAGTGAGGTAGTATAGTAAAAATTAGTAAATTAGTAAATATGTACATTGACATTTTTTGACATGTACATTTTTCTCTATATTTATTTTTCTGCACAAGATAAAATTGATGATTTCACTCCGGAATTCGGTTTATTGTGGTGAAATCATACATTATACTTAGAAAAAATTTCTGTAAGTTTTTTTGGATTCTTATAGGTTATGTCTAGAATGACACAATGATGATTTTTTAAAAGCGTCATTGAATTCGTTATTATTTCGCAGTTGTACACGTGACTTCAATACGCCTGTCTTACTACAGACCGGTCGAAGGAGTTTGTTCTTTTACGCGTCTGTTATTCAATATTTAAATTAAACAGTTCTGGTGATAGATAAACCTGTAACTTACTTACCATCACGCCATTTCCGGGGTAGGCAGAGAGGATAGAGCGCCACACTCTTTTGTCCTGACACATAATTCTCGCCTCAACCACATTCATACATCTTCTCATACTTCTAAGCTCGATGAGTGATGGATTATTATTCTTCTCTTTTATTTTTCTTCTTCTTTTCCTGTCAAATCACTTTTTATGGTTTTATCAATGAGTATTAACGAAATGTTTGTTTTTATTAAAACCTGGAGAGATGGGTTGATGGTTGTATATGTCAGCCCTGTTTTTTACAATTTTAGGATGCCGAGAATAGTGGTGTTTTTTTTACGTGGTTAGTAATCTAACCTAACGCTTCTCAAAGATCAACAGGCCTTTGACCCTTTTGGGTTGTTAGTTGTGTACGTCGGGTCTATTTTTTACAATTCTGGGATACCGAGAAAAGTGGTATTTTTTTTAGGTGCACGGGGTGAGTCTGTGTAGCTCCTGCACAATTTCTCCACCACCCCTAAGGTTGTTGGCTATGTACGTCGGCTCTGTTTCTTCCAATTCTGGGATACCGAGAAAAGTGTTTTTTTTTTGTTGGGTGAGATTGAAAACAGAGTATTGCGTCGCTGCAAGATACTTCTGCTACCGTGTCTTGCAGAGTCGATAATCGGGGGGGTCCCCGCTACATATCTGGCCATTTTTGAATTTCACCAGACGGCCGAAGGCCGACGTAAATTTTTTCTTCACCTCCGCTCCTCGATTTATCGCGACCGTTTCTGTTTGTTTTTTATTTTTATTTAGCCTAACTTTAACATTTTCGTTTTTCGACTTTTCCTCCGCCCCATCGAGATCGATATTTATTTTTACCATTTTATTTGAGGGAAACGATCGCCCGAACTTTATTCCCGAGTTTGGATCTTTAAAATGTAAAAAACCAGTTTTTTTTTTAAAAACGTACGGACCTACCTAGATGCGCCGAAAATGCGAAAAACTGCCACAATTTACCCCGATAACTGAAATCTCGCGACCGCCGGAGAAAACAAATGAATCCGGTTTTTTCCACATTTGACAGGCGAAACGATGACAAACTTTGCGATTTATGAAAAATGTCGATTTTCACATGAGAAAATGTACAATTTTTTTATTTGAAAACGATCTCTATACACTATGCGGTATGAGCGGTATATAATAAATACCGTATTTGTGTAGGTATCTTTGCGTTTATGCTCCCTGAAGAATAATATTTACCCGATACGAATTAAAAATACAATAAAATTTTTATGAATTAATTTTAAATGTTTTTTTTTTAAGTAAAAAAGGCCGAAAAATAGCGAATTTATGCATACTTAAAGTGGTGGTCTGTAATTTAGTGCAAGTTAAAATTGAGTTTTTAAAATTTTTTTTATTTAATTTAGCGAAAATACAATGGCAAAATAAATTCAATTTTTAAATAGATGGTTACATATATACGCATGGTTATATACATATATGGTTTTCTTTCGCTTATTTCTCCAAAAAAGAGACCAGCTCTTGTGCTTGGAAAGAGAGTTACACTACGATAATTGTATGTTCTATTCATTGTGCATTTGTGTGCTTCTGAAGTGTTCTGTAATATTGTTTATTGTCCAATTATGTGTTTTTGAAGTGTTCATTTAGTTTCTTTTTAAACTCTTTTATTTATTTCTTTGATTTGTGTAGGGAGGCTATTGAAATTTTTAATCTCTAAATATATAGAATTTAGCTGATAGTGTTTGGTGTTACATTTAGCGATTTTAAAGTTATTTTTAAACCTTAATGATGTGCTTGTTTCAAATTTTCTAGTGTTATTTTCTTTAATTAATTGATTAATTGAGGTTTTTCTGAAAATGTTTTCAATTTTGGGAACTGGGAATTTTACAAAAAGTGCTTGTGTTGAAAAAGTTGGTATTTTTTTTTTTAATATCACTTTAATAATGGTTCTCTGCATTATTTTTACTGAGTTTATTATATTATCGTATGTTCCTCCCCACCCAATTATTCCAATTATTGAGTATTGAATTATTGATCCAATTATTGAGTGTAATTCAAGATGAGAAGTTAGGAGAACACATTCTCATTGTGAAGTTGTAATTCTTCAGAACAGGCGGTCTGTGATGTGCTCAATACTAATTCAATGTATTAATTAGAAAGATATACATATAAAAAGAATTTTATCGAAAATATTGCGATTCGAACTTGGATCTCTTTCCAATGTAATAAGGTAGGTGGCACTTTAAAATAATGGAACGATTAAATGTATTAATATCAAAAAGCTAACATGTAGGTTCGGAAATTTGTCGGTAAAATTAGTGTCGCTGTAGCATAGTTGGAAAATGCATCTTCCCTGGTTTGAAAAGAGATCCAGGTTCGAATCGCGGTAGCGCAACAATAATATATTCGATAGAATTGATTTCATATATTTAATATGAGAAGTATTTTTGTAGCTAGTTCACTTATCACCATTGATTAGATAGAATTTGTGATAAATCTGTTCTCTTATCGGAGGCGACATTCCTTATTTCTCTGACGACAGGTACTTCATATTTGTTATTAAATACTTTCTATTTGTTATCTGTAATGTCGCCTTAATGTTGTATACACTTATTGTGTGTGGCGGTCGAGGGTTCGATTCCCGCATTCCACTAGACGTCATTGGCCACTGACTGGGGAAAAGGGCATTTTATAGATAAGAATGGTCAAACTAGCTGACTGCCTGCCCGGCCTGAGTACACTCCTGACTCTTATAAAATAGAAGGTTCCTCATCTGTGATCCCTGGACGATGGTCGAGTGGTTGAGGGCGCACCATATGTAATATTCATTTTTACACAATTTTAATAAAATGTTCGCGCAGATCAGATCATATAAACCGAACGAAATAGAATTGTGTAAGACCCTTTTAGGTCGCGCGCATATTTTGCAAGTTGTACAACTTGCTACATCTTCTAGGGATGATATTCCCGGTAGAGGGTCGTCAGGGGGAGGTTTTATGTCAATATTGTGACTTGTGGTTTATCCGTTTAATTCAAATCAAAACTGAAGTTCATAATTTTTCTATTCAAAATAGGATACTTACTTACCATCACGCCGTTTCCCCGCCGGGGTATTCCGAAAGGATAGAGCGCCACACTCCTCTGTCCTGACACACAATTCTCGCCTCATCCGTATTCATACGTCTTCTCATACAAGCTCGCCGATTGTCGAGGCTTCTAACAGAACCATCCTCCGTTATCTGGTTTACCTGGTCGTGCCAAGTCTTCCGCGGACGTCGTATATTTCTGGTGCCATCAACACTTGCGTCGTATATCTTTCTTACGATTCTCTCTTCATTTATTTGTGATATTCCTTCATTCTTTACTGTGTCATAAATAGATTTGCCACATGTACGCCTAATTCCACTGCATTCAGTCTACTTTCGTTCCTCTTTAGCCAGCTCCAGTCCTCACTTCCGTACTCCATTGCGTGCCGCTAGTTTTGCCTCAGTTGCCAGGTTCCCATTAGCTGTAATTCCACTGAAAGCGCCGTCCACTCCATTCCCCGCAGTCACCCTCCCTTCCGGTTCTACGGAACGCACTTCCCGAAGACACAAACTCCTCCAAGTGGAGTGTTCCGCAGCTTTCCTCCTTCTCCGACATTTCTTGTTGTTCCATACAACAATTCTGATTTGTTTCGTTCTGTGTGGAAGCGGAGGAGTGTCAACAAAATGATTGTAAATGTAATAGTAGAATAGCATTAGTATATTAGAATAGCGTAATATTACAAGGGTAGGGGTGCGTGTTTCTTATTAAAGCGCTTGAGTACCACGGAAGTAAGCTCCCTAGGTGCGTGCAGTGGTGTCGGTCACTATATATACCTATTCTAGTAGTCCGAGCTGGACGCTTTCTTTAAATTGTTTATTTATTCATTTAATACTTGTTTACTTAAAGATTCCATCAGTATCGGACGCGCCTCAGAAGTTATACGGCGCCAATGATCGAAATAAAGTATTTTTTAAATTTATAAATATCTCCCTTCATAATTCATAATAATGCATTATATCGGTGGTATATGAGCAGCTGTTCTCACGTTGTACGGCTTCCCGAGTTTCGATAGAATAGTATGTGCCACTTCGTCGGGATATCAATTTACCAGGAAAAATTTCACGGTTTTAACAGTTTTTAAGGACACACTCCATAGCGACTGAATTCCCAAGGACGCGGCCAGCGATCGGCATACCTCCGCCCCTCACACAGGGCTCTAAGCTATTTTGTTAGAGCGACACTCTGCGCCCGGTAGACAGTGCCGGGTATCACGCGGCATTCAGCATTCTCGCACTCCGTCCTCCTGGTGTCAGCTGTCTTCTACCGTGCGGTCGCCACGGTACCGGCTGCCTTTGTCTTTCCGCCGTCACGTCTTCCCTCGATCAGCTCTACCGACGGTCTGCTAGGTTACTTCCTTTGCCGCTTCATCCCGTTCGGCCTGTTCAGCGGTCCCGCCTGGCTCCCAATCTGCTGCGGTGTTGACGGAGCGCTCTCTGTCTGTGCCGACTCTCTCTTCCTTTGCACCGTCTTTACACAGAACTTCCTGCGGATTGTCGCTCGCGACTAACCTAAAATAATCACTACGGCGAA
The DNA here is from genome assembly GCA_022840565.1 of Eubasilissa regina. Classification (NCBI taxonomy): domain Eukaryota; kingdom Metazoa; phylum Arthropoda; class Insecta; order Trichoptera; family Phryganeidae; genus Eubasilissa; species Eubasilissa regina. The sequence continues at coordinate 2,002,163 of JAINEB010000026.1, forward strand.
TAATTATAATTCCCTATTCGGGCTCTTCTAAATTCTGAGATGAACTACCGTGAACTCGTGCCCGGAGCCAGCTGATAGGCGTAACAATGGTGTCCAGCCCGAAAGGGCGTGTGGGAGGGTGCTACGATCGCCATTCGGTCCCGCCTCGTGATGAGAGGCCACGCCCCTTCCCAGACATAATGTTCACCACCGTCCCCTTGGTACAATTATTGCCCAATCTCCCCTATCAAATATTCACTCTGGGGCTCGTCCACCTTACTGCAACAATCCCTTAACACCGTTCAATAGTAAAACTTTACAAGTATCGCAGTTACATTTATATTTGATATATTCTTAAACACTGAAAATCGTCACCCGCGCTCTGTTCCGTCAACTGTAATTTGGAGTCCAGCACTAGCGATGCAGTGGGCCGTGCACGTCGGTTCCCTATATTTAGTTATGATTAAGCTATCTCTACACATGCCGTCACATCAATTATGTATATATATATTTTAACATTAGTTTCTTCTCTATGAGAGTAGGACTCGTGTGTAGAGAAGGAGTATCATACGAGACCATTTATGTTTCAGTTAGTCTGTGTACATATTTTTTTTACTTCAGATACAAATTTACGATGTCTGTAATTTTTCTAATTGTGACGGGGAGATTGTTAAAAATTTGATGCCTCGATAAATATAGGGATTTTGGGTTGCGGTGTGTTCTAGTTTTGGGATATCAATTAGATCTCTATATCTTGTAGATCGGAATTCGCTTCTAAAATTTAATTGATTTTTACTTTTGAAAATTTGAATTATTGATTTTTTTTTTGTATATGTCTACTATTTTTGGTACTTTAACATCTGTGAAAAGTCGTATACTTGGATAAACTTTTTTTTTTTAGAATAATTTTTATTATCAGTTTTTGAGTGATTTCTAATTGTGACATTAAAGTTTTATATGCACCTCCCCATCCAATAATACCGTATTGTATTTTACATTTTCAGATATGTAGGTGATAAGATGTTTCCGAGTCTAATAAATATGTGGGCAGTTTTCCTTATTTTGTTTGTGAGATTAGTAATATGTTCTTTCCACTTGAGATCGTTATCTATTGTGATTCCAAGGTACTTGATGCAGTCTTTTTCTTCAATTGATGAACATTGGTCACAAGAGTTTTCTCGAGTACAGGCCTCGGTGTGAATTTTAATATGAATTTGGGTGTTTTGATTCTGTTGAACAGCAAATCCTAGAAAGTATGTTTTATCGGTATTAATTGATAGTAAGTTATCATCCGTCCACTTTTTTATGGTATTAACATCCTCATTTGCCGATACATTAGCGTCAGTCCTTATACTAATTATTAATACTGTATCGTCTGCATAAGATATTATTTTTCCATGTAATTAGAGTTTAAATATATCATTAGAGTATATAATAAATAACAATGGTCCAAGTACTGTACCTTGTGGTACGCCAAAGTCAGCGGTTTCAGGTGTACTATTATGTCCATTTATTTTTACATTTTGTTTTCGGTGCGTTAGATAACTTCTTAGCCATGATAGAACATTGCCATCAAGGCCGATGCTTTTAAGTTTATTGTGTAGTTTCTTGTGTGATACGCTATCAAAGGCTTTCAAGGTCTATAAATATGCCAATGCACTTATCACTGTCATCTAGGTGTTGGTTAATTACTGAAATTAGTTTTGCGATAGCATCTTGTGCGCTAATTTCTTCCCTGAATCCAAATTGGTTCTCATTTATGATGTTATCATTGCGGATATATGCTATGAGCTGTTTTTTAACAATTTTTCGTATATTTTGGCTATGTTGGAGATTATTGATATGGGGCGGTAATTTTTTATGTCTTTTATTTCCTGTTTTAAATATTGGTGTTATAAAACCTTGTTTATAGTTAGATGGGAATACTCCATTTTGAAGGCTAGTATTTATAATAAGGGTTGTGGGTTTGGCAAGAGTTAATATCTTGTGATTTGGTCGTAGCCAGGAGTTGTATCATTTTTTAAGTTAGTTATGATTTTTTTAATGTCATTTTCAGTTATGGTTTGGAATTGAGAGAGATATTCGTGGCTGCGGTTTGGTGGTACGGTTAGTGTTTCGGCCTCATAATTTGGTGATACATTTTTGGCTAGATTTTTTCCCACATTTGAAAAGTAATAATTAAAGATTTTGGCACATTTATTGGCTTCTAAATTAGCGTTGATAATAGTAAATTCAGAAAAAAGATAACGTAGAGATAAACAGCTGCCTTGAAGTACTGCCCAGTGCTGCCCTCTGTGACCTGTGCACTTGAGTAGGGACATTTTAATGCCAGCTCCGTGACACGCATTCTTCATTAATCTGCAAGCTCTGTCGTCTACTCTGTCTTTAAAAAAATAATTTATAATTTATAAAGATTTCGGGACAAAGAACAGAAATCCTCGTAAAAATTTCGCGTAATTCAAAGACTAAGAAACGCCTTTGATAGCATATCACACGAGGAACTACATAATACACTTTAAAATATTGGCAATGTTCTACCGTGGCTAATAAGTTATCTAGCACACCGAAAGCAAAATGGACACAATAGCACACCTGAAACCACTGACTTTGACGTACCACAAGGCACGGTACTTGGACTCTAATGATATATTTGAACGAATATTATATGGTAGAATAATATCTTATGCAGACGATACAGTACTAATAATTAATACTTGGACTGACGCTAATATGTTAATACCATAAAAAGGGGATGATTTAAATTAATATTAATATTAAAATTCACAACAAAGCCTCTTGTGACCAATGTACATCAATTGAAGAAAAATAGTGTATCAAGAAGCTAGGAATCATAACAGATAACAATCTCAAGTGGAAAGAACATATTACTAATCTCACAAACAAAATCAGGAAAACTGCCGACATATTTTTAAGACTCTTATCTAAAATAATATATTACGCGTTTCTACAGTCACATTTGCAATACGGTATTATCGGATGGGGAGGAGCACATAAAACTTCAATGTCACAATTAGAAATCACTCAAAAGATGATAGAAGCGAATTCCGATTTACAATATTTAGAGACCAAATTGATATTCCAAAACTAGAATACACCGCAACCCAAAATCACTATATTTATCGAGGCATCGAACAATCTCCCCATGACAATTAGAAAAATTACGGACTATCATAGATTTGTATCTGAAGTAAGAAAATATGTACACAGACTAACTGAAACATAAATGGTCTCGAATATACTCCTTCTCTATACACGAGTCCTACTCTCATAGAGAAGAAATAAATGTCAAATGAAATATATACTGCTAATTATAAAAAGTATTATATTTTCTAATATTAAAATAGAAAAATACAATAACAAGTCGAAACAGTGATACAAAACCCACTGATTTCATAAGTTTGATTGAGTACACCTTTATAAGCTAATCTAATACTATTGCATAATATACTATTGTATAATTCAGGAGATTGTAAACTCTCTGAATGGATTATCATTGACAGGAGTAACTAACATTCGCGTTCCCGCAGCGCTCGCGCTCGTCACGTGCTTGCTTTCGCTCCCGACAAAGTGCTCGCCCCTTTCGGTGGCTCCGCGTGCCTGTGCGCTGCTCAACTATTTTTCTCTCGCAAAGTGATTTTGAACAGCGGTCACGAGTGCCTACTCTGGCAGATTATCGGGATTGTTCAGTGCCCCGTTTTATGTGACAGCGATAAACAATAACTAACAATCGCGACACTCGCCAGCATACTGGGGGCTTTTTAGCCTTTTCGAGGCTCTTTACCCCAGGGTTTGTTTTTGGCCGCCAGACCGACTACGAACATTCTCGTAAGTGTGAACTAAATGTTCGATCTATTCGCTCACCAATATTACCCCTCATCGGTGAAATGGTTAATTAAATAACTTTTAAATTGAATTATTAAACTGCGTTCGTTATAAATTAAAAATACATGATCATTTATTTCAACTCAAGCACATAAAACCGTTCCGAAGGAGCACCGGGCTTCATCCGGTGCAGCCGAACTTGCTGATAAGCCGGCTTATCGCAGTCCGCTATACTATCGTCGACCGCCCGCTATCAGTTAAAATTCCGACAATTCTCCGCTGCGGTATAAATTTTGTTTTTGCTGCATTAAGCGTTAATAGATTTGTATCCAACCAACTGTTGATAATATGTAGGTTTCATGGTAAATATGGTAAACACGTTCCCATCTCGTTCCCTCAAATATGGTAAATATGGTAAACACTTTCCCATCTCGTTCCCTCGAATATGGTAAATATGGTAAACACGTTCCCATCTCGTTCCCTTGAATATGAATAGAGTGTCATCAGCGAAAGTTATGATTTTACCCTCAATTTCCAAATCACAGATCATTGATGTATATCAAAAAAAGCAATGGGCCCAGTGTACTTCCCTGTGGGACTCCATATTCGATCTCTCTTTTGTCGCTTACTACATTTTCACAAATTTTGGTAGTTTGTGTTCTTTTATCCAAATAACTTTTATCAAGAGCCATTCTTAATAAAACCATTTTCCTCAGAAGTATTGAATGTGAGATCTGAGAATATTGCTAATGCCCTTTCTCCAGCGTCCGCAGATTCACCCACACATTTATTCTGTTCTGTTCTGTTCTGAAGCCAAACTGACCTTTCGACGCACATGTCGTTGTCCTAGATAGGAATGTAGCCCCGTTTCCATAGCTTTTTCTATTATTTTAGAGAGTGGACTCAAAAGGGAAATTGGCCGATAATTATATGTGATAGAGGTTTACTAACACTAGTTTTTATACTCTTCATAATATTTGCAGATATTTTGTCGTCACGTGTAGAAGAGTCATTTTCCATTTTCAAAGTTGGTGTATCATAAAAAGAAGCAACAGGTGTATTTTGACGATTTGTACCCCTCACTAAAGAATCCTCAGATACTGAACTGTTAATCAAAATATCTAGACCATATTGGTTCATCCGACATCGCAGTTGGATGTCCTTCTGTATTTATTTCATTTATTAGACAGCTTTTGTAATTTTTTACTTCTAATTATAATAATTATTGTATAATTTGGCACAGTTTTCTCATATTTGATCCCGCGTATTCAACTTTTTTGCCGTAGTAGAGATTCTTAGCTGTCATTATGAACTCTCCTATATACTTTGATTTAATTTCCATATTAAGTGGATACTTTTTTACTTTTTGGTGAATTTATTTCTCGCTTGAATTGATTGTATCAGACCGGAAGTAATCCACGGTTTTAGATTTTTGTTTTGGTTTTCCTTATTTGAGTGCTATTTTTTATTATCGTTGTTATCTTATCTATAAAATACCAAAGTGCGGCTTCAGGGTCATCCGCATTCAATACGCCAGTCCAAGTCTCTCGAGATACTTCTTCCTCAACTCTGGTCTCACCAACCGTGGAAACCTCTCAACTTACCCTCGAGCCACAGCTATGTTTAATTTATTTATCATATAATGATGTGTAATTGTGCGTTCATATGTAACAGTTTTAAATGATGAACTTTTGTCACGATGTGATCTGAGCGAGTCCGCGTGGCTGGTCTTGTTGTAGAGTTGATGACTGAAGTGAAGCCAAAAGAATTGAAAGTACTTGCGTTCTTGTAAAGCGCAAAACCCCACCGATCGGCCGAATCTTGCGTGGCATCGTTCCGGTAGCCGAGCCCTGCAGTCCTCCATAGTTATCGTGCTGTTGTCGTATGCGAAATTAAAGCCAAGCCGCGAGACGGGACTACTTCCGAACTGTGTGTGATACAACACTGAGTATTGAAGTACACTTGATCAGACACCACCCGCGAGAACGGAATGGTCTCTCGTTCTCTGCGCCCGGCAGCCTTGCGGGATGTCGCTCGGTGGCAGGACCGCCAGATGGCCCATGGTGCCTTGAGCCACAAGAGCATATCGGTTACGTGATTAAATCCGTTCCGATTCCAAAATAACTGGTTTAATATCAGTAAAGTACTTTTTTTTTGTTTTATAATAAAAACTAATTCGTGAAGTATAAAGGGTTATAGTCAGAGTGAACAGAGCGAAGGTTGTTTATTTATATTTTTGGTTTATTAATCCAGGAACAAAGGAAAAGATCCCCAATTCGTGCGATAAATATGTACAATCTTCATCTTATAAAACAGGGCTAGGTTAGTCGTGACCTCCAATGAAGATCAAACTTCTTCAATCTGAACAAGATTATTCGTAGTGGACCCGTTTTAAAATATAGTATTTATATTTATAATGAAAGATAATGGATAAGGACGAAATAAAAGATAGATGGATACATATTTTCAGGAAACGTATGAGAGCGAAGATAATTCAAGTGAGGACTCCCCCGAGAGGCTCCCCTAGAGTATGAATGCAATAAGTCTGGATGAAATGAAGTTGTCCAAAAAGCGAATGAACACTGGTGGCCCATTAGTTGTCTCGTGGCTTCACAGGCTCTTCATTGGATATTTGGAATGAGAGTCATACCCTGATAGATTGGGGGAGAGCTGTTCTTATGCCTCTCCACAAAGATAATGGGTCGCGAATGGATTGCGGAAACTATAGGTATAGGTACCTAACACTGCGAGACCCTTTGAGATCGGAAGCGTCAATTATACATTTTATATTAATAATAATAAGGAAACAGTTTATTCATACTACTGTTTATTGGAAATTCACGTTTCAAGACCAATGTAGAGTAAAATAAAAAATGCAAGCATAGACAACAACGTAAGTGGTGGATAATTACTAAGGAATCACTGTGAAAACAAATTAAATATTTAATTTGCCATTAACACTTTTTCTTATTTCTAAAATATGGAATCCCTCGTTAATGTTAGAAGAATGATTTGTTTCCAAAAAGTATTGTTTGTTTATTTCCTATGTTTCAAAACCATCGCTCTTTAAACACGTTGAAGTTTTAATAAACAGCGGTGGTGGAAATATAAGGAAGAAAGGAAGGCACTTACTTTTCGTCTGCCGGATGCTGGTTCATTCATTGGTTCCTCTCCACCACAAGTAACGAGCGTCGCGGCGTGTACAGTAACACTTATTATCAAATATAATGTAATTAGTGTAAGATTATTAGTAATAAGCGGTACTGAGCGATGGTAGTAAAGCGCACTGAACTAGCTGCAGTTGATAGATCTTTAATCACTGCGACATCTTCTTCCTTCTTTGTGCTTGGGGATAGGGATAGGTTAGAAGAGGAAGGATACACGCAGATTTAAAATGAGGTAAATAGCGAATTGAATGTATGCACGAGGCGACAAGTCAAACTCGGCGCTAACAAGGGCAGTTAACAAAGGCTTTTCTAAATATGAATATAAAATGTTGCCACTAGATAATTTAGCAATTATTGAAGAAAGACATTCGATATCTCGAGCATGTGAATAATAAATGTATTTAAGGGTTAAGGTATTCTCTTCCAGAGCCAGCACCACCACACTGCAACCCGAGGAACGATTCTACCAACTCGTATTCATCTTGCGAGATCTAATCTCGAGCAGAGTTAGACGAGTCTATTCCGCCCAATGTCCACATAATATAATATTTATGTTTTATTTTACAGAGCCTGCGCAGGTCCAATCACCGTAGTCCCGACATCACTCCTCGACACCTACCTCCGGAGAGAACGAACCGAGCCACCCACCTTCAGCTGTAAGTCGATTATTTTTATGAGCTGTCATATTCAAAATCTGGTACGAGTTGACGTCCCGCTAAGTGAACAGTACTTCCACGATGTATTTAGAAATGTTAAATATGTTCTCAGTGCAGACAGTCCAGCGCGATAATATCATTCGAGGATGAAGAACGCATTTTGGTTTAATATATTCCTGAAACATATTAGTATTATTTTTAATGTACAGCATTTCTGCTCAGTCCGAGATTCTGATCTGATCCAACGCGATCGTCTTCCTTAGCTATTCTCAATTGATTTGAAGAAAGCGAGGCAAGGGTTACAATATTCTGATAGATTCCCTTACAAGTAGACATGTAGGTGTTGCAGCAAGGTATTTGAGAGTTATTCTATACTTCCATCGCAAGTGCTGAAGGTCGGTGAATCGTCAGTGTCGGTCCCGACGAAACCACTACAGCAGAACTAACACAGCTGTTCTTCTATTCTAGTGCGGTAAAGACTGCGCCATATTTTCTGGACATCTTCTGCCCACCTTCTCCACGATGAATGTCGATCTGGAATTGGAGTTTGACAGCGAGACATTTAAGAAAAATCTGATGAAAGATTTGAAGACGATCGATCGTGACGGCGGGATTCTGGAAATTGACCCGTATCCGAGCCCACTTATCTTAGCGCAGCTAGCCTCGGCTGCGTACAATGGCGGAGGTAAAAGTGATGAGATACCCGAAGGATGGAAAATTTTGGTCGATGTCTTCAACAACAGCTGGGGAAATGGCTACTTTGGAGCGGTATATTGGAATCCCTCGCTTCAGCAGGTTATCGTCGCGCACAGAGGGACGCAGAAGACCAATACGGGAGCTCTTTTGACAGACATTAATGGAGTCGTCCTCACTAAGTACACTTCGCAGATGAACTCGGCCATCACATGCACAGATCTGGTTCTGAAAGAGTTGCGTGAAGTCAATAAAATGAACGGTGTACGTCTACAGCTGTCCGTCACAGGACACTCGCTAGGAGGATGGCTGGCGCAAGTCACCGCCTTCACTCTCCAGTTCCTGGAGGTGGGCGGCGACCGCTTCATCAAGGTCCGCGACCGCCAGCACGATCGCCACGTGCACGCCGTGACTTTTGACTCTCCGGGCTGCAGAGACATGTTAAATAAAATTATTGACGATGGATATCCCAGATACGAAAGGACGGCGTTCTGTGATGACCTGGACATAACTAATTATCTAGCGCCACCCAACAGAGTTAACACTGCCGGGCTCCACGTGGGGACACTTCACGTTGTTCATTTTGACGTATCACGTTTAAGTAAAATAGATCGTACCTTCCTCACTTCAGCCACCCACTCGATAGAAAACTTTATAACGGCATTTAAAGATGGAAGAGAAGTCAGTGAAATGCTGGACTGGCCCGTGAGCAGACTACTCGGCAATGAGTACACCGTGTTCCTAAAGGAGGCGAGTCATGAGAAAGACTACATCCCAGCTCCTGAAGAGGAGGAACAGCAGCAAGACACTTGGGAAATAGCGCTTCGGTACAAAAGAAAAGAAGCAGATCATTCTTGTAATTTAGGAGTATTCTCCGAAAAGGAGTTGTATTTACTTAATCTGTTATCTGCACTCAAACTCGACTCGCTGAAGATGGATTCTATTGACGATTTTGTTAAACAACATAACATGAAAACGGAAGATTTATTTCCAGAATTTACAATAAACAATGAAAAACGCACGATGACCTGCGAGGGCAAGTCGAAACTGCTGGCCGTGATCCGGCACATCAAACTATTGATGCGGTGGTTCTGTGCGGAGTTCACGGAGGCGGTGGAACTGCAGAGCGAGCGAGTACCGAGCGCCGGTGCTTTCATATACCGGAACGCGACCCGAAACTACGTAGAAGCCTTACCAGAATGCCACTTACATTTCGAGGACACCGTCGGACTCGGAGCATTTTTAAAATCTAGCGGAGACCGCATCTTGCAAATTAATACCGAAGATGGTCTGTTCGAAGTTGCCAGGCTGCGTGACATACTCTCTCGTGTGCGGGACGCGGGGCAGCTTCGACAGAAATACTTGTCGAAGGATAATCAAAGCTTTATGGGTTTGAAACAAATTGATTTATTGGAACGGACTATAAACGTTGAAAATTTATACAAATCGAAATATCATTCTGAAAGTTTGATTGTTATAGACTGCGCAGACCCTGGAGACGTGAATCAGGACTGGAGACAATTTTTAGGAAGAATTGGGAATGACGTTGACAAAAAACTAATTTATATTCTACCTCCACTAATAGGTTATAATCACTTATTGGCACCACTAGAAACACCGAGAGGCGAGATCGCACCCTGTAAAAGTGTAGGGCTAACTGATCTCACAGGAGAGTCTCAGAAAGATCTCTTCGAAAGAAAGTTGTTCATCGTCGATGGAGAAGAACTGAGCTGGGCGGATTATGCGGGATCGCAGAACTTGACCAGCTCTCTGTCATTCATTAACACTCATATAGACAGCCAAACATTTAAAAGTATCGTAACGGATCGGCAATACACCATACGGGTGAAGAGCACGCTTCCGACTAATGTACCACCGCAGAATTATATGGAAAGGGAATTCCGTCAGCAAATTATCTTTAACTTGGAAACATTTGCGCGAGAAACCGATATCGCCGAAGCATTGTTTGTCTTCCAAAATGAGGCAGACAAACAAGCCCTGCTCCGCTTGTTGCCTGAAGAGACAAGAGACACATTTGTGAACAGAGACAACATTAAAACAGCGGTCACAGAAGAGGAAGCGGACGACATTGCGAGGGAAAATCCCAACAAGTCCGTCCACATAGTACAGAGAGAAGCCAGCGGCGCTCGGTTCCTGTGGCAGCGCTCGCGGGGCTCCTTGGACGCCCTGCGCCCGCACGTGACCACCGGAGCCGGCGGGTCGAAAGGTGAGAGAGACCTGTGCGAGACTAGCCAAAAGGTACTCGTTATCGCGGATGAACCCGGCATGGGGAAGACGACTAGCCTGGCGAGCATGTCGCTACAAATGAAATCAAGCTGGGTCATTTGGGTGGATTTAAAAAACTTTAAAATTCCCATTGAGGATCTACCCGATGAACCGAAACAGCGATGTGAGTTCCTACTGGAGGTAATCCTTAGCCACGATGCCTGGCTTGCTGGATTGATGCATTACTGTCTGCATCACGAGCATTCTCGGCCAGTTTGTTTCATGTTCGACGGCTTTGATGAACTAAAACATAATCATTCTTCCAAAATTGACACAAAAAGCGAGATATTACAGCTATTGTCTTATTTGAGTGAAGAGACCACAGCGCGAGTCTGGGTGACTACTCGGCTGCATGAGAGAAGGTTGCTCGAGGATGCTCTGTCCACGTTTGCTGTGACCTTTGTAAAGATTGAAGAACAACGACAGCGGGAGTACCTGGTGAGTACCTGGCGCTCGCACCTGCTTCTGGAGACGGAAGTCTGGGGAGATGAGAAGCAGAACAAGCTCGAGGCGTGTGCGCAGGCTTTACAAACCACGGCTAAAGAGGATCTCGGTAAAGACGTCCAGAGCTTCATGGGGGTGCCCTTGCAGATGCGGATGTTGGCGGAGGTGTTCCAGCAGCAGGTTAAGGATTGTATTCAGGCACAAACTGACATCGGAAACTCCTTTACAATGGGGAGTGCATCCACTTTATACGAGAAATTTATTATTATGAAGCACGATATATACTTTAAGCGCAAAACCGGATTGGAAGACGAAATGAGCTCTGAATTTCATAACATGGCAGTCAGCAATATTACACAAGCTCACAGGATGCTGGGCCTTCGCACCCTGTTTCCCGATTATGCAGAAGAACACTACGAGGACTTCAAAAGTGAACTGGGAGGAGCTGAGCTGTGCAGAATCGGGCTGGTGCAGTCGGCCGGCGACGGAAGTGAGGACATCGAGTTCATCCACCGCACGCTGGCTGAGTACTTCTGTGCCGAGCTAATTGTCCACTGGCTCAGTAAGAAAGCTCGCTGGCACGGCTGGGAGCCCACAATCAAATTATTGCTAACAGATATCTTTCTGCGAGACCCTCATAATATCATCAGAATGTTTACTAATCATTTCCTCCTGCAGCATCCGATGGCGGACGCCGCGCGAGAGCGCACCGCTGAACAAATCGGAAAAATCTGGAAAGAAAATGCCCATTTATTATATAATCAAAACCACCAAACGGCACTTCATTTAGCTGTCGTTGAGAAGAATAATGGAATAATAGACTCTCTGATCAGCGGCTTGAAGTCAGGACCAGACCAAAATAATTTGATCGGCTTCGTAGCGGCTTACGACAGGAAGGGCGACACGGCGCTCGGTCTGGCATCCAGGAAAGCAGAAGAAGATCCCTTAAATAATGATTATACCAAAGTAATGGAGAAACATATGGAAAGTATCGATAAGTGTCCATACGAAATAATACTAGAACTTCTGCTAGCAACTTATATAAAAGGTGCTCCTTTAAGATTACTCTGTGAATACATAAGAAATGGAACTAATTTAGAAACAAAGACTGCATTCAGTAGGACCCAGAAAATAATAACTGAAGATGTGCCTCCCTTCCTGGCAGCTGTACAGGAACGCCGAAGGACAGACGTTAAGAAGTTATATGGCGAATTAGAAAATGATATTGAGCGCCATTATATACTATTTGCCCGTGACCGCCGCGGAAACACCGCTTTACACATTGCTGCTCTCGATACGAATAGCCAAATAGAAATTATTAAAATTTTATGGAACGTCAATATTTTTGGAATTGAAAAGTCCTACAACAGCCGAGGGGATACGCCGTTACATTGCGCTGCTAGAGTCGGCCACTTGGATATCGTACAGCATTTGGTAAATCGCGGCATGCCCATCAACTGCACGAGCGAGAGCAGCCGGACCGCTCTGCACGATGCTGCCGCAGAAGGACATCTCCCGGTGGTGGAATATTTCATCCAAAAAGGATTGAATATAAATTCTATCGATAAGTATGGCAATACTGCACTACACACGGCAGCTGAGAAGGGACGACTCCAAGTGGTGCAGCATTTAGTTGAGAAGGGAGTGAACATTGATGATGGAAACAAGAGAGACTATAATGCACTGCACACAGCAGCCGAAGTCGGGCACCTCCCAGTTGTGGAGTGGTTGATTGAAAAGAAAGTGGATATTAACATTACAAATAAAAGGGGTGAGACTGCACTGCACATAGCAGCGGAAGCCGGGCACCTCCCAGTTGTGGAGTGGTTGATTGAAAAGAAAGTGGATATTAACATTACAAATAAAAGGGGTGAGACTGCACTGCACAGAGCAGCCCAAGCCGGGCACCTCCCAGTTGTGGAGTGGTTGATTGAAAAGGAAGTGGATATTAACATTACAAATAAATGGGGTGAGACTGCACTGCACATAGCAGCGGAAGCCGGGCACCTCCCAGTTGTGGAGTGGTTGATTGAAAAGAAAGTGGATATTAACATTACAAATAAAAGGGGTGAGACTGCACTGCACAGAGCAGCCCAAGCCGGGCACCTCCCAGTTGTGGAGTGGTTGATTGAAAAGGAAGTGGATATTAACATTACAAATAAATGGGGTGAGACTGCACTGCACATAGCAGCGGAAGCCGGGCACCTCCCAGTTGTGGAATGGTTGATTAAAAAGGGAGTGGATATTAACATTATAAATGAAATCGGTGACACTGCACTGCACAGAGCAGCCAGAGCCGGGCACCTCCCAGTTGTGGAGTATTTGATTAAAAAGGAAATGGATATTAATATTTCAAATATCTTCGGCATTACTGCACTGCACAGAGCAGCCGAAGCCGGGCACCTCCCAGTTGTGGAGTGGTTGATTAAAAAGGGAGTGGATATTAACATTACAAATAAATGGGGTGAGACTGCACTGCACGTAGCAGCGAAAGCCGGGCACCTCCCAGTTGTGGAGTGGTTGATTGAAAAGGAAGTGGATATTAACATTACAAATAAAAGGGGTGAGACTGCACTGCACATAGCAGCGGAAGCCGGGCACCTCCCAGTTGTGGAGTGGTTGATTAAAAAGGGAGTGGATATTAACATTACAAATGAAATCGGTGAGACTGCACTGCACTTAGCAGCCGAAGCCGGGCACCTCCCAGTTGTGGAGTGGTTGATTAAAAAGGGAGTGGATATTAATATTACAAATATCTTCGGCAATACTGCACTGCACAGAGCAGCCCAAGCCGGGCACCTCCCAGTTGTGGAATGGTTGATTAAAAAGGGAGTGGATATTAACATTACAAATGAAATCGGTGGGACTGCACTGCACATAGCAGCCAAAGCCGGGCACCTCCCAGTTGTGGAGTGGTTGATTGAAAAGGATGTGGATATTAACATTAAAAATGAAATCGGTGAGACTGCACTGCACATAGCAGCCGAAGCCGGGCACCTCCCAGTTGTGGAGTATTTGATTAAAAAGGAAGTGGATATTAATATTATAAATATCTTCGGCAATACTGCACTGCACAGAGCAGCCCAAGCCGGGCACTTCCCAGTTGTGGAGTGGTTGATTAAAAAGGGAGTGGATATTAACATTAAAAATGAAATCGGTGAGACTGCACTGCACATAGCAGCCAAAGCCGGGCACCTCCCAGTTGTGGAGTATTTGATTAAAAAGGAAGTGGATATTAATATTACAAATATCTTCGGCAATACTGCACTGCACATAGCAGCCGAAGCCGGGCACCTCCCAGTTGTGGAGTATTTGATTAAAAAGGAAGTGGATATTAATATTACAAATATCTTCGGCAATACTGCACTGCACAGAGCAGCCCAAGCCGGGCACCTCCCAGTTGTGGAGTGGTTGATTAAAAAGGGAGTGGATATTAACATTAAAAATGAAATCGGTGGGACTGCACTGCACATAGCAGCCAAAGCCGGGCACCTCCCAGTTGTGGAGTATTTGATTAAAAAGGAAGTGGATATTAATATTACAAATATCTTTGGCAATACTGCACTGCACATAGCAGTCGAAGCCGGGCACCTCCCAGTTGTGGAGTATTTGATTAAAAAGGAAGGGGATATTAATATTACAAATATCTTCGGCAATACTGCACTGCACAGAGCAGCTGAAGCCGGGCACCTCCCAGTTGTGGAGTGGTTGATTAAAAAGGGAGTGGATATTAACATTACAAATTAAATCGGTGAGACTGCACTGCACAGAGCAGCCCAAGCCGGGCACCTCCCAATTGTGCAGTGTTTGATTGAAAACGGAGTAGATATTAACATTACAAATAAAAACGGTGAAACTGCACTGCACAAAGCAGCCCAAACCGGGCACCTCCCAGTTGTGGAGTGTTTGGTTGAACAAGGAATATGTATTGACTGTGTCGACAAGTATGGTAATATTGGATTATCTGTAGCAGTTGAAATGGGACACCTCGAGGTGGTGAAGTATTTGCTTGAGAATGGAGTGGATATGAACTCCGTTGATAAGTTCGGCCGTACCGTTCTGCACTTGGCAGCTAAACAGGGACACCTCCCGGTGGTGGACTATTTACTTGCGAAGGGAAGGTTTATTAACTGTGTAGATAAATTTGGTCGTACTGCACTGTACAGAGTAGTCAAAACGGGATGCCGTCTGGTTGTGGAGAGTTTAGTAAAGAGCGGAGAGAATATTAATTCCTCAGATGAAGATGGCTGTACTGTACTGCGATGTGCAATATCTAATGGTCACCTCTCGTTGGTAGAGTATTTCGTTGAGGAGGGAGTTGATATTTACCAGGTTGACATGCGCGGCTGGACCCTGCTGCATAGCGCAGCAGACAAAGGACACCTCCCGGTGTTGGACTATTTACTTGAGAAGGGAGTGGACATCAATTGTGTTAACAAATACGGCTGCACCGCTCTGCACACAGCAGCCAAACAGGGCCACCTCCCGGTGGTAGAGCACCTGGTTGAGAAGGGAGCGGATATTAACTCTGCAGACACGGATGGCCGTACCGCACTACACAAGGCTGTCGAAGAAGGACACCGCCTGGTGGTGGAGACTCTATCTGAGAAGGGAGTAGATATTTGCTCTGTAGATAAGTTCGGCCGAACCGCATTGCTCACAGCAGCCTTAAAAGGACACTTCCTAATATTTGAGTATTTAAAAGATCTAGAAGAACGCAGAATCATGACTTGATGATAAAAAAGGGAATTTATAGTACAGTATAGGGACGGTATGTTTTAAGGGCCGTATGCAAGATACTTGTTTCGGTGAATCTTCTTGAAACCGAATCTTCTTGGAACTGATCTAACATACCAACCCTTACCGACAATATTTAGATTATTATTAGCCATAGAAAGACTCATTGCCATTTCGTTATTTGTTGTATAAAGTTCTAGCTTACAAGCCTCCATGTCTGTATTATCTTGTTCAGCAGAAGTTGTAAATCCTCAGTGTTCTATATAACACAGGGTATTCTAAATCTTTCCATTTTTAACAAGCTCTGGAGTAGCTTCTCGATGGCACGGCAGCAACAATGGAAAACAAGGAACAACTTCCAATCATGATCAATAATATGAAGCAAATACTTCCAACTATCACCTTACCTTGAATCTTATATAATAGAAAGAGAAGAAAACCACAAATACCTAGAAAGTAAAGTAGACCATAATGCCGGAGAATGGATTATCAAAGAAGGTTAACGGTAGCCAAGTACAAGTTAAAAGATTCTAAAAAGAGTGCCAGAAGAGACTACATCCGCCCATAGACATGACCGTGTAAGGACTCACCTATCAACTATTAAGGCCCGAAACCAATAAGCAGACGCAAATAAACAATTACCACCAGAGACGGATACTGCTCAAGCAACTAACATCACTTCTCCGCAGGCCGTCCTATCACCGACATCGCCATTCAACCGTATCTCCAGCGAGCCACTCCAGAGGTCACCCGCGCATTTAATTGTATTAATTCTTCACCACAAAAAAACGAAACCTTACAAGTGCTATTTCTATACACCCTGCTCTAGTTACAACAGCCACCCTACACTGCGACACTCAACCGACACGCGTGAGACAAGAAGTGGTCAGGAGCTTCTGTCTCGGAGCATCACAACCTTCTCACACAATCTTCAAAGGAAATCAAAGGGTCCAATGGATAGCACACCCGCTTGGACACAGTGCCTACCTCACATTATATATAACTGGGGAGATTCATTTATTAATGATCAAGACGAATGCAGGACCCGCAGACTACTTCTGGGTAGGTTCCAGGCACAGATTCGTGACGAGGATTGCACAGACAAGAACACAGTTATTCAGTATGGAAGAATGAGAAGGTAATGTTTTATTAACATATTTTTAGTGTTTTAACAAAATATGTAATATATGTATTTTAATTTTCACAACTATACTTTGTATTACACACATCTTGTGTTATTGTCACTACTAGTAGGAACGACAATAACCCAAAGTGTATGTAGTGCAAAGTTTAGTTGTGAAAATTAAAATAAACATGTTACATCACAAAGTAACTACCATATCAATTAATGGTATTATGGAATATTTTAATTTTTAATATTTACTTCACGGTTGAATATATTATTTACTAAGCACTCAATGAGTTAAATGCATCTCCCTGATCATCTTCAGGATGTCCTCAGCTAACCGAACACCTATGTCGTATTGTTTCTTAACAATCGAAAAAATGTGCAATATTTAACTTAGAATATAATATATTATTTTAATGTTCTATCAATACTCACATTCCGCACCAACCTCCATCCTTCCAGGGGGGCCCTCGGCCTGCCCGCACTGCCTCCCGGTCTGCTTAAATTCTGGCGGGAGACGTGGCAGATTTCAGGTGGAGTACCGTGCGGCCGGCTGGCCCGGGACACGTCCACCCAATGCTTTTCTTCTCCCAAAACCACTCCACCAGCTGGCCTCGACTTGGCCCAGCCTGGAACTAAGAGGGACTAGAAGCAGTGGAGGATCACTGTGGCCGTGAGACAAATGACCAAAATTACCCACAACTTGCGGTGGCAGACAGTCGCGAGGCAGAGCAGTGAACCCTCCGGTAGCTCGGTGAGTACATTAGATATTAATTATCTATATATTGTGTGCAATTTAATAAAATGTAATATTTGGAAAGTAGGTCGATAGGAATAGAAAGGTAGAGAAAGTTGAGGGCGACTGCGGAAACAAAGTGAACAGTTATTTCTAAGAGAGACTAGACTAGCAGCGCGCAGTGGGAGCGAGCGGAGCCTGGTGCTAACAGGAGCAAAGCGGAAGGTGACCGAATGCAGTGGAAATTAGATCACTTGGGCGTATTTATAAAAACTCCGCTTATAATAGAGGAATTAAACTTGATCCTAGTGAAGGGGATTAAAAAAGAGTCTGATGGTTTTGGTCAAGTAGAACTAACGTGACGCGGTGTCGGTGGCACCACAAGTAGACAACTTCCCCGGAAGGCTCGCCTGGCCGGGACTGGAAGACGGTCCCTGTTAAAGGTCCCGACCGTCGACAGCTTACACGAGATGACGTGTGATAGCGGATGAGGCGAGAGTCGTGTGTGTGAGAGAAGAATGCGGCGCTCTGTCCGTTCTGCCTCTTCCCGAAGGCTGCAAGTGAGTACTGGAATTTTACCATCTGCATTCACAAACCAGCTGGGTGACAAGAAGAGAAGGCAATAATTCAACTAAGCCTACCCTCCTCCCTTGACGATATAACAATCAAATCTGAACCACCCGATACCATGCGTCATGATGACAGAAAATGAAGCATGTCCCCGTTATGTATTACGCAATAAAAGCAACATTAATGGCACTGGCACAACATTTATGGCTCTGACCAGTCTGTTCGCAAATAGTTACAAATATTTGTTCTTCCTTGTGAGAGACTCGTGCAGTAAATTGGTTCAGGCTGGACTCGAAACGGAAATGGCTTTAATGTGTATACTGTTATTGCAGGAGCCCGATCGCTTATCTTCAAGGTGAGACTATTTGGGGAAGGCGTGGTGCAGCAGCTCCTCACTGGACACGTCGGGGGCTCTTGACGCGAGACACGCCCGGGTATCGGATCTGACAGTATTTTTGGAGGTAAAACAGTGTCTCTAGCCCTTATTTACTACTCATTAGAGATATTTATAGTATTATCTTTTAATACATATGTAAGCTAATAGTCGGTGTCTTCTTTTGTAATTGGAATAACGCCTCCCGCCCTTCATCAGGGCTCGGAGGACACGTGCCATCCGCGGCACCGCTGCGATTAGGAACCTTTCATTAGTCCCCGTACAGTCCTGCCTGCGACTACCGTTATTCATTCAAGTTGAACTTTGTAATAATATATAGTTATTTATTCCCAGGAGTCGGCGATACAAGTTGAGGAGACGCGTGGAAATGTCAGAACCGTCCACACCAACACCGAGTGACCTTTGAACCGGACTCTAATGGACATGTTGATACATGCATCACATCATGTTGAGCCTCAGCTCTGTTCTGATACAAGTGGACACATATTATTGACCTCTATGATGAACAGATTCAGTAGAGTAATTGTTTAATGTTTTAAACATGAATATTGTTTATGAACTTCTATGATATTAGTGGAGAATTGTTTATGGTTTAAAACCTGTGAATGTTGACCATAGCCTAGACATTGTTTCAATATACATGGATACGGTTTGTTTACCTCTGTGATTTTAGTAGAGAATTGTTTACGGTTTTAAAGGTGTAAATGTCGACCGAAACCTTATTTTGGATTTGATATAATGGATGTGGACTGTTGACCTATAATTAACAGGTTCAGTAGCATAATTGTTTTATGTTGAAAACGTGTGTAATATTGACTTGTGTATTTCTTTATAAGACCGTCATGGTCTATTAACCAGTAGCGTTGTAAGATGTGTACAGACTGTGATGTCCATTGGACCAAATGTGATAATGATTATTGACGCCATTTAAATATTGTGTACATTGTTATATCTTATAGAATATAAGACTGTGTTTCCATATCCTATGAGGCGATTTTATAATAATTAATTAATTTTGCAACTAGAAAGTATTTTTGTGCTTTAATAAATATTTACAAAGTAACAGCGTTTTATTTATTTATGTACTTCTGTAGTTCAAGATTATGTAGCACAAAGATAAGATCAGATAAAAACGGTGAATAACTTTCTCTCGCCGGGAGACTGAGTCACCCTGTGGTAGCCGTGCGGTGTCTAGAAGTGTTCCTTCTATTGTGGAGAGGCACCGAAAGCTATCGTCTTTTTATTTGCAAAGAAAATCAAAATCTCCGATACACACTGATGTCGCTGAGACTTCCAGTCCATTTTCATTTAATAATGAATATTTTGATTATTTAATGAAATATATCACTCGTATCTTCTTATCGAGGAATTGCTCTGAAATGGAAATAATCTCCTTGAGTTGGGAACATTCCTTCAAAGTTATGACCGCTTTTTCCAATACAATAATAAATACAATTTTCCGTAACATGTCTATTCAATATTTCTAGGACAACAATACAGGTAACATTATATATTTACAAATAAGATAACACAATAATATCGGAAGATCGACCTACTACGGCTTGTGTCTTGGAACAAGGTTGATACAAGGGCCTCAATGAGCCTTTGGGTCACGTGACGTATATTCTTCGAAAGAACGGATCTTTCAGACCCGTTACAGTCATTCTAGTCCGATTTATGAAGTGAGCCTCACAGCGGCAGAGTGGTCCATCTGCAAAGCGATCAAATGGAGTTGATTCTTCGAGAATTCTTCTGTTGCGTGTTGTCGAAAGTCTTTCGGTAGCCCTTGACTCTCGAAAGATAGAGACTATGTGCGCCACGCACGCGGGATACGCAGAATCCGGCTCCAGCACTTGATCCAACGTGTTTCTAAACACGTTGCTGAAAAATTTATGTTTATATCACGTTTGGACAAATGGTAAAATCACGATGATAGCAGGTATAATTTATTTGTCATTGATCCCCGCTAGTACCGCTAGGACCGCTAGGACCGCTAGGCTCGCACCGCCACGAGCGCTGCAGCGGTGACGGATTTTGGTTCTTATCACGGTGGACTAATTTCTCCATCATGAGTTGATTGTAAAATTGGTACATACATAATAACATATTAAACTGGTACAGTAGTGCAGCGGCACCGTGAAAGGTTTGCACACAAAACATAATATACGCTCGTATATGTAGAATAAGAGATTAGATATGGAATATTATTAGTTCAACATGATTGGAATGATAAGATACCGTGCATCTTCTCACTGCTCAAATGCCTAATCATATTAGATCAAAATTAGCAGCAAACAAATGGAAACTAAATTAAAAAACTGAATTAAATGTTATTTTATTGGTTGAGAGTAGTTTGAAATTAATAAAAAATAAGAGGTTATATATCAATACGCACCCTGCCTGCTACACTAGGAGCAAACTGTATTATTGTAGACAGTGTTTTTCCGGTATAGTAGTAAACAATCTAGAAATATATATATATACACATGGAGAGTAACAAGGTACAATTAGATAACATATAAATTAACATAATATATAGGTACTGCTGTAACAGTTTCAATCTCAAGTTTGGACTTTTAAAAATTCTTGGGAGTAATTTCTCCCCGTTTCGTAGAGCCAGAACTGCACTTTTCTCGAATTCAAAATTAGTTCACAATTAAAAATACCAGATTATATATGAATACGCTTTTGGAAGGATAGATAATACTCTATCCTTCCACTGCACAAAAGAAAGGATGCATCTCCTCACTGCTCAAATGGCTAGCAATATTGAAACAATCATTTTAAAATGTACAACTTTAGCATTAGCGATTGGGAGGAAAAAAAGGTTCGTAGATATTCAGAAGATGATCAAGTTTTTGGTCTATTTAAGCTTAATTATGCATATTAAAAAAAAAATCTAAATATTCAAAATTAGTTGAAACTAAAAACCTTTGGTACATTAGAAAAGAAGGGTCGGGTCATTCAAAAGGATATTCTGAATTATTCATATTTCTGGAAATGTTGAAATATTAACAAAAAAAGCCATTACAAGACAGAGTTGTGTATTACTTTTTGATTACAATTATAGTGATATATGTTATTTTAACTGAAATTGATGGACGAACATATTTTAGTTTAAAAACTTCTAAAGAACCATAAAGGGAAGATCCAAAATGGTGCCATCTGCGAGATCTTGAAGACCTTCAATATAATCGGAACTACATTAGATTAAGTGATAAAGAGCTTAACTTTTTCTTGCAATTTCTTATGTATATGTATATTGTATTTACTCCCACGTCTTCAGGCTTCAACTGCAGGAGCAGCAGGATGACAGAATTCTCGCTGAAAAATGATATTGACAAATATTCCAAGAATTCGTCAAAAACCAGCAAAGGGAAATAAAACAATAATTTTTTATCTCTTTAACTGATTCCATATTCTTTATGTTGACTTTTTGGTATAATAAATAATAATTGGGTAATTAAATATTTTTGCTGAGAGTTATTTGCCAACCCCGAACCCGAAGTGCCCGGCCGGCACTTGCACCGCGTAAGAACAAACAGAGATTTGCGAGACTTCTTTCAATAGTTTAGGATTAGCCGGAACTTATTTCACCGTCTGTCCCAGACAATCGGAACTCTACAATATATCTTTTCCACGTATGACGAAAACCTAAATAATAAATATACTATTTTATTACACGTAGAGTAGAATTTATTAAAACTGTCCTGTAAACTACAGCTATTTTTAATATATCACTGATTACATACAACTTTAAAAATAACACGGAGTTTAATTGTTTACAGAAATATTGTTTTTGTACTAAACAAAATGTGCGAACGAATGGAATAGAACGATTATAACTGGGAATGAATATAAAATGAACAGATATTTAAATAAACTAACCTTTCGGATGTCGGGAGTCCACAAGAGCCGGCGGCGTATAATTATGGACGAAGGTTGGATGGATACGTCAGTGGTAATAATGTCTTCATTGAACAATGTATATATAACATATTAATTATTTAAATAGTGTAGGTCTTTCTTTTTCCAGTCTTTGCAAACTAAATGCTTGAAGAATTTAAATATAATATAATTATTAATTATCCATAACAATACTACGTACCCTACTAAATGATTTACCATTAGGATATGAAAAACGTCAAAATGGAGTTTAGCTTTTATCACTATAGGTCCGTAGGAAATAATTATTTGTCAGCGAGTTGGAATAATAGGGTGGATGGATTAGGTTCTGAATTAAGTATTTTATCACTATAGGTCCGTAAGAAATAATTATTTGTCAGCGAGTTGGAATAATAGGGTGGATGGATTAGGTTCTGAATTAAGTAATGATACACTGTATTGTAGAATGGAAAACAGTGTTATACAAAGTATTATCTGGACTATTGTCGGCACACAGTGTATGCGCAACCTTTTAAATTCCACATTTTGTTAAAATATCTGTCGCAAATACACCACTTTGAGAACTTACTTTTAAATACAGTTACCTGGGGATTTTATATTCCACTCTTCTGAAAACAATAACTAATAACACTAAAATATTGTAGATATTTTAATAACATGTACATAAAGAATAAAAATGACACTTATAAATATTTTTAAAAATCTGAATAGCGCTACGTCACAGGGAGTTCCAAATTACCAACGGTGTGAAGTGATGAAGATAGGTATGGAAATATCAACATATTATTTCAGAAAACTGTTATACCGACATACTATTTCGGAAAACACGTCATTGTATCGGATATCGCAGCCTCTAGTAAAATCTTTAGACATTTTTTTGTTATTTTATTCGAGACTTAAACCATTCACTGAAAGATTGCTGTATGAAACAAGACTGGAATTTCGGTAAAGCCAACATTGAAACATTATTTGTGTTTATTCAGTGGTGGTATCAATGTTTGACTAACGAATGTCGGGCGGAACAGTGCTGCAGCAGCGAGATCTGTAGAAGCTCTGATTCGGCGCGGCCATTTTGTTTTTATTTTGTATGAAGCGCCCAGCCCCTGGTGTCAATTGATATCACTTGTGATATTGCCATCCGAGAGGCTATGATACCTCTCACTGACGTGCATTTAAAAACGCAGCTAGCGATGGGCGCTGAGGAAGGACAGACTGAATGACAGAAACACAAAAAAACATATGTATATATATATATATATATATATTAGGGAATTAAATACATAATTAGATATATATATATATATCTAATTATGTATTTAATTCCCCACACATCATAGGCAAGTACACACCCTAATGCAAACTTAATTCTATTTTAAAAACAGTACAATAATAATAACTGACATGATATACATATACAAATATATAATACAAGTGTAGTTTCTTTCTTCAGAATTTAACAAAGGAGAGTATCATACTAACTAATGAATAGTACATTATAAACTATAGAAGATAACATACAAACAAAATGTATTTTAGACTAAAATAAAAATTAACATTAACAGTAAATATTTAAAAAATGATAATATTTTTACACTGAACGTATAAAGTGAAAAGGGTGGGGAAAAGAGAGAAATGGGATGCAATAATATATATATATATAAATATATATATAATTTATATAAATAATTATTCTTAAGTTGTAGTAAATGTCCAGGTTAAAATTAGATGAAATAAAAACGAAATTTAGATAAAATAAATAATTACAACACGTTGGGTGTTTGGGACGCCTTATACCTATTTGGTCCAATAAATAAGGAGAGTTAACTTAATTAAATTATTAATTTTTTTAAATTCAATATAAATCTTATGTTTCTCAGATTCAAAAGACAGGGGATCTTGTCGCAACACTCGCATTCTGAATACTATTTAATACCTAAAGAGTGCGTAAGCACATGACGTTTTAAGTACCTTTTGTGATTATATGAATAATTACACTGAGAACATTGAAATAGTTTCTTTCTAATGTGCGTAAGTAGATGACTTTTTAGGGAACTTTTCCAAATGCACGAATAATTACACTGTGAACATGAATACAGTTTCTCCCCAGAATGTGTAAGCGCGTGACATTTTAATGATTTTTTCTGATTGCACGAAAAATTACACAGAGAACATTGAAATAGTTTCTCTCCAGTGTGCGTAAGCATATGACTTTTTAGGTATCCTTTTCGATTGCACAAATAATTACACTGTGAACATGAAAATAATTTCTCTCCATTGTGGCTCAGCATATGTTTATTAAAGTCTCCTTTCCGATTGCAAAAATAATTACACTGAGAACATGAAATTAGTTTCTCTCCAGTGTGCGTAAGCACATGCCTTTTTAAGTTTTCATTCCAATTGCACGAATAATTGCACTGTGTACATGAATAGAGTTTCTTCCCAGAATGTGAAGACACGTGACATTTTAATGATCTTTTCTGATTGCACGAATAATTACATTGAGAACATGAAAAAAGTTTCTCTCCAGAGTGCGTAAGCATGTGCCTAGTTATCTCTACTTTCCGATTGCAAGAATAACTACACTGGGAACAAGAAAACAATTTCTCTACAGTGTGTATCAACTCATGTGTATTTAAGACATCTTTACGTTTGCATGAATAATTACACTGGGAACATGAAAAACAATTCACTGCAGTGTGGATCAGAACATGTCTATTTAAGTCTCCTTTCCGATTACAAGAGTAATTGCACTGTGAACATGAAAACAGTTTCTCATCAGTTGGGATTGAAGGATCTTGTACTCCCAAGAGACCTGGAACGTGAACAAGTTAACAGTTATGAACAGTTTCGAGAATCTAAGGTACAACAATTCTAAAAAGTGTTTGCGACGAAACAGTTTTGTTGTGCTATAATCTAATCGTTGTCACTACTCAACATAATTGGAATATTTAACATATTTGGGGTTGGTCACCCCGGAAACCTGGTTAGATGTTTGAATTTTCATTAGCATTTTTTCTTCTTAAAGACGTCTAGTGTGACATCCAACAGAAATTTCAGTATCTGTCCGGTATTTTCCAAAATATGCGAAAACTAATATGTGTAAATCTACTTAAATAATTTTGACCCATAACCGACTATTTCCAATTTTCAATGACATTCAAATTTGCTACAAAATATGTTGTGACTATACAAAACCAATGTCACAGTCTAAATCACCCCGTCTGGTAAATTAGCACGGGACACATTTTTGTCAATGACGTTTTGGATCCGCGGATACTTCACTTCGGTACTTCTATGAATTAGGCGAGAAGCGTTCGCTTGTGACGGGTTTCTTGACAAAGTTGAAATTCTGCTGCCGCATTGTAAAGGCGACAACATGGAACTGTTATCAAGATGAACGAAGGGTAAACATACAATGATTGTCGTGTTGTTTTGGTTTATTTTGCATGATAACTGTTTTTGCAGAAATCAGAATTTCCTTCGTTCATTATAAGGAAGATTTGTGAGGGTGCGACTATCTATTATGGTGCTGCAGGCCTGAAGGGAGGACGCTGAGCGAGTCACAAACGTCAAATAAATATTAGAAATGACGTTCCGATCGATGGATGTGAAGGCTACGGATACGCCAGGCTAGAAAATTATGCCAGTTGAAGATCCTGGCAGATTGACGTGTAACTGAACGTGGATTCATCGCAGGAGCGCCTCGTCGTCATCGCTGACTCACTAATTATTAATGGTATTTGTACGATTGTATTTCTTCATTATTTGCAAGGGACTGTGGGGCTGGTTTTGAAGGTTAAATTGAGTTTTCTGTAACAACCTCTTGGTATCTAGATATCATGCTGCGCCAACTATATCATTTCATTTTAATTATAAATAAGATTTCATTTTTTAACTGAAAACATCTTTTCATTTATCTTTCCCTGATATCAATAAAAAAAATTTCCAGTTTAGGACGAAGGCAGAATGTGGCAGATCATAATTAATATGCGTTTCTGAGTTCTGCGTCCTTATGTTCTGCCCTGACTAGAACGCTGTAGAATGCTGGTCTTTACTCTCACAATGTTAAAAAATAAATATAAAAATTGTATCCTCATTCCAGTTTACTTAGAAATTATATAAAAGGCAGATAAAAACATAATTTGGAGTGACTAACAAATTACCAAGTGAACCTTTAATTGGCATAATTATTAAATGATTATATGAACCGAGCGTATTGCAAAATCTATAAATATCTGTGAAGGGCTAACACTCTAATCATTACAGCACAGGAATCTGGGCATCTATAAAGACGTTAAGTACCGACGGTATGTAACAATACAAACACGGTCGGGCCAAATCAGCATCAGTTTACCTATCGACGTCACCCAAGGAACAGCTCTAGACAGCTTCCAACCTAAGTACGGGCACCTAGCAGAAACTCATGCCTTTATACAGGCAACTTTAATAATGTCACGTTCTTGTGGCCTGCCGCCTGCCAGACACTCATGTCAACATACATCCTCAAATATGTAGACACAAATACGAGCCGAAATATACTCCGTGATACGAAAGATCACGGAGGTATTTAGCTGAATATTGAGGCATCCAATACCTCACACAAATCACATCATCTTCAAATCATCCTGATCTGGAACCAAACTGTATATCATCAGCGATCGATCTTCCATCATCGCTAACCTCCATAATCATACATTCTCCTAATATCAAGATGTATTCAGAGACATTCGGTACATATTATTAGGCTTACCATAATTATGAAGCTCTAAACCGGGACAATTATCGCTTCGCACTTGGTTCACGCAGCACCAAACTCCGGTTCAAAGAATTTTAAATCAATTTGGACGGACAGTCAGAAGTTTTGAAGCGCTTACCAAGCATAGCTGTGTGAAATGCAAATTTGGCCTCTTTGGCCCCAATAGCTAAATCATCTTGAATGGAATCATCTGACGTTTTAATAGATGAAGATGATTGAATAAATACCCGATCTTGAATGCCCGCTCGCCCGCCCTGCGCAGCATAGGTGCCACCGTCCTCGCCACAAAGTGTATTTAGTTTTGCAGTTCATTCGTAATTAGGCAATCGTTAGGCAAAAGCTGAACTAAACTAGGCAGATAAATCACGCGCTGCTGCATCAGTTTAGTAAAATGTAATGACATTGCAGGTGATCAGCGTCTGTCAAACTGTCGCCCGCGACACAGAGCCGCGCGGTGCGCAGGAGCTCGGCCGGGACTAAGTGTTATAGCCTACATAGTATACAACTCAATTTGCATCATTTTGGAAATAGTCGGTTATGGAATAGGACACCACAACCACGAATAGTCTCACTCGAGAGCAACTGTGCTCTCTGCACTTTTTCATATTTCAGCAGAACCACCGGATGATGATAAATTTTTGTCGGATTAGATTACATTACCAATTAATGAAGGGCACGGCCGTGAGAATATCTGGTAAAATTAAAGAAAAGCATCTCCTTACCGCTGTGCTGGGCCGCCTTCCTGGAGTACTCCGAGCACTCCTGCTTTATGTCGGGGAGCGATATATCTATATCGGAGTAGGGCACTCCACCGCCTTCTCCTTCATCGCAGCTGTCGGCTGGAGACCCTGGCTCAAGCTTGATGGCAGGAGCATCTGGGACAGCTCGGTGCATGGCTCTAGAACCTCCCAGCGAGCACGCGACTCGCGTCAGAGTTACATCAAATGGTGCCTGTTCATAGACTAGAAAGATCCATAGACTATTTTCAAATTACATCTTATTTAGACTATGGGGATTATAAGAATGCAGCTTGGATTTATGCAACGCGCATCCGTCTGATTGGGTTGGATATATTATGTCTGACAAAACGGTAGGTTGTTTATTAATAATTTATATTAATCGAAGATAATGCTCTTAGTTCCTTCATGCTAGAGCAACCCCCGCACTCTGGTCAAATGCCCCGCTCTGCGTTTCATTCTCCAGGATCACGCGTTCACATGATACGCCATGATTATCGAATATTGAACAGGTGGAGAACAGAGAAAACATGGAACACATTAACTGGATATTTATTATCTGTATGAGTAGGCAGATGTACAATATTATTAACTCTAAAATAGACTAATAATTATTCTACCTTTTATTAATTTATTATCGGCGGTATTCGATGTCTTCATCTGTGAATGCGGTGGTGCGATGCAAATGTCTGCTCTCGCTGACGTCGGACTGCTTTGCCCAGGCTGAGACTGCAGCGGCCAGGGCGGTCGACTACCGACTGGTGCTCGGGGCCACTCCTGTAGCTGACTGGGCGGCTGCTTCCGAACTGACTTGGCTCTCTGGTTCTTTTTATTATGACTAGTCGTTAACTTTGTTAGTTGTTACCTTTCGACTTCCAATATTCGCCTGTCGTTCCGCTTCTTAACTACTGAGATTTATAGATTTCTGATCGATTTTACTGCTTCTGACTTCCGATGTTCAAAACTACTCCCTACTCTCGATGTTTGACTACTTTCCGACTTTGTGGTTCCGGGCCGTGCGTAGACTCTTTATTCTCTTTAAAATGGAGTGTCTCCAATCTGTCGACCTGCTCCCGCCCGGCATCGGCGAGCAACTAACATCTAACTTGTCACCTCCTCTGTCTTGTAGCTAACTATAATTATCTACTCCTATTATATTCCTTACACTACTTATCAGAATCTTATATCTAGTCACAAATATTATTTTGGCATACGGGATTATTTTATTACTTCTGTTGGCGCCGTTTAATGTACTCTCGCACATACACTGTGTAAAATTATCAAAAGTATATTCGTTCCTTTTCTTTTTCCTAACCTATTCCCTAGGCACAAGGGAGAAAGAAGATATCGCTGCAATCAACACTCGAACGAGCTCAGTGTGCATTTAGAACTGAACACGGCATTCTGCCGTTACTGTAAATCCGGTTCACTACCGCTGATATTAGTTCATAAATATATATTAAATCCCGCTAATTATAAACAAATAACTCTTGTATGCGAGTGTCAACAGTGTGTTACATAATTCTGCGTCGCCTTTGTTCCTGGTGGAGGAGGAGTTTAAACAATGGAACCAGTATCCAGATCGGCAGGACAGCAAGTAAGTGCCTTTCTCTTATCTTCCATATTTCCACTACAAATAATGGTCATTCGATACACGGACTCCTAAGTCCTTCTATCCGCAGTCCCGAAATCATTGTCTTACGCAATATTAATTCTATCATATTTTACGGCCGCTATTGTATAATATTTAAGAATACATATTTTATAAAAACAGCGTATTTCTCAAATTGTGCCAATAAGCGCCTCAATGTTAATATCGTAGACGCTCCTATAACGATTCGAGGTATTGGAAACACCGAGTAGCCTGTGCTAGACTTCGCTAAATTCACAATTTATTCCCGCTATGACGCACGCTGTGGATATATGATAGATGCACGAGTTATCGATACTGTTTCCGATAAAATATTGGTAAACACTTGCTCGGCTTCCCTTTAGCCTTATCTATGGGTATTTTTATTAAACAAGGTTGACAAAAACACCTATTTAGCTCAATAGAAAAATGTATTAAATATAGTTACGAGTGATAACCCTACGACTTGTTTTGTGGTGGGCAAAGTTGACGCCGAGCAGACTGAATATTGACTCGTAACATTGCCCAGCGTCATTTCTAAGGTTTTAAAATAAATAATTCTAATGCAACTATTCTAGAAATATTCTGTTAATACCAGTTTAATAATATATGTAAAATTTATTCCCTTGAATTTTTCCATTGAGCAGTTTTCGACCAAATTGTGGAACGCAAAATTGGCACCACAAAACGACACCCCGTCTGCACAAGCTTTAACAGGCGACTGACTCAGATTGGAAACAAAGCTGATTTGTAGTATTGCCAAAATAATGTTGAATTTTCTACTACAGGCGAAATATTGTTACCATATTCAATACTTTTTTTAATATTTCAAGTTGAACTTAAATCTTCCCTTATGGGCAAAGATACACCGCGAGGCAAAGTTGGCGCATTTGACGGTAGTAGCCAAAATGTCTGGTAGACTTACCGCCGTGCTGGTCGGCTTTCCTGGAGTACTCAGAGCACTCCTGCTTCATGTCGGGGAGCGATATATCTATATCAGAGTAGGGCGACCCTGGTTCAGGTGCGATGGCAGGAACATTTGGGTCAACACTGTACATGGTCCTCGAGCCTTCCAACAAGCAAACGACACGAATTAGAGAAACGCATTAAATGACGCCTGTCCGTAGACTATTTTGTTAATACTACTTCGATAGGACCTACGTAGGGTACCACCTAGATTGATATGCCTCAGCGCGAAGTTATCACATTTATTAACAGTAAAAAAAAAAAAAGGCAGGAAATCGCTTCTCGCAAGTACACGCAGGTCGCTGACGGCAGGCCCTAGCAAACCTAGCGGCTCCAGCTCAAGTGTTGTGCAATGCACGTTAAAACGGGGGGATGACAATAGCGGGAATATGAAGGTTTCTTGAGATGCGATAACAAATCTGTAAGGGGGCGCATTGTTTCGAGATCTTAATGGGATTTTTTTGACATTTCAAATATCTGCTTTCTGTATTTTGATATTGTTGGCGTTTTTTTATTGTTTATCCAAATATCTTCCAAAATAAATAAATTAATGGCCATAGTTAGCTCGTTTTAAATACAAGTATAATTATTTAAATACTAAATATTAATTTCATTACATAACTTAGAAATATTTTATTATTCTATTTTTATATATTTTGTAGGAATTCTGTGCGGAATAGGAATATTACAACATCGACCAACACATGACTCATTAGATCTCTAGACCAATTTATCAATACGGTGCTGAAACATGAATTGTCAGACTTCAGAAACACTCTCTTGAAATGTGACGCTCGAAAGCCGCGATATACGCACTGTGACGTTGCCATGACGTTCTCCTTTTTCCAAAGTCCCGACTTCCACCAGACACCAGTTTTCAGTATATGAAATGTACGTTCCCGTTTAGACGCATTTTTGATCGCATCCAGAAAGCGAGTGTTTCCATACGATCCCTTAATGTTATCTTTTTTACATTTGTTATAACTAATTTTAAAAAGATAACTAAAATATTTAATGGAAAATATATGAAAGTGTTGGGTAATTACAGAGCTTACGACCTGTCTTCGGCTGACTTAAGTCATCACTTAATATAAATATAACGTTCTCCATTCTCAACAATCAATCTCCACATCATGGTAATAATATGTGCACTAGCTTCGAGAACCACTACACCATCGCCATCGATGGCCCAAATTTGATGATTCATTTTTCCTGAAACAGCATATATGTCATCACAATGAGAATCGGCTTTTTTAAAATAATATTTAAAGCAATATTCTTTATCTGTAAAATGTTTTTAACACATTATACTAGAATACTATGTGTTATCAGTATGTTATTAGCAATATTTGAATATGTCCAAGGGCACACGACTACTGCAGTTTTACTTACAAAGGTACTTAATTAAACAAATAACAGATATCTCAATGAGACGAAGCTATTTTTTATTATATTTTTCATTAAATATACCTAACAAAGAATAACTTCGTCTCTATGAGATATCTTGTTATTTGTTTATTTATTTATTTGTAACTATATAATACATATAAAAATTTGTTTGGACTGTGCCCGTCTCACTAGAGAAATTCTGTGCCGAGACGGGCATAGTTTACAAGCAATTGTTCAATTGGTTAAAATTACAAGTAGAAAGATTTATTAACATATAAAAGGTGTATATGAAGAACAATTTTAAGGTGGACTTAATTTTTGGATCACTTTGTAGCAATAATTAATTAGGTATGAGTCAATATGTTTGGGTGAGTGCACCGATACTGGCTCTACCTATATTACGAATCCAAGTTTTAATATAAAGTTTCATGTTCTTGGGACAATTCAATTGATTTAAGTCTTTTAGCATTCTATTAAACAGTTTAGGTCCAAAATATTTGTAGTTCCTTTGACCGAATGTAGTATGTGCTCTTTGGGTTTGAAGGTTATTTGTATTTGACCGTGTGGAAATTATGTTTTGTGTTGTTTTAAAATATGTCTGTTTGTATTACAATATTAGCACGAACATCAAACAAGGGAAGACTGCCATTCAGGAAGAAGGCTAAATCTCAGAAATCAATGGAGTACGATTAGATATAGTGCGATGGAAGTTTTCGTTGAAATGCAAGATGAGATTAAAAGAAGGAGAAATCACAGATTCAAAATTAAACTTAGCAAATTCGTGCAAGACAAGTTATGGTACAAAGGAAAAGGTTCATATGAATAATATCAAAGGAGGCCAACCATGCTATGACATTCCGCTACTCGCCACCTTAGATAAGGAGGCCTTCCAACTATTATTTTCACTGATTTTCCTATATTTTTGATACCCTGCTGCAGGATTATAAGAAACAGGTTCCTAATGGTATTTATTTCACTGAGCCCACATTGATTGACCTTACCCTTAAAGTTGAGTCGTATCACATGGCATTGAGCAGATCTGCAGGAGTGATCACCATGAACCATGGTTTAATGATGGCTTCAATCTGTTTCCTCTTGTCGCTTAGATTTCGACATGAAACGAGAACTTTCAGCATTGACCACACATTTTCAATATGATTTAGATCGCGGCTGGTTTTCTGGCGATGTTAGGACAATGCTACACCCTGCTGGAAGATGCACCGCTGGTGGACACCTTCGAACAAATCAACGGTGGGCAGGAACTCGAGCTCCAAGATGATTCGTCGATAATCTAACATCATAAATAAAAACACCACAAAAATAAAAAAAATGATTAAACAGTAGGAATGTACTCCCTTGCAACATTAACATTTCAATAGGTATACAAGATTACAACCGCGAAGGGCCTCTCGGCTATAACCAACTTGATCGGTGATCCGTCATTGTTAGTTATTGAAGAATAAAAATGAGGAAAATATTTTTGTTAAGTCCACATCAGTAGCACCGCGTAGTGGGAGGATTTTATATTTTCATTGGGTAAACCTCCTCCCACGCACAGGAGCGGGCAATGCCTTCTAATAAGACGGTTACTAATGATTGTTCTTTAATATAATAACTATTTATTTTAAATGATATTTTATTAAAACATAGCTTTACTGTGCATGGAAGGAATGGTTTCGATCTTTAATGAGAAACTCTTCTTCCGCGTCGCGCTCCTAACCGGAATAGTTCGTCACCCGACTGTATTTCATTTATTTGCGGGACTGCACCTCTATAAACAATGTGATATTAATAAAACTAACTTGTGCATGTAGTACAATGTTTTGTTTATTAAATTAAATGTTAACACTCATATGTCAAGAAATGATGTGATAAAGTTATATACAATATTAAAAAAAAATTATCACTAGATACTAGAAATCGCAAAAATCAATTCAGTAGTATTAAGCCTTTTTGTAACACATATGCAAGCATTAATGTTGACGTCATCATCCATTGCCAATACACATCTGGATGAAGACCTCCCCGTGACTCTGTCATTTTCTTCGCTCTTCCGCCAATCTTGGCCGAACCACTCCTAATGCTACAGTAATTTAGTAAAAGATAATTGCGATGGGTAAACTCATCGGTGCTTACTACATCGAATATTATTTTACTTTATTTATTTTTATTTTTAAAGAAACAAACAGTGTAACAATAATAACATAATCTATAAAAAACACCAGTATAGTTTCTTCAGATTTAAATAACTGGTACATAATAAACTTAAAAATAGCACACTAAACAAACTAATAATCAAAAAGACTCGTACAGTAAAATATACAGAATAAACTAAAAATAGTATAAATGCTAATAATTTCCTCTAATAAGGTTCCAACCCTGATCACTATATCACTAGACGTGCCTTAAACTTGGTGCTCTATAGAGTTGGAGATCTCAACAGTAGAATACATTACACATGATAAGGAGACTTGAAGATCTACAGAACAATGCTCACACTAAGCTGGAAGGACAGTCACAAGGGAATGTGTCATGGCTCGGATGAAGAAAGGGTAATAAGTTGATATAACGTGCGCTTTTTGTCGTTGCGCAATTAATATATTACTGCAGCGTTGGTCACTGAGAAGGTGGCGGGGGTGTTAGTGAATAGGCGATCATTATATACATATTTACAGTTTACTATACCTTACTAAAAGAAAAACCTTAGGTCGAGTTCTTAATCTAATTTATGGTTTAGTAATTTATAATCTTAACTTAATCTTAAATCTACCTAAATTACTCCGTCGGACACTGCTGGAGGCTATATCCGGGATGGAGGCTATATCATTAATCTGTCGTGATATTTTTCGAGTTACCCTTCTACGAGCGATAATATTATTTTAATTCTAAAAGGCTACCCTGCCCCACCGACATGCTACAGGGGGAACAGGATGGCGCTGCATGCCTGTCAGACAATACACCCTTCCCGCAAAAGATGTCTTTATTATCCATTCAATAAAAAAGTGTACACAAAACCACAATAATTTCCTCAGATATACATACGACTAATATAAATACTATTCCTAGTCCCACAATTCCCCCTCGGCCGAGGGTGGCAGAGAAAACAAGGGCAGAAATACAAGAAAGCATTCTCAAACGAAAGGCAAGACAAAAAATTGGCGTCGATTCGTAGCTCTAACACCATTGCCGGAAGACATCATCCAAGTAGCAATGAAGTGTCTCCAGTGTGCGTAAGCACATGACGTTTCAACGAGCCTTTACTATTACACGAATAATTATACGAAGAACATGAAAAGGGTTTTTTTTTAATGTGCGTAAGCAAATGCCGTTTTAACAATTCTTTCTGATTGCACGAATAATTACACATAGAACATAAAATGTGTTTATCTTCAGAGTGCGAAAGAACGTGCCTTTTTAAGTAATCTTCTTATTGCAAGAATAATTACACTGAGAACATGAAAAGGGTTTCTCTCCAGTGTGCACAAACATATCACTATTTAACATTGATTTATGATTGCACGAATAACTACATTGGGTACATAAAATTTGTTTATATCCGGTGTGCGAGAGAAAATGCTTTTTTAAGTTTCCTCTCCAAATGCAAGAATAATTACACTAAGAACAAGAAAATTGTTTCCCTCCAGTGTGCGAAAGCATATGATTTTTTAACGAGAGTTTGCGATTACACGAAAAATTACACTTGGACATTGAAAATAATTTTATTCCAGTGTGCGTAAGCAGAGGCCTTTTGAAGTTTCTTTTATCTTTGCAAGAATAGTTGCACTGTGTACATGAATATGGTTTCTCGACAGTGTGTGTAAGCATATGTTTTTTTAGAGAGTTTTTACGATTGCACGAAAAATTGCACTGTGTACATGAATATGGTTTTTCCCCAGTGTGTATCATCAAATGACTTTTTAACGAGTCATTGCGATTGCACGAAAAATTACACTATGTACATGAATATGGTTTCTCTCCAGTGTGTGCAAGTACATGAATTTTTAACGAGTTTTTCCAACTGCACGAATAATTACACTAGGAACATGAAAATAATTTTACTCCAGTGTGCGTAAGCAGATGACTTTTTAAGTTTCGTTTCTGTTTACACGAATAATTGCACTGTGTACATGAATATGGTTTTTCCCCAGTGTGTGTAATCAAATGACTTTTTAACGAGTATTTGCGATTGCACGAAAAATTACACTGGGAACATGAAAATAATTTTACTCCAGTGTGCGTAAGCAGATGACTTTTTAAGTTTCCTTTCTGTTTACACGAATAATTGCACTGTGTACATGAATATGGTTTCTCTCCAGTGTGTGTAAGCACATGAATTTTTAACGAGCTTTTCCAACTGCACGAATAATTACACTGGGAACATGAAAATAATTTTACTCCAGCGTGCGTAAGCAGATGACTTTTTAAGTTTCGTTTCTGTATACACGAATAATTGCACTGTGTACATGAATATGGTTTTTCCCCAGTGTGTGTAATCAAATGACGTTTTAACGAGTATTTGCGATTGCACGAAAAATTACACTGGGAACATGAAAATAATTTTACTCCAGTGTGCGTAAGCAGATGACTTTTTAAGTTTCGTTTCTGTTTACACGAATAATTGCACTGTGTACATGAATCTGGTTTTTCTCCAGTGTGTGTAATCAAATGACTTTTTAACGAGTATTTGCGATTGCACGAAAAATTACACTGGGAACATGAAAATAATTTTACTCCAGTGTGAGTAAGCAGATGACTTTTTAAGATTCCTTTCTGTTTACACGAATAATTGCACTGTGTACATGAATATGGTTTCTCTCCAGTGTGTTCAAGCGCATGACTTTTTAGGCGGGATTTTCGATAACACGAATACTTGCACTGAGAACATGAAAATAGTTTCTCTCCAGTATGTGAAAGTATATGAATTCTTAAGGATATTTTTCTATTGGTCATGTACGGGCACTGCGAACAGGAAAATGCTTTCTTACCAGTGGTAGGAAACGCACGCCTTCTTAAGGATTCTTTGGCAATCAAAATTATATTCAATTTTGGTTGCTTTACCGAGGTAGGTGGAGGCACAGTTGAGACTGCAGGATCTTGTGCTTCCAAGAGACCTGAAATGTGAACAAGTTAACGCTTAACCGCAATTCTGTGTTACACAAAATGTAATGTATATAACATTTGATCTTTATCACCACAATCATAATATATTATTATACCATATTAATATATAAACCATATTCAGGATTGGTAACCCTGGTAACATCTGGTTAGACGATCGTAATAAATAATGCACTCCTTTGACATTTGACTCGCTCTTTTATTAGTTTCTGCATGGTGTCGACGTGTGAATATGAACAAATGCAAATAGGCTTGAGTGTATGCGTGAGATGGACAGTTCCGGCTGGAGGCGGTAGCGCAGCACTGGCGGCACTGGTAACACTGGTTCAGGCCTCCGCCTTCAGTTTTCAGTCTTCACACACTTATCGTGGTGGTCGTATGGTTTTTTTGAGCAGTTGTATGTTTTGATTCGGAAGAAAACTATAAGAGTAATTGAAAGCCAAGAGGCATCTCTTTTCAGCTTTCTTCGGCGTAACAGAATACCACTGACTGCTACAATGTACTACCCGTGACAGTGTCAACAGTTTTATTATGAATGCTTTAGTGGGGTTCACTACTGGATCTGGGGGCGACAATGCTAATGGTAACAGAGAAATGGAAATAGTAATGTGCACAGTAAATTGACAATAGAAATTGGAGCAGACATTGAAGGAATAGGATACTCTGCTCACATTTCACATAATACGCTACAAACTGCAGCTG